>CM060905.1:984236709-985486709 GCA_030737815.1 Allium fistulosum
TCCATTTCCAAAATCAATTGAAATTAAAATTTCAATTTCAAAAATATTAAATTTAAATCATCTGTGACTTAACCGATTTCCACGTGAAATCCATATTTGTGTGTGTATAGTGTAGTCCAGGGGTTTCACACAGTAGTGCAACATCAATAAATCATCATAGATCAAAATGCAGAAATATAATTGATAAGCGGTATAACTATAATGCTTATCATTCATTCTCAGATCCATAGATAAATCACAGATAAAATAAATTACATTCATCACAGCTTGAATCAAAACAATTCATATCACACAGCATCACATAGCAGAGATGACAAAACAATTCATAGCATTCAATAGAATACAGCCATCCATAAGTAGGATTAATTTAATCATCTGATTAATTTAAATCAGATAAATTTCTATAAATCAATTTTACTAGTTATGGTAAGTTAATAATCAATTAATTACAAAAAAACATTTAATAAATTATTCTTTAATTGATCATTAATTAACTCTTAATTAATAATTAATACTAAATTAATTATCCTTAATTAATTACCAAAACCGATAAAATTTCCTTATAAATTTCCAAAGTTATTTCCTTTTTAAATAAATTTCTTTATCTCTTCAAATCTATTTAAAAATCCAAATTTTAAATAAATTCTTCAACTTATAAATAATATTTTCGAAATCCATTTATTAAGCCTTTTCCCTGAAATTTGAAATTTTATTCAATAGGGTTCAAAAAATAACTTTATCTTTCTAAAACTTCTTTTTTATTTATCCAATTCTCAAAAAAAATAAGTTTTTCAATAAATTTTCAACTTGAATTTTGAAAATCCAATTTTATTTATTTCTGGTATCCAACGATACCAAAAATATATTCGGCTAAATTATAGCCTTCAACAATTCCAATTCACGAATATAATCACACGGA
Source organism: Allium fistulosum (assembly GCA_030737815.1). Lineage (NCBI taxonomy): Eukaryota > Viridiplantae > Streptophyta > Magnoliopsida > Asparagales > Amaryllidaceae > Allium > Allium fistulosum. The sequence goes on from CM060905.1 coordinate 984,237,629, forward strand.
GATTATAAATAATCAACACACAACATATGAAATAAATTCAAATGTTTGAGGAATCCTGTTGGATCCCTCCAACCTGTTTCCCTGCATCCACAGATGTTAGTACAATACCAATTCCACTTTGAGGTGGAATATCACGGTATATGGGATTTATAAAATACTATCCGCTATTATGCGGCGCAATAGGGTCTCATCCGCTATATAATGCGGGTAATCAACTCCAAATACATATATAATACCAATTCCACTTCAAAGTGGAATATCGCGGTATATGTTTTTAATATAATAACTTCCGCTTAATATGCGGCGTATAGGGTCTATTTCAACACATCCAATGATAGTCATCATCCAATACACACAATCTAGCAATTTTAAATCTAACTATTTAAAATTTAAACCGAAACACAATTCGATTGAGTGAGAAGTTCTCACCTTGAGTTTCCGATAACAGTTGTAGTGTTTCGTTTCGAATAAAATTAAACACGCGTTTAATTTTACCCAAAATTCACACAAGCTCCAAATGACTCCAAACCAGTTCCATTGCGTAGTGCTCGACAAAACGAACCTGACGCAATTCATTTCGTCCGAAACGGACCTCGTATGACAAAGTTATGATATTTAGAAGTTAATACAATTTTATAATATAATAATTTACTATTTTCTTTTCTATTTTAAAACCCTACTCACGTCTAGCCATTCACTGTGCTTACTCCAAACCAGGCCGATCAATTTTGCTTCTTCTTCCAGGTTAGTTTCGAACGCAAGAAAACCCATGCCTCTCATTCGATTTCCGATGGCCGCACCTCCCATCGTCCACTAGACGACAATCGAACAACACCAACCTGAAGCCCCGAGCGCCATGCACCTCCGCCCCTAACGACGACGAACTCGGTCATACTATTGCATAGAAAAACGCGAACGAACATGTGGCATTCAAACTCCAATTGTCGTCGATCCTCTTCGTAGTTTATGATCATAGCCGTTGGATTGATAAGTCGCGATGCGTTCTACAATATTGCAGAAGAAAGTTTCTCGACTTGATTTATAGATTGGTAGAAATTGGAGGGGAAACGAGGTGAATTTCTAGCCATGGAAGTGTAAATGGCAGCTAACCCTAGCTAGGGTTTTTTCTGTGTGAAAATAAGAAAAATTGATGTCCTTTTATAGAAAATTGACAAAACACTATTCATCCAAGATTTTCCGAACTCCAAACGAAGCGTGCCGGCTGACGTTTCTAAGGTTTAATCCGCGTTCCGAACACAATGGAACGTGTTTCGGGAGCTAATTCGATCATATTTGCGAGTTACATAATTAAACGATCAATTTTAAATTAAATCGGTTAAAACGATTTCTATGCGTTTTTAGCTTGCCCCGAACAAACGACAACCCTGATTGCTACGAAAATTGAAATCTTATAATAATATAACATTATGGATCCGATGAAACTAGTTTCGTCGAGATCCGAGACTGCTTGAAAAATGACTATTTTTAGTCGTCGATTAAATATTAAAATATTCAATTTTCACAAATTAACTTTTAATTCAATTTTAAAAGTTTACAAACATCATTTTAACTCCAATATGATTTACTAAAACTTTATAAATCATTTTTATTCACATTTAATCCAATTTCCAATTATTTACGCAATTTCAAATATTAAATTATCGATTTAATTATCCAATTAAATCTCTATATTCAAAATTTAAGTTATTCAACTTACAAATTTTACTTGTTAATAGTTAAAACCAATTAAATATACGAATTTCAAATGATAGAAATTCTGGGTCGTTACAATCTTCCCCCCTTAAAATAATTTCGTCCTCGAAATTGCAAAGTAAGAAAAATGCCCCAAAATCATTAACTTTTCAAAAATCCACTTAGTGAAAATTTTATATTCACCTTTTTCAAAACCTTTTAACTTCAACCAAAACAATGGTTTCCATTTTCTAGTTCAATTCCTACGTTTTACTATAATTTGGGAAAATGACTTTCCGTTAACAAAAATTTTCCAAAAGTTCAAAAAATTTCTAACTCCCAAAATTTACGGAAAATTTTGGCAGAGTCTCCTTTGTACGGAGGAGCTTTTACAATATCACAATAGATATAAATATATATACATCGACCCACACGGTCGGAAAAGCAGAAAAATAGTTCATATTTCCTATTTTTATTGCGTAGGCGTACCTTTTTAGCATTTTTAAGCAAAGCAGTTATTTATTAAGCATTTTAGCATGACCCAACCAGCCGAACGACAGCCACGGCACCTGTACTTACTCAATTTAAATATGTAAGTGACATATATATAAAGTTATTAACAATTTACTCTTTTAAACAACTACAACACATGCATATTAAAAGAAATGCATACTAAACAAGGTTTATAAGCAACTTATATAATTTCGACATCACTTGTAATTGTTTTTAACCAATTCATATACAACGACATTCAATTATTCATTTTCTATTAGTTTACATTCACTAATTTAAATTCAAGTTGGTTCACTTTCAATTTGGATTCAATTACATAGCTTTCAATTTCACTAATTCAATTTCATTAACACTTAATGAATTATATACAATCAACTAACAATCATATAACAACCAAATCATAATCAACATAACCTAATTCATTCAATTTACTTTACTTCACATTCAATTTGGTTCAACATTTTTAATTCCAATTGGTTTAATATTAAATTGGCTTCCATTCGATTCATTCAAATTCTAATTTATTAGCTTTTAATGAAGTAATACTTACATCCATTATTCCATATCAATTCATTCACATTCGATTGATTAACATTCAATCCATTTATTAATTCAATTGTTAATTCATTTTACAAATAAAGTTGAATCTTCTTTATATAACTCAAGTTCACACCCATTTAATTCACTTTATTATTTTACTTCGATATTAAAATCAACTTCTATTTTATTCAACTTTTACATAGGTTCCAATTCAGATTTCAATTCTAAAGTAAATTCTATTTAGCTTTTACCAAAATCAAATTTATATCACTATTTCAAATTCATGTCTCGTTTTGCTTAACAAAATTGTTTAACCATTTTTATATTTGGTTTTACTTATCTTTTCTCATTCTCCAAGTTATACAACTTATTTATTTAAACTTCCAAATTCATATTACAATCACTTATCTAATCCAATTCAATTTATTTAACCTTCCTTTAGTTAAATTTCAAATCACATATTTTATTATGCTAACTCAATTTCATTTCAACTTTACCAAAGTTAAATTTATTATCTCATATTATAAGTTCAAAACTCATTTCTACTTATATTCGTCAATTACAACTTGGATTTTAATTTCAAATTTGGTCATCACAACAAAACTTAAAATTTCAATTTATTATGGTAGCAAATCCATCACACAGAAACTCGAAAATGATACTGATGATGCTGCAGTCATCACCCTTATTATTTCCCAGTAACAGTAGTGAATTCAGTGCTTAATATTCTTCCACAAATTTCCTTTCATTTATAAATCATATTTATAAATCTTTTTCTCATATAATTTCACTATTTTAGTTTACTTATACAAGATTATTTCATAATTGTAAATCATCTTAATTATAATTCCATACTTAATAATTCATTTGCTTATATACTTCATTCTTTTACAATTGTTGTTTTTATTTAGATTATTCAAACAACTTTTATTAACTCATATATATTCTTACATTTTCAAAAACCAAACAATTCAATTTATATACACTTTAATAATTCTGAAAGAATTATTTCCTTTACATGTAAAATATAATCAAGGTAAAATTATTTCATTTACCCAATTTAAAATGATACTATGTCGATTTATCTTGTTTAAGAGTTTAGAAACCCCTATCGATTACAGTTAGCTAGACTGCATTGACCATAATCTATAAACAATCAACCGATAAGTCAACACAATACAAAACAATTTCATATTCACTAACAAATACGCGCTCATATCTATTATTACACTCACACTCATTCTAGAGTACTACTGACTCTATCTCTAATGAGTAATACCCAATAGAGCCAAGGTTGTCGCTTAACCATATGCTCTGATACCACATTGTCAAGACCCGATTCTTCGACTTCTGAAAATCGACATTTATACGTCCACTGTATCAACTGCCGAATAATCAAATGCCGAAAAACCGAACCCCGAGGGTTTAAAAAGAAGAGGTAGAAGAAGACAGAAGAAAAGAAAGAAAAAGAAACAGAAACAATAACAGAATCTCACATTCGCAGCGGAACAACATATAATAGATAAATGAATAATCTTTAAATCAAAGAACTATATCAGTTTATACATTACATCACATCAGAGTCAATATTCAACACAATACATCAATGGACAGTTATATGAACTTGTCTTCATACATAATACACAGCGGAATAAATAATATCATATACAAGTGGTACGTCTCGACATCCAGCTTGCCACTTGAGCTCCACAACATCTCCTGAATCCAGAATGACCTGAAAAACTAACTCTAGGCTGCCCGTGTAGAAAATGATGGGCACCCAGAGTTTAGGAAAGAAACAATAATTAAACTCCAGGTCAGTCATGAGACTGGTGCGAGAACTTAAAACAGTTATTATCTTTAAACAAACACAAAAGAATTTAAACATTGAAATCCGCAATGCTTTTGGAAAATGAAACTACCATAAGACCTTCCACCACACACACAATGCAATCGCAGACTTGGAGGAGATTTCTTCTTATGATAGTCAAATATGCTTACTACGCAAAGAAAACTCTTTTGATATTATTAATGTAATGACCCAAGATTTTAGGAATTTATTTTAAAAATATAAATAAGTTTAAAATAATTTTTAAAACTAATTTTGAAAAGGAATTGATATGGCTTGATATAGTGTAGCTATATATGTACATGTGTGTACAGGAAATACACATGAATAAAAGCTTAATTCCTGGATGATATGAATGAACATATGTTGATGTGTATGAATATATATATATATACAGATAAATAGATTAAATCCTTAAAAGCTATATGCATATATATATATATATATATATATGCTACTGGTTGTATTTGAGTGTACATGTGCATATGTGTTCAGTAAAAATAATGTATAGGTATATATATGAATTAACTATTTCTGTAAGACATATATATATACATATATGTATGCTAATCAAATGCCAGAGTTCAAATCAGTAAAATAAAAATACACAAATATATTTTAACTATAGGCAGAAAGAAAGAATGAAGATATAAGAGGAGCAATCCTTTTTATAAATGAATGAGGAAAGCACATGCTATTTAAATGAAAGCTAAAAATAGAAAAAATTAAGGTAAACCAGTGATATGGTTTGTATAGGTAGAATTAGGAAGAACACTTGGTATATATATATAAGATAAAATAATAGAAATCAAGTCACACCTTTAGCATGGTATTAGATAAGAGAAAAATCATTTTCTGGAAAAGCAAAATTTCTGAAAATAACCAAAAAGATAAAACCTCTTTTCTCTCCACAAACTTGAACCGGGGAGGGTAGGATTTTGGGTTTAGACTAAATACAAATGACATGATTTCTGGTGGGCAAAAATGACTTTAGCTAGCACCTTAAACCCTAGAAGAACCCTGCATAAATAAGCAGTGATAAGAGAGGACTTCTTCTTCTTCTTCCCTGATAGCTCTGGAAAAAAAAATCATATAAATATAAAACAAGTGAAGAAAAGGGTTGGGAGGCAGAAGCTTATCAATCAACTAAGAAGTGAAAGAGGGCTAGGTGAGAAAACTCACTCAAAAATCTAAGGCACTAAGTCCTAATGAAGGCAGCCAGTTTATAAGTTGATTTTTCTTAAAATGTATTTTCATATGTGGTTATCTTTCTTTGATTTCTATGATGAAAATGCTTTGACCTCTAGTTTGGTTGTTCTGCTTGTTTTATTATGTGAAAGTTCTAAGTATTATTAGTAAATATGTTTTAAAAACCCAGATCTCTCTTTGATATGTTAATATTTGGAAAAACAAGTGAATACCCAAAGAATCAAATGATGAATATAGGCAAGTAGTGTTGGTTTTGGCATAACCCAGAAAATATAAACATGTTGAGCTGCAATATACTTGTGTATAGGTGCTGAGGCTTGAGACAAAAAGGAATTAGGGTGTAATAGGGTTGTCTATGTGCTGATGCTCTTGATTCAATGAAAATATATAAATAGCCATATACATAGCAAATAAATTTGTGATTCAGTAAAACTTGGTCATTCTGAGTTTAACTTAAGCACAGATGTTTGCAAGATGAAAAATCTCTCAAAAAGCCATAAGCCAATGTTAGTTGCCTATACCCCTTTTTCAAAATGCAAGTATATATATATATATATAGATGCAGAATCCTATTTATTAGACACCTATGTTTAATTACCTGTTTTTCTTGCTTGGTTATGAATGATATGAAATGCCATGACATGAATGTTTGTTTTAGTGAAATGATTCACTGAATGGTTTAGTCATGAAAAATCAAAAGAGTTATTATTAACTTAAAACTGATTAGGAAATGGGGTCAAGAGCACTGGAGGAATGACTTGTGTTCTTGAGCAATACAAGTTGACACATGGCTTGCTTAAGTCCTGAGATCTTTGTGTAATGGAGTGAATTAGTCCATTACAATGTGTCCATTGATTCATATGATTGCAGATGAGACCAAGTTAGATAAATATATCAATGTGAGAAAATTTGATATAAGAAGGAACTAGAGTTTTCCTGGGAGAAATCTGAGTAGGGAATAAATGATTTAATTCATTTTGGTGATTTCCTTATTTTTGTATGGATGCTTATTTGATTTATGACTGATTTGTATGAATGTATGCCTGTTCCATATCTTTATAAGGTTTCTGGAAAGAAAGATTTAAGTGTGCACATGCACACTGACACAGAACATGCACACTATGACTTGCTTGTTTTCTAAAGGTAGGATATACTGATTTATATATGTTTCAGCTTTAACTTGATTTACAAATTGTTTCAGTGGATTTTCTCATACTAGACATGTGTCTGACCCTAGTGTGCTAATGGCATATGGGGTGTCTCGTTTAATATGGGGCAGCTTCAAATGCATTTTCAGGGACTGCAGCAACTAAGTAGGAGTAGGAGCAAGGCTTTGAGAAGAAGATTATAGCATGCTAAAATTAGTTAGATAAGAGCTTAAAAGATGAAATCTGCATGTATTGATATTTTTAAATTACGACTTGTATTAAGTACTGAATGATGGATGGATATTTTGCTAAGTATTTTGCTAAGGAATTGTCTTGTAACTGGAGTTTATAAATCTGGATATTATCTGAAATGTTGAAGAAGTTAATCTATAATTTTGTAGGTAAATTTGGGCAAGAACACTATGATGAATAGGATGGTTATATTTTATAAATGTATTAGTCAATCTTGAGTCTTTGAAAAGGATTAAGTATTGGAAAATCTGGACAGTTGAGTCTCAGTAAACAATATGGTTATTCTTTCATTATGACAATTGCATACAAGAGTTTATTCGCATAGGAAAATGTATTATGTGTCTGCATGTTTTCATAATGCAATTTGTACTATGCAAATGTTTTATACCTTATTCTTCAATAAAGGAAGAATCTGTAACATAGAAGTTGAAAGCCATGTCCATAATAGTTTGTATATATGCATTTTTAAATATGTTTTGTTCAGATATTAGCACATCAGTTACCTTTGTACTTTAACATGAATCTGAATTCCTTTTCACTAAGGCCTTGTTCAAAATGCATTTTTAAACCCTATGGCTTAGACCAGAACAAAGAGTCTGGTTGAACCATGTGTTGGATGCTCAGGGTCTCAGGAAACTCACTCATGTTTGCATTTCATTTAGCATAGCATCATGACATTAAAGAATTAAGCTTTAGGAATATGTTATCTCACTTAAAAATACTCCAGAAAATAGTTTGTATCTAAGGCAGATTGTATAGAAAATTAAACATAGAAAATGATATACACTTATGTCATTTTCAGAACATAAGCACTACACCATTAATTTATAGGTGTTCATAACACAATATCCTTGTTTCTAGGAATTACACTTCATAGAGAATCCAGTAAGAAATCAAGAGTTAAAGATCTTACAAATACATATATGGATGGAATTTTATTGTGTGAATTAAATTGAACTATGTGTGGATTGATTAAATTTAATCAATCAAATTATCCTCTTGTTTACCATAACTCTGATTTAAACAAGAGAGGCACATGCATCTTCATATGTATGTGCATATATTTATGAATACACTGATATATTTATATTGGTAAAAATCTTGATCCTAGATAAATTGTTTATTTGATAAAAGGAAAAATGACTCTAGGCTTCAGAAATATATATATGATAATAAATATATATATCTCTATGTAAAAAAAAATCCTTACAAATTAAGGTATAAAAAGAGAGGGTCATTTCAATTAATAGTGCATTGTGGAAAACATTTCGAAAATATAATATTAATCTTACCAGCTTAGGTACCATTATATTATGCCTGTTATAGCTGCCGCCTGAGGAGACAGGTTATACAAATTGCAATCGTAAAGGGCTCATATTTTTTGATTGGATTTCCAACAAATGGTCAGGCTAAGGAACTTCCTACCGCTAATAGGTACGCCTCTTGCGGGATGTCTCGAGAGTCAACCTGCTCTCTGCCAACACAAGGTCGGGTTACCTCTTACACTAGGTAACTACTACACGAATATGCCACCCCCCGGTCCTTTGGGACCTTTATCCGAGGCGCCTCAACAAAATAACAATCACACAGTAAATGAGATTGGAGTAACCATATAGGTTAAATACCAGGGCTCCATACCTGATACCACCCTTTTCAAGAAGGAAATGACATACCCTAAAGGGAGCGACCCTCATAACCTTGCCGCATCATTCCTGTTTTGACCATTTCCGGGGTGTGAGGTCTGACGAAGTCTCGTCTACAAAGCCACGCTTTGATCACAAATGATCAACCAATGATTATCACACAGCAGCACTCATCATGTCACATTACCAAATTGGGAGTATATCACTGATAACCTTCAACTACATAACCTCCGAGCTCGTATGTCTCAGAGAAGGGTGTTAAGCTAAGAGAATAAATTCTCCGCCACCAACAGAAATGTATTTGAAAGAAATCAGCTTTATATCTCAAAATGTAATGTCAGACATGTAACCATACAAGTCTGTTACGGGTTCGAACATAACCGAAGGCACTTCCAAAGAAGCCCTTGCAATCCGGGTATTCACAATCCCGATCGAACTTCCCATCACAAAGGAAATCTCTATACCGTAGCTAACGGTGCAGAGACAATCGATAGGTCATCCTATCATTTTCACAAATACCCGGTCTTCACCACCGGTCTTCAAATGCTATCCATATACGATGTATCATTATTCGGAATGGGTTATATGACACAAAGGTCCTCTCCCGGCTAAACCGAATAGTGAGCGTAATATTTAAAAACATATGAATATTGGGATTTCAATTAAGTCACAACTTATTACCCAAAATTCTCTTCAATTGGTTTAAACACGTTATCATTTAAATCTTTTACACAAAAGATTCATTTCACAAAGTTCACCCAATTTCACAAAGATTCATTCACAGATTTTCCAAATCAATTTCCATTTCAATCTTTTAAACAAAAAGATTCAATTCATAGCTTTCAAAGCACGTTTACAAAGATTTATTCGTAACTCGAAAAACCATTTTAATTTCAAACTTGAAATTCTTTTGACACAAATTGGAAATTCATTCCTTATATGAAAGCTTCTATTATTTGAAAACAAATAGTTTTCATTTCGGAAAATCTGATTCATTTATACGAGTTAAAGTCCTTGGATTAAATTCAGATTCCCAAAACCATACTTTAAAAATTGTTTAAATTCATATAAACACATTTATAACATCTTTAACCATAATTTCCAATCATGGAATTCAATTCCAAATTTTGAATTCAAATTCAAATTAAACTATTGAAAAACTTTACCAAGTTATTCAAAATAACTTTTATCTTAAAAACTCCTTTTCAAAAGCTTTAACATTTAATCCAAATCCATTTCCAAAATCAATTGAAATTAAAATTTCAATTTCAAAAATATTAAATTTAAATCATCTGTGACTTAACCGATTTCCACGTGAAATCCATATTTGTGTGTGTATGGTGTAGTCCAGAGGGTTTTACACAGTAGTGCAACATCAATAAATCATCACAGATCAAAATGCAGAAATATAATTGATAAGCGGTATAACTATAACGCTTATCGTTCATTCTCAGATCCACAGATAAAATAAATTACATTCATCACAGCTTGAATCAAAACAATTCATATCACACAGCATCACATAGCAGAGATGACAAAACAATTCATAGCATTCAATATAATACAGCCATCCATAAGTAGGATTAATTTAATCATCTGATTAATTTAAATCGGATAAATTTCTATAAATCAATTTTACTAGTTATGGTAAGTTAATAATCAATTAATTACAAAAAAAACATTTAATAAATTATTCTTTAATTGATCATTAATTAACTCTTAATTAATATTTAATACTAAATTAATTATCCTTAATTAATTACCAAAACCGATAAAATTTTCTTATAAATTTCCAAAGTTATTTGCTTTTTAAATAAATTTCTTTATCTCTTCAAATCTATTTAAAAATCCAAATTTTAAATAAATTCTTCAACTTATAAATAATATTTTCGAAATCCATTTATTAAGCCTTTTCCTCGAAATTTTAAATTTTATTCAATAGGGCTCAAAAAATAACTTTATCTTTTTAAAACTCCTTTTTTATTTATCCAATTCTCAAAAATAAGTTTTTCAATAAATTTTCAACTAGAATTTCGAAAATCCAATTTTATTTATTTCTGGTATCCAACGATACCAAAAATATATTCGGCTAAATTATAGCCTTCAACAATTCCAATTCACGAATATAATCACACGGAGATTATAAATAATCAACACACAACATATGAAATAAATTCAAATGTTTGAGGAATCCTGTTGGATCCCTCCAACCTGTTTCCTTGCATCCACAGATGTTAGCACAATACCAATTCCACTTCGAGGTGGAATATCGCGGTATATGGGATTTATAAAATACTATCCGCTATTATGCGGCGCAATAGGGTCTCATCTGCTATATAATGTGGGAAATCCAAATACATATATAATACCAATTCCACTTCAAAGTGGAATATCGCGGTATATGTTTTTAATATAATAACCTCCGCTTAATATGCGGCGTATAGGGTCTATTTCAACACATCCAATGACAATCATCATCCAATACACAAAATCAAACAATTTTAAATCTAACTATTTAAAATTTAAATTGAAACAAATTTCGATTGAGTGAGAAGTTCTCACCTTGAGTTTCCGATAACAGTTGTAGTGTTTCGTTTCGAATAAAATTAAACACGCATTTAATTTTACCCAAAATTCACACAAGCTCCAAACGACTCAAAACTAGTTCCATTGCGTAGTGCTCGACAAAACGAACCCGACGCAATTCATTTTGTTTGAAACGGACCTCGTATGACAAAGTTATGATATTTAGAAGTTAATACAATTTTATAATATAATAATTTACTATTTTCTTTTCTATTTTAAAACCCTACTCACATCTGGCCGTTCACTGTGCTTACTCCAAACCAGGCCGATCGATTTTGCTTCTTCTCCCAGGTTAGTTTCGAACGCAAAAAAACCCATGCCTCTCGTTCGATTTTCGATGGCTGCACCTCCCATCATCCACTAGACGACAATCGAACAACGCCAACCTGAAGCCCTGAGCGCCATGCACCTCCACCCCTAACGACGACGAACTCGGTCGTACTATTGCATAGAAAAACGCAAACGAACATGTGGCATTCAAACTCCAATTGTCGTCGATCCTCTTCGTAGTTTATGATCATAGCCGTTGGATTGATAGGTCGCGATGCGTTCTACAATATTGCAGAAGAAAGTTTCTCGACTTGATTTATAGATTGGAAGAAATTGGAGGGGAAACGAGGTGAATTTCTGGCCATGGAAGTGTAAATGGCGGCTAACCCTAGCTAGGTTTTTTCTGTGTGAAAATAAGAAAAATTGATGTCCTTTTATAGAAAATTGACAAAAACACTATTCATCCGAGATTTTCCAAACTCCAAACGAAGCGTGCCGGCTGACGTTTCTAAGGTTTAACCTGTGTTCCAAACACAGTGGAACTTGTTTCGAGAGCTAATTCGATCATATGTGCGAGTTATAGAATTAAACGATCAATTTTAAATTAAATCTGTTAAAACGATTTCTATGCGTTTTTAGCTTGCCTCGGACAAACGACAACTCCGATTGCTACGAAAATTGAAATCTTATAATAATAAAACATTACGGATCCGATGAAACTGGTTTCGTCAAGATCCGAGACTGTTTGAAAAATGACTATTTTTAGTCGTCAATTAAATATTAAAATATTCAATTTTCACAAATTAACTTTTAATTCAATTTTAAAAGTTTACAAACATCATTTTAACTCCAATATGATTTACTACAACTTTATAAATCATTTTTATTCACATTTAATCCAATTTCCAATTATTTACGCAATTTCAAATATTAAATTGTCGATTTAATTATCCAATTAAATCTCTATATTCAAAATTTAAGTTATTCAACTTACAAATTTTACTTGTTAATATTTAAAATCAATTAAATATACAAATTTCAAATGACAGAAATTCTGGGTCATTACAATGTGTGTATGTGACATAATAATGTGTACATGGTTGAACATGCCCGTATATAAATACTAGGATTTACAACATAAAGGACATGTTACTCCCTCTAGTATTTGATCATGTTGTCTAATGAAATATATGTGTGCACAAAATGATTTATATATATGTGTGCGTTTGTGTGAAAATACTTTATTTATATATATAAATGTAAATAATTTATAATTATAATAATTTATAAGAAATATATAAGTAGATATATGTATGTACGTATGTATGTGTGTATACATAATTTAATTATAAAATCATGTAATAATTAATATAAAATAATTTTGAATATAAATATTTATGTGTATACTACTATAGCAAACCTGAAAATAAAATAATAATTTTTTTATTTGTTAATTAGTCGAAATAATATATATTTAGAAATACAGAAACATATTTGAATATATATATATAATAATAATCATGTGTACATATATATATAATTTAATATATTTTCATATAGAACTCTCCACTTGGAAAGTAAATTTTTTTAAAATATATATATATATATATATATGATTGTATGTATAATTATAAGTATTTAGTAATTTACAAACATATATATAAACATATAAACATAAAAATAAATAAATATCTATATATAAAAAAAAAATTTATAAATAAAAGTAAATTTATAGCAATCTCTTGGCCCATATAATAAATTTTATGATAATTTTTTTTATAATTTTTTTTTAAAATACACGATTTATAATTAAGTATAAAACCGCTTGGAAAATTACTAAAAATTATTAAAAAAAAATTTAAAATCTGAAAATTATATTTAATTATCATATGTAATTTACACTTGATTTCATATTTTATTTGAATATATATATATATATATATATATTTGATTATGTAATTAATTTCAAGTTAGGTAATTAGCTAAGTTAATATTTAAATATAAAATAAATACAATATATATTAAAATAAATTAAATATTTCTATTGAATTATATTTATATAAAAATAAAATTTTATAAATTTTAAAACATTTATTATATAATTTTATTCCTTAGAAAATGATTTATTATTTAAAAAATCATATTTAAATAATATTTAATTATAATTTTTTTAATTAGGCCAAGGATTCACTGCTCAAATGTATTCAAAATGATAGCAAATTACTTATACATATATGCACTAACATATTTTCAAACATTAGATATGTGACAACATACCGATAAACTATATTCGTAGTATTTCTACCTAAGCATTATATGATATAATAATTAACTAAACACTGATAAATGAACGTAAATCAAAGAATTACCTTTCCCAAAGCCTATTAAAGACACAATGAACTCAAGTTGAGTTCTCCTTGAATCAGATTCACAACTTGGAAGATGCCAGCTCCAAATTGTCTACCATCGTCAATCGGATCGAAGTGTTTTTTACATGTATTTGAACTTGGAATTTTTTGGTACTTAGAATAGGGTTTCTAGTCAAAATTTTTAGGAAGGAAAAGTGGGAAAAGTCTATCAAATGTGAGGGTTGAGTGGCATTACATAAAGGAGAGACAATAGAGCAAAAAGTAGATCACCATCCCCTTTCCTCTATTTACCATTTCTTCCCTTTTAGCCATTCAAACCTCACCTACCTACAACCCTTGGATGGCCTATTTTTTCCACTTCCTAGCTGAAATTGTCATAACCTATATGGGCCTTAAACCAAGTCCAAGCCCAAACAAAGTTCATTGCAATTTAACTCCAAATGCTTACCGATATCAAATATCGATTAGTATTATTTATAACTATTATAAACACATTGTTTAATATTGTTCAAAATATCAAATATAATCTTATAATTAACATTACATAAACATTTTTTTAATTTATAAGAAATATAAATTAATTAAATAAGGTGGTCAAAGGAGTATATAGTGTTTCGATTGTGTGATTCTTTAGGTGTAAATTTGGTCAGCGATTAATATCAAACAATTCAAATATAACGTTCACTCATCACTTAGCAGGTGGTGTGATATTTTGGCCAAACTTATCACTTACTTGGTTTTGGTAAAATCAAATTTTACTTTGTTAACATTGCCTAGTCGTGACTATTATTTACAGTAATTCTCTTCGTCAAAACTATATCACTTTGGACTTATGGAATTTGGTAATGATCAAAATTCCAATATCATCCATATTCAACTCTATAGTCCAAACATAAAGTCCTTGGTTCAATAATAACAATTATTATTAATCGTAATGCTCTGGCTAGAGACTTTGAATTTGAGTTGACTGTGACACTAATCCCATATAACTAAGGAGATGAATCCTCTCTTGAATAGTGCTTCACTTCCAATACTTCCACTCGACCTAACTATAGTTACTCGATGGACGTCATGCCATGATTTGACCATAATTAAAGCAGAGCTTTCATATTGAAGATTGTCAGTATTTTTAAGTCGAGAGAACTATGTAAATCAGTCATCCAATAACTACCAAGTGATTCGTTCCATAGTTATCCAATAACTACCAATACGTAACATCTTGGTGCCCCCAGCAGTCATGTGTAACAAACTGCCCAACATTTGGAGAGCCTTACATACTATAGTCTCAACGATTACATCAATATCCTGTCTCGATGCATCTTGACTAGGAACATTTAAAATGAGATATTTATTTTCATTGTCATAAACTCACGGTTACAGCACTTTGTAATTACTATCACAAAACATATAATTTATGGATTTTCTATTAAATATACTTCTAATTAAATTAATTAATTAATATAACACATTTAAGTATATAATAGAAAGAAAACAGGTTTTATTTCGAACAAGGTTGATCAATGAGTTAGATATATGTAACAAATTACATAATTGCCCCTATGGCATACCCCTAACTCCATCAAGAGGCATTTTCTCATTCACCAGGCTTATGTCAGAATTTCTCCATACTTCCATTTTTTCTATACATTATGGGTTGAAAGGGATTAATACTAGCATGGGACCGATCAATGGAGATGCTGGAGTTCCTTGATTTCCATTTATATTCTACTTACTATTCGACACTTATACCATGTAGAACTACAAATTATGAAGTACTTTTGGATTTATAAAACAACATTTAAGGTAATTTTGGGATTACTTAGGTATTTATTTTATAAGATATACTATATTATATTTTTTCTGCTGCAAGTTCAGAAAGTGTAGGCAAAGTAGATAGCTATCTATGCATACTGTTATTTCATATTTTACTATATCAATCCACTTATTTTAGAAAATTGGTATTTTATTAACAATGAATAGATTTGACTACAAGTTGTAGATACATCCAAAGTAAGAACTCAAAACACACAACCTTATTACAGAACAAAATTAAATCTCATATGGATGTAATCTACTATTTAAGGTCCATAAAATATTAAATAAACTAAAAGAATTCGATAAATTCTCATAATTCCACCGCCTTTCTCAATTAATAAACCTAAAGAATACTTCACTTCAATAATAGTGATTTGTAAGAAAATCTTACTACTTCTGCTACAAGCTCTCCGATCTATGTCGATCTTCGAGCACCATACATCAGCCAGTATCTACCAGAACAGGGGTTGTGTAACAACCTTGATTTTATTACCGTCGAAATAAATAATAAAAATAGAAATTTTTAAATTGAGTTTAAAAAAAACTTTGGTGAGTATAAACTCACATCTCTAATTTATTTATCACTTCAATTTGTGTGCAATTATGACCAGAGACGCACGATTACTATATTCAGGTCATTTTTGTGTACGCGTGTTGTAGTACTCGGACCATCGCATGTTTTGTTTGTGCGTGAAAATTTTAAGTTGCGTTTCAAAAGAATTAACGTGTCGAGGCCTTTCTTTAAAAATGAATGCGTGCGTGAGAAAGAAATTTCAATTCCAGGCCTTGCCTTATAAATTGTTATGCGTGCAAAGTGTTTAAACCTGGTCCCCTTTTCATTTTGTAGTAACAAGTGTGTTACTTTGTTTTGCCTTCACATGTAAGGCTAAGTATCACCAAATAATAAAGCAAGGTGAACACATTTTACTGCCATCATTTTTGACTAGCCGTGTACTTTTCGTATCTGAAGCACGATTTTCATTTAATGCAAAAAGTAGACAGCACGTTTTCGAATTAATGCAATTGTACAAAACACTTTTCAGCACTCCTCAATTCTTGACTTGTTAAAACAAATCTCTGCAACTGCTCGTTTTTCAGAAGCAAAGGAGGCATTAATGGCGATTCAAGGAATTTAGGTTCCTAGTTGTTAACAAGTTTTAAAGCCAATATTCTGTGAGTTTTACGCTCACACTTCTAAAATATGGTCTGTTATATTCTTGGGTTACTTCAGAAAAATTTGTGTGTGCAAGTGTTTTGGCATGCGTGTAATTGTTGTGTGCCCAAACTATATTTTTCATGCGTACACTTTAAGTTTTCATTCGCTTTAAGGGGTTAGGTGTTGTTGTGTACATGCATACCTGGTCATATATTCCTACGTAAGTACATTCTAGTGCCAATTTCTGTGTGTTGCAAGTTATTAAAATCAGTAGCGTGCGTGCGTGGAAAATCAGTAGTGTGCGTGCGTGATTTACATTTGGTGTATGAGTTTTGTTTTTACTTTGCACAAAAATATGTTAGGTGGTATTCATTGTTGTTTCAAAACGTGATTATGCATGCAAACGAATCATGTTTCACAAGCTAATGGAAAATATATATTTAATGTGTACTCGCCTGATCTCTTCCTCTATAAAATTCACTTTTAGGTATGCATGCATTTAGTGATTATGACTAATAATAAATATGTGTCCAGTTTATTTTTTTCCTTCAATGGTTAATAATTGCATTCAATAAAATGTGTACTGGTCACTTAAGTTTATATTGGTTTAGTGCATATATGTCCTGATAGCATCATTTAGGATGTTACTGCTAGGCTATCCAATATTTAAAGTAATTTATAGAAATAGTGTAGTCTGATGTACAAATTTGCTTTGAACCGGAGATTCATTTTGAAACGAATTTTATTGCCGTTGTTTTTATAACGGGATTTTACTCCGGTGTTAAAATTTTGAAGCGTGTTGTTTTGATGACATTTTTGACGAATAAAAATTACTGTTGTTTTGACTTCAGTAACCGTCAATTTTAAAGTGAATTTTCAAGCGGTTATCCCGCAACGCTGATTTGGTATCCGTTTTTACGGTGTTTTGTGAAGCGCAATTTCCTCGTCGAAATTTCTACAGATGTGGTTGTTTTAATCACGTGTTTTAAAAATCGTTTTAAAATAAAATTGTTTCCAAAAAATTTACAGTTTGCGCTTTCAAAAGAATGAGGAAGCGATTTAAACGATTCAGCAAAATTGAGGACTATGAACCCTTACTTTTACTGATTCGGTTAATTTCGGACTTGTCCGTTTGAGAACGAAAAATGTTATATTTATAAAATACACAATTTTGCACTTTCAAGGAAACGATGAAGAGATTTAAACGATTTAGCAAAAGTGCGGAGTATGGAACCACACTTTTACTCTTTCGGTTAATTCCGGACTCGTTAATTGAAATATTTGTTGCTGTTTGATGATTTTGATGATTTTGTTGGGCTTTCTAGCCACTATGTTGGACCTTCGGGTTATATGATGGACTTTCGGGTCAAATACCAGTACTAGACCTTCGGGTCATATGTTGGACCTTCGGGTCATTTGTTGGGCCCCAAAAAAATTACGATGACAGTACTTGGTAGGCTTCGGCCATATGTTGATGCACGTGCGGCATAGCTTAGACTCGCCATATGATGGGATCGGTCCACTTTTATGTTGATTTTCTAGTTGTCTGTTTTTGATTTCTAGATTTCGTGAATTGCTGTTTTGAATTCAATTGTGAATTTGAAAGTTTATTTTTGTCGAGTTTGATGTGATTTCTTCATTTAAACCATGTTGATTTCTTATGTTGAATAGTCTCACTCGAGATTATTATTATTTTGCTTTGATGTTATTTACGATGCATTCACTTCTAAGATTAATTTAGAATGATCCGTTTATTATTTTCTTTTAAATAATACTCGGGTCAGATCGAGTTATTTCAGGGTAATCGCTATCTCTGATCCAGTTGCAACTTCAGCTTTTGGGATTTCACATCATCTTTTGTCTAGTCTCCAAGGAGTACTTTTGGTTTATTGATTCTCATCACATGTATGTTGATGACATGTATTTGTATATTTGGTTCATGTGAACTATCGATTGTTGTAGCATGTATTCCAAACTTGGCTTCCGCTATATATCTGATATTTTTGTTCTGATGTGATTATACTATCAGTGTTGTTGTTATTATAAGTTGTTCTGAATTTTTCTTAGGCCACTGTGGTTTCATTTTAGATTTGGATTGAATATATATCCTTGGGAGTAATTTATACAACTCCTATCGATGTAATCAATGCTCGTCTAAGGCGTAACTTACGGATGGTCGCTTCTAACAAGCCTTATTCTTCGCAATAGCAGACGTTATTTCTTATAATAACCTTTGTTATTGTAAGCATAGAGGTGGGGTGTCACAGCTTGGTATCAGAGCTGAAATTCAGAACAAATTATAATAAACACAGAACAGAAGCAAAATGGAACATGTGTTACAACTATTCGAGGGTTTTATTCGTGTCTTTCTAATCTATTCTTTCCACTTTAACATGTGGGGTATGTCTAGGAATAAATTTTATATTCCGTAGTATTCCATTTGTTAAATTTCTTATCAATTGTGTATTGTTTTAACTAATCCTTTTCTTTTCTTGTTCTCTCAGCCTATGGCTGGAAGAGGTAGAAGGAAGCGTTCTTCTGCAGGCCCGTCTAGTGGTTCTCATCCAAACGGAGTCTACATGTCAGTTGGTCAGTTTATGGAGCTATTTCGGGGTACTCAGCCTCCTGTTGCTACTCCCGCAGCTCCTAATCACAAGTCTGCCTTCGCCCGCATGTGTAGTGACTATTCCCACCTTGGAGGTCAGCCTTTCAAGGGATCGGAAAGTGTAATGGAGGTCCAGACTTGGTTGCGCACTTGTGAGCGCATATTTTCTCGGATGGATCTTTCTGATCATCATCGCATTCTTGTGGCATCTAGTATGTTGCAAGAGCGTGCACTTGATTGGTATGAGCTTTTTATTGTGGAAGTTGATGAGTCCTCTCTCTCTTGGATTTAGTTTAAGGAACGTTTCGAACTTAAGTTCGTTCCTGAATCGGAAAAGGATAATCTTGCTCGTAGTTTCCTTGAGTTGAAGCAAGGAAAGTCCTCTATTTCTGATTATGTTGCATCTTTCGAGGCCTTATCCTAATACGGAGTTGAGTTTATTAATACTCCGCGTAAGAAGAACCTTCGTTTTGTTGATGGTTTAAAGAAGTATTTGAAGAAAATTCTTTTACTTTAGCTTAAGCTCTCTTTTGAGGAGCTGGTTGATTCGGCTCTTTGTCTTGAACTGTTGAGAAGGAACGTGATAGTGGTGAAGATGTTGAGGTTTCTAAGAACCCCAACAAGAAGAGGTTTTCATTTCATAAGCCTAATTCTTCTAATCAGAAGAAGAAGAAGCAAGCTACCTCTAGTTCTCAGCCTAGTAGTGCACCTTCTGTTCAGAGGGCGTGCTATAATTATGGTTCTCTGGATCATCTTCTTCGTGGCTGTCCTAAGCCTCGCATTTGTCGTTATTGCAAGAAAGAGGGTCATTGGGTTTCTGATTGTCCTATTGCTCCTAAGGGTTTCAAATTTGTGAAGCTTAATGTTGCTAAAGCTTTTGGTGATTCTTCTCAGCCCAAAGGTATTACTCCTTCAGTTTTGGAAGGTTTTATTTTATTTCATGGCCGTTCTATTAGAGTTCTTTTCGATACGGGTGCATCGCATTCATTCGTGTCAAAGGAGCTTGTTGATATTATTCATTTGGATGTTATTACTCTTTGTGACCCTTTGAGGATCGTAAATCCTATTGGTGGATCTGCTACTCTTGGTTTGTTGTGTGTTGATGTTGAGATTATTCTTTGTGGTTTTCCCTTCCATGCGAATCTGCATGTTATGGATCATCTTGATTTTGATATGATATTGGGTATGGATTGGCTCGTCCGTTATGAAGTTCAAATCCTATGTCCCGAAAGAACTATATATCTCAAGCATCCCGATGCTAGCGAGCAGTTATCTATTATATTTCGAAGCATGGATCATACTTCGAATGCTCTTATTTCTTCCCTCGAGTCGGAGGATGTCATTGCTAATATTCTGGTTGTTTGTGATTTTTCTGATGTTTTCGAGCCTGTTTCATGTTTGCCGCCGAAGAGGGCAATTGAGTTCCATTTTGATCTTATATCTGGTGCTCATCCTATCAGTCGTCCTTCCACGAGGATGTCTGCTAAGGAAAATGAGGAACTCAAGCAACAATTATCTGAGTTGGAAGCCAAGCATTTAATTCGTTCTAGCTCTTCTCCTTGGGGTGCCGCCGTTGTCTTCGTTAAGAAGCCAGATGGTACTCTTAGGCTTTGCATTGATTATCGCAAGCTTAACGAGCTTACTATCAAAAATAGGTATCCATTACCTAGGATCGACGACATGTTCGATCAGTTAAGTGGCGCCAAGATCTTCTCCAACCTCGATCTTGCTACCGGTTTTCATCAGTTACGAGTTGCGGAAGATAGCATTCCTCTTACCGCATGCCGTACTCATTATGGTTCTTACGAATGGCTTGTTATGCTGTTCGGTTTGACGAACGCTCCGGCGTATTTTGTAGATATATTGAATCGGATATTTCGGGAATATCTCGATAAGTTCGTCTTGGTTTTCAATGATAATATTCTTATTTATTCCAAATCTGAAGCCGATCATATTCAGCATTTGGAGATTGTTTTGAGCACTCTTCGTCAGCATCAGCTTTATGCCAAATTCTCCAAGTGTCACTTTTGGGAGAATAAGGTGAAATTTCTCGGTCATATTGTTTCTTCTGATGGTATCTCTGTCGATCCTTCCAAGATCGAATCTATTCAGAATTGGAAGAGACCCGAGACTGTTACTAAGATCCGTAGTTTTCTTGGATTGGCGGGTTATTATCACCGGTTCATTAAGGACTTTTCTCGTATTTCTTTACCGCTTACCACTCTCACGAGAAAAGCTGTTCCTTTTATTTGGTCGGATTAGTGTGAGACTTCTTTCTTGAAATTAAAAGATCTCCTTACTCATGCTCCTATCTTAGTGGTTTCCGAAGGGAATCATGATCTTGTTGTTTATATCAATGCCAGTGGTTATGGACTCGGTGTTGTTCTTATGCAAAAGGATAGAGTAGTTGCCTATGCTTCTAGACAACTAAAGCCTAACGAGATTCGTTATGCTACCCATGATTTGGAGTTAGCGCTATAGTCTTTGCTTTAAAGATTTGGCGGCATTTTTTATTGGGCGAGCGTTTTGTTTTCTTCACTGATCACAAATCTCTGAAGTATCTATTCACTCAGAAAGAACTTAATATGAGGCAATAGCGTTGGCTCGAATCTCTTGCTTCATATGATTTCGATATTCAGTATACCCCTGGTAAGGGTAATCGAGTTGCTGATGCGCTTAGTCGCAAGCAGCAAGTTGTTATTTCCATGATGATAGCAGAGTGGAATATTTTAGAAGCTTTATCTCATTGTGATATTAGAGACCATCCTTCAGTTTCTGATTCTCCCGTGCTTTTATTTAGCATGGAAGCTCGTCCTAGTTTGTTGGATCGTGTTGCCGATGCCCAAAAACAAGATCCACATATTGCTTATCTTGTTCAGAGTTGTAAATCGGAATCCCGAAGTGATGATCTAAAGGATTTCGATATTGATGCTCATGGTTGTATTCGAATGAAGGGTAGGTTGGTCATGCCTAATGTTTCTAATCTTAGAAATGACATTCTCGAGGACTGTCATCGTTCTAAGTATACTATCCATCCGGGTAGTAGTAAGATGTATGCTGATATGAAACGCTTATACTATTAGGAGGGTATGAAGCATGATGTTGCAAGTTATGTGAGTCATTGCATGACTTGTCAACATGTTAAAGCAGAACACCAGCGTCCCAGTGGTCTTTTGCAGCCTCTTGAGATTCCGTTATGGAAATGGGATCAGATTTCCATGGACTTCATTGATGGTCTACCTCGTTCGAGGTCGGGCCATACTAGTATTTGGGTGATTGTTGACAGATTGACTAAATCAGCCCATTTTATTCCTATCAAGTCCAATCGGACTGCTCCTTTGTTGGCTAAGTTGTTTATTAAGGAAGTCGTTCGACTTCATGGTGTGCCTAGTTCTATTGTTAGTGACAGAGATCCGCTTTTCACTAGTGGTTTCTGGCAGAGCCTTCAGAAAGCTTTGGGCACTAAGCTCAATTTCAGTACAGCTTATCATCCATAGTCTGACGGTCAGACCGAAAGGGTGAATCAGGTTTTAGAGGATCTTCTTCGAGCTTGCGTTCTTGATTTTGGTGGTAGTTGGGAATACCACTTATCTCTTGTTGAATTTTCTTATAACAACCGTTTTCAATCAAGTATCGGTATGACTCCTTTCAAAGCTATTTATGGAAGGCCGTGTCGATCACCATCTTGTTGGTTGGAATCGGGGGAAAAGTTAGTTCTCGGCCCCGATTATATTCGTGATTCTTCGGAGAGGAATGATATTATTAGACAGAGAATAAAGGAGGCTCAAAATAGGCAGAAATCTTATGCCGATCATCGTAGGAAGCCTTTAGAGTTTTCTGTTGGCGATCTCGTATTCGTTCGTGTTTCCCCGATGAAGGGTGTAGTGCGTTTTAGTAGCTTCGGGAAATTGGCTCCTCGTTATATTGGACCATTTCCTATTACGGAACGCGTTGGCCCAGTTGCTTATCGTGTATCGCTACCTGCTCAGTTTTCGGGAGTTCATGACGTATTTCATGTATCCCAGCTTCGTCGATTCCTTCGAGATTCAGATTCTATTATTGATCCTCATATGTTGCAAGATCTTGAGATCTCACCAGACTTGTCTATGGTGCAAAATCCTATTCGTGTGATAGCTTCGGAGGTTAAACACCTTTGGAATAAAGAAGTCCCGCTTGTGAAAATTCAATGGTCCGCAAACCTCAAAGATTGCACTTGGGAAACCAAAGAATTCATCGAGCGTTCTTATCCCGATTTTCTCTCCTCTTCGGGTGGGGGTGAGCATCCTTATCCATCTTTTTATTTGAATCTTTGTGGTGATAAATAATTTGTGTTATAAACGACTTCTAGTATGAAAATTGCGGGGATGCAATTTTTATAAGAGGGGGAGTTTGTAACAACTGTGATTTTATTACCGTCGAAATAAATAATTAAAATAGAAAATTTTAAATTGAGTTTAAAAAAAATTAACGTGTCCAGGCCTTTCTTTAAAAATGAATGCCTGCGTGAAAATTTAATTTTGCATGCGTGAGAAAGAAATTTCAATTCCAGGCCTTGCTTTATAAATTATTATGCGTGCAAAGTGTTTAAACCTGGTCCCCTTTTCATTTTGTAGTAACAAGTGTATTAATTTGTTTTGCCTTCACATGTAAGGCCAAATATCACCAAAATAATAAAGCAAGGTGAACACATTTTAGTGCCATCATTTTTGGCTAGCCGTGTACTTTTCGTATCTGAAGCACGATTTTCATTTAATGCAAAAAGTAGACGGCACGTTTTCGAGTTAATGCAATTGTACAAAACAATTTTCAGCACTCCTCAATTCTTGACTTGTTAAAACAAATCTCTGCAACTGCTCGTTTTTCAGAAGCAAAGGAGGCATTAATGGCGGTTCAAGGAATTTAGGTTCCTAGTTGTTAACAAGTTTTAAAGCCAATATTCTGTGAGTTTTACACTCACACTTCTAAAAAATATGGTCTGTTATATTCTTGGGTTACTTCAAAAAAATTTGTGTGTGCAAGTGTTTTGGCATGTGTGTAATTGCTATGTGCGCAAACTATATTTTTCATGCGTACACTTTAAGTTTTCATTCGTTTTAAAGGGTTAGGTGATGTTGTGTACATGCATACCTGGTCATATATTCCTACATGAGTACATTCTAGTGCCAATTTCTGTGTGTTGCAAGTTATTAAAATCAGTAGTGTGCGTGCGTGGAAAATCAGTAGTGTGCGTGCGTGATTTACATTTGGTGTATGAGTTTTGTTTTTACTTTGCACAAAAATATGTTAGGTGGTATTCATTGTTGCTTCAGAACGTGATTATGCATGCAAACGAATCATGTTTCACAAGCTAATGGAAAATATATATTTAATGTGTACTCGCCTGATCTCTTCCTCTATAAAATTCACTTTTAGGTATGCATGCATTTAGTGATTATGACTAATAATAAATATGTGGCCAGTTTATTTTTTTCTTTCAATTGTTAATAATTGCATTCAATAAAATGTGTACTGGTCACTTAAGTTTATATTGGTTTAGTACATATATGTCCTAATAGCATCATTTAGGATGTTACTGCCAGGCTATCCAATATTTAAAGTAATTTATAGAAATAGTGCAGTCTGATGAACAAATTTGCTTTGAACTGGAGATTCGGTTTGAAACGAATTTTATTGCCGTTGTTTTTATAATGGGATTTTACTCCGGTGTTAAATTTTTGAAGCGTGTTGTTTTGATGACATTTTTGACGAATAAAAAATACTGTTGTTTTGATGACATTTTTGACGAATAAAAAATACTGTTGTTTTGACTTCAGTAACCGTCAATTTTAAAGTGAATTTTCAAGCGGTTATCCCGCAATGCTGATTTGGTATCCGTTTTTACGGTGTTTTGTGAAGCGCAATTTCCTCGTCGAAATTGCTACAGATGTGGTTGTTTTAGTCACGTGTTTTAAAAATCGTTTTAAAATAAAATTGTTTCCAAAATTTTTACAGTTTGCGCTTTCAAAAGAATGAGGAAGCGATTTAAACGATTCAGCAAAATTGAGGACTATGAACCCTTACTTTTATTGATTCGGTTAATTTCGAAATTGTCCGTTTGAGAACGAAAAATGTTATATTTATAAAATACACAATTTTGCACTTTCAAGGAAACGATGAAGAGATTTAAACGATTTAGCAAAAGTGCGGAGTATGGAACCACACTTTTACTCTTTCGGTTAATTCCGGACTTGTTAATTGAAATATTTGCTGTTGTTTGATGATTTTGATGATTTTGTTGGGCTTTCTAGCCACTATGTTGGACTTTCGGGTTATATGATGGACTTTTGGGTCAAATACCAATACTAGACCTTCGGGTCATATGTTGGACCTACGGGTCATTTGTTGGGCGCCAAAAAAATTATGATGACAATACTTGGTAGGCTTCGGCCATATGTTGATGCACGTGTGGCGTAGCTTAGACTCGCCATATGATGGGATCGATCCACTTTTATGTTGATTTTCTAGTTGTCTATTTTTGATTTCTAGATTTCATGAATTGCTGTTTTGAATTCAATTGTGAATTTGAAAGTTGATTTTTGTCGAGTTTGATGTGATTTCTTCATTTAAACTATGTTGATTTCTTATGTTGAATAGTCTCACTCGAGATTATTATTATTTTGCTTTGATGTTATTTATGATGCATTCACTTCTAAGATTAATTTAGACTGATCCGTTTATTATTTTCTTTTAAATAATACTCGGGTCAGACCGAGTTATTTCAGGGTAATCGCTATCTCTGATCCAGTTGCAGCTTCAGCTTTTGGGATTTCACATCATCTTTTGTCTAGTCTCCAAGGAGTACTTTTGGTTTATTGATTCTCATCACATGTATGTTGATGACATGTATTTGTATATTTGGTTCATGTGAACTATCGATTGTTGTAGCATGTATTCCAGACTTGACTTCCGCTATATATCTGATATTTCTGTTCTGATGTGATTTTACTATCAATGTTGTTGTTATTATGAGTTGTTCTGAATTTTTCTTAAGCCACTGTAGTTTCGTTTTAGATTTGGATTGAATATATATCCTTAGGAGTAATTTATACAACTCCTATCGATGTAATCAATGCTCGTCTAAGGCACAACTTACGGATGGTCGCTTCTAACAAGCCTTATTCTTCGCAATAGCAGACGTTATTTCTTATAATAACCTTTGTTATTGTGAGCATAGAGGTGGGGCGTCACAGTTTAAATATTCAAACGTTTACAATAACTCAATTTTGATCAATTTCATTTATATTTCAAAATTCAACTTTTAAAATTTCAATTTATATTCTATAAACAATTCATTTAAACCAATTTCAATTTCACATTTAAAGCCTGGATTTTGAAAACCATTCAGTTCATATAAATCAAATTTTGTTTCAAAATATCATTTAACTTGTGACGACCGGGGATTTTAGATATTTGAAATGAGAATATTTAATTAATTTTAAATATTCAAAAGGGTAATTTTTACTTGAATTTCAAATATCACAATTTATTGGGTAAATTAATTATTAAATTAAATAATTTGAAGTTGGGAAAAATGTTGAATCGGGAATTTTAAGCCTGTTAAAAATAAATTGAAGGCTTGTAAAATTTGTATTAACAATACTGAAGATAATAAAAGCCTTTAAATTGAATTCGGAAGTGTTTTGTTCAGTTTTGAAATTTTATCGTTTAAATCGATATTTAAAAATAGCCTTCCGAGGCACAGTCTCGGAATTCGACGAAACAAGTTCCATTGGATCCAAAATAGTGTATTATTATTGGATTTCAAATTTCGGAGCGTTTGGAATTATCGTGTGAGCGTACGATATATAAACCCGTTGATATACATATCGAAAATTCAATATAATTATTGAGTCCAAAAAGCTATCTTCTCCTTACGATCGAATTTGGACTCGAAAACTTTTCCATTGCGTTCGAAATAGGGGTATAACATTATAAACACCTAGCGGCACGCCTCGATAGGAGATCAAGGTTTTGAATTTCATTTATCGAGACGATTTGAATTTAATTTAAAAATATATATCTATATCCTGGTCACCTTCAACTGAAATTATTTCACGTCGTAACTTTTTCCTTTCATTTCAAACCCACTGTAGTTAGGCAAAAGTTTCACGCAAGATATCTTCCTCCTTTTATATTATCAGCTATGAACGAAATCAACATTTCAGAGAAAAAAAAATCTCGTTCCTAAATCAAGCTAGGGCTTGCAGCCCCTTTTTCCTCTCTTCAATAAATTCTCGTTTTCTTCCTTTTCTATTTCCCATTTCGAATCGAACAAAACAAATAAAATAAATCGAAGCGAAATCATATCGTCTTCATACTAAAATAAAGGGGAGATCCCTGTCGCGATGGAAAGATGATCGAAGGGGGGAAGCGTGCGTGAGTGCGGGCTGTTGCACGAGGGCAAGTCGCGAATGGGTATAGGGTTCGCGTGCGATGCTACCAGCAGGAAGGGGGCGGCGAGTTAGCAATCACGATTTGTGGGTCGCGATTCAAATCATGTCAAAGTCGAGGGTCATTATCGAGTTTCTGGCAATGTTGAGGTGTTCGAATTCGATGTAGGCGTGGAGAAGATGGTGGAATTGAACTCGATGCCGATGTGGGATGTGCATGTCAGTAGTTGCCTGAGAGTGTCGCATGCATTTGAAGCAGCAAGGTAACGATTTTATCTTTAATAAGATTTAATTAATATGATATATAGGCATATGTTAACAGAAAGACAATATTCCAGTGAGAATTATTTTCAGATTTATGTGTATGTAGCAATTTTAATTGTTGAGCAGTTTATATATATATAAAGGAAAAAAAATAAATATAGAGACATATCTATTTTCATTTACTTGTTTATTTATAATACAATATATGATAGAGATAGATTTGTTAATAAACTTATTAAATTTTTAGTTACTAAAAATAATGTATGAAAAGAAAATTTGTTTAAAATTTAATTCTTTGATTAAATTAAATCATTAGTTAAAATTATATCATTAGTTTAAAATTAAAGAATTTGTTTAAAATAAATTGTTCGATAAAATTGAATTAATTAGTTAATTAAAATTTTAGAGGAAAATTAATTGTTCAATTTATTCAAATATTAATAAATCATATAAATTGTTTATTCAAGGTCAAAAATGGGGAAAACAAGACAAGTTGGATTGGATTGCAAATTAAAAGTCAAAGGTGAGTTAATCTCAATCATCTGGGTTATTATTAAATTTAAATGGTTAAATTTAAATATTTGGTTGAATGGTTGAATTGATTGGATATGATATATTATATAGTAGTATATAGTATATATTGGAGTGATTGATTTCCCGCATTATATAGCGGATGAGACCCTACGCGCCGCATAATAGTGGATGATATATATTAATCCCATATACGACGATATTCCACCTCGAAGTGGAATTGGTATTTTATATTGTGCTAATGTCTGTGGATGCAGGGAAACAGGTTGGAGGGATCCAACTGGATTCCTCAAAATTATTTAGATTGTTTAATATCCTGTGATATGGTTTATTTGATATTCTGTGATAAATTGGGAATTGAAAATATTGAATATATTTGGGTATGCCGGGTCATCAAAAATATATAGGTTGGATTTTCAAAGGGAAATAAAAGGAAAATTCTTAAGTAAATAATTTTAGAGGTTGGAATAAATGATTTGAAAAAGGATAAGTGGATTTTAACTGTTAATAAATAATTTCAGATATGGGAAAGGAAATTTATGGATAAATGGGAATAAAATAAATTTTTAAACCTAAGTGATATTATTTAAGGGAATAAAGAATTTATTTTAAATCCAAGGTTTAAATTTGTTTGGAAAGATAAAGAAGAGATTTGGAAAGGTATGAAATTAGTATTCAGTTTAAATAAGATTTTAGATTAAAATAAGGAAGTTAAATCTGAAATTTATGGTTTTGAAATAAAATTGGATAAGTAAAGGAATTTATTTTAATGGAGTAAATTTTAGAAATCAATTTGGAAATTGATTTAGTATGTGAAATTGTGTTTTGAAAGAAGGGTGAGACTATGGAATTTATAAACTGGGTTTATAAAGTGAAATGGATATCAGTGGATATTTGGAAGTATAAATTTCACGGTGGGAATTTATAAAGGAATGGGAATTTGTTTTAAAAATAAATAGTGATTTATTTTTAAAGGGTATGGAAATGGGAAGTGCATTTC
Organism: Allium fistulosum; assembly: GCA_030737815.1. NCBI lineage: Eukaryota > Viridiplantae > Streptophyta > Magnoliopsida > Asparagales > Amaryllidaceae > Allium > Allium fistulosum. The sequence goes on from CM060905.1 coordinate 984,267,500, forward strand.
CCTGGAAAGCCGAGTATATTTTAAAGGAGACTTTTTATGTATAAGTTAAAGGCTTCAAAAATTTGTTATAAAGAAATGTTTTAGAAAATTTATTATTTTTAAATGTTTAAAGTATATTTTATAATAAAGTGTTTTTAAGTTATTTTTAAAATCTAAAGTACGTTTCAAAGAAAATTCTTAAGTATAAGTTAAAGTTCAAAGTATGTTTTGGGAAATTATTATTTTTAAATTGTTTAAATTTTAAAGTAAGTATTTTTCAAATTTAATTTTGTAGTAATTATTTAAAGGTTAAATGGGTATTATGTTTTAAAGATAAAGTTAGTTTTATATTTTATTAAGTAATTTATTTTAAATATTCTTAAGGTATATATCTTCGAATAAGGTATTAAAGTAGTTTTAATTCAAATGTTTTGTTTTAAGTATAATTTATAATATAGTGTTTTAAATTACTTTAAAAATCTAAAGTAATTGTACTTGGTTTTTTTAGTGGAAATAAATAATTGGGAATTTATTCCATAGGAAGAGTGGTTTGGAAATTGTTTTCAAAAAGGTTTGAAAATGGAAATATATCTTACGAAGATATTTTGGGATCAATAAATAATTTGGAAAATTATTTATTGTTTGATGGATGTTTGTGAATGTTAATTGATAGTTAAATAACCGACTATCAATATTGGCCAATGCGCTGATCGTTTCGAAGAGACCGGGATCGGGATTTATTTCTCGAGAACCACTTCGATTCGGTTTGTACGTTTTCGTGGGAAAAACAAGTTCGGAGTCGAAGACGGAGCAGTGAAGTGCAAGGGCTAGTCGCTACTAATCCTGAGGGTGATTCCAAAATGGATGTAGTAGGAATAGTGCCTACGGTTCCATTCGAACCCGGGACGGACTTGTATGGATGAATGCTTTCGGAACATCGTCAGGTGGACGGTGGGCATTCTAAGAGATGTGTTCTAAAAAGGTAACGCTTAGCCTCAAGCCTCATTAACCGGGAATGACTGAAAATTAGGGGTGATGCAGCAAGGCTATGTGGGTAGCGCCCATTAGGGTGAGGTCATCCCTGTCTAGATGTCCTTTTTTATTTCGGCTGTGTGGGCAGTTGCTGATCCCAACCGCGGGGTGATCTTACTCGGAATCACCCTTAGGTAGTTCCGGTCTTGTGTTGCAGGGGATCGGGCGTGGTCCTCGGTACGCTGATCTGGACTAGGTATTGTGACAGGTGGTACCCCAGTGCCTAGTCATTAGTTGGAAATCCATTCTCCCTACGCGCATGTACGGTTTTGATTGTGCCCAACTATTGCTGAAACGTGAGATGCAAGCATTTCAGCTAGATTCTATTTTACTTTCAATAGACACTATTATAATATCAGACAGATTTGATAAAAAGTGTTTTGGCTATCGTAAGGTAAAAACCCGACATGTATATTGGTGGCGTGGTCTTACGAGATGCCTTTGATTTCAAAGGATTTTGAAAACTTTAATAATCCAATTGAGTGTGTTTTCTGACGCTGGTTTTCCAGATTGACTCGGGTGTTATTTTATTATAATGCTCGGGTCAGACCGAGTATTACATATATAGGATAGGATGCTGTGGAGCTCAGGAGACGAGCTGGATGGCGAGACGTATCACTCGTACTTGATGTATATTCCGCTGTGTTGTGTATACTATATATTCTGTTTGTGGGACAAGTTAATATAACTGTCCATTATTTTATTTTGATTGTATTGTACTCTGATGATGTAATGTATAAACAGATATAATCCTTTTGTTTAAAATATTAGTCATTTATTTATTATATATTGTTCCGCTGCGATTTTGAGATTCTGATGTTGTTTTGGCTTCTTCTTCTTCTACCTCCTTCTTCTACTAATCCTGATGGTTCGATTTTTCGGGAATGAAAAATCGGGTCATCACATAACTAGATTCAAAAAATTAAGGATTTAAAATCATTTAATTTAACCAATTTGTGTCCCTATATTATTTTCTACCCTATGGTCAAGTGATATGGATATATATCATTTCAACCCGCAATAAATTTTAAATTTACAGGTATATATCATTTCAACCCGCAATCCCGAGTTAAAATTCAAAATCCATAAAATTGCTCGAGTCAATCATTTCAACCCATAACGATTTTTTCCTAATCTATAAGACCATTCGGTATGTATCATTTCAACCCATAGTGATTTTCCTAACAATAACTAAGGAAACTTTCAGTGTGATAACAACATATAAAATAAATATTATATCCAATTATCCAAATAACAACAATTAAACATCCATCGCAATCATCATTCAAATCAACCAATAAATCATAACAAATAAACTGGTTATCATTATCAGGTAATTAACTGGCAATTAAATTCAATATTAATTTAAATGGCAATTCAATTCAAACAAACTCAAATTAAATTTAAATGGCAATTTAAAATACCAAACATCAATCAATAAATTTCTAATCATAAGATAAATTTAATTTAACTAACATAAGATAGTTTAGTATTCGTGAGTGAGTTAAAACACTCACCTTTGATTTGTAGTCGAATTAAAATCCAAATTAGACCCAAAAATCTAACAATCTTAGAATTCATCCAAACAAGCTCCATAATATTTGGAATTTCAATACGATCGCAATGGAGAAAACCGCGCATCAATCCGAGCTCGTATGCAAAAGTTATGAATATTAGAAGGTTTGAAACTTATATTAAATAAAATTAAAAATAGAAGGGTAAGATTGTAATTTCCCTCACCCTCTAACCCTAGCAATAATGCAACAGAACCTTTGTCACCCTCAAGCTGCTGCCGTTGCCTTGCTGATGCCGCCGCCTACAAGCGGCCGATCCCAACTCCGAAGCCATGGACGAGCTCGCCTCCCCCTGCGCAACTCCCATCGGCCTCCCACATCAACCCACGTCGCTGATCGACGTCGATCAAGCCAGCAGCCGCCGCCTCTCCTTAAACCCTAAACAAATTTTTTATGACGATCCAACCATCATCTCACCAAACGAATCACTCTGATGCACTCCCCCTGACAATCTCTACACAATTGTACCCACGAATCGTTGCATCATCGCCTTTGATCAACAACCAAAATCAATGGCCGGGAATGTTTTGACCATTTCTGGGCAAACCAAAACTCAATTGCAAAAACGAATTGCAGCAGTAGATTGCGCTTGTCGAGAGCTTTCCAACGAAATATATTTTGCTTTGATTTGAGGAGTTTAAATTTTTCGATTTGATTTTGATTTGAAATTGAATTTGGGAATTATGGTTTCTGCCATTGGGAAGGAAGGAAGGAGCAGATGGAAATGTCCGTACAGAAATAAGAAAAAGGCTGCTAGGGTTTCAGAAAAGAAATCTATTTATATGGACAAAGCTATATAAGAATGAATGGACAAATCAGATTGGGTCGAAATGATAACATTGACTCGAAAAGTCCGTTTCGTTTCCGAAATGAAAGTAGGTCATCCAATATGTCGAAATAGATGTTTTCGATATTTTTAAACTCAATGGGACTAGTTTCAAAATCTAATTCCATTGTATACAGAAGTTAGCTTTTAAAATCAGCTTATTTTAATTGAATTCATTCAATTGATTTCTACGAGTTTCGAGCCCGCACGATCGAACGACAAGTCCGATCGCTACGAAACTTGAAATCCTATAATAATTCACTATTACAGATCCAATGAAACTGTTTCGCCAAAATACAGGACAGTGGCCAAAATGGCTATTTTTACACGTTAATAAATTAAATTATTATTAAATTGGTTTAATCACTTTAAATTCTAAATTTAAAAGTTAACAATTTATCATCCTTGATTTCATAGAAATTAATGATCCATTAAAATAAATTTTCCATGTCAAATTCAATAATTAAATATTGCACTAATTACAGCGTTCAATTACAACTGTAATAAAATTCCAGTTAATTATATTTAATTCCAATCAATTTCTTTTATTTTGATTCTAACTCTTATTACTGAATCAACTATTACCCTATGAATATAATTAACATTAGTTTACATTTATTTACATTCATACTTTACAGTTATCATCCTTTACCATATTAATTATAATATTTAAATTTCATTAATTCCATTGATTACCAATTTAACTCCTTATTTACAATTACAACCAAATTAACTTTGCAATTACTTCAATTGATTGAAATTATATTAAAATAGTTTCAATAACATCCAAACAACATTATTAAATCATATTCTAGTATTTTCTCATTAATAAATCCTAAATTTTTAATTTCTCACAATATTAAATTGCAAAATCTTAATTAATTTAAAATTTTTAATTATCAAAAATTACGGGTCGCTACAGTCTTTCCATGATCCCCCAAAATCTAGCACACATGCTCTTAACAAATCTTCTAAGACTTTGTTAACTCTCTTTGTTTGCCCATCTGTCTGAGGATGGTAAGCGATACTTGTGATAACCCGATTTTTCATACCCGAAAAATCAAACCATCAGGGTTAAAGAAGAAGGAAGTAGTAGAAGAAGAAACAAAATAACAACAGAATCTAACCATCGCAGCGGAATAAAATATATAGATAATAACTGATCTTTACAGAAAGGCAAATCTGTTTATACATTACATCATCAGAGTACATACAATCAATATCACACAACTGGACAGTTATATTAACTTTTCCTCACAAAACTGAATACACAGAGGAATATACATCAAGTACGGGTGATACGTCTTGCCATCCAGCTCGTATCCTGAGCTCCTCGGTATCCTTTCCTGTAACCCATAATACTCGGCCTGACCCGAGCATTATAATAAAATAACAACCGAGTCAGTTTGGAAAACCAGCATGAGAAAACACACTCAATTGGATTATTAAAGTTTTCCAAACCCTTTGAAATCAAAAGCATCTCGTAAGACCACACCACAAATAAACATGTCGGGTTTTTACCTTACGATAGCCAAAACACTTTTTATCAAATCCGTCTGATGATATAATAGTGTCTATATACAAATACTTATTCGAATAGCTGAAATTGTTACATGATTAAATTCCAGCATACTAGCCACAAAGTGGGTTCTACAAACAAAAATTGTAAAAGGCGCGTAGGGAGAATGGATTTCCAACTAATGACTAGGCACTGGGGTACCACCTGTCACAGTACCTGGTCTAGATCAGCATACCGAGGACCACGCCCGATCCCCTGCAACACAAGACCGTAACTACCTAAGGGTAATTCCGAGTAAGATCACCCCACGGTTGGCGCGACCAACCGCCACACAGCCGAAATAAAAAAAGACATCTAGACAGGAATGTTCTCACCCTAATGGGCACTACCCACATAGCCTTGCTGCATAACCCCTGATTTTCAGTCATTCCCGGTTGATGAGGCTTGAGGCTAAGCGTTACCTTTATAGAACATATCCCTTAGAATGCCCATCGTCCACCTGACGATGTTCCAAAAGCATTCATCCATACAAGTCCGTTCCGGGTCCGAACGGAACCGAAGGCACTACTCCTACTACATCCATTTTGGAATCACCCTCAGGATTAGTAGCGACCAGCCCTTGCACTTCACTGTACCATCTTCGATTCAAACCCGTTTCCCCACGAAAACGTACAAATCGTATCGAAGTGGTTTTCGAGAAATAAATCTCGATCCCGGTCTCTTCGAAACGATCAGCACATTGGCCAATATTGATAGTCGGTTATTTAACTATCAATTAACATCCACAAACATCCATCAGATACATAAATAATTTCCCAAATTATGTTAAGTTTATATAAATCGCGGGCAACTTTAACCGGGTCGACCGTGACTTCAAGAATAAGATCGATGCAGAATTTCGGGGCAAATCTACATTCGATCTCAAGAAATAGAATTCAGGTATAGCAGGAGATAGATAGCATCGTAAACCGAGGATACAGAAATCTCCGGTAAATCAATGCCAATTGTAAAGGAGTTTCACCCTTTTACAAATCATTCGAAGTTTGGCGAGACCGCCGATTCATTATAAGGGTCATTCGAAGTGGAGCTATGTGATGCTCCAGAATTGAAAGAAGACGAATAGTGAGGGACACGAATGAATTTTTGGAACCGCAGGGAACGTTCCAAAATTCAAAGGAATCAAGTCAAAAGGAAGAGATTGAAACTCGAATGAGAGTGATTCTGTAAATACATTTACCCTTATTAACCTCAAAATATCTTCGCAAGATATATTTCCATTTTCAATCCTTTGAAAAAAGTTTCAAACCGTCTTCTCTCATAAAATAAATTCCCAAATATTCTCTATTTCCACTAAAATCACCAAGTAAAACCACTTTAGATTTTTAAAATAATTTAAAACACTATATCACAAAATATACTTTAAACAAAACATTTAAATTAAAACTACTTTAATACTTTTTTTAAAAATATATACTTTAAGAATATTTAAAATAAACTACTTTATAAAATGTAAAACTACATTTTTATCCTTTTAAAACACAATACCAAGTTACCTTTAAATAATTACTACTACATTAAATTTGAGAAATACTTACTTTTAACTTTAAACATTTAAAACAATAAAATCTCTAAAACATACTTTAAAAACAACTTTAAATCCTTTAACTCATACTTAAAAGTTTACTTTGGAAACGTACTTGGCTATCCAGGGAAATTCACTTCTCTTTCACATCTTTAAAAATAAATCACTATTTATTTTTAAACAAATTTATCCATTTCTTTAATAAATTCTCACCGTGAATTTATTATTCCAAATATCCACTGATATATTACTTCACCTTTATAAACCCAGTTTATAAATCCAAATTCTCAATTCTCTTTTAAAAATTCCGTTTAAACACTTAAATCAATTCCCAAATTGATTTCCAATTTACTTCACTTTTAAATAAATTTCCTTACTTACTCCAATTATTTCAAAATCCATTAACTTTAAATTTCATTTCTTTATTTTGATTTAGAAATCTCTTTTAACTGAGAATACCAATCCAGATTTCCCAAATTCCTTTCTTATCCTTTTTAGATAAATTTAACCCTTGAATTTTTAAAATAAATTCTTTATTTTCTTAAAATAATAATGCTTGAGTTTTAAAATTCATTATTTTCTCGGTTATTTCAAATCCCTTTTTCCATACTCGGAATTTGTTTACTAGAATTTAAAAATCTCTTTTATTCTTTTCCAATTCATTCCTGAATTTATTCAAATTCTCTATCATTATCTACTTAAAAATCTTCTCTTATATTTCCTTTCCAAAAATTCGATATATATATTTTTAGTAACCCAGTTTACCCAAATATATTCAATCAACCCGTTGCATCCAAAATTCCAATCATCAATAATTCATCACAGGATATCAAATAATCATAATAGAGAATATTAAATATTCTAAAGAAAATTTGAGGAATCCAGTTGGATCCATCCAACCTGTTTCCCTGCAACCACAGATGTTAGCACAATACCAATTCCACTTCGAGGTGGAATATCGCGGTATATGGGTTTAAATATTATCATCCGCTATTATGCGGCGCATAGGGTCTCATCCGCTATATAATGCGGGAAATCAATCACTCCAATATATATTATATACTACTATATAATATAGCACATCAAATCAATCCAATCATTCAACCAAATATTTAAATTTAACTATTTAAATTTAAATAAAACCCAGATGAGTGAGATTAACTCCCCTTTGCTTTTTATTAACATCCATTCCCAATCCAATCTCGACTTGTTTCTTCACAAATTTTAGAACTTGTACCAACATTTATACGATTTATTAACATTCGCCACGATTTTAAACTACCAATAATATTATCATTTTAAATTTAAATCTATTATAAATTCTACTTTATTGCTAAAATTTATTTTTGATAAACAGATTAAACTAAAAGTTTTGACTTACTTAACCGAAAATAAAAATGTTTTTGGTAACTAAAATAATTAGATAAGTAAGTTAAACAAATTAATCTCTATAATAAATTACTTTAAAATAAACTAGTAGATTTAAAAGCTATGTATAATTATTTTATTTTCATTTTCTAACTGCATATAAAATAATCTATATAGGCTTAAAAATCTAATCTTACCTAAACTTTAAACATTTAAAATTCCCACTTTCCAAAATCTTTATATATATATTAAATCAAAAATAGAATTGTTTTAATTAAGATATATTTTTAACAAAACAGCAGATATCTACATATGCATTTTCTTCAAACTATATATATGTTTACTGAATTAAATGAATCGAATACCTCACCGCTGCTCGACACCCAATGCCACCGTGCTACCTCGATTCCCCATGCGACCCCAATCGACGCCATCGCGATCGAAACAAATCCATCGCCGACCCCAAATTCGCGACCTCCGCTCGAGATTCCGAGCTCCCCAACCATGCCGACCACCTTCGTCGGGCACACTCCACCGCGACACGACCCCCATCCCCACGTTCCACTTCTCGACTACGTAGACTTCCCCACATGCGAACGAGGTCACCACTTCCTCACTATCGAAACCCTAGCTGTAGATTAACTCAAGCACCCCTCTTCCTTGACAGCTTGTTCCAAAGTCGTCGCTATCCATCGCCTCGTGTACGATTCCCAAAGCGCTTGCTGATCTGACTTTGATTCTGACCTAAAACATCGCACCCCCCCTGCCGAGTTCGAGAACACGGCCATCCTTCATACGTCGCGGCCCACGACCCACATTTGACCACGTCGTGATTGAATTCGCTTCGACTGAAATGAATGAGAGGAGGGGTCACGTTTGATTTGAACACGACTTTGATTATGATTTCAATTTTGGGAAAAAAAGGAACTTCGGCTTGTATTCTATTTTCGAATTGCCAATTCAATCTACTGCCATTATTTTTCTTTTAATTGCCATCTCGAATTGCTTAAGAAAAAAGAAAAAAAAGAGACATCTGGAATAAGATCACAGAAGGTAATAGACACGTGTTCAAAGAAATGAAACGTGTTTAAATTCGACCATGGTATGAGAAAATAAAAATTTTAAATTTAAATTCAAATCGTCTCGATATCACCACTCAAAATTTTGACTTCCAATCGAGGCGTGCCGCCAGACGTTTATAATGTTATACCGCTATTACGAACACACTAGAAAAGGTTTCGAGTCCTAATTCGATCGTATGGAGAAGATAGCTTTTTGGACTCAGTTATTATATTGAATTTTCGATATAGATTTCAACGCGTATACTTATCGTACGCTCACACAACAACTCCAATCACTATGAAAATTGAAATCCGATAATAATACACTATTACGGATTCAATTGAACTGATTTCGTCGAATTCCGAGATTGTGCCTTGGAAAGCTATTTTTAATTATCCATTTAAACAATATATTATTAAAACTGAACAAATTATTTTCAAATTCAGTTTTAACACATCTGTTATCTTCAGTATTATCAATATAAATTTTACAAGCCTTCAAATTATTTTTAACAGGCTTAAAACTGAAGATTCAATATTTTACCCAATTTCAAATTATTAAATTCAATAACTTAATTGCCAATTAATAATGATATTTGAAATTCAAGCTAAACTACCATTCAAATATTTAAAATCAAATATTTTAATTTCAAATATCCAAAAATTCCGAGTCATCACAGTACTCATCTTGAGCTTGGTACCTAAAGTCTCCTGTAGATTCTTCCCAAACTCGCTAGTGAATAAGGAATCTCTATCACTTGTTATACTACTAGGAATTCCATGCAGTCTAACTATATTCCTCATGAATAACTTAGCTAAATTTGCTGCTGTCCTAGTCGACTTAACTGGAATGAAATGGGCACTCTTGGCCAATCTATCCACTATAACCCATATACTCTCATTTTCTCTATTCGACCTTGGCAACCCATCAATGAAATCCATTGAGATAGAATCTCATTTCCAAACTGGAACTTCTAAAAGCTAAAGTAATCCACTCGAATTATGATGTTTAGCTTTTACCTATGGATAGTTTAAACACTGCCTCACCCATAAGCCTACATCTCTCTTCATACCTTCCCAGAAGAAACTCCTTTTTATATCTGGATACATCTTAGTTCCTCCCGGATGAATACTGAACTTCGAACGATGGCATTCTCCAAGAACTTCCTTCCTAATGTTTTCCACATTCGGAACACATAGTCGTCCTTTCTTCCTCAACCACCCATTCTAGTTAAGACTAAAATCTTTCAAGTCATCGCTCTCTATTCCATCTCTTAGCATTTCGATCCATTCTGCTAATAATGGATCCTCTCCTAGCTTAGAAGCAATCCTTTCGATCATAACCGGTCGAACTTCTAAACATGACAACATAGTAGTTTCTTGACTAGAACTACTCCTAGATCTCCATTGTACTATGCATGTAGTCAATGCTTCTAAATCTTTCCACTCAGCAATCATTGCCAATACTGCATTCTGATATTTTCTGCTAAGTGCATCTGCAACCTTATTCCCTTTTCTTGGTGTGTACTCAATACCAAAGTCATAAGCGACTAAAAACTCTAACCACCTCTTTGTCTCATATTCAACTCTTTCTGAGAGAATAAATATCTCAATGACTTATGATCCATATACAACTCGAACTTTCTCCCAAAAGGTAATTTCTCCACACCTTCAATGCGAAAATTACTGCAGCTAATTCAAAATCATGAGTTGGATATCCAACCTCATGCGGCCTGAGCTGTCGAGAAGCATAGGCAATCACTTTGCCTCTTTGCATTAACACGGCTCCTAACCCTGTCCTACATGCATCCATGTACACCACTAAGTCCCGATTCCCCTCTAGAATAACTAATACAGGTGCAATAGTCAATAAGTGTTTCAATTTCTGGAATGCCTCCTCACACTTATCTGTTTAGACAAACTTCACATCTTTACGAGTTAGCTTAGTCAACGGTGCTACTATCCGCGAAAAATCCCTAATGAATCTCTGATAATAACCAGCTAATCACTCTTTATCTCAGTCACTATCTCGGGTCTCTTCTAACTATTCAATGCTTCGATCTTAGTCGAATCTACTGCCAACCATTTCTCTAAGACTACGTTACCAAGAAACTTCACCTTCTTCTTCCAGAAGTGACATTCCGAAAAAATTTCTTTCAGTTAATGCTGCCTCAATATCTTAAGAACCACTTAAGATGAACTTCATGCTCTTTCTCATCCTTAGAGTATCAAAATGTTGTCTATGAACACTAACATGAATCTGTCCAGATGTTCTCGGAAGATCCTGTTCATCGGATCTACAAAATATGCTGGTGCGTTAGTTAGTGCGGACGACATCACTAACCATTCGTACGATTCATATTTGGTCCTAAATGTCGTCAAAGGAATACTATCCTCTACTACTTTAAGCTGATGGAATCCTATTGCTAAATCCAACTAGGAAAATACTTTGGCTCCGCTCAACTGAATCATCGATCCTAGGTAGTGGAAATCAGTTCTTTATCGTCTTCTCATTCAGCTTACGATAATCGAAACACAACCTTAACGATCCATTCGGTTTCTTTACAAACACTGCAGCTGCTCCCCAAGGTGAACTGCTTGGTCTGATAAAATTCTTACCTTATAAATCCACCAACTGTACCTTTAACTCTATCTCAGTAGGTGTCATTCTACTTGGCGGTCTACTCATCGACTCTGCTCTTATTACTAATTCTATCCGAAACTTAGTGGCTCTATTCGGTGGTAATCCTATCACAGGCTAAAAGACATCTGCGAATTCCTTAACAGCGAAAACTCGATTCAACTCATCTTCTACCTCCGCAACACCCAACAAAGAATTAACCTCAAAACTAGGGTTTTCTACGGTGTATGTAATCTGATCTTTACAATCAGGATGTCTAAGTGATATTTTTCTATCAAGGAAAAATATCCTAGCATTGTATTTGCTAAACCAATCCATACCCAAAATAATTCCAAACCCTACGAAATTAAATACATGCAAATTGCAAGCAAATACATGACCTAACAATTCAAACTCTAGGTGGTCACATCTCATCCAAAGAGTCGCATAACCTCCTATCAGATTCACAACCCTTAAGGAAGTAACTAGGTATGAGGGTTCTAGGTTAAGCTTATCTACCAAACAATGAGATATAAAAGAATGCTATGCACCAGTATCAAATAGAACTCTAACTGACATACCATAAATCAAAAGCGTACCTCTCAACACAGCTTTTTCTTTTATCCTCTGTTGTTGGTCTTGAGGTAGTTGGTTCCAATGCAAACACTTTGCCCTTTCCATCCTTGGCTGGTTCTATGCACTGGTTCTTATAATGTCCAATCTGATCGCAGTTGAAACATTTTACTCCTTTCTTGTCAGTAGCTTTCTTCCGCTTGCCTATCCGGCACTCATAAGCATAGTGTCCCTTCTTATCGCACTTATAGCAAACTACATTGGCCTTTCCTTTCTTGGCAGCTCCACTCTTCTCAGTGCCCTTCTTATGGAAAAACTTTCTCTTCTAGTTCTACCTACCTTGAGCTTTCCCTACTTTGTTACCATCAAGAAAAGCAAGCATCTCTTCCTTCCTCAAAGCCATCTCAACAACTACATCACACAGATCCCTAATATGTGGTGGAGTTGTGTAATGACCCGCCTTTCTGACAATCGAAAGTCGGCACCGAATACTACCACTATGTTCAAATGTCGCACATCCAATTGACAAAAAGGCAGATTGTTAGGGTAAATAAAAAGAAGAGAACGGAGGAAAAACAGAATCTCACCATGGAGTCGACAACATATAATATAACAAGGACAGTAGAAACTGTCACTCTAAAAATACAGTATATCAGAGTTAAAAACAAACCTTATCAGCTGGACAGTTATAAAATCATGACCTTACAAATGCTGATAGGTATACTATATAATAAGGAGGAAAATGAAACACTACGATAGGCGAATCTCCAGCTCCCCTCCAGGCTCTCCATAACCCCAAAGGCAACCTAGGAAAATACTCTTCCTGACCCGAGCATTATAATAAAATAACACCCGGATCAGTCTGGCAATACTAGCATGAGATAACTCAAATAATAGGGAACATATAAAAGTTCTATGAGACTACGCCGTTAGCGTGGAATGAATTTTTACCTCACAAGAATAACATCCATATAGGCAAGAGCAGAAATAAATATTAGGAAACAAATCCAAATAAGAATGGGCATAATTAATATAAAAACCAGACTTGAAAGAATGAAAATAACCCGAGTAAAATCCAAATTGGACAGCATGAATAAAACAAGGAAACAGTCCAAATTTGATTCAATGGAAAAAATAAGGTAACAATCCAACTTGATAGAATGGACTAAATAAGGTAATGGTCAAAACTTGATAGAATGGACCAAATCAATACTTAAACGCTGTGAAGAGTGGTTAACCCTTCTCGTGTAGTTAAAGAAAAACAGATTCAAGGTTTATTGAATCAAAATAAGGAAAGGAAATTTTCCAACGAATGACAAGGAGGGTGCATCCCCCTTAAAAGAAGTATACCTCTAGAAATATACTAGAAAACCTTGGGAACTCCAAGCCGGACCCCGCCAAATCTTAACGAGAATCCGAATATTTCACATCTAAAACTCTTAACCGTTTTTCACGTGATGGTACACAAAAATCTAGATGAGATGTGAAAATACCCTAATGGGAGCAACCCCACATAACTTGGCCCCCAAAAAAACCATGTGCTTTGGTTTAGTCATTTCGGGCAAAGGATAACAAAGCTCAAAGAGCAGCAAATCATTTTTAAGGTGACGATACACCATGAAGAAAGCTGAATCCGATAATTAATAGATCAACTATCGGGGATAATTAAAATGATCGTATATGGAAATTAAATATCATACATTTACCACTACTCTTTGATTCCAAACCATTGTTATCTCTTCATTGAAAATGAAGTCGGACAAGTTGAGGTAGTGTTACCTCTAGGCATCGCCTTGACAACATTTTTAACTTTCGAGATAGAAACGAGTCCAAACCTCAACATTTAGCATTAAAAGAATGACTAGATCCTTTCCATATAAGCAATATCAATTACAAAACTATTTTTCATAACCAAAATAAAACTTTAACTTTTAAAAACTGAAACTTGTGCTTGATTTACATATCTCAATATTTGTAAAACCATTTTTAGAAATACTCTTTCAAAACGTTCTTTTATAAGACAATTTATAATACTAAGTATATTAAAACAAAGGTCAAAAACAAATTTTATTAAAACATTGTTTACTATAAGCCCAAAAACAATTCACACTTAGCTTTATTTATAAATAATCCCTTTTTAGAGGACTTTCTCATTTATAAACCATTATTAGTAAATTTAAAACAATATTTATTATCCTAAAAGATAATAAACAATTTAAATACCTTTTATAACTTTAAAACAATATTAATTATCCCAAAAGATAACTAATCACATTTTAAAATATCTTTTAAGTAAACGAATCCATTATTTTAAATAAAATAGTTAATTATTCCCCCATACTTTTATATCATCCATAAATCAACTTTAAAATCTTCATCAGTGATTGATTTCTAGGTTTCATCGTAAACCTAATTGGTTACTTCCAATTACGTAAATCAATAGTTCAAACCGCAATCAGTTTATTAACTTTAAAAACATTAAATCGGTAAATTTACTTAAAACACTATTATTATATAAGTTAATTTACTTTAATCACTTTTATTAAATTACTTAACTTTAAATATCATTAATTACAAAGATTAATTAGATTCAAATAATCATTAGTTAAAATGAATAAGTCATCTCAAACATCATTTATTAAAATGATAAATAATTTTAAATTCCATTAATTAAAACAATTAATTAAGTTTAAATAACCATAAATTAATTGGATTAATTAAATTCAAACCTCATTAGTTACAATGATTAATTAAAACATCATTTGTTAAAATGATTTATTTAACTATAAAACATCATTAATTAGAATGATTTAACTAAATTCCAAACATTATTAGTTAAAAAATTAATTAAATTTAAAACAATCATTAATTAAAATGATTAATAAAATTCAAATATCATTATTTAAAATGATTAATTTTTTTAAATATCAGTTATGATTATTAATTCCAAACATCCTTAATTAAAATAATTAATTAAACTCAAGTAATCATTAGTTAAAAATGATTAATTAAATCGAGTCTCACTTAAAACAATAGATAAACCAATTTCAAAACACCATTAATTAAATTGGTTAATTAATTTCAAAATCATTAGTTAAAATGATTAATTATTTTGAATTATCATTAATCAAAATGACTAATGAATTTTTAACATTTTTCCTTAGCGAAAATACAAGTTCAAGTTCAAAACATATAACAGGGTTTTGGTGATGAATTTTAATGAATAATGACACTTAACAATTATAATGAAATTTCAGGATTTTATTTCAATTACTATCAATATCGCGGCATAGGGATGTAAATAATAATTATTGATGAGAAACCCCTCAGCGTCTCTCCATAGATTTACCCTGCAAAACAATGGTTATGAATAATATATAGATAATCATATGGGTTCATAATGACCAAATTAATATGTCATCCAATTTCCAAACGGAAATTCAACCAAAACAAGCAATGAAACAATTTAACTAACATCCAAGCAATCAATAAACGTTTATAAATCATTAATATGATATAATAAAATTTAGTGTGCGTTAAACTCACATTGATTTTCGTTTTGCCGAAACGTTCTGATTTTGGACTAAAACTGAACGTCCTATTCTAGCCTAAATTTCAACAAGCTCCAAATCTAACCAAACCAACTCCATTGTGTAGGCATTGTCACTATGAGTCCAATGCAAAAGACGTCGTTTGAATCCGACCTCGTATGCAAAGGTTATTCAAATTACAAGTTATCGAGTAAATTATATTAATTAATAACTTAATCAATTCCTTAATTACCCTTACTAATATTATCCCCCCCTCCTAATTCATCTTCTCCAATTAGCTAATGCGTAGGCCATGCATTTCCAGTGCACAAACCCAACTCCATGAAACTTCAAACGACGATTTCTCCTTCGTTTCTCAACGAAACGACCTCCCATTTTTTCCAACGCATCCGTCATCATGAGAGCTTTGACCTTGACCCCTTGGATCCACTTGCCCCAGCCCTCATGATGATGCACACCTCCCCAAGGTACCACACTCCATAAATTTTTGGTCCTAGGTGCTAAACGGCAAGGCGAACTCAACCGTACTCTCCGATTTAGCCATCTCCCTCCAATCTCCTACAAATCCCAGCCCTAGTTGCTTTCCCAAAAAGTTCATCACCCCAAAACATGTTTGGCAAACACCAAAAGGGTATGGGATGGTAGATCACATCGATAGAAGCTCAACGGATCCAAAATCGGGATTTTTAGTTGCCTAGGTTCCAAGATTTTGATTTTTAAAGTTTGAAAATTTTTCATTTTATGTTTCCTGGCAAGGCTTATATAAGGAGAGGGGTATGGGCTGCTACGTTCTGAAGTGAGCGGGGTATGGAGAGGGTATGGGTTGAATTGATGTGTATATTATTTTATTCGATAATATTTGGTGCTAAGAAACCCAAAAATCTCGAACTCCAAACGAGACGAGCCGCCTGGCGTTCTATATGTTATACCCCTATTCCAAATATAATGGAAATAATCTCGAGGTCTAATTCAATCATATGTAGAAGATAGCTTTTCAAACCCAATTATTATATTAAGCTTTCGAAATTAATTTCAACGCGTTTCGATCTCGCACGACCAAACAATACGTCCAATCGGTACGAAACTTGACGGTGTACAATAATTCATTACTACGGATCCAATGAAACTAGTTCCGTCAAAATTCGAGATTGTGCCCCGAAAGACTAATATTAGAAATTTAAATATCTTTTTATATTTAATTATCGATATTTATCTGATCTATTTAAATTTGTAAATAAATTTACAAATTGAATTCACTAATATTATTTATTAATTAAAAGGAGTTAAATAAAATTATTAAATCCATTTAATTAAGATTTAGTTCATAATTCAAATATTTAAACATTCCGTATATTTGAATTATAAGTTATTAAATTCTAAAAATCCAATTATTTAAATATTTAAAATTAGTTAAACATTTAAAATCAAATTACCAGAATTTTAGGTTGTTACAAGTTGCTTTAACAAGCTCAGGTTTTAGTCCGCGGATGAACTTATCATTCCATTTGATAACTATATCAACTGTAGCATATCCGTATCTCGATAGCTCCTCAAATCTAGCAGCATACTCCAGCACTGTTGTGTCTCCTTCACCAACTCAGCAAACTTCTGGAGAAGAGTTGACTTAGAAATCTCTGACATGAATCTCTCCCCAAACCTTCTTCTGAATTCCGCCCAGGTCATGGTTTGTTCATTTACTACTATAGTAACATCGTTCCACCAGTACAGTGCTGCTCCTTGCGATTGCCTAGAAGCAAGTCTCCTCTTCTACTCATCGTGGATCCCTAAATCAACAAAAATCCTTTCGCAATGAAGCAACTAATTCTCCAGTTCAATTGCGTCCACAATCCCAATAAACGGCTTTCCTCCAAGCCTAGCATAATCTTTGCTTAGAACTGTATAGTTATTAACCAACGGAGCTTCCTAATTTCCTCTAACCAATCCCGCAGCAGCTCCAACTTGCACCATGTTGACGAAGAACTAGTATATAGCTCCCATATCATCTAGCGGCGCTCCAGCACCCACATTAGCAGCTTGTGCCTGACCCGGATTCCTTATAGTGTTTGTTCTGACGTTTCCATTGGTTATGGTACTTCCTCCACCAACATTAACTCTTCCACTCCTAGCATCCATATCTTACTTAAAATCTGCATTCGAGACTTTGTAAGATACTAAAGAATAACCTAAGAGAGATGGAAGAGTAGAGATAAAGCGTATACTTATATATAGCAAATACAAGTACGTTACTATAGCTTTATCCCATACCCAATCTTTTCTCTAATTCCTTAGGATTATGTTTTTGAAACCATTTTAAGTTTAAGCTTTCTTTTAATTTTTCATAAACGTGTGCTCTGATACCAAGTTGTAACATCCCATATCGCGCTACAAATGCTACAGTCATCCAGAGTATTAACTTCTGGTGATAAAATACGGTAATGTTAATGGTATTAATAATATCATAAGCACATGAAAATGAAATAAAATCAATACAGATTTCAAAACAACTTTTCAGATTACATTTCAAATCAATATTTCATATTCAGTTACATAATTCCAAAACTATTCCCAGGTTTTGATCAAATATAATAATTACAAATTACGCCAAGAGCGACATATGAAGATGCCCTCTTGGATGATCAGAGTACTAAATAGACATATCAGTCATAATACATCACAGTAGAAATAATACTAAATAGCTCCTACATAGCTAGCTTGCCTCCTACACGTCTTCGAAAGCTTATTCGTCCAACCTACTAAACCTGAAAATCCTTAACTCTCAGTCTACTCAAATCAAATTTTAAGCACCCGAGAGTTTAATAGGATAACATCAACTTCGAGTTAGAAATAAATCCTGGTGTGAATAATACTATTACATCTCGATTTACAGATATTAAATGAGACCACGCCGCTTAGCGGAACGGGTTTCCCCTCACTGATATCCTTTTAAAAGCATAACTTTTACAAATCAAATGGTGACGACCCGCAAATCCATACCCTTTGAATCGACAATAAACCACACATGTCCGACCCAAAAAGAACAGACTGACGGAAAGTCATGAGAAAGAAAAGAAGAGAGAAGAAGAGAAGAGAAGAAAGAGAGAAGAGAGAACCAAATAGAACAATATAGAATCTCACATCGCAGCGGAAAATATATAATATCATATCAATGATCTTTACAAAATAGAAACTGTATATACATACATCAATCAGAGTTCAACAATCAATCACTAATCATCAGCCTGGACAATTATAATAACCTGTCCTTACAATTTCTGATAATTTAAATAACAAAGCAGCGGATAATAAACAGATACGTGTATACGAAAATGAAGATTTTCAGCTCTCCTGCTGAAGCTCCAAAAGCACCAAATCTGAACCTGTAAATATACTCGGTCTGACCCGAGCATTGAAAGGGAAGAACGTCCGGATCAGTCTGGTAAACCAGCGTGAGAAACACACTCAACTGAATTCATTAGATTACCAACTTTCCTTCAAAACAAAAGTATCTCGTAAGACATGCCCACACATAAACACGGACATGTTTTTACCTTACGATAACCAAAACCTTTCATATCAAATCATCTTATATTATAATAGTGTCTATTGCACAAATAATATTTATCATAGCCGAAATTGTTACATTGATTAATTTCAGCATATAGCCCAAAGTGGGTAATACAATCAAAATGGCTGGCACGTAGCGGAGTTTGGATTTCCATACAAATGACCAGATGAAGGGACTACCTTCCGGCAGTACATCTCTAGAGAAATGTACCGAGGAACATCACAAAGGAAACTCTACCAACACAAGACCGGCATACCTCTATAACTAGGTAGTACCGAATATATCATCCCTCGGTCGTTACCGACCTTTCCGAGGGCCCTCATAGCATACAAACTACATTAATTTACATCCTGAACGTCATAGCGGAAAGAAATATATCTAGAAGGGGATGATCATATCCTAACTGGGAATGACCCACTTAGCCTTGCCGCATCTAACCATGTTTCGGTCATTTTCTGGGGAGTGAGGCCAAAAAGGTATCGATTACCTTTCACATATCACATATCACATCACCTTTGAATGCCATATTTGCCATTTCCGTTGACTACTAATTACCTTCCATAAAAATACAACCTTTGAGCTCGTACGTCTCAAGGAAGGGTATTAAGCTAAGAGAAGTTGCCTTCTCCGCCACCAAACAAATGAACGTTTGTAAAAACCAATGTACATAATCATTAGAAATGCAATGTCAGACACTCGTCCATACAAGTTGTCTAGGAATAGGACAAACCGAAGGTACTTTCCTACTACATCCTGTCAGGAAATCCCTAGGATTAGTAGCGAATAGTCCTTGCATTGGATATTTCATAACAAAGAGACTACTGCTACTATATGTATATTGGGATTTTAACCCCAAATGATCAACAAGCAGTCCTTCGCTATGAAAATCCTAAATATAAATATCATCACAACCTGCACAATCAAACGCATATACGTTGGTCCGAAGTGGTTTTTGGATAAACCAATCCCGATCTCTTCGCACCAACAACGCAAAAGCGTTTCTCAACCTCACACAGAAACTAAGTCTCATAGACTTATCACGTCTCCAACTTTCAACTTGCTATCCTTCGACCAAGAAGGAAGCTCGATAGATTAGAGTAATACTCTGCACTACACGAATCAACATCCTCAACACAAACGATAATCAAGCCTACACAGATGGATACTAAGTGTACGACTAAATAGTTCCCACATCAAGTCGAGGAACTAAAATGACCAAATTTGATGGTCGGTTATTTAACAATCAAAGCAACAAACAAATATTTAGCACCATAAGCATACACTAGGCCCTTTTTAATTAATCTTTTATTAATTAAATTACTTTCCAGATATTCACTTCAAATTATCTTTAAAAAGATATATTCGCAGAACCATTTCAATATTTCACTATTTGGAAAACATTTCCATATACTTATTTTAGTAATAAGTGAATTCATACTTTACCTTATTTTCAAACCATTCAAACTCCATTTTATAATATCACTTTCCAAAAATATCCATTTTATTTAAAGGATTATTCATTGTCCAAAACCGTGAATGTAATTCTCTAACCAAATTCATTACTTCTACACATTTATTAAAAGATTATCCACTGTCCAAAATCATGAATATATTCCTTTAATAAGCTTTCATATTTAACTTATCAAAATAAGTTAATTTCACATTTATAAAATAATGTTTATAATTCACATTTCTATTTTATAAATAACTTCCATTTATAAAATACCTTTACTGACAAATTCCATTTATCTCATTTATATTCAAAAATCTAATTATAAGTTAATTTACTTATAATTCTCTTATTTACAAATTCATTCTTTTTATAACTTCATAATTTATAAATCTTATTCACTTGTAAGATCCATTTACAACTTCATTTTAACACTTATAAAACTCCTTTATACTTCCATTACTTTTATTTATAAAATATCAATTTTATAAATCTTATATATAACCCATTTATAATAAATCAAAATTCTCAATTAACTTATTTCACCAAATAGTAAACTCCATATTTCAAAAATCATATTTTGATTCCATTTAAATAAACTTCTTCTTTTAATAATTTACGAATCATTATTAAAACTCATATAACTTCAAAAATCACTTAAACAGCCTTTTTAATTTGAAATCATCATTTTAATATTTTAACATTTTAAATTTCCAAAATATGGCCCAATGCTACAAAAATGCTAAATAAGGTGATTCACAATAATCACGACATCCAAACACCATATATCACAGGATAACAGCATATATCACAATATTTGTAAATAAAAATCAACACTGGTGAGGAATCCAGTTGGATCCCTCCAACCTGTCACCTGCAATAAATATACATATTAAAAAATATGTACAATGTCCGCTTCGAGGTAGACGCGCATACAAAAGGTCATCCGCTCATACACGGGAACGTATTGGGTCTCATCTGCTCCAATAGGCAGGAATATATCCAAATCAATCTATATATATATAATATCATATATCATCCAAACAATCATCAATCAGCATAAAATAAATTTATTCTCACTTATATAAAAATATAAGCGAGTCAGAAAGAGTGAGTTATACTCACTTTGATTCCACTAGTCGTTGCAGCGTTTTATTTCGAATAAAATTAAACGAGCGTTTAATTTTACTCAAAATTTTCACTAGCTCCAATTAACTCCAATCTAGCTCTATCGTGTAGTGTTCACGAATATGAACCCAACGCAACTTGTTTCGTCCGATTTCGACCTCGTATGAAGAAGTTACAACATTTTAAAGTTTACACGAATTTATATAATATAATTTACAAATTATTTATTATTTATTTTTAATCTCAACAAATCAGGGCCGCATGATTTCAAAATCAGGAGATTTAGCCGTACATTCTTCCTTCATCATTGTTCAAAAACTTCCTAGGCAATGTCGCAAGTAAACAACCCAACGTCGTGCATCTCATCTCGATGTCGCTCCAACCTCGAAGCCCTAGAGATCGATCGGAGAGTGCCAAATTGAACTCCATCCCCCAACGCACAACCACCTAGAACCTCGTAAATCATGCTCGGACACGCGCCAAACGTGAGGCCCTAGCGGTCACCACGACGCTCCAAATCAGATTACAACCTTTGATCTTGTAGTACTCACTACCCTCTACACTTTTCTAGTTGGAACTTTTTCGTAATTGTTTACGGGTTGAGAGGAAATGAGGGAGAAAGAATCGAGCGTTTTTGGCCATTAAAAGTGAAGTGGCGGCTAGCCCTAGGGTTTGTGAAAATGTGAAGAAATGTGGCCTTTTATAGAAAATTTCAAAACACGATTCACCCGAAAATTTTTCGAACTCCAAACGAAGTGTGCCGCCTGGCGTTTATAATGTTTCACCCATATTCCAAACACAATGGAATATATATCGGGAGCCAATTCCATCGTATTTTGAAGATAGGTTTTCAGATCAACTTATTTTAATTAAAATTTACATAAATAAATTTCTACGCGTTTTAGCTTCGCACGACCAAACCGTAAGTCCAATCGACACGAAATTTGAAATCCTATAATAATATAACATTACGGATCCAATGAAACTTATTTCGTCGAAATCCGAGACCGTGTCAAAAATGACTATTTTTACACGTTAATTAAATATTAAAATTTCCAATTTCTATAAATTAGCTTTTAATTCAATTTCAAAAGTTTACTAACACCATTCTAATTCAAATAAAATTTAATTCAACTTTATAAATCATTTCAATTCACATATAACTCAAAATTCAATTATTTCTACAATTTCAAATATTAAATTAACAATTTAATTATCAAATAAATCGCTTACATTTCAAATATAAGTTATTCAACTTATAAAATAACTTGTAAATATTTAAAATCAATTAAATATCCGAATTTCGAATGACCGAAATTCTGGGTCGTTACACAAATCCTGCAATCAAACTGATTATAACAATAATGGCAAATAAAAGTATGCATAATAATCTGGAAACCAATGGACTATCTGTCCGTAATATAGTTTTATCTGGCTAGCTGTTAACCATTGGCTGACTCGGGCCTACCAGACATAATCAATTATCTAACTTTTGTTAGACACACTACTAGGCTATCTACCCTTAACTATCTACTTCTAAGGTCAACTGATCCTAATGGATTTGCGGACTCACCAATAACCTATCTTTACTCTGTATATCCCCTTCTATGTGTAACATTATTTTAGTCTCATCTATGACAAAGCCATACAACTGGAATTTTGGACTTATTTTAGCTAGTGGTTATTAGCTAAAGTATAGGGCGCGATCCTACACCGGTCACATCTGGTCTTCTAATATCTGAGTCATAAACTTAGAATTATCTACCCTATTCAAATCTCATTTCCTATTATATATTTAGGGTTAACTACCCTATTCAAATTTCATTTCCTTGTAAACAATCTATGTAAATAATTTACCCCTGAAATCATAACTTTGTAAAACAAGAAAATCATACTCTTTGCTTTACTCAAAGTACTTATGCCATGATATATGCTTTACACAAAACAATGTTGATGAAATCTTATCAATGGGATTATCTATCCCTTCATAATAAGTTAAAACCACTTATTAACTTAGAAAGTTTTAGACTACAAGGCCAAAACGATACCTTCGAAAACTTTGTTTAAACCTTAAACAATCCCTTTTGGAATTCATTAAAAGTACCATTTTCAAAATAAGTTAACCACTTTAATCTTGAAATACTAGGCCGAAAGGCCCAAAACATACATTTCGAATGTATTGAAAATATGCCTTTCGAAATCATTACTTCACCCCTAAACATCCTCTTTCGAAACCATTAAGCTTGCCTTTCGAAAGCATTGGAAACCTTCTTTTCAAAACAATTAAAACAAACCTTCTGGTACGCTTAAATATACCTTTCGAAATTGGGGTTTCCTTTTTGAAACACTTATAATATACCTTTCGAAAGCATTGTAATTCTTCACTTAAAATGTAACTTTTGAAAGTATTGGGTTCAAGTAAAAGTTTGTGGAAACATTGTTTCAAAACCATTTAAAATCATACATTTCGAAACCTTTGGGTTTAACATATAATATAACTATGGGTCATAAAGAACAAAGGCGAAAGTATTGCTTTCAAAAGTATTAATGCCAAGTATAAGAAAGAGGATAGTCTCGAAACCCACTCTTTCGAAACCATTGCCAGCAAAACCATTTTGAAAGCGGTTATATGACCCTTTTGAAAGCATGAAGAAGGTGGATTCAAAGTAAAAGGAGAAAGCACCCTTTCGAACACATTGCTTTTAGGCTATAAAGAAAAGCGACCTTAACTAGTTCGAAAGGTAAGAATACGGCAGCTAGGTTTCGAATGGGTTCCGAAAACGACTACCCTTTCGAAAGCTCCTTAAAACAAAATAGCGGCAACTCATTTGAAAGCTTCTTATTCAAAATAAAGGCAAGCGACAATTCTTTATAAACATTGATTGATTTGAAAGCCATTTTAAAGTGGCTTTAACCCCTTCGAAAGCAAGGTTTTGACTCCGCCCCTTCCGCCTTTCTCCAATCCACTACGTATCAATGGCTTAATACCATGTGTATTGGTTTTGAATGGGTTTGTAAGCAGTGGTATGGTGTCAAAAGCTAACAGATGGAAGTGGCGAAGTGGCAAATTATGTCAAAAATGATTTTATGCCTTACAAAGTTACTTCTTTTCAACTAACTTGCCTTATTTGTCAAAATGTAATTGGTTGTCGTTTCTTTATCAAAATCCTTTTCTATATGTGCTACCGAATTTCAGAATTATCAATTAAACATTTTAACTAATGAGCCCTTCTCCTTGGTTAAAACGTATGAAACATTTAAGTCCCTCAACTTAAATAATTTTATAACCATAATAAAATACTTAGAAAAATTCACCAAAAATCACCACAATTCACTTATATGTTTTCTAGCATATTTAAATTTCAGATCCAAAATCGTTATATAATTACTTTACATGATTTAAACCCAATATTAACTATTTTCTTTCATAGAAAATTCATAATAATTCCACAACAAATTATAAAGTTATGAAACTTGAAACTCACTTCTAAAATAATGTCTTTGACCATATATCAAAAACGCAAACCATTTTTATGTTATTTAATAGGTTTTCCAATCTGAACTTATCATAAAATCTATATGAAACATCATAAACCATCAACAAGCATATATATCCATTTAAACAAACATAAAATGACATATTATTTGCAAAATAATTCGGATCCAATCTTGAAACCGAAAGCATTAACAAAAAAGAGATGTAAACCAAATTATTCACCTTAGCTTGGTGTTAAGAAGGTTGAGATTTGCTCTTTGATTAAATTGCGTAAACTTTCTACTTGAATCCTAAATTTTCTTCCTTTGATTCTTCTTAATGGTGGCCGACCAAGCGCTTGGGTTTTAGTTTTGTTTATGAGTGTTGAAATGAATGAGAAATGAAGAATATAAGGGTTTAGGGTATAAGAACAAAGACTATTCCTATTTTTCCCTTATCATATTCCTCATACTT
The DNA here is from genome assembly GCA_030737815.1 of Allium fistulosum. Taxonomy (NCBI): domain Eukaryota; kingdom Viridiplantae; phylum Streptophyta; class Magnoliopsida; order Asparagales; family Amaryllidaceae; genus Allium; species Allium fistulosum. The sequence goes on from CM060905.1 coordinate 984,293,277, forward strand.
ATTTATCTTTAATTCTATTTTGCTTATCTATTTACTAAGGCATGGCTCATTTATTAATTTAGTAATCTCAATCCCTTAACCATCTACATTGTTTCATTTAATTTATCTAATTAAATGTCCTAAATAATATCAGTCAAAATTAGGGTCGTTACAGGTGAGTGAGAAATTATATGATTTATATATGACATTGAAATTTATTTGATTATTATGCCCATGCAAGATCTGTTAAACTGTAGGCTTAAAATGAATATATGTAACTATAACATCATCTACATATTTTGTAAGTTATGTAATTGAAATGGAATGTCATATACACACTAATCCGGAATTTAAAAATAAGACCCTAAAATTTTTAAAAGTAGAATGTTGATAAGATTGTGAAGTTTATTCCAGATTTATGGTAACTGGGTTGAAATTCTTTAGTATTCATTTGGATTGCCCTAATTTGATTTGGAATATAAATTTCTATGTTTTAATTATTGGGAGTGTTGAGGGTACAATTTAGTTGCACCTATTTATGTGTAAATTTTCATAAATTATCTAATTCCATAACTTTGCATGAAAAGTGCATTGTTTGGAATAATAAGGAATATATGAAAATGGAAGAGATGCATCAAGTACAAATATTATTCTCTATAGTTTGCATCGTCTATTTTAATAAAATAAATAGAAGATTCCATGTAATTTCAAATGGAGCAAAAGTCTCCCTTTTAGGTAGTCTAAGGAAAACTATAACAATAATCCTTTTTGGAAGGATAGCTTTAATATATAAAAAATGTGAAAATGAATGTTTTTTACAGAATGTACATATAAGTGTAAATTCTGGAATTTCTAAGCGTAGGAATTAATGAGTTAAAAATAGGAATACACACACATACATACACACGTATAACCGTGCCTACCAAATAATAATATAGATATACGTAGGGTAATGAATAAAGCGTAATAACTAAATATACGTCGGAACTCGTATTAGTTATAATTAGGATGACTAAATATTAATAGCATAGTAAATCATAAGATTAGGGGATTGCAATGGAAAAGAGGTAGTAACTCCAAAAATTATGGACAATTATTGTCAATTTAGTGGCAATAAATGTGCAGTTAATAGGGAGTTACAGAAATTACATAAAGACATAAATGCATTTAATGTGATTGATTGAAGAATTTAACATGACATATATGAAAAAATGGAATAGGAATATTAAGTTGAATTGGAAATGAATAAATAAATGTCATTACTGATTATCCAATTTGAATATTAATGACCGTTTATTATGGACAATTAACATTTATAGGACATAAGAAGGAAATGAAAAGTATAGGAGATAAGCCTATAGGAGAGGAATAGGTTCGTAGGAACAAGTAATTTAATACTAATAAATAAACTTAGAAGACTATATAATTTCCATAGTGGAAATTATATGGCCTCAATAATACGTCTCCGCAACAAACTTAGGAGGCAATATGACATTTTTATTTAAAATCCAAATGTCATAAAAACATAACGCAATACCACAAAAAATCGTCAACTATCTGAAGTACAATATTCCAAAGTTACAACACCATTTAATGGGTACATCAAAAATAAAGGAAATAGCACAAGTAGATCAATAGTAACTGCCACAAGCCATCGTCTTCGCCACCACCTCCGTAGATCTACATCAACATCTCTAATCTGTACTGTAATGAGGAGGGAGTCAGAATGTAACAACCTAAAATTTAACCCGTAATAATTAATTTGTTAATTAATTAAATAATAAAATAACTTTGTGAAATTATTAGAATTAAGCCACGAAAGTTGCACCATTGTGTCCGTGGTAATTTCCTGGTCAATTTCCATATATAGAACATCAGAAACTGAGCTAATATGACCAAGTTATAAAATAAACAAAATAAGCAGAAATAAAACGAATATATATATATGATCAGGTCGACCGACCGGTGCAAGGGGGCGGTCGACTGCCCGATCGACCTGCCTTGTATTTCGGCAGGAAAACGAACTTTAATTCGTTCGAACGAATTAGAGGCCACCGAACATGTCATTTTCATCGTTTAGTTTAATCCAGTCCCTCCGTTTCTGCATCTGATGGCTCCTATTCAGCCTATGACGTGGTTGCATCCTATTCAATCTCCAAATACAATGGTCCTAGATCCACTTCTACACATATAAATAGACCCCTAGACCTAACACTTGTTCTCATTCTAGGATTTCTCTAATTGGGTTCACCTTTCTAGGAAGGACCCTAAACGGAATAATTTTTCCAAAGGAGAAAATCGTTATAAATTAAATTATTTTACAACTCCAAGTGGATCTGGGAAGACCAAAGGAAAACCTTAGGACCGGAGGTGAGTGATTGTAATTATTTTAAGATTTTTTTAAGTAATTTAAAATAATAGGGTTATCAATAGTTGTAGTTTTACTACGATTTTGGAATAGCTTTTTTCAGTAGTTATTTACAGTTTTTAATTATTTTTCAGTCTATTTCCTTTCAGCTATTCCTTTCAGTAATTTTAGTATTATTTCTGTTAACTATAATTTATTACTGTTAAGCATAGATTTTTATTGATTTATAGTCTATTTACAGTATTTAAGTATTTTTACTGTTATTTATTTCTTATTTACATCTTTTTCGACATTTTACATTTTATGCAAGCGTCTATTCTCGTCATCCCTCTTTTCTGCGCGTATGGATTAGAATAAATTGAACGTGAATATGGATTTTATAAGTAAGAATATTGAACGAAGAAAATAAAATGTAAATTATAAAGACTATAATAAATAATGGAATTGGACTGTAATAAATAATGGAATTGGACTGAAATTACGCCTAATTATAATTAGAATTGGACTAATTAAAGATAATTGGCATAATTATAACCTAGAATTATAACTAAATAAAGTAAAAAGATGAAAGAAGCTTATTTTCACACTTAGACCTTGGGTTAAGTAATAAGCATGATTATAACGTAGGTTATAATAAGGAAAAGAACAGAATGAGACTTATTTTAAGGCTTGGGATAAATTAATAAGCGTAGAAAGTAAAAATGATAAAGGCTTATTTAAATAATTTATATAAGTTAATAAGCAAAGATGAAAGTAGGACTTGTACCAAATAGCATTTCCTAGGGCACGCTTATGCTAAGAATGATAGTAATTGGTCAAATAGAAGTCCAAATCACGGGAATTTGGATAAGGGGCGCAACTAGATATTGTTTGGATGAAGGGCCACTACCAACAGCATTTCCCATATTTTTCTACGGACACACGGTGATCTCGCATTAGCTTGAAGTGAGATGAGGGGCACGCTATGCAGGACGTTGAGGTAATAAGAAGACCCAATAGGTGGAGCAAAAGGTAACATGGGCATGGTGGTAGTTACGCATGCGACTTCCATTCGGGTGCTCAGTAATAGCTATGAGTTCCAAGCGCTTAGTATGGGTGTCTTTAGAGATACCATTGCCTTATGTGTAGGGAGCTATATATGTCGTCCGGATCCACAGTAGTTGCTCTGTACATCTTCCATAGATATCATTGGCTGCTCTGTAGGGAGTTATATAGCGGCTGGTCCACAGTAAGGTCTATGGAGTAGCGGGCCGATCAAAAAGGGTAGAATTAGGGTCATATCCTAATTACAGGATTAGGAATTCAGCCTAATTAAATCAGAACAAGTGCTAGCAATCGAAGTTAACCTATCTTGAGCAATATTTAATCATATTTATTTCCAATTTATCTCTTTCATATTTCCTTTGTTATCCTTATTTATGCTAGAACTGTTGTAGAGTCTATTACTTTTATCTTGCTTAAAGACTCTAGTAATTACTATCATTCACCAGATTTTTAGTCTGACCCACTCCTCTATTTTCCCCCTTTTCTCCCTTAGGCAATCAAGGGAGAAGCTAGTAGATTGCTGCAGCTTGGAGTTCTTCTTGGAGGAGATTTATTTTATGTACTTCTTTCATTTTCAGCTTTTGTTCTTGTATGCACCGGTTTATTTTTGAGGGATATTACGTACTCTTATTTTGAGACTATGAATATTCATTTTCATAAGACATGATGGGTTTTGAGATATGGAAGTTGTATTTAGCATTTAACTTATTTATGATTTAATTATGAAGCTTTGTTTCAATTAAATACTTATTTAGTTTCCGCTGTTTTTACCTCTTTTTGTCTTGTGAATCTTAGTCTCTATTAGTTTCAGTTATACCTACAATGCACCATGCCTCTTAATGTGTCATTTTGGGTATATTAAGGGGTGTGGGGTATTTCACAGAACAACAAAGCAGGTCCTTCGTATTATGACCCGTAACCCAACCGTGACGTCTAATATTAGTCCGACTATCCGTAGGTACTGGTAGCCAGATTAGCTGGGCAGGTTTACCCTACTGGATTTGAGACTAACCCCATGTTCTCCGTGGTTACTTATTATAGGCCTGTTGGTAGCCAAATTAGCTGGATAGACTTCTGTGTGTTTTTGACTGACCTCGCATCCATATAACTTAGTCATAATATATAACACTCTCTTAATATATTATCACACACCTCACCGCATATATTATTAAGACCTTATAAGAAACTTCTTATTTCACCTCTACAGTTAATTACTTTTCTAAAAAGGATTTAATAATAATAATAATCAAATAACTATGCACTTAATACATTATAATTCTACGTTGTTTATGCCTATATATATACACACACACACACACACACACACACACACACACACACATACACACGTGCACACGCCCCCCTAAAATATTTCTAAGCGTGCGAAGATTGCACCCTAAATTAACGTTTAATGTTAAAATTTCAAGTTTATACAAGTTTAATTCCATATCAACAATTATACCATAAATCCAATATCCACGTTTCAATCAAGACTTGTATAAAATAGAATCCGTTCCCAATTTATTTTATACTAAACTAGCAGAATCAATTAATAATAGAAACTTGCAATTTAAATACTTTTACCCTCTATTCAACTTCTTTTTGCATGAAATTAGAAAAATGGAGTTTCTATTTAAATTGCAAAAATAGGCAGTGCAAACTACAGATAAAAGAATTCACATCTTACACACCATTTCTTAATCTATTCTTTTCAAAACCCTTAATCAGATCCAAAGAAAAAGATAAGAAGTGGAATATAATGTAGAACATTGAAACTGCAACATTTACACAAATTCCATTATTTTATCATAAAATATTTGAGATTCTAACATAAGAATTAACCTTTCTCTTTGGTGAAATTTTGGGGGTTTTAATGTGCTGTTTTCATAAACCAAAATTTTCCAATGCATATATCAAATCCAAATTATACTATACAATTACTAAAATAAGAAAGACTAAGACTTCTACTCATAAAAAGGTCCTTAGCTCTTCCTCTTGGATTTGTTTATGCCCGCTTAGATCTCTTTTCAGATCTCTTCCTTTATAAATATACAACAAGTGGGTTGAGTATATATTAGATTCAGAATTTTAGAGATTGGAGGAGAATAGAATTAAAAATTGAATATTAAAACCTAAAATTCCATACCTAAAACCCTAGAGAATTTCCGAATCTTGAAGAAGAAAGAAACTGGTATAGCTTCGCTTGGTTCCAAAATAATTTGTCATTAAAAGTGAGGGCGCTAGGCTTTTATTTATAGTGCTAAGAAAGTATCAAAACCGTTGGATTTAAGTCGGTTTAAAATAATAAAAATCCGGACATTCCAAATTTGAAAACCCTAACGGCGACCAACTTTCACCGGTCGACTGGTCTGCCCTAGGCGGTTGACCGATAGCTCTACTTTGGGAACGTTTTGATTGTGTCGTTGATTGTTTTATTTAATACCTTAATTAATCTTTTAACGTTAGCATTTACTTAATACCCAAGTCTAATTGCTGTTACTTTTTTAATTTCAAGTTTAGGAATTAATTATTTATTTGAATTTGAATTCCATTAAATTATTTTGAATCTGAAAACTTCAAATGCCCATAACCTTTTCGTTTCGGCTCTGTTTTTAAAACATTATATATGGAATTTGGTCATAAAATCATCACGAACGCAACGGCATAACTTTCATGGTCAAATTCTAACTTTTAAAAAAATTCCATTTTTAGCCATACTATTAATTTATTGATTAATTCTTTTCTAATTAGTTAATTTCTTATTGATTTTTACGGTGTGTTATAGGATTCACTTTCCTAGATTCACCTTAAACTCTATAGGGTCACTGGTTGTTGTCATATAGAATTGTACTCATATCCTAGACTAGCCTTTTGCACAACTAGACCACTTACCATCCATCATACACATTGGTCCACCGAAGCACTGCAGGGGAGCAACACAATACCCGGATCCCTACTTATGTCATGAGCTCGTATCCTAGGCCGCCTACTTGTGCCATAGTACACATTCACATCAACATCACATCATTTTCCATATCCTAAACGACATACAAATCCATCCAAAACAACGGTCATCATCACATACATTCACTTTGGATTCGTAATTTCACTAATCGCCTTGCCAAAAGCTTCCAAGCATCTTCAAAAAAAATAAAGAAACTGGACCTAAATCGATAAACGTTTATATATTTTGGCCCATACCCAAAATATGCCACCAGTGCATTTGTGGGGTAGACCGGTGGACCGATCGAGATGAATTTTTGAAATTCTAACAGCGATTACCAACGTTCCACTACTTCGTTTCACCTTCAACCACTTTTGTTCCACCTTCGGTCGTCTAAGAATGTCCCTAGCACCCTAGACGTGTTTTTGTGGTTGGTTTTACACTTTAATTTGTCAAATTTCATTGTATATTCATTAAATTCAAGGAAAATAAGGAAATCAAGTATATAATTTACGGTATATTCAAATCCCTCCCAAACAAATGATTAAATCCAAATTTCAGTGATTATACAGTTATATCTACTCTATTTTGGACTACATATATATCATCGTTATAGGATCAAAATTGCATTATATTGAGAGGAAGACATGAATCACTCACTAGAATCGCTTCTAACTATCTATGCCTCCGCAGTCCAGACGGTTGTGCCTCCAATTCTTAGAATTTCATCTCCAAATAGGTATAGACGCATAGCCATCCCTGTTAGATTTGCGATGTCGCTAATTTTGTTGAGATTTGAGAAAGATATGGTGATTTTAGTTCCAGCATGAAAAAGAAGAAGAGAAAGAGAATAGGGTGAATGATGGTTTCTGAAATGGAATATCATTTATGCTTTTTATTTTAATAGGCGGAGGGAAAACAGTTGTCACTTGAATTCAAATTTTAAACTTTGACGTCCGTTCAACTTAACACGAATTCGATCTTAACTCCTTCATATGAACTCCAAACGAGACAAACCAATATACTCTGCCAATCAAAAAAATGAGCCGATCGTAATGACGTTAGTTTCTTCATCAAATTCCAAAGTGGGAAAATGGCCATTTTACCCCTCCTTATTTATAATTTATTTTATTTTCAAATTAAATTCAATTATTTCAACACTGTTATTATTAATATTTAATTATAATATTTACCAAATTTTCGGGGTATTACAAAGAACCCCCTAGATATTCGTGAATTCAAATCGATTTCATGTTGTGATACGATACATAGAGTAATTGCAAAAGCATGAGTAGTGGAAAGAGACCATCCATGAATCAATTAATATCTGAAAATCAATGCGAGGTCATTCAAGATAGAAGCATAGGTGATGACATTCTCATAGCACATTAGATGGTCAGAGGATTTAGTAGAAAAATAATTATAATATGGGCATCAAAGTAGACGTCAGAAAGACTTATTATATGTTGAGTCGAAAATTTATGGTTCGTATGATGAAGGAGATGGGGTTTGCAGAAAAGTGGATAAAACTAGTTGAAGAGTTGATAAACACGTCGTGTTATCCGATAAACTGCCAAGGCGGGAACCGTGGATATTTCGACAGCAATTGTGGCAATAGGATCCTCTATCGCTCTTTCTCTTCGCCATTGCAAAGGAATATTTATCAATGTTAACAGAGGAGAAAGCGAATGAAGGAAGATTTAAACCAGTTATGAAAACACAGACAAAAATCACTCACATCATCTATGTAGATGATGTTTTGATACTCTTCAAGGTCGATGAGGAAGGGGAAAAAACAATCATGGAAATTTTCAATGAATGGTAGAAAACCACGAACTTCAAATAAACAATTTAAAATCGAAAATTTTCCTTGGAAGAGGTAATATTAAAAAGCAAAAAATATGTGCAATGATGAACGTTAACAAAGGTGTTCTTTCAATCCAGTACTTGCGCATTCCTCTATTGAATGCGTGTTTAAAGAACAAAGATTTAAATGGACTTGTTGAAAAAAACCAGAGTAGAATTGAGAGTTGGAAGAGTCGAATGCTTAGCTTAGCAGAAGTGGTGGATTACTTCTGATGTGGACGGTGGGTAAATGCTTAGAAGTGATGGATCTGAAGTTTAAAGGTGGGGCGGAGGCAGAAAATAGCCTCGATCTGACTAAATCTAAAGGAAAAGAAGATGCCGCCATTATCGAGTGTTTTAAGGGGTTTTGTGGATTAGATGATTGTGGAATGTGGGTAGGGTTTAATTGTGTACCAGATCAGATTTGTTTGGGAGTGGGTCGAACTTAAAAGGGCCGTGGGCTTGGCATTTTGGGCTAGTCATTGTTTGGGCCGTAAAAATCATATTGTAAATGATGCATGTAGTTTATTTGTAAATACTTTTGGTTTTAATAAAGAAAAAGCTGAGCCTTGGTTAAAAAAATGTACAGGTATGACAAGTGCGTTGATTGAACATTTAAGGAGAGAAAGAAACGTATGTTCAAAATGTATAAAGTCATAGTAACAAAAAACAAAGCACGAGGGCCTTAAAACTGCAATTTTGTGATTTCATTTGAAAGCGTGAGGCAGATATCATAGCAATGAGAGGCATACAGCTACATTATACCACATCCGTAACTAGGTTCCTGAACTTCATAAGCGTAGGGATACCTCGGGTAGGAAGCGCAGGGATTACACATGTTGCAAAAATTGGGACAGGTACAAAACTCAACTATCTTCTTGCAGCATTCGATCTTCTTCTCCTCTTCTTTTTTCTTCTCTTCTTCTTTCTTCTTTTCCTCTTCTTTTTTCTTGTCTTCTGGTTTGATTTCGGCCAGACTTATTATCTTGGCGCATCCCATCTTCTTCCTAAGCTTCAAAGTCAACTTGGCAGAATCGAATCCTTCCCCCGTCACCACCACTTGGTCTTTGTCCCCTCCTGCTATTTCTGCCGAAGTCACCCCTGTCATCAAATGTTCGTTCAGTTACACGGCCCATAACCACAAGTGGCAAATATTATGATTATGGATTGTAATCTTACATATTTGTAACCCTAACATCATCAACATATTCAATCAATACCTGGAAATTTAACAGCTACCGTGAGAGCTTTGGAGTATTGCTTGTAGCCAGTCATGCTCACCTGAATCACTACTTTTTGCTGCAATGATATTATAAAGTTTGATTACATTCTTCATTCTTGATTGTTTTGGAAGAAATATGTTGAGGGTTACCTTGGTCATTAATATTTGCAGTAGAAAAGTGGATTTGCTTCAGTTGAACTTTTTGTATGTACTTGATATGGTTTGAAGTTGATAGCGATGATATTTTGCATTTTATAGGCGTACCGGTATTTATTTGTTTTTTGATGAAGGGTACACACGTTGGTTGAAGACGATTATAGAAGAGAATTACACTCGTAATTGACTTATTAATCTATTGTTGGTGTTTGCATATAATAAGGAGACATAAGAACTTTTGTGAAAGATTAGCTAGACAGTCGTACTATGATGTCTTAAAATAGTGTTTCTGACAGCTATTTGGGTATGATTAGTTAGAAGTGATCACTAAAGAATTGTATGGTCAGCGAATTGTAAAAACTTAATCATACATCAGTTGGCTTGGATGTCATTAGTTGATTTAGTCTTATGCGTATCATTCACCCAGAATATGTTTTGGTACTTTTTTTTAAGAAACTATTCATAAACAAACGTTGAAATGAGAAGAAATATCTTAATATTCCCTAAAAATAGGATCTAACGCTTAAACTGTTTTACGAATTTAAAATATTCATCTACACTTGAAAATAGTATCTAACAAATAAACGTTTTTTCTTTAATTGACTGCAAATTCGTTGTTTATTAATTAATAATACAAATAAAATTCAAACTAAAAAAAATAGATGTGATAACTTAGAAATAAAATTTTAAATTAACTACATATTATTTCAACGTAAAAACATAATTAAATATTTGTGCAAAATATTTTTTCTTGAATATGTTAATCATATATAATCTATTGAAAAATAATTCATGCACGAGACACATGTCATTATCTTCGCGCGTGCTTTAAGGCTCGTGTTAATTATTGGATTACGTTACAGACTCCCGAAGCAACCCCCCCCCTCCCCCTTCCCCCCCGACCCCTCCCCCGGCCCCCCCCCCAGCCCCCCCCCACAACACCCCGACGCCGGTAACCCTGAGATGTCCCAATCTTTGTTATATCAAAACAAGGTTAACATTTGTTGGTGCGTGCCAACTCAGAAATAACAATTAATTGCATGTGTAATTGAACAATGTCATCCACTCGGATGAATAATAAAAACTGGTATACAAGAAATAAAGTTTACAGCATGTTCTTTATATAATATGTTACAATGATGTCTTGTTTTTTATTTCCCCTCCTGTATGTTTTCAATTTTAATGTTTCATTATTAAGTAATTATTGCTATTAACTAGTGCCACATTGTGTCCGTTTCTAATCATAGGGACTAAAAAGCTTTCAACTAGTGGTCAATTTAGTGTAAGTACAAGGTCCATCCGGTTGAAGTATCTAAATATGCACCATGTAAAACGAATGTCTGCAACTAAAGTGTAAAAAGCTTGTGGTGTATATTATGTTTAAAGTTTATGTTCAGTTTGTCTCAATATTCTAAAAGAAAACAACACTTAATCTAGCCTCGAATAAGATTGCAATTTGGTCTACTTGAGGAATTTTGAAAACGACGTAGCAAGAATAACTCGTTGGAATTCAATCGTCGGAATTCAATCGGCAATTGTTTGGAGAGTTACTTTTATATTGTTGTTGAGCACACGATTGTCTATTAATGATGGCCAAAACGTAATACAACAAAGAAGATCAATGAGTCAATGGAGTCTCAGTTTGGACCTTATAAATTATGAGTTTTTAGCATGATAAAGCCTCTAAAAGAAATAGTCACACATAATAGAGTTAGAGGTATGTCCAATGATAATTATGTAATTGTTACCTATATCTACCTCGTTGACCAATATTGTTCAAAATCAAATATATTTTCTTTCTATTATATACTTGATATAGTGTGTTATATTAATTAATTAATTTAATTAAAATTATATTTAATAGAAAATTTATAAATTGGTATGTTATGTGATAGTAGTTACAAAGTGTTATAACGTGAGTAATTTATGACAATAAAAAATAAATTTATCATTTTAAATGTTCCTAGTTAAGATGCATCGAGACTGAATATCGATGTATCAGTTGAGACTAGAATACGTAACGCTCTCTAAATGTTGGGCAATGTATTACTCATGACTGTTGGAGGCACCTAGGGGTTACATACTGATAGTTATTGGATAATTATGGAACAACCCACTCGATAGTTTTTTATTGGTTAATATAACAAAGGTCAAACGGAAAATATTAATGTAACTGATGTGTATACAGTTCTACCGACTTGAGATTACCGTAGATCTTCGGTATGAAAGATCCACTTTGAATATAGTCAAATCATGGCATGACGTCCATCGAGTAACTACAGTGTGGTCGAGTGGAAGTATTGGAAGTGAAGCACTATTCAAGAGAGGATTTGTCTTCTCGATTGTATGGGGTTAGTATCATGGTCAACTCAAAGTCAAAGTATCTGGCCATAGTATTTCGGTTAATGATAATTGTTATTATTGAACCAAGGACTTTGTGTTTGGGCTATAGGGTTGAATGTGGATGATATGGTAATTTTAGCCATTACCAAATTCCATAAATCCAAAGTGATAAAGTTTTAACGAAGAGAATTGGTGTAAATAAATGTCACAATCGGGTAACGTTTAATAAAGTGAAATTGGATTTACTAAAAAAAGTAAGTGATAAATATGGCCAAAATATCACATCACATGCTAAGTGACGTGTGAACTTTAACATTCGAATAGTTCGATGTTAATCACTAACCGAATTTACACTCGCGAGTCACACAACCGAAATGATGAATTCTCTTTAAACCAAACAATTTAATTAGTTTATAATGGTTATAAATTAATTAAATAAATCAATATTTATGAAATATTAATTATAAAACTGAATATGATTTGAGGAATAAATATTATTGTATGCATTTATAATAGTCATAAATATATCGATCGTTATGAGATATCGATAAGGAATTAAATTGGATTTAATTAAATAAATTTACTTGGGCTTAAATGGGCAATAGGCCCATGATCTTAGAGGCATATTTCGACAGCAAACATATGGTGTAGTGGGTAGCCAAAAATAGAGTAAAAGGGTATTTGATGGATGGTTAAGATTTGGTGAGAAAAGGTAAGTGATGTGATCCATTTTTCTCTCTGATTCAACTATTATAAAAGTAACCCTAAACCTAACTTTGAAAGTACTTTTGCTGCCTCTTATCTCCATCACTTTGGCCAAACTACACCTCCTAAAACTCCAACAAAACTCAAATCAAATCAATTCAAATTAACAGCTATTTGATAGCAAAGGGTCTATGGTTCAAGGACCAGCAGTTTGTCGAATCGAAAAGGTTTCAAAGGGAGGAGAACTCATCATTACAAGGTGGACTTAAGGGCATTAGTTTTAGGTAAGTGTTTAGTTTTATATATAATGTGTAAACTCTACATAATTGTATATTGTTTATATATATATATATATATATATCTGTGTGTGTGTATGTATGTATGTATGTTATGATTATTGTATTGTTAGCTAGGTGAGAACCTATAGGTATTGATGTTGTCACACATTTATTGGTTTTGTGTATATACAAATTTTTCATTAAGGATCTGATACACATGACAAAACTACTATATTTTATTTATTAATAATTAATATATATATATATACACATACATATTTTAATATGTTAACTAATTTATTTATATGATTTGTATTAAACTATATAACTATATCAAATAAATATTGGAATTAATATTTAACAAATGCATATTTACATCAATTATGATTTTTAGTGATCGAAAATAATTTTCGGTAAATATTTAATATTTTTATTATATTTAATCATTGTACGAATTAATAAATTGATATAAAATAAATTAAATTTTGAAAATTCGATTTTAAATCTTCTAAAATTAATCTGTCGTCATAGAAGCTCTTGGTTAAAAAATTAGTTTTTTTAAACTATTTTTATATTAAAAAAATATTTTTAAATTCGGTCGAAAGCATTTAATTAATAGAAAATATAATTTTGACTTAGAAAAATTTGAAAAAATTTGAAGCTATAAAATATTATTCTTGATTTTCTAAAATTTTAAAATTCAAAATATTTAATATACAAATATTTTCTGTCATTTATTTATTCATATTATATATACACACACACACACATGAGCGTTACGGCACACGCTTTATGCGTGAAAAGACGCCTGAATTGTTTTTGTACAAATTGTATTTGTTTAATACATTTAAAAAAATGTTCCATAAATATTTATTCATATTTTTGTATTGAATCATATGTAGTTAATTTGAATTTTTATTTCTAAGTTACAATATCTATTTTTTTTGTTAGTTTGAAATTTTATTTATATTATTAATTTATAAAAAATGAATTTGTAAAGTAGTTTATTGTTAGATCCTATTTTTAAGTGATATTAAGACTCGATAAATATTTATAGAGGAAAATTTGAATTTGTAAAGGAAGCTTAATTGTTAGATCCTGTTTTTAAGTGCTACTAAATTCTGATAATATCTGTAGAGAGACATTTTTGGTATTTCACGCTGATACTAAAAGAATGTGACACCAAATATATTAGAACTATTAATAAAGAAATACACATAAGGGTATTTTTGGAACTTCACGGTCGGACCAAAATTTGTGTTTCTATTCCAACTATTAATAAAGATATAAAATAAAATTATGAGTAAATTTGGATATGTTGTATATTCGATCTGGAATGTTTTAAAAGAATAAAAAAATTAAATTTTTAAATTTATATATTTATATAAACTATACTAACTCATATTCACATTAATTATTATATTTATATGTACATATTGTTATATATATGTAATTATGTTACTTTAATACATACATATACATATCTATATACATATACATACATACATATATATATATATAATAAAAAATAAAAATAAACTCATCTCTTGTGCGCGCGCACACACACACACATATATGTATGTATGTATGTATGTTTGTTCAATCTTAACACTATAATATTTTACGTATAATTCCTATAATATTTTATCATAATATATTTATACACACACACTTGGGTTTTTATATATAATTAGTATAAATATATACACATATTTGGACAACTACAATATATATATATATATAGGATGAGCTAACATGTCCATTACGATATTAATTCCAACGTCTGTATATGGGCATGTTATACCTTGCACGGAATATCATATTACACATGCATACACATACACATATGTATATAATACATATGTATACATATATATAAATTGAAAATAAGTTAAATAAAATTCTATCACAATTTATAATTTTAAATAAAATATATGATTTTATTTAAAATAAATTTAGAAAAGTTCTAAATAGATTAGACTTCATAAGCCCAATAAAAATCCAATAGTGTAAAAAAATTTGAAATTCATCCATAACTTCCGCTGCAGGCTGGCCCAGCTCCAACAATGGTATCGAAGCCCAATTGCCTATGCGGTCTAATTAGCCATGTTAGAGTTAACTAATTAAGCTCACAACCTAAATAGTAGGGTATTTGGAAAGGTGGTGTCTAGGATTGGGTTTAGATAATCAAGTACTCTGCCATACCTGTCTACTAGTATGGCCCAAACAAATTTGTAAGCCCAAAAGGTTGCCCCTAAAAGAAGAGGCCCAACTTGAATTGGGCCTTGGGCTAATTTTTAAAATTTTTTGAAATTATAAATATAAGATTTTAAATCTAAAAATTAAATTTAAAATAAGATATAAATATATTATAAAAGTTATAATAAAATAAAATTTTCAAAATGTTTGAAAACATATATATTAATTTCAAAAAATTTAAAATTTATTAATTAGATTAATAAAATGAATTAATTAAATAAGTTAATTAATAAAGTTATATATACATGTATTATATATTATGATATATGTTATGATATTTCAAAATGTTTAAAATAACATAAGAATACATGCACGTATATGAATTAAGATTTGAAATTAATGTAATTTAATTAAAGTTATTTAATTAAATAGATTTATTAAAAGTTGATTAAATAAATAAATAAATAAAAGGTTAGGAAATTAAATAAATTAATTAAAGGTTAAGTAATCAAGTAAATTAATTATAAGGTTAATTAATTAAATAATGTACACATATATATGATATGTGTGTCATACTATAATGGTTATAATATATAATAAATATTTAATATAAATTTTATATCGATATAAACCTAATTAAAATTTTAATTAATTAAAATTAATCGAATAAGATTTAATTACTATAATATTATATATAACGCTATTATATAAGTAACATGAAATATAAAAGTTATCGTTTTTATTACAATTTCCTGTTAACGGCAGCCATCCCTGTTCTCGCCCTTTTCACTAACCCTAGCTCTTCAAATTTCCCGCTTCTTCACACACCTCCCTCCTCCTCTCCCCTCATGCCTAACACCTATCCTCGGGCTTATTCTCCAGCTTCTATCCTTTGTCCTCCTGTCCCTCTACCTCCTCTGGCTCCTCACTCTTCTGTCTCTCCTTCTCAACCTCTTCCCTCATTTGCTCCTCCCTTTCCAGACTAAGTTGTCCCTTCTCCACATCTTGCTTGGAAATCTCTCTTCAAACGCAAACTGAGAATGCAAGAAAATACATTCTAGCATCCCTTAATCTCTCTTTCAATGGAGACGTAATGGTTCTTACTAATGAAATAGTTCAAGCAAAATGAAAACTGGAAAGAGTATCTGGTGGGATTCTTTCTGGACAAACCATAATCTTACATAGGAGTTATCAAGAATCTAAAAAGGAGATAGAGGCTCAAGGGCTCAGTGAAGGTTAAGTATGATGGTTTCATATTCTTATTTTTATTATCTTGTGAGGAAAATAAAAGGATGATAACTGAGGGTGATCCCGTACTCATGAAAAATAAAAAATTTATTATTATACAATGGGACCCTATAGTAGGTAATGTATGTGGAAGCATCCATGCAGTCCCTATTTGAGTGAAACTTTATAATATTCTGATGTATGCTTGGTCCACCTTGGGATTAATTGGCTAGCCATCAGATTGGAAATTCCTTTACATGGATGAATTAACTAAAAAATTGGAGAGAATTGAATTTACTAAGTGTTTAATTGAAGTATCACTTGATAGAGAACTCATAGAGCAATTACATGTGCAACTTCTAGATGGAAATGAACAGATCATACATGTAAGTTATCTTTGGAAGCCAGAAATTTGTTCAAGCTGCAAGGTTTTTGGGCATACCTTAGAGACATGTTTAATAGCAAGTAGCATAAATAAGGAGAAGGAAGTGGTGGAAGAGGCAGTGCTTGAGAAAAACAAAATAACAGGAAGAAAGGAAATTAAGAAGGTAAAGAAGATTGAGGCTAAAAGACAGAGGTGGCAATATGTGACAAAAAATAAAAGGAAATCAAATTTGGGCGTGAATGCTAAAATTAGGAAATTAAATGAAAGAGAAGTAGATTTGGAGCAGTCAAGTAGAATATATTAGTACCTTAGGAATTGGTTTTGATGATAATAACTATATGACGTTATATAAAATATAGATACTAATATTTTATCAAGATATATATATATATATATAGCATATACTACATGATATTAGATAGAAGTTGATTAAGAAGATCGTACAGTATCAAGAGTAAATTTATGCTACTGATATAAAGTTTTAAGAATTCAAGAATGAAGACTCGTAAGTATTGAACAGTTCACGATTTTAAGATATTCCAGATAATTATAGAGTCGTAAAATTTATGTTAAAACATTGATAGCACTTTCTTGATCTCTCTCACCTTCTCTATTTTTTTTAAAAAATTATTTTTCAAATATTATGTTTTTAATATAATCTTTTCAAAATATTTCCCAAAATGATTTTCATTCTCTTACTTATAAAGATATCATTCTAGTGTTTTTAAGTTTATATGTACATTAATTTTTTGTTTATATTTTAATAAGTTATAATTATATTGATTTTTATATATATTATTGAATATTCTTATTAAATCTTTCAAAATTATTTTATAAAGTTTTATTAAGTTATATTTTGATTAAAATGTGTATAAACTATATTTAAATGATTATACAAAGTATCAAATTATTTTACCAAGCAACGGATTTTCAAAATAATATTTTTAAAGTGTTTTTCAAAATACAAAGGGATATGTCGACATATCATATCCATGTATGTCGACATAGTGGCCATAAAATTCAAAATTCAAAATTGAAGGGAAATGTCTTTTCATCGTATCTCTTTACGAATGGACATGACCATTGTTTCCAAATATATACCAAACTTCCAAACGAATTTTCAAAAACTACTTTCTCATTCTTCTCTCGTGTTTTCACTCTCTTAATTTCGAAAATAGTTTTTACCAAACTCTCCCGAAATTCAACCAGAATCAAATTCAATTATTACTAATTTGAATCTCCTTCATCTACTCTCTGATTTTCTCATTTCTCTCAAGATCAAAATCCTATTCAAGAGTTATAGGATCAATTGTAATCAAGATCGAAGATCTGAGTCTATAAACTCTATCAAATCATACTCTTATACTCTATAGTGTACTTGGTATCCTTGAAATCCAAGAAGGTGTAAATGTAGCCTGTAAAATCAATTGGGTGTGCTTAGTAGCCCATAAATCTAGTGGGTGTGCTTGTAGTATGGAAATCAAGTGACTCTCCCCAAAGATCGGGAGTTTGGAGGTTGTGTTTCGTAGCCTTGAAATCGAAATTGTATTTGTATTTACTAGTTGAAATGAAATCCGTACAAGGAATTATGCAAGGCTAGATGTAGGGTAACTCTGAACCAGTATAAAATCCCGGTGTGTTCTTTACTTTTTATTTTTACTACATTTACTTTTATCTATACTTTGATTCTGTAATTGTTAATTACATCATTCCAATTAGAATCTTAAAGAATTTGAAAAATATTCATATAATCAATTAAACACTATTCACCCTCGCTCTAGTGTTAATTTAGCCTTAAAATTCCTATTCCGCTAACTCACATTTGGTATCGGAGCATTGGTTTTCAAAGTATTCATAATCTGATTTTTGAAAAGTTTCAATGGAAATTTTTTATAATATTTTTAACAATATTTTTGAAAAGATAATTTGCAAAATCATCATAATATTGTCTCATAAATTTGCATCTATTCATTATAAAAAATCACGTGATCTTTTGAAAAGGTATGAATTGTAGGAACAGATGTGTTATATTGCTTTTGATGAACAGACACGTGATGATCAAAATCTACAGATTAAAAAGGACAAATGGATATTGGATAGTCGATGCTTAAGGTACATGACTGGAAATCCAGAGATTTTGAAAGATATAGTTTACAAAGATGATGGATCAGTAAATTTTGGTGACAACACTAAAGGATATGTAATTGGTATAGACAATTTCGGTAATTCTAAAACTCCCACTATTTCTAAGGTTTTGTTAGTTAGGAATTTAAAGCATAATTGTTGAGTGTTAGTCAATTGTGTGATAAGAGTTTCAAAATTAAATTCGTAAAAAATAATTGTCATATTGAAGATAATGAGTCAAATATTATCTTTGAAGGCATTAAGGAATGAAATATCTATATATTAAGTATGAAAATCTCAAATGATAACTTATGTCTTTTGGCCGAATAAAGTGACCTTTGGATTTGGCATAAAAGATTTGGTCATTTGAATTTCAAACTAATATCTAAAATTGCTAAAAATGATCTATTTAGAGGTCTTCCTAGAAAGAATTTTAAAATTAATAATTTATGCGATGCATGTCAATTAGGAAAACTTAGAAAAAGTTCATTTAAATCAAAAGATATGATTTCTACCTCTCAACCTTTGAACTTCTTCACTTAGATCTTTTTGGTCTCCCACATATACGATCTATAAATCATAGTAGATATGTATTTATAATCGTAGATGATTATTCTAGGTTTACTTGGATAATTTTCTTAAAAATTAAAAGTGATGCTTTTAAAATGCTTAAAATCTTTGTTAAACGAATTCAAAATCAAACGACTAGTAAAATTTAAACTATTCAGAGTGATCACGATAGAGAATTCGAAAATGAAAATTTAAAAAAAAAATTGTAATAAGAAAGGTATAACTCATAAATTTTCATTTTCAAGAACACCACAACAAAATGGAGTAGTGGAACGTAAAAATAGGATGATTTAAGAATGCGCTAGAACCATGTAAATGATAGCAATTTACCTAAAAAAAATTGGCTGAAGCAGTTGGTACTTCATGTTATATATTAAATAGAATTTTAATAAGACTATTAACTAAGAAAACACCATATGAATTATTCTATAATAAAAAGCCTAATGTATCGTACTTTAGAATTTTTGGTAGTAAATGTTTTATTTTAAATACTAAAGATAATTTGGGTAAATTTTGATGTAAATCAAATAAAGGAATCTTTATTGGATATTTAAATAGAAGTAAAACTTATAGAGTTTTCAATACTGGAACTAATACTATTGAAGAGACATTACTGTCTCATTTGATGAAAATTTTAAGTTTGTAATCCAAATATTGATGAAGAAAACATTGATAACCCAAATGAAATTAGTAATAATGAGATTACAAAAAACAAAAATAGTAATAATTCAGAAAATTCACATCAAAATAAAAGAACAAAATAGTTGAAAAATCATCCTACAGAAAATATACCTGAAAATATTTGAATTTATTGTTAAAACTAGAAATCAACTAAATAAAATGAGCAACGTTGCTATTATTTCAACTATTGAACCTAAAAATCCAAAGGAGCATCAAATAATGATTCATGGATTCTTGCTATGCAAGAGGAATTGAATCAGTTTACAAGAAATGATGTATGGGAACTAGTCCCAAGACCTAAGGATAAATCCATAATAGGAACTAAATGGGTATATTGAAACAAAATTAATGAACAAGGAGAGGTTGTGAGAAATAAAGCTCAATTAGTTGCACAAGGTTATTGTCAAAAAGAAAGAATATATTTTGATCAAAAATTTGCACCCGTAGTAAGATTAAAAGCTATACAAATTTTACTTGCTTTCGCTAATCATAATAATTTTAAGTTATATCAAATGGATGTTAAAAGTGCATTTTCAAATGGTTTTATTAAAGAAGATGTATTTGTAGAACAACCACCACTTTTTGAAGACGCAAAACTACTTAATCATGTTTACAAATTAAAGAAGGCTTTGTATGGTCTGAAACAAGCTCCAAGAGCTTGGGACGACTGACCTAAATCCTATCTATTACAATCAAATTTTGAAATAGGCAAAGTAGATAGTACACTTTTTATTAAAAGAGATAAAAATGATATTCAGATAATACAAATATATGAAGAAGATATCATTTTTGGATCTACCAACAACAAACTAAATAAAGAATTTCCCGAAATAATGACTAAGGAATTTTAAATGTGTCATACGGAAGAAATAAATTATTTTCTAGGATTACAAATAAAACAACTAAGTAATGGAACTTTTATTAGTCAAGAAAAATATGCTAAAGATTTAGTTAAGAAATTTGGTATGTCAAATACCAATGGTAAACCAACTCCCATGCTAACTAATGAAAAATTAAATAAAGAAGAAAATTCAAAAGATGTAGATCAAAAATTATATAGAGGAATGATTGGATCACTACTCTATATAACTGCTAGTAGACCTGGTATAATGCATAGTGTTTGTCTCTATGCAAGATATCAATCTCAACCTAAAGAAACTCATTTAAAATATGTAAAATGAACTTTGAGATATGTAAACAACACGTTAGACTATGGACTCTTTTACCTAAAAGAAGATTCCTTTGAATTAATTTCATATAGTTGAATTGACTATGCTAGTTGCAAATCAAACCGAAAAAGTACAAATGGAACTTGTCACTTTTGGGACATTCTTTGGTTTTCTGGTTTAGTAAAAAGCAAAACTCTGTATCTCTATTTACGACTGAAGCAGAATATATTTCAGTAGCATTAGCATGTTTATACGTTATCTATATGCAACAAACATTAAAAGATTTTAATTTAAATTTTACTAGATCACCAATATACTATGATAATACAAGTGCGATCAATTTATCTAAAAATCCAACTCATCATGCTAGAACTAAACGTATTGATATAAGACATCATTTTCTAAGAGATAATGTAAATAAAGAAATAATATCACTTGAATTTATAAACACTGAAAATCAAATAGCTTATATACTAACGAAATCATTGAATCAAACATCTTTTACTAAATTTGGAAGAGAGTTAGGAATTTGTTCTCTATCAGAAATATAAAAATAATAAAGTAAAAATTACAAAATATAAAGAAAAACAAAATAATCAAAATAATATTATGTATGTCGACATACCCTAACCTTATATGTCGACATATAACGGTAATTTCTGATTTTTTAATTTCCCTCTAAAATTCAAATGGGTGGTTATATGATAACCAAATTTCGACTTTCCTCTTCACTTTTCTGTATTCTCTCTGTTTTAAAATTCTGAAACAAATAAATCATGGCCTCTTCTAGTCCCAAATGTTCTAAAGAAGAAAATCCATCGTTTTCCTTCCCTTCTCTTACCCAAAGCCCCTTCCAAAACTCTACTATGGACAAGATCACTAAAATGAAGGATGAAATGAAGAATATGCTGCATATGCTCACTGAAATTCAAGTGGTGCAATTTCGTATGACCAAAGTATAAGAGAAGCAAAGTAGAATTTTTCGCAATTTGCAAAAATATCTATTGGATAACCCTACAAATCCAATAATTATTGAAGATGATTCTGCAAATTTGGCTATTCATAACCCTGTTCAAGGCAGCAATGCCGAGGAAGAAGATACTGAATAAGAAGAAGAGGAAGAACACATGGAGGAAGATGATAACGTTCGATGCGTCGGAGAAGTACGTTTTGATCGAGATGGAAATCTCATTGGAAAAAAGGGAACTTTTGCCTTCATTTTCCTCATTGTCCCATTCACAAATCCCCATTCATTAGAAATTCACGTTAGATAATATTTGATTTTCTTTGATTGCTTTGAATGTGTGGTATATATATTTGATTTGATTTGACAAGTTTACTTCTAATTTGTATGTATAGTTTAAGATTTGACTGGATTATGATTACTTTGTATTGTGATATTGAATGAATATATAGTTTGGTATGGTTACTATTAATGACTTGTGTTATCACTCATCATTATATATTATTCTCATTATTATTACTATAAGTTTCTTAGTTAGGGGTATAGTAAGTTTATTTTTGTTGATGATAAAGGGGGAGAAATATATAAAATCTAGGCATATATTAAGGGGAAATTTTGTAACTCAGGGGGAGTTATATTATAATTTATATACATAGTTGTCATCATCAAAAATGGGGAGATTGTTAGTACCTTAGGTATTGGTTTTGATGATAACAGCTATTGGACATTATGTAAAATATAGATACTAATGTTTTATCAAGATACATATAGTATATAGTGCAGAATATTAGACATGTGTTGATTAAGAAATTGTATAGTATCAAGAGTAAATTCAAGATGCTGATATAAAGTAAAGTTCAAGAATGAAGACTCGTGAGTATTGAAGAGTTCAAGATTTCAATATATTCCAGATAGGTTATAGAGTCATAGAATCTATGTTAAAGCCTTGATAGCACTTTTTTGATCTCTCTCACCTTCTCTAATTTTGTTTTAAATTATTTTTCAAATATTCTGTTTTTAAAATAAATTTTTCAGAATATTTCCCAAAATGATTATCAATCTCTTACTTATAAAGATATCGTTCTAGTGTTTTTAAGTTTATATATATTGAATTTTTGTTTATATTTTAATAAGTTATAATTATATTGATTTATATATATATATATTATTGAATATTATTATTAAATCTTTCAAAATTATTTTATAAAATTTTGTTAAGTTATATTTTGATTAAAATGTGTATAAACTATATTTAAATGATTCTACAAAGTATCAAATTATTTTACAAAGAAACGGATTTTCGAAATAATATTTTTAAAGTGTTTTTCAAAATACAAAGGGATATGTCGACATATCCTATCCATGTATGTCACATAGTGACCGTAAAATTCAAAATTCAAATTTGAATGGAAGTGTCTTTTCGTTGTATTTCTTCGCGAAAGGACATGACCGTTGTTTCCCTATATATATGACTTCCAAATGAAGTTTCAAAAAATACTTTCTTATTCTTCTCTCCTCTTTCTGCTCTCTTGATTTCTAAATCAATTTTTTTACAAAACTCTACCAAAATTCAACCAGAATCAAATTCAATTATTACTAATTTGGATCTCCTTCATCTACTCTATGATATCTCTCATTTCTCTCAAGATCAGAGTGTCATTCAAGAGTTATCGGATCAATTGTAATCAAAATTGAAGATCTGAGTCTATAAACTCTATCAAATCATACTCTTATACTCTATAGTGTGCTTGGTATCCCTGAAATCCAAGTAAGTGTGATTGTAGCCTGTAAAATCAATTGGTTGTGCTTAGTAGCCCGTAAATCTAGTGAGTGTGCTTGTAGACTGGAAATCAAGTGACTCTACCCAAAGGTCGAGATTCTGGAGGGTGTGACTTATAGCCTTGAAATCGAGATTGTATTTGCATTTACTAGTTGAAAAGAAATTCGTACAATGAATTGTGCGGGACTGGATGTAGGGTAATTCCGAGCCATTATGTAATCATGGTGTGTTCTTTCCTTTTTTACTTTTACCGCATTTACTTTTATCTGTACTTTGATTTTTTGATTGTTAATTACATCATTCCAAATAGAATCTTAAAGAATTTGAAAAATATTCGTATAATCAATTAAACACTATTCACCCCCCTCTAGTGTTAATTTAGCCTTAAGATCCCTATTCCACTGACTCACACAACAGTGAAAGAACATGATTCAAGTTAGGAAGAAATTTTGAGAAAGGTAAGTAAAAGGTAACTAATTTTCTTGGGAAAGATGCAGCAAGTAATGATAAATTGGATAAGGAAGTGGCTACATCTAATAATGAATTCCATTTTTTTCTGATAATGAACCTCCGAAAGAAATTTTAGCAACTGTTGATGATCAAAATGGGATAAAGGATGTGGAGAAACTTGATGACAATATTATGGAGAATATTGATAAAAATGAAAGATCTGTTGAGCTTATGCATGCCTAGGAAATATGCGATTGTGCATGGAAATAATGTGCATGTGTGCACATAGAAACATGGAGCAGTTGCCTTTAATTATGAACAACCAAAAGTTTCCTCTAATAGTACACAATTAAAAGATGCCTTTATTCCAAATAGCATGCAAACTTTACTTCCCTTGCAACATGAAAAGAAGCAAAACCAAGATATACATGAATTACATGCAAGTGGGTCATCTAATATGCTGTTTTTGCATGTAGACATGCAAAATTCTTCACCAAATAATCGGAGTCAAGTACCTATTCCCCCGCCAACGTTAACCATTCCTCTCTAGCCAAAATCAAAACCAAACCTTCCTTCCTTAATGACATAGTCATAAACACCATTGACATGCCATCTCCACCTAGTTTGCTATCTCCTTCTTCCCTCCCTCCAAAAAATCTTCCCATCCCTTCCACCTCCATCACCCCTTATAGCAACATAACTTCATCTAAGAAAAATTAACTTGCAAGGAAGGGTAAGAATTCAGCCTCCTTACACCTTAATGATCCTTCAAACTTACTAATTTTTGGCCAAGTTCTTGAAACTTCACATCACAAATCTCCTTCAACAAGGAGAATTAAAAATAAGAGTCTCATCCAATCCAAGTAGTTTCCTCTATGTTACACAATATAAGTGTACGGAACATATGGGGCTCATAATTTCACTAAACTCGATGAAGTCAAGAATCTACTCAACATTCATAATCTTCATTTTTTTTTTCCGTATTGGAGACTAAGTTAAATCTTAACTTATCAATAAGGGCTGCTAATTACATAAACCTTAACTAGAAGCACTCGCATAACCTTCAAGAAGCCTCTTTTGGAAGAATTCTTGTAGTTTACAACCCTATCATCTACACTTTATCTACCATTCTTTCAACTAGACAACTCATTCACTATCATGTCTTGCACAATCCTTCTTTCACCTCATTCTATCTATCAACACTACAACAAAATATGTTATTAATAACGCCATTTAATAACGCGTTATTCTAAAGCGTTATTGTTTACGCTTAGTTATTTGTTTTTCTACTCATCTTATTTTGTACCATGCCATGTAATGCTCTTGGCTCCAAAATTTTCGTCTGCCCTCTAAAAAACCACTTAACCGGTTTTGTTTCTCTCCCAAAAAGACTGAACCATTTTTGTATCCCTCCCAAAATCACACTAACAATTTTCATCTCCAACGAAATAACCCTAATCGAAACTGTTCGCTCCATCTCCAGTCTCCATAGCCGTTCTCCTCCACTCCAACAGTTTGCTCTTTAGTGGGTAACTTGATGGCATTCACATACAACCTGGGGAGGTCACGTGACCCCGCCAGAAATTCTTAAATTTTAACACGTTTTGTGGAAATAAACCCAAGCTCAAAAAGACTGTCGAAATCGCTTTCAACCTCTAGCTTCATCGTTACGTCCAATCGTCTCAAAATTCCAGCGAAGTTCGTCGCCTCTATCCCTGTGGATGCCTCCATCTATCTAAGCAACAAAATGGGTAATTCAATTTTTGGTTAAATTGGGTAGTTTGATATATTGTTTGATGAGTTTGGGCTATTTGATTCATTTGTTTAAAGCTTGACGGAATAGGCTTTGTTTCATTTTAATAGAATTGGTTTGTTGTTTCAAATTGTTGTACGGATTTGAGGTGATTCAGTTTTCTGTAGCATTGTTGAATACAAAATAATGAAATTCTGAGTTTGTTAAAGTTTTAAGTTTGATTTTTAATTTTCGATATTTTAGAACATGTTCGAAACTAGTCTTTACTTTTGGTGACTTTAACAAGGTTAGAAAACTTTTAACATGATCTGAAAACACGGTTGAAACTAATTTTAACTGAAAATACTTATAAAATCTGGACAGTAAAATGAATTTTCATTTCATATTATTTCGAAATTGAAAGTGATTTTACCATGATTTCAAAACAAAATTGGTTTTAGCATAGTTTGCTGGTTGAAATTACGTAATAAAATTAGTAATTTTCATTCCATGAGTGGAATTATTTAAGGAGAATTCATTTGAATCATTCATTGTTTTATTAGAGTTATTATTATATCAACTAATTTGTTATGATTATTACATAAATGGATGTGAATGCTTTTGTGATTATTTGAATAGTTGATAAAAATATACAGAGCCACTACCCATGATTCTATAAGTATTTGAA
Source organism: Allium fistulosum (assembly GCA_030737815.1). Lineage (NCBI taxonomy): Eukaryota > Viridiplantae > Streptophyta > Magnoliopsida > Asparagales > Amaryllidaceae > Allium > Allium fistulosum. The sequence continues at coordinate 984,320,130 of CM060905.1, forward strand.
TTTGTGACCACGCAAACCAAAGATCCTGGCTATGCTACTGTCTGGAACCCTAATCTCCGATCTTCGATTTCGCTCTTCATCAATATTTCCCAGATGCAAAATCTAGGAACATATATTCAAAGGTATATTATCAAACACGATAACTTATAAATGATTTCACTCTCTATCAATCTATGGCCATTGTGTAGAAAAATTTGTTTGATATTTTTGTTTATGAATTGGATGTTCATTTTTCCAAAGAATGTTTGGTAATTTATTTTAGATGGCTTCTATGTGAATAGATAACTAGAATTGATATTTTTTTTTGACTTGCTTAAATGGTTTAGTGGGAAAAGTGATTAAAATAATAATTTTATTTCAATATTTTTAAATGGGTATTCGTTGCATAAATAATGAGTGGTTATCTTATTGATTATAGTATGAGTAATCAATGGAAACAAGGACCAAGATTTTGAGATAGACATTTGATTATTATTTTAAAGAATGAAGATGGTACTTTTTTTATTGTTAGCCGCTTCAGACATTTGATTATTGCAGTATGTTCGGTCTCATTTTAGCAGCAGCTTACATGTGGATTCTAATTTGAATTAAATATGTCTTGTGTTCTAAAGTTATCTCAACCCATATCATGCAAAGAAAATTTAGAGCTGTTTATTGAAGTACAATATAATCGATTAATTGAAGTACAAAATATTTATTAAACTGTTTTATATTGGTTTGTATATGCAACATGGACTATACATGTTGAGATATATGCCACTGATAATATTTGTTAATGAATATAATTTTGGATTGATAATATTCGGAAAATACTACAATAGTAAGTTGCACTAAAATCTTCCTCTTATTGTTTTTCACAGTGAAAAGAACAAAATATTTTTTTATACCTTTTCAAATACCTGTGTTTTCCTACATTGTTACAGATTAGTTGTCAAACTAAACCAAGCTTTGGCTAATTTAAGTTAGGACATACAAATTCATCAATGTTAAAATGTAATAATTTAAAATGTTAAGCCTTTTGTTTGGTAATTTGGATTTTTCTTACTATAACTATTTTCTACATTTGCAGGTAATTTTTTGTTTTTGTTTTATTATTTACTTTTTATTCGTTGGTACACGACAATATTGTTGTGCACTCTTACGTCAGGCTATGCTTATAATGAAATTAGAATTCAGAACAAAATGCAGCAGAAAGGAAGGACCAAACAACAATTGCATGATGAAGATTTATGTATTGAGCACTTGCTTTTTCATAGTGCATCATCTTTTGGCCCACTATAGGCATCTATCTGTTCTTTCTATAAATATCTCACTTGATTATTGTTGTTTGCCTACATAATTTGTCAGAATAATGATTGTGTAACCCTCTGTGTTATGGCATAGTTAATCCCATATTTACCTCTACACTATATTTTATTTGAATTATAGTTCATGGGCATAAATGTAATTGATTGTGTCATAACAAGGAAACTCTCCATGTTATGACAGACTCAGATTTTTCCTTTGTTTTCTATCTCCACTTGCATTCAAGTAGATTTTCGTTTAAGTTGTAAGGTTGTTTACAGAGCTGTAAAAGCTTTCTGTTGAATTATTTTCTATATTAGTGTAGATTGATTATAGTAACTTAAGTATTCGGATTGTTATGTCTGGTTGCAAGTGCAATCACTGTTATGTTTAAGCAATATTACTTAGAGATTTGTGTTGAGTTATGGCTGGATATGAACTGAAACAAATGAATGCATATACATCCTTAATATTTCATTGCAATACCAATCAATAGTTGATGCTGAGTGGAATATCATTTATGATAAACTAGATAAGTGTGTCTAGAGTGGAGCGAAGATTATTCTCTCAAGATTAGCAAACGGGGACCTTGCAACTCATGTTTGAAATTTGTCTTTTGATAACTTTAGAGTACATTGATATATGGACACTACATACCAGACATTTTATTTGCTTAGGCTTAGGCTGGTGCTGATAATTTCACATCTTCTGCAATAAAATGCATATTATGAGTATTTATGTTGGAATTTATGTTTGTATGTTGGCATGGTAACACTATATGACGTTGTTGTAATTTGTGTGTGTGAGTATGCATGCATGTGTATAACGACAAGGTTATAACAACTTTATCTATACTCAAACGAGAGTAATTTACTTCATAAATAAGTTAAATAGCTTGTAAGTGACGTGATTCTAATTTTTTTTTCTGTATCAATCTTATTTGCTAATATCCATTGTATATACACATATTTAATTTAAGTTAGACTTGCCTAAATGATTTTTTTATTTGCTTCGGTATTTTGCAGATCGAGATATTTTTTGTGCTAGTAGAGTAGCTGAAGAAGATTTGAAACGTGTGCCTGCTGCAACTTGTGGAACTGTGCAGAATTATGTTAACGATATCATTGATGAGGTTTTCTTCAACTCTTTCTTTTTGTTTGTTTCTATATTGGAACACTGAGAAGAATAAGTCATACAACAAACTATTGATGTATAACATTTTATGAAAAACCATTTTGTAAATGTTCGTAAATGTTCCCCACTAGCAATGTAGATTTCTTCAATTTAGGAATAGGGGTTAAGTTATCTAGAGATTTCTCAAATATTTTACGAACAGCTTCTAGTGAAGTTAGTTGGGAGCGTCAGTTTATAATGTACAATTGTCAATCGTCTTGTCTTGCTTTGTGTACATAGTAAAAACTCAATACTAATTCTCATTAACATTTATAGACTTACTTATGAATTTTGTTATATTTCTAGAAAATCGTATTGTATATTTTGATTTTTTTTCTATTTTGTTTGCAATCGTCCTATGGTAATACTCTAGTAATACTCTTTCCATGAAGCACTCGTTATGTATTTCATTTTCTTATTTGATACCTTTTTGTTCGATAATATATGCTGACAAATTTGTCTTTTGTTAATAGAGTGGATACAAATTTAGTATAAGGTTTAATGCTTTCGTTATCTTTTTCTCCTTAGTTTTGGAGATTGAGTACTCTTTCTTCCCGTGTTTCTCCTTAATTATATGTTGATGGAAAAAGATTAAGTCCATTTACACGGGTAAATGGATAATTCAATATTCTCAACTATTTTTAATTTCAAGAAATAAATATATTTGTGTCATGGATGTATTGATGTCTCAAATCTAAAATTGATTAATAAAATCAACAATGTATGGTTAGTAACCAATAGAATCTACACTACTGGTCACTGGTAAAATTGATTAACAAAACTGATAAACTAACAATGAGTAAAAAATGAACCTTTGGAATTTAAGAAGACAGAAAAATTTCACCTTTCTGTAAAAGTTATTTTCCCTTTAAATGGAGGAGGCAATGTACGCAAGGAGATAGAAGTTGGATCAAGATAGGAGATAGAGGGTCTAGAGCATCTGATTGAAGTTTGTACACCCCTTTCCATTGTAAATTAGATATTTTCAAATTATTGGAAATCCTATATTCATTTGTGTATTTACAATTTTAGTAGAGATAGGTAACAACAATGTTTCATACCATATAATAAAGGTTCTATTTCTATCTATTACTTTGGTCCTTGAGCTAGTAATAAATTTTTAGTCTATTCTCCACAAATAAAGGCACGTATCTTTGAAATCAAACTCCTCACTTTTCATTGTATCTTTTGTCCCGAAGATGTTAGTTGTATATAAACATTACTTAGTAAATAACACCTATGGTTGAAATACAAATGTCTTCATTTGGTCTATAGCCATCGATTTGTTGACTACATCAACTACTATTTTTATTCAACAATTTTATGAATGTTGCTAGGGTTATATGGTATTGCATAGGCCATGGGCATTTGTACAATGGCTGATGAATTAGATCAAACCTAGCAATGGCTCATAAATAAAATATATAGAAAAACCAGCAATTGGAGGACCCTTCTAGCTATATGACACTGAAAACAAACTGGTTACCAATCATGATCTTCTTGGAAATTGGACATTAATGTACTTTGAATACACTTCATCTCCTGATGTCGACCCAGAAGAAATTAAGAAAATGACCAAGGCTACTATGATATTAGTTAATCGGTGTTTTCTTGATTTACAATTTTATTTCGTCAATATGACCATCTTTTATATATTTTCATTTACAGAGTCCAAATACAATATAAAGGTTAAACCTGTATTTGTCACTATTGATCCACAACGTGACACCCCTGATAAGCTTCAGGCATATCTTAATGGTTTTCTTTGCCTTAGACTTTGTCGCTTCATTCTATATTATCGAAATCTAATGGATGCATAACATTATTTTATGTTGCTAGCAGAATTTGATTCGAACATAATGGGACTAACTGGTACAATCAATGCAATAAGACAAATTGCACAGGAATACAATGTCTATTTTAGGAAAGTTAATGAAGAGGGCCATGATTATCTAATCGAATCTTCAAACAACACGTGAGTCCTTATTTTCAAAGGTTGAAAACTTGTATTTTTGTTTTTTTGTTTTGTTTTTTTGTATGTGTTAATTGTGAAATGTATATACAGGCATCTCTTAGATCCAAATACAGAGGTAGTCAAGACTTTCGGGGAATATGATGCATCTCAAATGATAAATGAGATTGTTAGAGAGATGAAAAAGGCTTCAGAAGGACCTACAAGTAAGCTAAATACTGAATTTACCTTTAGTTTTGTTGTATACTTGCTTTTTTGGTATTTGTTAAATTATAACTACCCCCTGGGTATGTAGTTTAGTAGGAATTAATCATTCAATGAACTTGGAGATGCCTTAACAATGTTTTCTTTACGTCATCAGCATTTTCCTAATTAGATTGCTAACATTTTACCCATGCACTGTGGGGAGTTTTTGCTTTTCTATTTTTGATTGTTTCTTAATATTTTTTTGTCTTCGGTCATATAAGATTCTCTGTAGATATAGAAAGTAATATGCTGCATACCCATTTTCTTACATGAATTCCATGGAGTATGAAAAAATTATAAGAAGACATTATCAAGAAGACAAGGGTTCGATCACTGATGTTGAACCCATTAGCAACTCTCCTGTAATTATCAACAAGGTATGTAACATTAGTACGGTGCTGCTAATTTGTGTAATTTTTTCTCAAGATTCAGAGTAATTTCATTCTCAAATTCATGTAGAATTTCACTATTCTATTTACTTAAAAACTCACACTACTGTGCTGCTAGTTTTCCATAACGTGTGTTCAAAAAGGATTGGTTGTCCTTTAGAATCATAAATTTTAATTGAGTAAATAATTGCATTAGAGAATGATAAGGTTTAAACCATGTCGGTTAAATTATTCACTAAAAAGTGAACCCCATCAAAAGATGTCTGTTTTTCATATTGATGTTAATAGTGGTAGATAAATTTCCTTTTAATCCACAGTACCTGCTCAAAAGAATTGCTCCAACTTGGATGAATGTCTTGTTACAAATGAAACGTCATCCAGAAGCGGATAAAGAACTTGGTTGATGGATGATGTAACATACATGAAGAAAGGCTTTGAGCAGTTCAAGTTCTTAGTGATGCATTTGGTACTTGTAGACGTTAACTTTGAACTATGTTTCTTTTTGTTATCATGAATATGTATTGAATTTGGTAACTCATGTATTGAACTTATTTTTCGTTATTTGATACTTTATTTTGTTATCATGAATATGCGTTGCATTTGTTGATTATTATATTTTTTCGTTCATACATTGTTCAAATTGTTATCTATTTAAAGAAGATTCATTTTGATTGTTATTATTAAAATGTAATAGTGGGGTGCATCGAATATATAGTAAAATAAAGCATAGCTCCTAAAAAGCGTTATAACTATATGACATAAGTGCTATAAAAAGATAATGCAATGTATGAGGTTACTGTCAAAGGATAGCAGCAAATAGGCATTATTGTATCTACACATTTATAGCGGTATATATATGCTATAAATGGATGTAGAATATACTATAAATATGTTAATATATAGCGCGAAATAGGCGCTATAGAATAACTACTTTATAGCGGCTATACTATGCTATGAAATCATGCTCTTTTATAGCGGTTTTTTTGTGATATAAATGTGCAATTCTTTTTTATAACATATCGATATACAGCGTTTATCAAACTGCTATAGTTGTGTTTAATAGCGGCTATATGCCGCTGTAAAAGACCGTTTTTCTTGTATTGCAACCATCTATGCTGATAGCTCAATTGCCTCTAGGCAACACCTTTTTGACCTCCTACCCTTCTAAGTCAAGAAACTCAACCTTGTTTAGCTGTAGGGGATTACAATTGCTGCATCAATCTTGCTGGCAGAAGTGGAGGTAACCCCTTGCTCTTAGAGACATACATCCACTTAATCAAGCCATGTTTAACTCTTCCTTGATAACTATCCCTAATACTGGTACTTAGTACTGCTAGAATAACAAGAGTAGGAGTGGCATCAGGACATTCTCAATAATTGATCATGCCTTTCGCAACCTCCCAACCCTAAATGCTTGGCCTACCATAACCAACTTCCTCCCTGTGCCACTTCTTCCTGACCACTCTCCCCAAATCATCTCCTCTGGGCTGCTTGCTATTGAAGAGAAAAAAGTTTTAAGTTTTTTAACATATGGACTCATGATGCTGATATTTTAAATATTGTAAATAATGCTTGGTCTAACACTTTTCATTGTAATCCTATGTTTATAGTCAACCAGAAGCTTAAGGCAACCAAAGCGGCTCTTATGGAGTAGGCAAAGCACAAGCATAGCAATGGTGATCGGCTGTCCTCAAGAATCAAGGAGGAGCTCTTTATAGCTTAGAAATTCATGTTGGAAAATCCTCAAAACCTTGATGCTTCCTCTGAAGATAATTGATTACTTACTGAGTATACCGAAGCCTTCAACATTGAAGCCAGCATGTTAAAGCAAAAATTATGATAAAAGTAGAGCATCCTAGGAGACAAGAACTCATCATATTTCCATGCTTCTCTAAAGACACTACGCCATAGATGGCCTACTGCAACGAAATTACATGGTGTTGCTAGATATAATGTAACAATAGGTATGCTGATTTTTGTCTATTACAACACTCGCTTCAAGGTGTTAGCATAGGTATCAACAAGATGTTGCAGTAGCTATATATTATTCAAATTAAAAAATGAATAAAATTAGCAATCCGCGTGAATACGATCCAACGGTCTACATTTAATCTGATTGTTAAAATGGATCACCACTACAATTTGTCCCAAATTTTCGTTTTCCCGCTTTACTTTTCATATCATTTCGTTCTCACCCCCAATTTCCAAATCCCTAATTTCCAAATCATATTTTCGTTCCCTTTTTTTCTTCCAAAAACAAAATCTCGTCCTTTTTTCAAAGTTTGGTAGTGATCTCAGAAAAGCTTCGTTCCCATTTCGTTCTCATCTCCAATTTCGCTGCTGTTTGCCTACATGTCGAGCGCCGTTTGCTTTTTTGCCGAGATCTGGAAATGTCGGTTGTCTACTGAGGTGAGCAAGACTACTGTTGTCAGAGCTACTCACACTCGATACTGCTATCCCTAAAGTACCAAACCAACATCGACCGAGGACTGCAATCTCTGGTTACTTGAAGGAAAGTATTTAAGATATGGGTTCGCATAAGAATTTTTTGAAAGGATCGAGATACAATTAACAATGTGAATGCCGATGAGAGTACCAAGTGTTGCAGCCCAAATCATGATTTGAAAACCATGAATTTGTAGGCGATTTCAGTTGTGCTTTGGAGGTGGTTCAGGGTTCGAATTTGGGTTTGTTGATTTTGTTGCGAATTTGTAGTGTGAAAGTTTGATGATGTTTGGGTTGTCGGAATGGGTAATCAGTGATTGTGATTAGGTGATTAGGCGATTTGGCAACCTGAAGTCGAATTTGGCAACTGAAATAGTTTGTTGGTGAGGCAATTAGAGGATGGAGGCTGGTGGTTTAGAAGTATGTGTGGGTTTGGGTGAAGATTTGGAACTGTGAGATTTTAGTTGGCAGTGGTAGCGGGTTGGTAATGAGGTTTAGTGAGTGTTTTGGCATAGGTTAAGGGCTGTAGGGGATGTAAGTTGCAGCAGTTTGGGGAGTGGATGGTGGCAGTGTAGAGGTTGAAGTTTGGTAGTGTTCAAGTAGAAGGAGTTGTTGTCTAGTAGGAAGTTTGGATGAGTGAACTGTGGTTTGGATGAGGCGGTGATTGTCGGTGATGGAGGATGGTATGCCGATGCTGCTTCCAGGCGGTGTTGTTGATGATGTGATTTGATGAGGCAGTGAGTGGGTGTTTTGTGAAAGAGGTTGGGAGTGTGGTCAGTGTTTGGTAGATGGTCAGTGTTTCAGGCAATCGTGTTTCAGGTAAGTGGTAGATAGGCAGTAGTTCCGATGGGTGATGAAGTTGCCGAGGATGGGGTTTGTGGGTTTGCTAAGTTCAGCCTTCATTTGTGCATCATTTTACGTCGTTTCAAAGAAGGCTCGATCCCCGCCGGGACTGCGGGGCCCCGGACCCCCGTCGGCGCTGCGCCCGGACCCGCTACTCGGCTCGCCTTTGGCTCGGCACTCGGCTCGTCATATATTTGTCAGTGTCGGTGTCTGTATAAATTGAAACTGCATATGTAATGAGTGAACTGAGTGATGTAGTGAGGAATATCTGTATATGTGAATATCAGTGTTATATATCATTGAATTGTAAAATAGTGGAGTCAGGAATTTATACTATTTCAAATGTTGAAATAAAATATTTATTTAAATAAATTACTGTTTGAATATCAAATTCTGTGCAATAGCATTTTATTAAATAAATATTTATTTCTATTAAAAAATCAAATATGCTCTACATTGTGGGCCCCACAAATTCAGAAAGTTAATATATATAGCAACATTTTGGAATGTTGCTACAGACACCTATGGATGTTGATATAGACCCAAATAGGGTTCTATTGCAACAATATTTCTTATGTTGTCTTAGATAGTCAAAATGTTGCCTTTGAGGTCTGAGGCAACGCGGCAAAATGCATCACCGAGAAAGTGTTGCCTTTGCCCTTTTTTAGCCTACAGCAACATTTTTTGGCACTTCCTGCACCATTTCTTTGGTGTTGCAGTATGCAATCTATGGCGTAGTGAGATAAAGCAAGCCGAAAATAATATAACTAGTATAATTGATAAAAGAAGGTCCTTGCATACCACTCCTGATGTAGCTGAGGAACCTCTACTTTCTTACTTTTTTGACCTGCTTGGAAATAACACCAACTTCTCTCCAACCCTAAACCTCATAAATAGTGTTCAACTCCCCAAAATATCCTTTAAGGATATATTATTTCTTTCTACCCCAATATCTAAAGATGAATTCAAATATGCATTATTTTTTATGGATAAAAATTCATCTGGTCGACCGAATTGATTTAATGTTAGGTTTTACATTCATTGCTGGGATGTCATTTCCAGTGATGTAATCAAAGCTGTGTAAAACTTTTTCAAAAAATGCAAAATGCTTAAGGCCATTAATTATACTAATCTTGTGCTTATTCCTAAATCTAACTCTGCTAATCCAGTAGGATCCTATAGGCCTATAGCATGTTGCAATGTTATTTACAAGAGCATTTCTAAAATTATCTCTATCGGAATCAAAGCATGTGTTGCAAAACCTTATCACCAACAACTAGGCAGCTTTCTTACCCAACAGAAGCATTCTTGATCATGTGCTCTTATCTCATGAACTTCTCAAAGGATACAACAGAAAGCAAGTTTCCCCTAAACCCATGCTCAAGCCTGATATTAGCAAATCCTACGACACAATCCACTGGGAATCAATTGTCAAAATAATGGCCTTGATGCATTTTCTAAGGACTTTGTAGCTTGGATTTATACTTGAATCTCCACTCCAAATTTCTCCCTTATTTTTAATGGCAAGAATGTTGGTTACTTCAAGAGTATGCAGGGAATACGCCAAGGTGACCTAATGTCATCTTACTTGTTCTTGGTGGTGATGGAGGATTCACCCATATGATTAACGATTGGGTTCAGGCCAAAGAAATAAAGATACATCCTAAATGCAATAATCCTCGAGTCACTTCCTTAATGTTCACTAACGATGTCGTCATCTTCACCAAGCCTGCTATTGCCTCAACCCAGTGTATTTTCAATACCCTAGATGCTTTCCATCTAATTACAGGTCTAAAAATAAACATCTTGAAATCTCACATTTCAACTATTGGAGTCTCTCAAACACTACAACAAACAGGACTTTTAACAGCGTTTAAAAAACGCTGCAAAAGCTTTTAACAACGTTTTTGCGTATGCTGTATATCGACATGCAGTTATATGTCAGGGATGCACAATGACAAGAAATAAACGCTGTTAAATGTCCTTTTTAACAGGGTTTCCCTGGTGTCATGAAATCTTTTAACAGCGTTTGGTTGGGTGCAATTATAGATCTTTCTTAGTGTTTGTTTTGTGCTAAGATAAGATTTTATAGCGTTTTTTCAATGCTGTGATATTTATTTACAGCGTTTCGTTGTTGCAATAGATCGTGCTTTATGTTTTTAGATACAATTTAACGAAAATTTTAAAACGTTGTTGAAACTTTCAACAGCGTTTTAAAAATGCTGTTGAATGTTTTAACTGCTTTTAAAAATGCTGTTGAATATTTTAACAGCGTTTTTAAAACGCTGTGGAATGTTTTAACAGCGTTTTAAAAACGCTGTGGAATGTTTTAATTGCATTTCTGCAAACATCCACCATAATGTGCATATATATACCACATTTCTAAATTAGCATATTATATCAATATCACATTTCAAAATCAACATATTATATCAATACCACATTTTGGACACATATTTGATAACCAACGTATAAAATTTCCTAATCAAAATACACAATATTCTTACACCAAACATAAATAGTTTGTCATCAATAGTTCAAAAATAAAATATAGAACAAGTAGCAATAGCAAAACAAAAGCAAGTAGTACATACGTTAAAACCAAAAAGTAGTTCTAGCAGCAAAAATAACTTCGATCCATAACTCGTTGCAACCTTTTTTTGCATCACAGTCATCTATCTACCTGTAAAGTAAAAGCAATGCTTGAGAATCAATTCATCAAAAAAGTGTACACAAAGTTAAATCGGATTCATAATGCAAACACTAAAAATTCATCACACTATTTCAGTAGGCGATTGACTAGTAACATAAGGGCAAAAATTATTTGCAGAAATTTAAGTGCAGAAATTATTTGCAGAAATTAAGCGCAGTGACTAGTAACAGTAAATCTACTGCGCAGATTCGACATGATATATAAGAGTTAGTTAAGTGCAGAAATTTACTAGTAACATAAGTCTGAAAATTAAGATGGTGCAGGCAAGTTGGGCAGTAACAATGCATTATGCATTTCAAAGCATAGGAGTAGTCTATGGAGACATAGGAACATCACCTCTCTATGTATATGCAAGTACTTTTACTATGACCTCAACTGTACAAATTTTTAATAAAGAAGAAGTACGGTGTACTCAAATAAGCTTCAAGAAAGAATACTCACACAATGAGGAAAATAAACAAATCATAGAAAACATGAAGACCACTACTGCATAACAAGAAAGAATACTCACACAATAAAAACATTAATACAAATTAAGTAAGAGCAGTCACATTTAATATAATAATTCTACAGCAGAAGAATTGAATAAATCAATAGACTAGCCAATATAAAAGTGATGAAACAATAAACTGGAAATGACTACAGCGCTAAAACTAGCACTACCTATAACTGAAAATAGCTTATAGCTCAACAGTCTTCAAACCAACAGAAAAATGAAAACAACAATTAATGCGAATGAAAATTTTAAAGACTGACACAATTTATTAAAATAAGCTATAAATCATAAGAGAATCAAAGGTATAAACAAAAGACCTATATACTGTAAAAGGAACAAAATAAAAGCAAGAAAAAATAAAATTCATTATGAATTTACACAGTCATAACAACTAGTATAACTTCACAGCAATAATATCAGTCGCAATCACAACAACTAATAAAGAATTACAAGCTAAGAATGCAACAAACCAGATTAAAAATCATAAAAATAGCTAAATTAAATTTAAGCAGCAACTTAATTAAGTTAAACAGTCGCAGTGAATAGAAACTTTCTAATTAATATTAGCATAAAACAATTCTATATTATAAGCAAAATACCTATACACCATAAAAGAACCAAAATAAAAACAATCAGTGAAAATGATATGTAATATACAATGACATACAAAATAAACAAAAAAACAGTTGATTAAAAACTCCATCCTATAACCCAGAAAGCTTGCCACCAATTATTAAGTAAATAAAAGAAAAAACTTAATGCACTATCAGCTGATCTATTATTTAACAGAAGCTAAAACACCAAAAAATCATCACTCCATAATAAAAAACTCTAAACAAAATCATACTTCTATGTATGAAAAAAATAAAGATCCACAGAAGTTATCTTAAGACTTCAAAAGGAAATCAATTAATCTTAAGAACACCAGTTTTCATATATTTCATTACTAAAGTATGGAAAGAATGTTAACAGACATATCTGTTAGAATTCATGCTAGAATTGGTTTTAATATCTGTTTGACTTTTTCTTTAATATTAGCTTTGCAAATTAATATAATCAATGGACTGGGAGTATGAACAAAACAGTATAATGCAAAAGTGTAATGACAATAGTAGAACATACCTCATCAAGTATGACAACATCTCTTTAACCATTCTCAAACACCATATTAGCTTCAACCTTCTGCCCTTGAATAAGTATCGCAAATCACGCAGAGCCTGTCAAATAAAAATGATTTGTGAAGTTAAACACCCCACCCACATACATAGATACATCGAACATAACTAGAATGTAGTGCCGACTTACCGGAACTTGCATCTGTTATAACTTTATCAGCAGGCTAAGCAATTGTAGTGCCGACTGCATCTTCAATATTTTGTAAGTCGGATGTTGGTCTCCATAGACGTGCATTTGGAGCATTTGCAACATCAACCCAAACCTTAACTGCATTTCTCCCTAGAGGAACAAAATGAACCAATACTTTTGGATTGAATGAAGAGACACGTCCTTCAGCTACAATTTCTCCCTTTCGATCCAAATCGATCAACTTGCACTTGTTATTTATCATTGAATTTGTACCCTGTCAATTAAGATTATACTATTTTATCATATGATTAAATACTTGGTAAAACAAATAAATGAATTAATTCAATAAGTAAGTTAACCTTTCCAACAACTGCAGTAGTAACCGTATGAGTAGAAGACGCAACAATATTAACCTGCTCCACAACCACCCTCGATTCAGGCCAAGCCATTTTCTTACCATTAGCTTCTCCAACTCGTGTCAAACCCACGGTCGGTCTCCATAAATAAGCATCTCGTTTTTTTGGATTATCTATCCAAACTGCCGTTGCAGATGGTCCAAGAGGAAGATCATTATCCTTCAGGCATGAATCTTCTAAAAAGACAACTATTTTTAGACAACTATTCAAATCTTTGTATTCTTTTCTAAAAAGACAACAATCGTTCTTACAGGCATGAATCTTCTCAAAACCCATATCAAATATTTTAATAAATTTTTTTACTTCATATATAGTCTTGGGAAGTACATTATCCTTCGGCAATAATACATGTAACACATTTAATAGCTTATCAAAACCAGTATCGGATAAACCGCACTCACATTTAAGATTATATAAAGCGGTGATAGCAAATAATTTTGTCTGGCCTGCACAATCGGGATACAATGGACTTTCTGCATCTTCCAAATTTTTTATCAAATCATCTTCTCGTCTTTGTGCATCAACATTATCTTTATCGTCGGCAAAAAAGGTATGATCGACAAAATCTTCGTCTTCATAGTGAATGGCTTGGAATAAATCATATGTGTCATTCAAATCCATTTCTTCAACTATATTTATTTGTTCACCATGATTATACCACCTACTGCATTTATACTTAGGATCCATTCCTTTTATAACCAAATGCTCAAACACAATCTTGTCATGATGATGAGTAAGATTTCGACAATCTATGCAAGGACATAAATTTTTTTCTACAATTGCTAAATTTTTCTTCGCGGATTGCACAAAATTCCATGCTCCTTGTCGGTACTCTATACTAGTTCGATGGTGAACAATAGACAACACAAATATTAATTGTAATATTAAAATTTTAAAATTTTCGAAGTGTATTTAGTTGTATATTATCTTATTACCTGTGTGAATGCAACTAGTCTTTCTCCATCATGAATATACACTGTAATTCCAAGAAAGTATACACTGTAATTCACATCATAACATTATTGTTAAAGAGAAACATAGATTTGTGATGATTCGTTCAAATGATTTCAAATATTCCTCAGAAGAACACTTGGTCATAACACTTGGTCACTTTTAGTATCCAAGAATTCAGCTATGTTATTTTAATTTGGTTCAAGCGGTTAAATGTGCTACACACTATAGCTTGTGTATTCACAACCCTTTGATATGCTTGCATAATTGATTTTGTTTCATAATAGTAACATACAGATTGTGTGCTGTGAATTATTCTAAATACCTAAGCTAATTGAAAATATACCCACCCTTTGGGTATATTGGCTGGTCGAAGCTTTATCTTTAGATTTTCGAGCATTGGCATCAATAGCAATTGTTCTCTATGCTGCCAGTGCTATTGCCTGTAATCTCTTCTTCCGAATATGGAGTTGTAACCAAGAAGCACCGTTGTAAACATCATTCTTGGTTTCCACGTAAGCCCCATCTAGGCGCTAAACGATGCTTACCACCTAAACGTCCGTCTAGCACGTGCTTAGGTGCTAGGCAATGACTACAATGCCATTTAAGCATCTAGGCGGTTTGCTAGACGAGGTTTGATACATCGTTTGAGAAACTATGCACTAGTTTAGGTTGTCTTCTTTTCTTGGTTGCTTCCAAACGCATTTAAACCCATAAAATTTTGATTCAGGTTGATTAATACTAAACCAAAAACTAGCGTTTTATTGAAATACACGAGTTGATCTAAATGCCTAACTTCGATTAATCCCCACAAAGGCGATTAATATCCAGTCTGAACCCACTACCTAACGTCCACCTTGTGATGTTTACAACCATGTCACGAAGAAAACTACAACTTCCTACAGGAGAAAGCAAGGAAAGCTGTTGTTGGATACAAACAAAGAAAGTTGAGGAGGATGCTCGAAATATGACAATTTGCTCGGTGCAGTCAATGATGTCCCAAAGTAGCAGATTAGCAGTGATGAGGATAGCTTCCAGCAAATCCAACACGTAACTAGACCTCCTCCCTTTTTTGCATCTTTTTGAGTACTTTTGTATGCATTTTTGTAAATATGTTTTGTAAGTACATTGCGCGAACACTTTTAGACGGTCATAAATTCGTGACTTTTTGCCATTTTTTTCTGTTAGTATTTAGTTAAATACCTTTAGACTACTTATTTTTGAATTTGTTTGTTAAAATTTGATTTCTTCGAATGTTATGACTATAAGAAAATTACATTACGTACTTTTATTAAGTACTTTCGAATCTATTACATTAAGTACTTTTACACAAAAAGTTTTAAGCTAAACTGGCTAAGAACGACTATCACAAAATAAGAAACAATAATTCATCTACTAATAACAAAAGTAACTTTCAGCTCAAAAAATCGATTATTCGTAGGCGGAGCAAAATCAAACATGGAGATATGCGTACAAGCTAAAAAATACATACCTAAAAAATGGTCAAAGTTCACGGCAGTTGAGGAATCGAAGCAATACGTAGGGCTCATAGTAGTGGCGAAGTCGAGGGAACGTAGCAGTGGCGAGGTCAAGTCGAGAGAACGTAGCAGCGGCGAAGTTGAGGAAGGTGAGGTCGAGGGATCGTATCAGCGGCGAGATCGATGGATCGTATCAATGGCGAGGTCGAGGGATCGTAGCAGCGGCGAGCGACGAATTTGAGGAATGACGAATAGTGAAGTTGAGGAACAACGAGATTAATTTAGGGAGTTGGGAATTAGGGTGAAATGGTATTCGCTGTGAGAATGAAAAATTAGCGGGAGAATAAAAATACAGGCGCCCGCTTTTTCTTTTTGATCAATAGCGTGTGAATGGGTTATTTTTTTAATATCAACATCTAGTAAATAGCTAACGATGGCAAGTCATGCTACGGTGCAATCTTCTCATGCCATCAATAAACCATTTTCTTGTAGTGAAACTCTATCTGCTTTTATATACCATATGATTGGGCTACAACCTATGGCAGCATGCATGAATCACTTAGGACTCCCCCACTCCACTTCAAGAATTACAATAGCCCAATGTCAGCCTCTATATGGAAAAATAATTGCAACTATGGATTATTGGGCTAAGAGGCTTTTAAGTCAAGCTGGTAGATTGGTCTTAATCAAAGCTGTTTCCTTTTGCGTAATGGTGTATTGAGCTAGGACATATGTGCTTCCTACCAGACTCATGAGGATGACTAGATCTGCTATGAATAAAAATTTTGGTCAGGTAACATTCTTATAAGAAAACTGATACCATATGCTTACAACAAAATAGTGCTTCCTTTGCAAAATAGTGGGCTTGGGTTAAAAAACATTACACAATGGAATATATCAGCTTTTAGTAAACATTTTGATTCCCTTATAAACAAGACAATATATGGGTCAGGTGGACTTTGGAGCATAATGTAGGGAGGAAATGCTTTTGGACCATGGACATCCCCAGGACTATACCTGAACATGGCGCAGGTTGTTAAAGATATCCCTCTTTTGATCAAATTGAAAACATCTAATGAGAGCACTGCTAGTTTCTGGAACAACCCATAGCCTATGCATGGCCTGATCCTTTCCAAAACCATGATATATTAGCACATTCTACAATCTAGAATCAATTGCGATGCTAAAGTTAAGGATTACTTACATGATGGTGTGCTTACCTTACCCTACTCTAATAATCAGGTTATTAGATCATTTTGGAATTTAATTCAGGCTAATCAATTTCCTCCTACTGATAAAGAGATAGCTGTTTGGATGACAAAGGATAAGCTGCATTCTATTAAGGTGGTGCATAAATTTTAACTAGCCAGACTCATTTACCAATATTTGTATGGCATAAGAGAATATGGCTTGATCACTCACCAGCTAGGGAAAATTTGCTGCTAAGGAAACTTTTTAGAAATGTGCTACTAACTAAAGCCAAGCTGAACTTGATGGGAATGGGTGTTAATCATAGTTGTCTATTTTGAAATGATATGGTTGAGGATACTTACATGATTACATCTTTTCTTCAACTGTCCATTCACGTATGATTTATGGAAGAGCCTAATGGAAAAATTATGCAGAGTTAATACTGAAAGAGATAGCTCTATTGAATGGTGCTTGATCTTCAATGGAACAAAATGTAGAACAATGAGTTCATATGGGATGTTATTTGTCCTAAAAAAATTCGTTAGCGCCATATGAATTGAGAGAAATAATAGAGTATTTACTTGCTTTACTAAAAGACAGGTTACGCTATCTCGTGCAATATGCAAAGTAATCAAATCTAGAATGAGGGATTCTAGGTTTCCTTTTGATAACTCTAAGTTTGTAGTTTTGCATGATTAGGGTTTCATATTTCTTTTTTCTTACTGTTATCTGGTGTTTTTGATTTTTTGTGAGCCTTCTTAATGTGTGTCTCTAAAATTTCATTATTTTCTTGTTGTTTTGTTTCCTATCTCGTGGTCCTTAGCCTATTAAGGGCTCACTTGTGATGTTTGTATTTTTATTGTGATAACAATAAAACTGGTAGAGGATCAATCAACTTCGCTGGCTTTGCCAAAAAAAAGAAATATAAAAGTTATATAGTAATAAAACTTATATATTATGAATGTATAAATTAAAGGTGGAACATTAAGGAACCCTAAATAGACTTAAGGAATAAATACATACGTAAATGTATGTATATCATGATTTCCGATGCGTTCGACACTTGAATCATGAGAATAATTCATAAGTATTATATTATTCCATAAGTCAATATCACCCAATGTAATATACTGAAGATTATGAATCTTCAATATAATGTTATTCTCTATCATATATATATATATATCAATAAATTACTTACATACTCCTTATTTGTTAAGAAAAGTCAAGCTAGGGATATTATGTGTAGTATTATTAATATATTAATTAGACGAGATAAGATAACTATATGTATTTGTTGAGCTGACTCAAGATACATATACTATAGCTAGGCTATCATGATATGGTAGGTATCGTTGAATAATTTTGTTTCGATTTGTTGAGCAGACTCAATGTCGAAGTGGAATTAGGACAAGGTACAAATGGGTTAGGAGTTATATGTAATACAATCGAAAAGGAATTATCTATCATTTGTGGGGTTATGATTTATTGAGCGGACGCAAGGTTGAAATCCCAAGAAAAACGAACCCTAACATCCGCTAGTAAAGTCGAAAGACTTCTATGTTTCACTTAGGGTTTTGTGAAATATAAGACTAGTGGTAAAACGAGTATCAATTAAGATATACAAATAAACTTTTCTAAAATTGTAACATTTAACCTTATTAGAAAATAAAATTGTAAGAACATATGCTATATAATGTTATAATAATTTACAAAGATAAATTTTGCATTTAAAATGATTGGTAAAATGGGTATCAATTAAGATATACAAATAAACTTAATTGAAATTGACAAATAGGAATACAAAAATTACTTACTAAAAAATGCTTATTGCATGTTAAAATTTTAACACCCATGCAAGCACCTGATTTTACAACTACTAAATGCATTCGTAGTTTGATCACTTTTGCATTTATTTGGTTGAGATGTGTATTGCATTCTATGAGTTTTGAACTCTAAAAGCGATACAAGACTATGGATATTTGATCTATATACTATCGCATATAAGTGTTATATAAGGAATGTTCACAGTTCATACTGTATGATACTTCGATAAAGTTAGTTCATTCAAAATAAACCAATAAACAGTACTCTAAGATCGAGTATTCAATTTGATTGATTATTGTTAAATGTAACACTAGACCAAAACTATAAGAAAAATCAAAGAATTCTATCACTGAATGTCAGTTTTATCAGTTTACATAAGGTGCATCATATTTGATGTCCTTAAATGTTAAGGATGATCAAATGCATCTTTTAAAAGAGTTCGTTAAGATGTAGCAGTGAGGGTTTTATTTTGAATGGTTCGACCATTTTGAAACAAAAACGAATGTACAAGAGTAGATGTGATTTAAGGTACAGTTGGAATGAAGAGAGTGAATAGTCACTTCAACTTCATAACGAAACATCAAAAATGAGAATTATAATGATAAAACATACTTAAAATTGGAATAAGAAATATGATTTCTATTCTAAAATATATTTTCATATAGAAAATTATTTTCTATGAGATTTATTTTTATGAGTTTAAGGTATTTGATCAAATAACTCTCTACTATAAAATAGTTGCAGTATCTGAAATAAATATTTTATATTAAGTGGATGATGGACCTCCGTATTCGGTATGGAATTATAGAAATGGCGATAATAGTGGAAGCATGTCATATTACACTTATTGATTGCATCAAGTTCCAAAAATTGTTTTCGTAAAATGTACTGCACATTATTTATGAAATAATAAATATTCTTCGGTGATGACTAAAGAATAGACATATACAACAAAAAGATCAATGAATCAATGAAGTTTAAGTTTGGATTATATAAATTATGAGATTTTAGCATGATAAAACTCCTAAAAGCAATAGTCACACATACAAACTGTTCAAAGTTGTTTAAAATTTCTACCCAATCTTGAAATAGTGATTAAGTAATGTCTTTAGTGAAGGTTACTAATAAAAAACCATTGTTAAATAATGTAAACGGTGGAGTAAATATGAGTAAAATGCAATATAAGAAAATAAGCAACACACAATATAAAGTGATTCAATATCGAAAAGATTAACGTTCACTTTGCCTTCTTCTATTTGTGCTTTTAGGAGTTTGTGGTTACATAAGTGAATAAACGGAGGTATCGTGCTTCTAAGTTATTGATTCTTGTATAAGACATTGGTTTTCCTATTTATAGTTGTCTAGATCATGCTTTGTAGGACTTGGATTGATGTCTAGCATGTCAAGTTTCTTTAGAAACTTTGATTATGATTTGCATGCATATGTAGCCAGCTTGAATGCCATGCAGACAAAGTGGTCTACATGTGTGTTAATTAGCAGACCATACCATGATGTGCTTACGTTAGAGGGTCAACATTGTACAATGGGTGGTCACTATGTAGTGGTGTTATCTAGCCTTATGACCAGGCTGTATTCTAATGAATTGGACCAATTGAACATAATGATTGTCAGGCAAGAATCCATAAGGATAACTGCCAAACTCCAGTGTCAACCGAAACCGAGGGATGAAGTCTTAAGGCAACAAAGAACCTTCCAAATTAAAATAGCCTACATACCTCCTACTAATGAACACCTAACTCAAAGTTCCATACAATAAGAGAAGTCATGGATTAGTACCGATCCCTGTTCAGGGTTCAGTACCAATCCCTAAAAAATCCTCCTAGTCATCACTCACCTCATGCCATATAAAGATCGAGAAAAAGTTATTCCATGCCAACATGAGATGGATCGCAAGCACATCATGACTTAACCGATCAATAGTCAAATCATGTGCTTATGCCCTACCTTCGAACCAAGATATCTGCTCAAGTTCATGTCCATAGCAATACAATAAAGCATCGAAAGCGAAGATACAAATCAACCAAATGTCCACAAGAGGGAAATCAAGATCCAAGAAGATAGTTCAAAGATCAGTGTCAATCCCTGAGCAGGGATCGATGCTGATCCCTGAATATTGATGACCTGGCCACGATCTCTTGAGAGCGGTTCCTTAAGGACATGTGGAACATGAGAAAGAACGTGGATGAGAGATTTTCGTCTCATCTATAAATAGAGGGAGAGGGACATTATTTGAGGGATCTTTTTAACTTGTTAACAAATTTCTGCAATTTCCTTGTAATTTAAGGGATCATCACTGATCTATAAGAACAACTTTGTATAAACTCAGCAGAAAAGTCAACAAAGTTTAAGTGGATGTAGGCCTTTGATTAGCCGAACCACAATAATTGTCGTGTGTTCTCATTTCCTATGTTTTCCAAGTTATTTTCTTCATTTTATTCCCTACTTTTAATCTTTGGGTGTTTGTGCCTATTTTTGGCGTAAACATTTTGGTGCTTTCACCGAGAAGCATATCGATCTCAAACTATTTAGACCTAGTTTCTACTATTGGATTACTCTAGTCCATGAGGTAGATCCATCGGTTTTGTTGCTGTAATCCATGACGACTTAGATTTCGCTGCCTCTAGGCCTGCTAACGATGTTGAAAATGCGAATTCTCAACATTTTGAAGAAACCGCTTAACCCAATACTGTAGAAGTTCAGAATCCTTGGATATGATAACGAGAGTTGAGACGAACCGAATGATGTTGGTGATGAATGATAAGGTGCGTGAAAGTCAGGATGAGTTGCGGATGCAGATGAAGGAAAGTCTTGACTTACTGAATTAGTTAACCTGTAGACGCAGAAGGAGCATGAGGGAATCATCACCTTTCGATTCAAAAGTGGACAATCCTTCAGTATCCTATAGAAAGCATAGGAAAGGAAGGAAAAAAATGAAAGAAAGGAAAATGGTACTTCAAAAGATAGGTTGAGAGTGCTCGAAATGGAGATTTTTTTATCGAAACCGATCCACACTCAGGGATCGGTACAGAACCCTACACTTTCAATTTAGGCGATGAGGGTGCTATTGATTTACATGGTGATGCTGGTGGCGATGTTTTTCATGTTGTTGATGGCTAGAATGTTGAAGTTCAGGCAACTGTTATTGATCCGCCACGTAGAAACTGTAATAACAATTTAAATGGTGAATGGTTCTACCTATGTTTGGAGAACCCAAATATTGCAAAACTTAGCGAGACCGTTTGCAGATCCAAATGCTCGAGGCGGGTCATGATTATTGTTGTACAGTGGATCCAATAGAACTAGAATCCTTAGCGAAGATGATAAAGAATTCAGTGAGTGAATCCCAGCATAGAAGCAACAATGAGCATGGCTTTTCTCATAGCAGGAACACATTCACCGAAGAGATATTGTGCGAAGAGTATCACTGCAGGTTCACAATGCCGATGATGCCATCTTATAGCGGAATGACGGATCCGAGGCAACACTTGTTGAAGTACGAATGGCACATAGACACAGCTAAGGCAACGGATGCCATCAGGTGTCGTTGTTTCCTAATTTTTCTTGAAGGTGTGGCAATTATGTGGTTCACTCGGCTTCCGCCAAGGTCCATATCATCTTTCGATCAACTGGCCAAAAAGTTTTTTGAGTAGTTCTGTTTGCACACTACCCGTGTGACGACCGCCCATGACCCCTGCACCGAATCTAGAGAAAGTGCGCTGTAAAGTGTGCCAGGCGACCATGGACGATTGGTAAATTAAAACAACAGAATCTATCGTATTGCTCACAGCGCATGGACAAAATACAATAGAACATATGTATAGTGAAGCTTTACAGAACAAAATGCCATCATATAAAACTCCATAATAGTTGAATACAAGCATCCAAATAGTCAATACATCAAGCCTCACTACATATCTCTCAGAGAATACAAAACAGCGGAACATCCAGTACATATAATAAGAAGATAATATGCAACCCTCCAGCTCGTCTTCGATATCAGCATCGTGAGAAGAGAACAGCACCTGTCACCTGTTACCTAGTCTGCCCGTCCCAAAAATGGACGAACAGCCCAAGGCAATAAGAATTAAAACATAAAGCCTTGAGTCAGACAACAGTCTTAGTGAGCAGTAAATTAACTAACAACATACCAAAAGAGCATAAAGGAAAAGGAATAGGAATACAACCCTCCCATTCCAACCTCATTCTACAGCGATA
Organism: Allium fistulosum; assembly: GCA_030737815.1. NCBI lineage: Eukaryota > Viridiplantae > Streptophyta > Magnoliopsida > Asparagales > Amaryllidaceae > Allium > Allium fistulosum. Next base: position 984,343,095 of record CM060905.1, read on the forward strand.
GCCCCCAGACACACACTAAGCAGAAGCAAACATAGCAGAGCATACAATTTAAAGTAAAGCTACTATCACTCGAGTCAAGGGCGATGTTTTCCAAGTACCAAGGCCTAAATCAGATAAGCACCCAGAAAATACCGCTCTTGAGTCCGAATGACGATACAACCAAACATCCATGACTCTGGCTATCACTGTTATCATTGCTTCAATATCACCGTTAATTGAATGACCGGCACATTCTTTCAGCCGTCCGTCAAGGGCTAATGGAAACCCCGGTTCTAGACATAACTCCCGCACGTCGTCGCAGCCCGTGCCTAGGACTATCGAATCTGCCCAGAGTACTCGACCATCAACAGTTGGCCATTGGGACTATCGAATCTGCCCAAACGTACTCTTGCTTAGAGCATGCTAGAACCTTCAACAACGATGCTATCCAAGCCTCCTAGTCATCCTCCTCGACGACTATTCTCATATCCATTCATTATCCTCAACTCGAATCATATCACCGAGTTATCAACATGCTTGGAATGATCCCGTCTGGATTAGACCAAGTCTTCATCATATGATGCCTCGCTTCATTACATCCTTGCAAAGCCTCATCTCAACTTCACATCATCAAATCTATGCATAAGAGCTTCATCATCCCGCTACATATGCCACTAGCAGCTTTCCCAATTCAAGAGCCTTTCCCTTAGCTTTTGAATCATCTTCGATCTAAATCTAATCATCAATCATCTAGTTCATAACAAGCAATCAAATCAAACATCAATCCAAGCAATCAAGCATTCAAATATGATCTAAGTAGACAATTATAACAATAATGGCATTTTCGTAATTAAAGAGTTGAAAGTCCAATAAGCATGAAAACATGGATTATATCTCTACAAACTTGATGAATGAACTTGCATAGGTTAACATATGATAAAATGGATGTAACATCATCATGAACAATGGATCTATATGGATCTACACTTTGGATGAAGAAAATGCACGGAAATCCCTATTTTAACACCAAATCGAGCCAACAATCCGATATACTCCTTTGGATCCGTGTGAGAGATAATCACCACTCACCAAATCACCTAAACAACCTCAAACCAACACGCTTCAGATCTGGACAGCGAAGGATCAAGCTTGATCTATCACGAATCCGCTTTAAACGAAGAAATCTCTCTTGAAAAGATGAAGATCTTCAATCTAAGCTCTTGAATCTTCAATTTGATCTTCAACTTGGATGGATGGAAGCACTAGATTAGAGTGGAGAAAAGAAGTGAAGAAGTGTAGAAGTCGAGCTCTCAAAATGGCAGCACTTCGTCGCTTCAAAATCCGGATCCCAAAAAGTGAGAACAACCCTCTCTATTTATAGCAGAAAATCTCTTAAGTCGTAACTCGGCTATCTCCCTAGGTCGTTTCCGACCTTAGCCTCTCCGACCTAAGCCTCTCCGACCTAACAGATGCACGTGTGCATTCAAACACCCAACGACCTACGACCTAACGCAACGCGCGACTTAACACATGCGCTTCCACTTGTATACGACTTACGACCTAACACAGATCACGACCTAACACTTAGACAAATCCTTGCGACCTAACAACTTAGCAACCCATGCGACCAACAGATGCTACGACTTAACTCCTCAACGACCTAACGCATGACGACCTAAAACAACACGCGACCTAACATAAGTCGCAAACAACTGGACTTCGACCTAACTACTAAGCCAAAGCCCAGCGACCTAACACTCGCGCGACCTACGACTTAGAATACACGCGACCTAACACTTAAACTATCTCCTACGACCTAACAACTCATACAACAAACTATTCACGCGACCTAACTGGGTTATGTTCTAACTCCTTAAGTCGCCTAACTCTTAGGTCGCTAACACGCTACCCTTCTTAGGTCGCTAACCTATAGGTCGCTCCAAGATACTAAGTCGCTAACCCGGTAACCATTAGGTCGCTAACTCGCCCTGCCGACCTAACACTTAGCTCACCGAAACTCTTAGGTCGCTCACAATAGTTTCCTTAGGTCGTTGCCGACCTAACTCTACCCCAGAATACTTAGGTCGCCTACTACTCTTCCTTAGGTCGCCTAAACCTCTTAAGTCGGTCACGACTTATCACTTAGGTCAGTCACTACCTTAAGTCAGCAACTCGACCCAGACTTATCTCTTAACTTGCCTATCCCCTTAGGTCGCAGACCTTCTCTAAGTCGCTCACGACTTATCTCCTAAGTCGCCAACAACATTTAGTTCTCTAGGTCGCGTACGACCTAGGACTTAGGCAATTTCAACCAAAATCTGAAACAACTAGAAAATGCTGAAAATCCCAGATTTTGACAAACTTTTCGATCCGTAAAGTATGGGTCGTTACATTCTCTCCCCCTTAGGAATTTCGCCCCCGAAATTCCAAGCAATCAAAGACTATTCTGTACGCCTACCATCCATAGCAATCAACAAACCATGCATCCAATTCTAGCTTAGCGTACAGAATTCTAAGACTTAGAACAAGTTACAATATCGCGAGATGAGACGACACCTTAGGGCCATACCTTGAAGAGTTCAGGATGAGCTGCCTTCATCCTCTCTTCCACCTCCCACGTACAGTCGTTATCATCATCACTCCATTGTATCTTGAGCAACTTAACCACCTTCCTCCTAAGCTGTTTCGTGTCGGTTTCAACAACACGAAGCGGTTTACGAGGTCTTCTATCAACTGGATCAACTTCAAAATCTTCATAGCTATTTGCAGAAACTACTGCATTCGAGTCGTGCACATACTTCCGTAGATATGATACATGAAAAACATTGTGCACACTCGACATCTTCTCTGGTAACTCCAATCTGTAAGCGAGCTTTCCAATTCGCTCGATGATCGGGAATGGTCCAACAAATCTCGGAGTCAATTTTCCTCTCTTCCCGAATCGAATAACATTCTTCAGTGGAGAAATCTTCACAAAAACCATATCTCCTACGTCGAATTCCAAATCCTTTCGACGCTTGTCGGCATAACTCTTCTGATGATCTTGGGCTGCCTTCATTCGTTGCCGAATGATCTCTATACAATCTGAAGTCTGTCGAATCATCTCTGGCCCAAGTATCAGCTTTTCTCCAGTTTCCAACCAACATGACGGAGAGTTACACGGTCTTCCATACAATGCCTCATACGGTGCCATACCAATGCTTGACTGGTAACTGTTGTTGTACGCAAACTCCACCAAATGAAGGTGATCTTCCCATGATCCTCCGAAATCCAAAACACAAGCTCTGAGGAGATCTTCCAAAACTCGGTTGACTCTCTCGGTCTGACCATCTGTTTGAGGGTGATAAGCTGTACTCAAACACAACTCGGTTCCCAAAACTTCCTGGAAGCTCCTCCAAAATCCACTAGTGAACAATGGGTCTCGATCGCTCACTATACTCTTCGGAATACCATGGAATCGAACTATCCACTTAACATACAACTCAGCCAACTTTGATGCAGTCCTAGTCGATCGAACAGGAATGAATCTTGCACTCTTGGTCAAACGATCCACAATGACCCAAATCCCTTCATTTCCCGTTCTTGTTCTGGGTAGTCCATCAATAAAATCCATCGATATCTGCTCCCACTTCCATGTAGGAACTTCTAATGGTTGAAGCAATCCGCTTGGCTTCTTCTGTTCGGCCTTCACCAACTGGTAGTTCATACACTTGGAAATAAAATTTCCAACATCCTTCTTCATACCTTCCCAGTAGTAGGTTCTCTTCATATCCCGATACATCTTATTTCCACCTGGATGAATTGTCAGCTTCGAGTGATGACTTTCCTTCAGAACTTCACTCCTCAATTCATCTATATCAGGAACAACTAGTCGTCTTTGCTTCCGAAGCCAACCTTCTCGATCGACCTCGAATCCTTTATCCTTTTCTGGATCCAATCCAGATTCCAATTCACGGATAATTTTGACAATCTTATCATCTCGCTTTTGACTCTCGCCAATTCTCTCCACAAGAGTCGGTCTTATCGATAAGTTTGCCAACATCTCAGGTTCCAATTCACATCTAGGCCTGAAGTCAAATCCAGCTAAATACTCGAGATTCTTCCATTCTGAAAACATGGCTCCCAATCATGCATGTCTTCGACTTAACGCATCTGCCACTGCGTTACCTTTTCCCGGAGTATAGGCTATACCAAAATCATATGATGCTAAAAACTCTAGCCAACGTTGCTGCCGAAGATTCAAATCCTTTTGGGAGAAAAGATACTTCAACGACTTATGATCCGTAAACAACTCGAATCGAACTCCCAATAGATAATGTCTCCACATCTTCAGAGCAAAAACAATTGCCGCTAACTCCAAATCATGAGTCGGGTAATTCCTTTCATGCGGCTTTAATTGTCGACTGGCATACGCAACAACTTTATCCCTCTGCATCAGCACTGCTCCAAGTCCAGTACCACATGCGTCGGTGTAAACCACCATCTCATCATTCCCACTTGGAATAGTCAAAACAGGAGCACTCGTCAATCTCTCTTTCAGGATTCCGAAAGCTTGCTCACACTTAGCATCCCAACTGAACACTTGGTTCTTTTTCATCAATCCTGTTAACGGTGCAGCTACCTTGGAGAAGTCTTTGATAAACCATCGATAATATCCTGCTAATCCAAGAAAACTTCTCACATCAGATGCATTCTTAGGTCTAACCCAGTCCTGGATTGCTGCCACCTTAGCGGGATCAACCGCTATTCCATTTCCAGAAATCACATGGCCTAAGAACCTCACTTCACTCTTCCAGAAGTGACACTTCGAAAACTTAGCCTTCAGCTGATGTTTCCGTAAGATCTCCAAAACAATACGCAAGTGTGTCTTGTGCTCTTCTTCAGTTCTGGAATAAATCAGAATATCATCCACGAACACAAGTACGAACTTGTTCAACTGATCTCTGAACACTCTATTCATAAGATCCACAAAATATGCTAGCGCGTTAGTCAATCCAAACGGCATTACCAGCCACTCAAAGAAACCAGATGGTGTCCGAAAAGCAGTCTTCGGCACACTATCCTTAGCCACTCTCAACTGGTGAAATCCCGTTGCCAAATCCATCTGAGAAAACACCTTGGCTTCGTGAAGCTGATCAAACAAGTCATCTATTCTCGGCAATGGATACTTGTTCTTCTTAGTCACCTTATTCAGCTCACGGTAATCGACGCACAATCTCAACGACCCATCTGTCTTGGTTGCAAACACAACTGGTGCACCCCACTCGGACACACTACGCCGAATGAATCCTTTCTGCAAAAGATCATCAACTTGCACCCTCAACTCTTGCTGTTCCCTAGGCGCCATCCGCCTAAGAGGCATCACAACAGGTCTGGCTCCTTCAACTAGATCCATACGAAACTCGATCTCTCTATGCGGCGGCAACCCTTTGACTTCGTCAAAGACATCCTCGAATCCATTAGCGATCGGCACTGATGACAGTCCATCCCGTGGAACAACTAGCGAATACATGAAGCTCATGAAGACGCCTTCTTCATGCTTACATCGTATCACAATCTTTCGCCCCTCCACATTCTCGACTGTCACTTCCAACCTTTCGCAATCAACCTTAGCCGCATACTTCCTAAGCCAGTCCATACCCAAAATAATTCCGAACCCCGCAAAGTTCAGAACAAAGCAATCACAAATAAAAGAGCAACCATGACTCGATACAACTAGACCACGGCATAACATACACAAACAAGACGAACCCCCAACTGGATTAGTCACAACCAATGGCCTATCAACAATATCCGGCTTCAAATCTAACCGGCCTACTAGTTCATTACAAACAAACGAATGTGACGCTCCAGTATCAAACAAAACTCTAACTGGAACACCACATAGGAAAAGAGTACCTTGAACAACCACACTCTTTCCTTTCTCTTCAGCAGTAGGAGCTTTCGAAGACGACGGAACAGCTCCCAAAGCATAAGCTTGCACAATCTGCTTGTCTCTCCTCGGTTCTAGACAATTCTTTCTGAAATGCCCCGGCTTGTCACAGTTGTGACACTTCATTGGCACCTTAGGATTCTTACAATCCTTCGAGAAATGGCCCTTCTGTTGACAATTGTAGCAAGTCACCTCGCCTTTCGGCTTCTTCTGACCATCCTTACCCTTCTGCTGCTGCTGCTTCCTCTTCTTGTTTCCACCCTGCTGGGGTTTAGACTCTTCCCTGGTCACAGCAACAACAGATCCATCCTTAGGAAACAGACTCTCATGCCTGAGAGCTTTCTCCACAAGCTTCTCAAATGAATCGTCCAAATGATCCACCAACTGTCTCCCAAGATAACTGTCCAAGCCTGTCACAAACTTCTCATTCTTCTGATAAGCAGATTCAATATATGACCGGGCATACTTGGACAAAGCCTCAAACTCAGAAACATACTCAAGAACAGATCTTCCACCCTGCTTGAGTTCTACAAACTTCTTGAACAGAACAGACTTCTGAGCTGTAGAAATGAACTTAGCTTCAAATCTAGCTTGGAATTGCTCCCAAGTAATCTCTTCCTCCGCAGTATTGAAGGTAATAGAGTTCCACCAATCAGAGGCTCTCCCTTGAAGCTGCCTTGATGCCAACTTCCTCTTAGTTGCATCATCAATTCCCAAATCACCAAAGATCCTTCTACAAGCATCTATCCATCTCTGGACTTCGATAGTTGATTCTGTTCCCAAGAAAACCTTCCCTCCAAGAGCAGTATAATCCTTGCACAACTTAGCAAAATCCACTGGTTTCGGAGTTTGGACTTGAACTCCAACATCAACTGCCGCCCCTAGAACTGGTATCCTTCTCATGATCGAAGTCATCATAGCTTCGAACATGGCTGCATAATCAGTAGTCTCTTCAGTAGCACGGCCTTCCCTAGCAGCTGGTCTCCCTCTTCGACTCATTCTCAATATCTATAAAAAGGAATGATTAGAACATCTAGAGAAACAACTGCGTAAAAGACTCAACTCTACTAAACTACTATATTATCTATAGTATTCATCCATCAAAATACAATTACGTCTCTCATACGTAGTTACTACATCGAGCGTTGGGTAAAATCGATTAACCAATGCTCTGATACCAAATGTGACGACCGCCCATGACCCCTGCACCGAATCTAGAGAAAGTGCGCTGTAAAGTGTGCTAGGCGACCATGGACGATTGTCAAGGTAAATTAAAACAACAGAATCTATCGTATTGCTCACAGCGCATGGACAAAATACAATAGAACATATGTATAGTGAAGCTTTACAGAACAAAATGCCATCATATAAAACTCCATAATAGTTGAATACAAGCATCCAAATAGTCAATACATCAAGACTCACTACATATCTCTCAGAGAATACAAAACAGCGGAACATCCAGTACATATAATAAGAAGATAATATGCAACCCTCCAGCTCGTCTTCGATATCAGCATCGTGAGAAGAGAACATCACCTATCACCTGTTACCTAGTCTGCCCGTCCCAAAAATGGACGAACAGCCCAAGGCAATAAGAATTAAAACATAAAGCCTTGAGTCAGACAACAGTCTTAGTGAGCAGTAAATTAACTAACAACATACCAAAAGAGCATAAAGGAAAAGGAATAGGAATACAACCCTCCCATTCCAACCTCATTCTACAGCGATAGCCCCCAAACACACACTAAGCAGAAGCAAACATAGCAGAGCATACAATTTAAAGTAAAGCTACTATCACTCGAGTCAAGGGCGATGTTTTCCAAGTACCAAGGCCTAAATCAGATAAGCACCCAGAAAATACCGCTCTTGAGTCCGAATGACGATACAACCAAACATCCATGACTCTGGCTATCACTGTTATCATTGCTTCGATATCACCGTTAATTGAATGACCGACACATTCTTTCAGCCGTCCGTCAAGGGCTAATGGAAACCCCGGTTCTAGACATAACTCCCGCACGTCGTCGCAGCCCGTGCCTAGGACTATCGAATCTGCCCAGAGTACTCGACCATCAACAGTTGGCCGTTGGGACTATCGAATCTGCCCAAACGTACTCTTGCTTAGAGCATGCTAGAACCTTCAACAACGATGCTATCCAAGCCTCCTAGTCATCCTCCTCGACGACTATTCTCATATCCATTCATTATCCTCAACTCGAATCATATCACCGAGTTATCAACATGCTTGGAATGATCCCGTCTGGATTAGACCAAGTCTTCATCATATGATGCCTCGCTTCATTACATCCTTGCAAAGCCTCATCTCAACTTCACATCATCAAATCTATGCATAAGAGCTTCATCATCCCGCTACATATGCCACTAGCAGCTTTCCCAATTCAAGAGCCTTTCCCTTAGCTTTTGAATCATCTTCGATCTAAATCTAATAATCAATCATCTAGTTCATAACAAGCAATCAAATCAAACATCAATCCAAGCAATCAAGCATTCAAATATGATCTAAGTAGACAATTATAACAATAATGGCATTTTCGTAATTAAAGAGTTGAAAGTCCAATAAGCATGAAAACATGGATTATATCTCTACAAACTTGATGAATGAACTTGCATAGGTTAACATATGATAAAATGGATGTAACATCATCATGAACAATGGATCTATATGGATCTACACTTTGGATGAAGAAAATGCACGGAAATCCCTATTTTAACACCAAATCGAGCCAACAATCCGATATACTCCTTTGGATCCGTGTGAGAGATAATCACCACTCACCAAATCACCTAAACAACCTCAAACCAACACGCTTCAGATCTGGACAGCGAAGGATCAAGCTTGATCTATCACGAATCCGCTTCAAACGAAGAAATCTCTCTTGAAAAGATGAAGATCTTCAATCTAAGCTCTTGAATCTTCAATTTGATCTTCAACTTGGATGGATGGAAGCACTAGATTAGAGTGGAGAAAAGAAGTGAAGAAGTGTAGAAGTCGAGCTCTCAAAATGGCAGCACTTCGTCGCTTCAAAATCCGGATCCCAAAAAGTGAGAACAACCCTCTCTATTTATAGCAGAAAATCTCTTAAGTCGTAACTCGGCTATCTCCCTAGGTCGTTTCCGACCTTAGCCTCTCCGACCTAAGCCTCTCCGACCTAACAGATGCACGTGTGCATTCAAACACCCAGCGACCTACGACCTAACGCAACGCGCGACTTAACACATGCGCTTCCACTTGTATACGACTTACGACCTAACACAGATCACGACCTAACACTTAGACAAATCCTTGCGACCTAACAACTTAGCAACCCATGCGACCAACAGATGCTACGACTTAACTCCTCAACGACCTAACGCATGACGACCTAAAACAACACGCGACCTAACATAAGTCGCAAACAACTGGACTTCGACCTAACTACTAAGCCAAAGCCCAGCGACCTAACACTCGCGCGACCTACGACTTAGAATACACGCGACCTAACACTTAAACTATCTCCTACAACCTAACAACTCATACAACAAACTATTCACGCGACCTAACTGGGTTATGCTCTAACTCCTTAAGTCGCCTAACTCTTAGGTCGCTAACACGCTACCCTTCTTAGGTCGCTAACCTATAGGTCGCTCCAAGATACTAAGTCGCTAACCCGGTAACCATTAGGTCGCTAACTCGCCCTGCCGACCTAACACTTAGCTCACTGAAACTCTTAGGTCGCTCACAATAGTTTCCTTAGGTCGTTGCCGACCTAACTCTACCCCAGAATACTTAGGTCGCCTACTACTCTTCCTTAGGTCGCCTAAACCTCTTAAGTCGGTCACGACTTATCACTTAGGTCAGTCACTACCTTAAGTCAGCAACTCGACCCAGACTTATCTCTTAACTTGCCTATCCCCTTAGGTCGCAGACCTTCTCTAAGTCGCTCACGACTTATCTCCTAAGTCGCCAACAACATTTAGTTCTCTAGGTCGCGTACGACCTAGGACTTAGGCAATTTCAACCAAAATCTGAAACAACTAGAAAATGCTGAAAATCCCAGATTTTGACAAACTTTTCGATCCGTAAAGTACGGGTCGTTACAACCCGTCCGAAAGATGTGATGTCGTTATTAAACCTCTTCCATCGGGAGAGTTGCTAAAGGATTTTTTGAGCAGGTTCAATACGACAGTATGGAAATGAGCACTGCAAAGGGGGATATTGTGCTGATAGCACTGATCAAAGGCATGCATCCGATATCGATTTCAAAAGATGGTTGAAGATGAAACACCACCAACTATGGATTAATTTTATAGGAAAGCGACACTATTCTTGGGCTTGGAAGAGGAAAATGCGTCGGTTGGAAGAGATGGCAAAAAGCAATTGAGTGAAGTTGTTCAAAGTAATGTTGTGGTGAAACAAACCGGAGGAAATTCTGGCAATGTAGACGTAAATGTTGAAAACAAAGGTAATGCGTAGAAAAAGGATAGCCGAGGGAATGAATATAGAAAATTCAACCGCAAGAAACATCCCATATTTCTGAAGTATGAAGAATATACACTATTGAATAACACGATTGAGAATATATACCTCGCTCGCAAGTTACAGAATGATACAAGAAGCCACATCTGAGGGACTCGATGAAGAAAGAGAACAGGTCTAGTAAGTAAGTCGATTTCATAAGGCCCATGGTCATAACATAAATGAGTGTAGGCATTTGCATGATGTGATAGAGGATTCAATTCAAAAGAAGAAGCTTCAAATGTATGTCAAAGCACCGTAGGATGGCGGACAAGAAAGTGCTCATCCCCGAGGACAGTCGTTCCAATAGGGCCAAGTTCGCCTAATGATGATGAACCTAGGCATCTTGGAAAATGATTGGTTATTAACATGATTTCTGATGGACCTCATCCGGTTGTAAAGAGCTGGAATGAGATGGATAAGTACACAAGTTATTTGAAGCATGTTGTTAATGAGGGTTGTTTTGCTATCGAAGACGAAGCTTCGGCAAAGCAACTCAGAACCATGAATGACGATATTATGTTTAGGAATAGGGATACCGATGGGGTCATAACACCTATGCTGGATCTCTTGGTGATATCAACCACGATTGGGCCAGGAGCTATGAGGAAGGTGTTGGTTGATTGTAGTAATTTGGTAAACATTTTGTTTAAAAAAGCTTAAGATCAGATGTTGATGGATGGCCAGGATCTAAAGCCATGTAAATCCCAAATTCAAGGATTAACGGAGCGGCGATAAAGCTTATGGGTTACGTGGATTTATCGGTGGTTCTAGGTGAAGATGACCGCAAGAGAGTATGGGTTGTAACCTTCATAGTGATGGATATTTTTTCCCACAACGCTTTCTTGGGTCAATCGGCCCTAGCTAGTTTTCGGGTGGCCCTTGCCCTATGGTGTTTAACGATGAGTTTTCTATAGAGAACGGGATAGGAGTCATTCAAGGAGACCAGAGTATTGGACGTGAGTGCTACGTCGCAAAGCTAAAGGAAACGAAGCGGCATGAGAAGGGAAAGGATGTAGAGAAGACTATTCAAGTCTCTATTAGGGTCAGTAAGGATAATCCTATTCGGGTCCTTAAGATCGGATCTCTATTTAGCATGAGAATGACAAAAGAATTGATGGGTTTTCTCCAGGAAAATCTAAATGTGTTCACTAAGACACATTCTGACATGTGTGGAATATCGCCGAAGATAGTGCACCATGCATTAAATGTGAACTCCAAATGTGTTCCTGTGAAGCAGAAGCAACGCAGCCTGGGTCCATAGTGATTCGCTGTACAGAAAGAGGAAGTGGACAACCTAAATGACAATGGTTTCATCCGTGACACCGTATACCCAGAATGGGTATTAATCCAGCCTTGGTCAAAAAGTCCAACGGGAAATGGATGTCATGCATCGACTTTCAAGGGCAGTTTCCCACTGTCGAAGATCGACCAATTGGTAGATTCAACTACCGGAGATGAGTTTCTATCATTTATGGACGCCTATTTGGGGGAAACTTAGCATAGGCTGGTGAATTCAATGTTCAAAAGGCAAAGCGGGTGTTCAATGGAGGTTTACACGATGACATGCCTATGAAAACATGGCGATTCATGAACCATGTAGATACTTGACAAAGATGTTTAGTGTGCTCCAAAAATATAAAATGAAGCTTAAACTAGTTGAAATGCTCATTCGGAGTCGCGTCGAGTAAATTCTAGGGATTCATAGTAAACTCGAGAGGAACAAAGTCAATCCGAAGAAAACCGAAGCTTTGAGGAACATCGAGGCCCTAAATTCATTGAGAGAGGTTCGGAGTTTGAACGGGAAAGTGGCCGCCTTGATTCGATTTATCTAAAGGGCCATAAACAAATGTATACCTGTCATGGCCCGCAAATCCGTACCTCTTGATTAACCACTAATCTCCATTGATTAACTCAAAATGAACGGGAATACGAACTATGATGGTTTTAGAAAGAAGAAAACAGAAGAAGAAAGAAGAAAAGGAAAGAAAAGAGAGAAGAGAAAGAAAAAAAGAACAACAACAGAACAAGAGCAGAAACAGAAACAATATCAGAATCTTACACATCGCAGCGGAACAATATATAATAGATAAATGAATAATCTTTAAAACAAAGAACTATATCATTTTACACATACATCAATCATCAGAGTCAATATACAACAATGGACAGTTATATAAACTTGTCCTCATACAGAATACACAGCGGAATAAATAAATAAGTACGTGTGATACGTTTCGCCATCCAGCTTGCTTCCAAAGCTCCAGAATATCCTGATAACATAACTCTAGGCTGCCCGTGTGGAAAATAGTGGGCACCCAGAGTTTAGAAGGGAAACAATAAACTCCGAGTCAGTCATGGTGACTGGTGTGAGATCGTAAAATAGTTTATCTTTCACAAAGAAAATAAAAAAAATTCGCAATGCTTTTGGAAAATGAAACTACCATAAGACCTCCCACCACACACACAATGCAAACGCAGAATTAGAGGAGATTTCTTCTTATGATAGTCAAAGATGCTTACTACGCAAAATCAAATTCTTTTTGATATTATTATTAGTGCATAGTGTAGAAATCATTTCGAAAGTATAATATAAATCTTAGCCAGCATACGACCAGTATCGTATGCCTACTATAGCTACCATCCAAACAGTGGGGCGCCACCATAAGTGAATGATAGGTTCTACAACTAAAACCGTACAAGGCTCGTATTGTTTCTTTGGATTTCCAACAAATGGCCAGGCTAAGGAACTTCCTATCCACGATGGGTACGTCCCTGGAATAGACGACCCGAGAACCTAACCGGATCTCTGCCAACACAAGGCCGGGTTACCTCTGCAAAAATAGGTAACTACTGACACGCGTATGCCATCCCCCGATCGTCACCGATCTTCCCGAGGATCCCCGATTCGCAACAACCACAAAGTAATAAATTTGCAGCAACCACAGAGGTTAAGTATCTGGGCTCCATACCATGATACCACCTTTATCCAGAAGGAATGACATACACTAAGGGGCGCTACTCCCTAGAACCTTGCTGCATCCTTCCTGTTTCGACCATTTCCGGGGTGTGAGGCTCGACGAAGTCTCGTCCACAAAGCTACGCTTTCTACAAAGCCATGCTTCGGGTCAAACAAAATGATCAACCTATGATCACAAAGATATAAGATCAAACAAATGATCATATCGCAAATGATCAAACACTGATCATTTCACAGCAACACTCAGTATGCCACGTTACCAAATTGGGATATATCGCTGATAAATTTCAACTACATAACCTCTGAGCTCGTACGTCTCAGAGAAGGGTGTTAAGCTAAGAGAATAAATTCTCCGCCACCAATAGAAATGTATTTGAAAGAAATCAGCTTTATATCTCAAATTGTAACGTCAGACACACAATCCATACAAGTCTGTTCCGGGATCGAACAGAACCGAAGGCACTTCTCACGAAGCCCTTGCACATCCGGATAAATTTTCTAATCACGTCCGGACTTCCCGTCACTAAGGGTGATAAAACCTCTAAACCGGAGATCAGCCGATGTAGAGTAACTCGACGGTAATCCTTCCATTTTCAAAAATATCCGGTCTTCAACACCGGTCTTCAACACCGGTCTTCAAATGCAATTCATAACGACGTATCACATATTCGGAATGGGTTATACGACCCCATGGTCCTTTCCCGGCTAACCCGAATAGTGAGCGCTTATTAAAAATAAGTGTGCCATTCAATTTCATCCAATTCGCAACAAATACCATTCAAGGTAATTATTGATAGTCGGTTATTTAACTATCAATAAAGATGCGCAACATCATCAGATTCCAAATAATTTTCCAAATTATTTCATCTTCAAAAATATCTTTACTAGATATAAAATTTCCACACTTCAAAAATAAATCAACATTTATTTTTAAAACGAATTATCATTTCTTTTATAAATTCCATAGTGAATTTATATTTCAAAATATCTACTGATATACGATTTTCAAATCGTTTTCAATATATCCACTTTCAATTTATCTTTAAGAAGATAAAATCTCAAAAACGTTTCATTTCATTTTGGAAAACATTCCCATACTTATTTAATAATAAGTATTTCACAAATCTATTTATTTTCAACACTTGGAAAATATTCGATATACTTAAATCAATATTAAGTATATATTCATTCTTTAAGGAAATCATTAATTTTAACATCTATTTGAGTCAAAACAAATGTTGCGTAAAACATCGTTACGACGACTCGAAATCACTAGTATAGGGATTCGGATTTTAAGATAGATATATATAAATCCCAATACTATATAAAACATTTCCTTCCGGAAATCATTTACTATAACAACAGTGTTATAGTCCACCATTTCCTTATATTTTCGAAACCGCCTATTTCAACAATGAACGTTGAAATCTATGCTTTCGATTCATAGTACATTTTAAAACATCTTTAAAATGTTTAACTTCATTTTAAAATATCACTTCTTCAAAAATGAATCCATTTTATTTAACAATATAGTCACTGTCCAAAATCGTGAATATAATTCACTTAACCCAATTTCAATCATTTCTACACATCTTATTTCAAGGATAATTCGCTATCCAAAATCGCGAATATATTCCCTTTAATAACCTTTTATATTTAATTTATCAAATTCAATTGATTTCCGAATTTATAAAATAACGTTTATAAATTCTATTTCTATTTTCTAACAACTTCAATTTGTAAATCTCCTTTATTAACAATTCGATTCATAACTCAAATCTTATACCAACAATCTATAATTATAAGTTAAATACTTATAATTCCTTTATTTTACAAAATCATTTCCATTTATAAGTTCATAATTTATAAATTCCATTTATTTATAAATTCTTAAAAATTCATTTTAACGCTTATAAAACTCGTTTTATAATCCCAATATTTTAAAGTTATAAATATCAATTTTGTACATCTTTTACATACATCGTTTTTAATAATTCAAAAATTCCAATTAAAACCATTTTATAAATTTCTTAACTACTTATTTCAAAGAAATTACCTTTTGGTTATAATTCACAAATCTTAACTTTTATAACTTTAAAATCTTAACGTTTATAAATCAATTCAAAAATTCCATAAAACGTATATTTTCAAAAATCACTTTAAAATCCTTTTTAAAGTAAAAGTCGTTATTTTTAAACTTCAAAATTTGAATCCGATGATGCAACAGCACCAATTAGTCAATCACAACATCAAACATCATATATCAACATATGATAACAGAATATACATCAATATTTGTAAATAAATATATACTGGTGAGGAATCCAGTTGGATCCCTCCAACCTGTTTCCCTGCATCCACAGATGTTAGCACAATACCAATTCCACTTCGAGGTGGAATATCGCGGTATATGGGTTTTATAAAAATATCCGCTTACTAACGGCGCAATAGGGTCTCATCCGCTATACGAGGCGGGAAATCATCAATCCAATATATACATATGCCAATATGTATATATTGCTATATATATAGATATATCCTACTATATCTAGTATCACAATCAACATAGCAATCAATAACTGCAAAAATTCCACATTCAATTTGAGTGAGAAAATCTCACCTTCGCTTTTATTAGCAATCCCATTTTCCATTTTGACCATTTCTCCATTTTAGACCTTGTATAAATATTTTATACAATTCATCAATATTTGAATTAATCGATCAATTAATTACCATTTATTAATTCAATTTAACTAACAATTATTTTAACTGATAATTTAATTTCAAATCAAATTTCCTATGATAATAATTTTAGTTAGAAAATGATTTAATATTAACTAATGATTAAATTCTTAATGAATAATTATATTTCAAACCAATTTCTTTAATAATCCTTTACTGGCCAAAATAATTTTAATTAACCAACAAATTCTATTTAAACTAATTTTTCCTTTTTAAAACTTATTTAACTAAATTACTATTAAACATGCTTGTGGATACATAATATTTATTTTTAAATTTTCAAAATAATCTACATAGGGTTTAAAATTTCTAATTATATATATATATATATATCTGCAATAATAACTTTATTGTAAAAATAAATCGATTTATAAAGAAACGATATACCTTATTGACAAGGACCTCCACTACCCACCAGAGTCTCCCCCATCATCGAGAACCATGCGAGACAGACCTCATCCAA
Source organism: Allium fistulosum (assembly GCA_030737815.1). Taxonomy (NCBI): domain Eukaryota; kingdom Viridiplantae; phylum Streptophyta; class Magnoliopsida; order Asparagales; family Amaryllidaceae; genus Allium; species Allium fistulosum. Next base: position 984,359,710 of record CM060905.1, read on the forward strand.
AACTGCCGCGAAGTACTACCCCACCATTCCATCTCTTGGATGCCGCCGCTACTCTCGTTAACCTGGAAGCCCACTGTCGTAGTCGAAGTCGCCCCCCTCACCACACGTGCCCTACGACCACGCGAATCCCATCGCCTCCGATGCCGATCCCAGATGCCCTAGCTCGCGTGCGAACGCGACACGCCACTGAGTACTCAAATTCGATTTCTGCTCGTCGCCCTTAGATTACTCGCGAGCTCCACGAACTCCTTGCCTCGTCGCAGTTCGACTTCCCCCGGTATCTCCCGCGACTCGAGTACGAGTATGGTGATTGGGGATTTTGATTTAGAAAGCGGTGGCCATTGATTTAATTATTCTTCGATCAGAGGAAGAGTTAGAAAGGAGGGGGGAAAAGAGGTGTAAATCGAACGAGAAGGTTTCGGCCATTTTTTTTTCTTCTGATGAAATTTGAATTGAACGAATAGAAAAAGAATTGAAGAGGGATGGGTTTTCACGATTTCTTCCCGTGATGCTCGGCTGAAACAAAGGGGGATGTCTCGTGTACGAAGTGGAGGACAACGATTTGAAATGAACGTGTTTGCAATTCCAAGCTACAGCAATTTGAGTTGAGGCCAAAATGCTGATATTGACCAAATTTTAAACCTTAAATTTTTAAATCGAATCCGATTAAATTTCAACGCGTTGATCTATCGTGTGCTCACGTATCAATACCGAAAAATACGAAATTGGAAATCCAGTAATAATACAATATTACGGACCCAATGGAACTGGTTTTGTCGAATTCCGAGACTGTGCCTCGGACGGCTATTTTTATATTCGATTTAAGCAATAAAATTCAAAACTGATCAAATCAATTTCGAATTTGATTCTAAAGCTTCAATTATCTTCAGTATCATTATTATAAATTTTAAAAGCTTTTGAAATATTTTTCTTCAGCTTAAAAATGAAGATTCAAATTTTTATTCAACATTCAGTAGATTAAATTTTAAAGTTTAATCGCAAAATTCAAAGTTATATCGGGGATACAAATTAAATCATCGTTCAAATATTTAAAATTAATTAAATATTCTCAATTTAATTTGGTCAAAATTCTGGGTCGTTACAATACCTTTCTTCGATGTTCTTAAAAGAGGAAATAGAAACTTCACCTGGACGCAGGAGTGCAACGATACTTTTCAGGCCTTAGTGGAGCACCTAGAGAGGCCTCCCATCTTGTCAAAACCTCTGAAAGAAGAGGATTTGTTTATTTATCTCATAGTATTGGTGCATGCTTTAAGTGTTGCACTTGTGAATGAAGAATCCAAGATCCAAAGGCCTTTGTACTACATTAGCAAATGAATAACAAGGGTAGAGAGGAACTATCCAAAGTTAGAGAAGTTAGCTTATTGACTGTTGATCGCCTTAAGGAAGCTCCATCCATATTTCTAGGCTTACTGTTGACCGATCAACTTCTAAGACAGACTTTGCAGTGACCTGAGACTTCCAAAAGGATTTGGAAATGGAACATCGAACCGAGTCAGTACAACATAACGTATCATCCCCATAGAGCGATTCAAGGCCAATCTTTGGCAGACTTCATTATCGAGTACACTGCTTCAGATAATACTACAGTGAATGATAAGGAATGGCATGTTAAGTGGAAACTATACATTGATAGGGTGTCCAATGATCATTCCTCAGGGGCTAGAGTCGTTTTGGTGACCTTAGAGGAATGGTCGATCTGTTACGCTTTGAAACTTGATTTTCCTACAACAAATAACGAAGCTGAGTATGAAGCATTAATCACATGGCTTAAGATTGCAAAGGAATTGGGAGTCAAAACTTTGCACATTTCTTGCGACTCCCAACTGGTAGTGTGCCAAGTAAGGAAGGAATTTCAAGCTAAGAGGACAAGGTCATCTCATTATTTAACTAATGCCCTGGATTTGTGAAAGATATTGATTATTATACGATAACACATATCCCCAAAGAACAAAACGCAAAAGTCGATTCACTAGCCAAACTGGCTAGTTCGGGTGATGCACAACTCATGGGTTTGGTTCTGATGGAAGTGTTATCCGGTCCAAGCATTGATTAGATGAATGTTGATTGGATCTTGGAGGCTAAATGTGAGAAGGATTCATGGATGACCCCAATCAAGGATTATCTATTGATAGGAACCCTTCCCAATGGGAGGAACGATCGATGAAAAACTCCTTCACAAAGCTTCATGATTCATCATACAAGAAGGAGTGTTGTACAGGAAAGGATTCTTTGTTCCCCTGTTGTAATGTTTTGCCAATAAGGAATAAAAAAGGATCCTAGTAGATGTACATGAAGGGGCATGTGGTGATCACATTAGGGGATAGACGTTAGCCAAAAAGGTTCTTTGCTATGGATATTTTTGGCCAACCATCAACCGGTATGCAGCTGATTATACCAGGAGGTGCAATAGGTGCCAAAGATCTATGAAGATTCCTATAGCCCCGTCGACAAAGATCACACAGATGGTTAATCTCTGACCATTCACAGTTTGGGGGATTGATATTATTGGTGTGTTACCAATGTCTAAGGATGGCACGAAGTACGCCATTGTCACCGTTGATTACTTCATGAAATGGGCCGAAGTAGAATAGCTGGCCACTATCACAACAAATAAAGTTCTCAACTTTGCAGTTAAAAATATAATTTTTCGATTTGGAATCCCATAAATGATCATCTCCGACAACGGGGCCAAATTCGATAGCGACGAGTTTAAAACCTTTTGTAAGAGACATCGCATCGAGAAAAGGTTTGCAGCAGTAGCACACGCATCAATTCCATTCTAAAGAAATGATTGAAGAAGGTCAATGGCAAATGGGTTGATGAGTTATCACTAGCACTCTGGGCCTACCAAACAAACCACTAGTCCGCGACAGGTCACAATCCATTTGCTTTGGCCTATTTATCGGAGGCCATGATTCAAATCGAATTGGAAGTACCTTCTCATTGGACGACTCTTTATGACCCCGGGATGAACGAGAGGATCTTGTTGGAGTCACTCGATATGATTGATAAGAAGCATGACAAAGCCGAACTAAGAGCAGCTGCTTACCGGAATCGAGTAGCCAGACATTACAACACCAAGGTTAGGAATCATACTTTTGAGATTGACGACCTTGTCCTAAAATGAATCTTCCCTAGTCCTATGAATATGAGCCCAAACTAAGAAGGTCCGTATGCAATTGAACACAAGCTTGAAGATGGAACATTCAAGCTAGCAACCATTGATGTTATTTTGCTCCCGTGGGCATGGAATCGCAAGCATCTATGAAATTATTTCACTTTAATTAGACTTTGTATATATTAAATTAGCTTTAATGTAAAAAAGACAAAATCTATCATTTCATGTGAATATAAAGCAATCTGGCTTTCAGAATCGATGAATTCATGTTCTAGTTAGCTTAATTTTACGCTGTAAGCAATAGCCGGATTGAACAAGACTGCTTATGAATAATGTAGGTATATAAGTGCCCTGAGATAGTGCTAATTGAAGCCTCACAGTCCATGATCAGACCTACGAAACAAAAATGTTCTAGATATCTAGAGATAAATGCCAACCAATTCCTTTAAACCATGATTTGGGGGCAGGAGTATAAACTTTCGAGGCTGGAATGAGACGGTACACCCTAGTAGCTCATGCCCGGAGATTGGTAGAGCATCGACATCTTGCTTGGAGGATGGTGAGGTGAAAGTTCAATGCTTGGAATTAGGCCAGATCTTAAACAAAATTCTAGAGAATGGACGGTCCAACCACTTCGGGTGATCAATCCCGATCAACGCCCGAAGTTAGGCAAGGTCGGATTAAAATGTCCATGAAATAGATTCTCAAATAACCATTTTAGGTGACTAAATCTGTCGAGCCCCGGAAGTAAGCATGACCGAGCAAGGATGCCTGGAGATAGGCATCTAGCCCATTATTTATTGATTACAGAAATAATGTGATCTCAATTATTGTTGTTGGTCGGATGGAATTCGATTGAAGATAAACAAAATAAACTATTGACTTAGCTAATTGATAACAAGGAATTGACTCATACACTCATGAGCAAAAATAATAAATGTATTTCTCAATGCTCAGACAAATTGACAAAAGGCTTTAAAAAAAGTGAAATTTTATTAACATACTAATTTAAAAAAATGAGGGCTATACTCGCATAGACTCCAGTCTATTATCTACACAAGTTTCGAACAAAATCAAAAGTAATAAACACAAGAAAAGGACAGCCAAGTCTTCTTCCTCCTCTTTGACTCTTTCTTCCCTTCCCCGAAAGAGTGCATGCCAGACTCGCCATGCCTCCTTCTGCTTTTCTCCTGGCCTTTATGACCCTTCATAAGGTCACTTTTGAAGGACTCAGGATGCATGTTTTGAAGACCTCCACAGGTAGGGATGGTAATGGGAACAAGGATGGGCTGACCGGGCAATGATATCGACAAAGGAGGAGGTATATTAATATCTTTTTCTTTCTTGATCTCCTTGGCCAACAAGACTTGAGTCTGGAGCATCTTTTCCATAGTGCCCTTAAGGAAGGATCAAAAGTCCCAATTATAGTGATGTCTTCCTCTTCTACCCCGTGGAGGTCACCTATCATATCCTCCTCTAAGGCATGACTCATCTCAGCACCAGGTCCAGGAATCTTGCCGGCCGGGACATCTAGGGTTGTTTGGGAAGCAGACACGATCACAGATTCAGTTATCGAAGCTTGTGTGCCTAGCAATGAACCTCCCTCCGGTAGAGAAACGATGGGAGATTGACCTGAAACTTTAGAAACATAAAAGAAGAGAATAGTGACGTCAACCGGTGTCATATGAGCTATCTCAAACATGTGCGAGGTCAGTGATAAACCTCCAGGGGATGTGAGCTCAACATGGGCTGGAGTGGCATCAGATTCTCCTTTCAGAATGAGGGATAAGATAGATGCTTCAGAAGAAAAGGTTTGTTGGGATCATACTAAGCATTAGATGAGGCCGCCGAAGCAGTTGAAACTCTTGAGACCGCCCTAGAAGCAGGAAAGATGGTAGATCCATAAAGGGAAGTTACAATCTCAGAAATTATTGGCCTCATAGCCAAAGGATCATTAATGTATGTGGTTGAATCATGAAGAGTAAACCAAAACTCTCACCTTGGTCCTTTTGGACCTCGGCAGAAGATTTGGGATGTAGTATAAGTATAATGGCTTTAAGCGCCTTTATATCTTCATCATCCAGGAGGTCAGGCTTTAGCCTTTCCTCATCGATCTCGACCCTTTCATAATGCTCTTTCTCTTGCCGTGCAATTTCCTTCCATGCTAGGATCAATGCCTTGGGATACCCTTCTTCATGCCACTTCAAGTTTATGAACATAATCGCATTTGCATTATAACGGATGGGTATGGGCTCGAACTAGTCCTTAGCTTGTTTCTCGGTGGCTTCAACCTGCTTCTCAACATCTTTCACCCAGACCACTACATTGTCTCTTGCTTTGCGAGCATCCAATAACTCCTCGAAGTAGACCTGAGCATGGACAAGAGCATTATCTTACTTTTTATTCTCATTTTTCAGCCGCACTTTTAGCTCCTCTACTTCTTTCTTAAGTCGTTCATTCTCCAGCGACAAAATATGGCTTCTATGATGAGAAGCCTTGATTTTCGTTTATTAATTATGGCGCTTCAGCTCTATAGATTTGGTCAGGTCATCACTTGGATCCAGTAATGATGCATTAGCTCTTCAACTTCTTTCTCGAAATGGGAGATGATGTGTTGTCTTGTTCTTGCAGCAGTTTGCCCTCATCGAGCTCCACTTTTCTTTTTAAGCGCCTTCAAAAATAAACTCAGTTAACCATCTCCATTTGAAATACTGATCATACATATCATCGATATAAGCCATGGTGTCAGTTCTGATATGCTAAGGGATGTCCTTCAGATCGGGATGAAATAATGTCATCAAAAAATATTTTTGGGAAAGTACGCTTCAAAGCATCCGTATGAACATTAGGTACAATTTCTTTCTTTGTTTGAACCGATCTCTTGTCTGGCCACAAATGAGGAATGCCAGAGGTGATCGGCCCTAGTTGCTTCTCGGAGCATCGTTGCATATGAGAAGATGTCGTCAGCTATGTCGATAAAGGGACAAAAGCAAGAATGTGCAGCATATTGATAGACGAGGTATAATTGGCTCTCGAAGAATGTCTTTCTATGCTGGGTGGCAAGGGTGAGCGAGACCTATGTCGTGGAGGCAACTCATGAGAAGTATAGCCTATTTCTATACTTCTATGGTCTCAATCTGAACGCCTCCCTGGATCGGAACTATAAGAAAAGCCATAAGAACGACCATATGATTCGTGTTTCCTATGCTTGCTCTTTGGCTTTTGATAGTATCATACATACCCCTATGCTCCATTGACTCAGCGAGTGAAACACGAACGAGTTAGTACTGACAAGATAAGAGCATGATCTAAGCTAAGCAAGGTGCAATGTCGTGTAAAAGTGTGTGTGTGTGTGCCATAGTGTCCCCCACAGATCGTGGAATTGAAGTTCACTGCCAGGTATGATTTCCCCTGCGCGAGTGGCGGTCACTCCATTTGATAGATGGATAGGGGATCCAATAACCATGATGCGAATATTGTTCAGACCAAAAGAACTATTCATTTATGATCAGTTCGAAAGACCAGTAGATCCCCGGTGGACTCTTCTCTATCTTAGTGGCTGGTGGAGGTTGTATGGATGTCCAAGATGAGATGGTCTTTATCTTTGGTCGATGAGCTATGAGAAATGCTTAATCATCGTCACCTCCATCATTAGAAGACTCACAACCAATATCGGCATCATTATTGTCTCCACCATCACTCCCTCCTTTCTTGGCATGTTTACTCCTCGCTCCTTTGCAGTCTCCAACCTTTTGACTTGATTCAGGATCAACAACAGGGCTTGGAACTGGGGACACCTCATGGCCTTTATTGGCATCCACAATGGTATTGTGTTCTCATAAAGAGTCGTCATCATCACCGTCATCTTCCTTCACAACTTCTGGAATATGGCAAACACTACGGCCTTCTTCTAACAAGTAATAAGCATGAAAATTCTCATCAGCGAGGAGTGCGCTCATCTCCCTTTCTTCGAGAAAAACTTGATGAAGAGATGAAAGGGTGCTCATTAAGGCTGTGCCACCAAGCCTTCTTGAATTATCTGCAAAGACAAGGAATGGTGATTTGAATAACTGAAGCTGTAAAATCCATATTAGAAAAGAAGGATAAAATAAGACTTACATGCGGATAGCCATCTCGAAGCAAAACCAGGCGGGCAGCATACAAAAAAGAATTCATTATTGAAATAGCTTAACTTGTTTCAGAGGCCCATCACATTTCTAGTACCCCTGAAGGGCTCCAAGTATGTAAGTGAAGGAGATCCTTTCGGTGTCTAAAACTGTATAGATAGCGAATCTCTCAAGCGTTGGTTTCACGGCCCAAATAATGAAAAAAGATTACATACGTGCTATTCAAGAAGGTGTAGCTATTTGGATGTAATTGGATTCGAAGTTCAAAGGCGGCGTGGAGGTGGAAAATAGCCTCGGCCTGACTAGGTCTAGAGGAAAAGAACACGCCGCCATTATCGTTTTTGTTTTGAAAAGAGATGGGATGAAGTGTTCTGCATTGAATAAAGGGTTTACGTGGATTAGATGATTCTAGTAACAACCCATCCCAAATTTGACCTAATCTCGACCAAATAAAAGCCCATCTAACCTTAGGCCCATCTCATGTCGAGTTGGTAAATTGATAAAAATTTAATGTTACTCAGTACACAGAACTATCTATTTATACCTTCGGAATCTCATAGTGGAATAGATAGAATATAATATCAGCAATAAGTACCCATTTCATAAAAGAAAACCATTTTAGAAACATAACATTTTAGATCTTACATGTTTACATAAAACCTCAATAGTACAATATTCCAAAATAACATAACGTTTGAACTGGTACAATAAAAATATTTAAAAAGCATAAAAAGATAGATGAATGCCACAAGTCTTCATCTCCGCCTTCGACTCCTAAATTAGCATTGCCTCCTCTAACCTGTGTACTGTAATGAGTAGTAGGTCAGAACAACAAATGGCTGGTGAAATGAAAATCTCAAGCTTTACCATAATTATACTTAGGCAATATTATTTAGATAAAAATTATGCCTTACATATTAAAAGTATACCATACTAATAACTTTAACTGTCATCCCAAAGACCTTTCCAGTCCAATTCCAAAACTCTAACACAACTAACAATAATGATGCACCCAACCCAGTAAATACCTTTTATTGGGAATTAGGCAGACTCTAACCATTTAACACCTATAAAATAGGTAGGTCCCCGTCACTTAATACCTAATCCATTTTCAAATTCTAACGCAACTATAATTAACGATGCGAGAGGGAACCTCCAAACCACTTAATACCTCTTTATTAGGGATTAGGCAGACTCTGGCCTTTTAAGGCCTATAAAATAGGCAAGTCCCCGTCATTTAAGACCTAACCCAACGCGGGTCTCTACATAGTCCTCACTAATTGACATTCGTAAGAAATCTCATTAGGTCACTTAATACTTCTCCTAAAGAAAGAGGCAGACCCTACCATAGCTACTTAACCTCTAACCCGAAGCGGCCCCCTTCTAAATATTTCACCTACCGTATCACTAGTAACTTATAACCTATAACCCAACTGTGATATCTCATATTAATCCAACTATTTATAGGTCCTCGTAGCCAGATTAACTGGGTTGATTTACCCTGTAGAATTAGGACTAACCTCGCGTTCACTAGGGTTATTTATTATAGGTGATGTCTCATATCAGTCCGCAAAGCCACACCGCTGGTAGCCATATTTAACTGGACAGACTTCCATGAAACTTTGGACCTACTCACTTCCATTTAACTCGGTCATACTTTATATATATACTGATTATATACATATACCATCCTAAATGATTAATAATTGAGGCCATATAAGATAACATTTTATTGCGCCTCTAATTAGGGATTAATTCCCATAATTATTATTAACTACCTTCTTAAGAAATTAATGCTATTTACGACCCTGTTAGTTCTAATCAATACATTCAATGCGCTATAATTATTACGTTATTATTAACTTTAATAATCAATACGTTAATATTATATATATATACGCACGAGATTCGAATAAAATATTTACAGTCACACGCAAAGAAAACGCTAATTAATTTAAATGTTAAACTTATACAAGTCACCAACTCCTACAAAAATATAGCTAATATCCTTAGCTAACAAATGACTTGTATACACAAAGAAACAATCCCAAACTCATCTTACATTAACATAGTAGAATTTACCTTCTCTAATTCAAGGAAAAAATTCTTATAATTTAGATCTTTTATATTCTATTCAACTTTTGTACATAACACCTTGGAGTGGAAAAAGGTCTGCACTTGTTTAATTTACAGAAATAGGCAGTGCAAACTACAAATAATCAAATCCATACTCTACATGTGACGACCCGGAATTTTTGGACATTTGAAATTAGAATATTTAATTAATTTTAAATATTTAAAAGCTAAATTTTTACTTGAATTTCAAATATTCATATTGGGTGGATAATTAATTGTTAAATTTAATTATCAGAATTGAGTAAAATATTGAATCTCGATTTTTAAGCCGGTTAAAAATAATTTGAAGGCTTACAAAATTCATATTTATAATACTGAAGATATTAGAACTGTTAAAATTAAATTTAGGGGTGTTTTGTTCAGTTTTAAAAGTATATCGTTTAAATTGAATTTAAAAATAGCCTTTCGAGGCACGGTCTCGGAATTTGACGAAACCAGTTCCATTGGATCTGTAATATTGTATTATTATCGGATTTCAAATTTCAAAGTGATTGGAGTTGTTGTGTGACCGTACGATATATAAACGTATAGAATTTACTGAGACCAATTGAATTTAAATAAAATATATTCACTCTCTTTTAAACCGACAATACGTACATCCCGCACCCAAATTGTTTCCTTCGTACCCTTCTCTTCTCTAAGAAGCTATCGAACTAAAATATCTGAGAAAATTTTATACTTCGAAGTCTCGCGTTCCCTTTCTTTTTGAACAATCAAACCAAATCAGAGAGGAACGAGTTCCAGCCTTCATTTCTTTTTTCCCCAAATTCAATCGTAAATGGCAGAAAAAAGAAATTGATGGCCGAGCCTCCTAATTTGAAAATCAAATTTCTTAATTGAGAAATTAAATCCCAAAATTTATTTGAAACATTTTAATATCGTTCTCTCCACTTTGGTTTCTGGAATCGAAGTCTCGCTCGGGATGGAAACCAAATCGAACTCGTTCGAAGGTTAATAAAGCTCATCCTCCTCAAAACTAGAATCGAGATCGAATCAGAGTTCGTTCGTGATAGGCGATTGGTGATAGGCGAAAAGCTTGAAGGCTTGGGAAGGAGGGTTCGCGAGCACCGGAAGTGAGGGCTTCATCGTCAAGCTTGACGGTGACAAGGAGGGGCCACGGTGGAGGTTGCGAAGTGGATGCGTTGGGTCGTTCGAAGATCTTGAGGCGGCAGGCGATGCGCTGCATTGTAGAGTCGTGGTTCCAGTCACGATTTTGAGGCTCGAGCTCGAGCACAGCGGGGTCACGAGTTGGTTGAGTTCGACGTTTGCTGCTTGGGTGATTGAGGTGGTCGCGATGGCCATAGTTCGATCGACTGGAATTGATTTCGTGTTGGTCACGATTTCGCCAGTGAGGTATTTTCTACCCATTTTGTTAAATTATATTTACTTTTAAAGGCAGTAAATTTTTGACAGTAATGTATATAAGCGTATCTTTCAGTTTATGCAGTAAAGACATGTTTTGATTCTGAAATAAAGATATATATACATGTATATATGGTTTAAACTGGAGATATAAATTAATAAACAGAAAGAAAATTTATTTTTTTGACAACCTTGTTCAACTGGAAATTTTATATAAGAATTTTTAAAGTTGGAAATTTTAAATGCATTAAATTGGGAAAGGTAAATAAAATTTAAAGAGTTTATATAAAATTTGTATTTCTATCTATATAAATTGATTTTTTACAAGTCTATGGATTTCTAAGGAAAAATATAAGCATATAAATTATTTATATAAATATATATATATTTTCGAACTAGTTTATTTTAAAATAAGGGATTATAGTGATTAACTTGGTTAAATTAGCCTACTCAATTATTTTAGTTGCTAAAACATTAAAGGAAAATTAGTTTAAATTAAATTTTTTAGTTAATCAAATTAATAAATGATATTATCCAATAATTCAAATGTTAATAAATCGTAAATGTTTATAAGGTCAAAATCTGGGAGAGAGCAAGCTGGATTGGAAATGGGATACAAATAAATAAAGGTGAGTTAATCTCACTCATCTGGTTGCTAATTTAATTTTAAATGGCTAAATTTAAATAATTGTTTGAATGATTGATTTGGTTTGATGTGATACTATATATATATAGTAGTATTTAGCAATATATACATATTGGCATATGTATATATTAGAATTGTTGATATTCCCGCATTATATAGCGGATGAGACCCTATGCGTCGCATAATAGCGGATGATATTTTATAAAACCCATATACCGTGATATTACACCTCGAAGTGGAATTGGTATTGTGCTAATGTTTGTGGATGCAGGGAAACAGGTTGGAGGGATCCAACTGGATTCCTCAAAATATTTAATTTTGTTTAAATATTCTGTGATATGATTGTTGATATCCTGTGATGATTTATATTGGATAATCTGGTTGGATTGAATTTCCCAGTATAATGAGTTATCAAAAGCAATTGAATTGGATTTTTGGAAAGAAATAAAAGAGTAAAATTTAAGTTAAGTAATTCTAGTGAATTCGAATAAATTAAATATGGAAAAGAGGAATTTTGAATAAACAGAGAAATATTGAATTTAAAGGAAACTTATGTGATGTTATTTAAAGGGATAAATAATTTATTTTAATTCAATGTTTAAATGTAATTTAGACGAAAGAAGGAATTTGGGAAATCTGAAACTTGTGTTTCGGTGTAAAGATTTTAAATCATAATGAGAAATAAAATCTAGAAGTTAATGAATTTGGAAATAAATGGATTAAGTAAGGAAATTTATTTCAAAGTAAATTAAATTGGAGAATCAATTGTAAATTGATTTAAATATTTTGGGATTTGAAATTTAAAGAGAAATGAGATTTTGGAGATATAAACTGGGTTTATAAAGTGAAATGGAACATCAGTGGATATTTGAAAATATAAATTCAAGGTGGGAATTTATAAAAGGGATATGAATTGGTTTAAAAATAAATGTTGATTTATTTTTAAAAGATGGAAATGAGAAGTGTATTTCTCTGGATAGCCAAGTACGTTTTTCCAAGGCAATTTTAAATATAAGTTAAAAGTTTTAATATGTTTTAAAAAGCATATTTTAGAAAATTGATTATTTCTAAATGTTAAAGTCTAAAGTAGCACTTTCAAAAATCTATTATTGTAGTAATTATATAAAAGTGATTTGGTATTATGTTTTTAAAGAGGGAAATTTAGTTTGTATTTATAAATGGTTTTATTTTAAAGTATATATTTTAATAAAGTATTAAAGTAGTTTAAGTTCAATGTTATAAAATATATTTATGATAAAGTGCTTTTAAATTATTTTTAAATCTAAAGTATTTTGTACTTGGTGTTTCAGAGAAAATAAATATTTGGGGAAATGTATTCCGTAAGCAGAAACTGTTTGAAATTGTTTTCAAAAGGAGTTTGAAAATAGAAATATATATTGCGAAGATATTTGAGATTAATAAATAATGTGGGAAATTATTTATTGTGTGATGGTTGCTTGTGAATGTGAATTGATAGTTAAATAACCGACTATCAATATTGGCCAATGCGCTGATCGTTTCGAAGAGACCGGGATCGGGATTAATTTCTCGAAAACCACTTCGATCCGGTTTGTACGTTTCGTGAAAACGATTTCGGAGTCGAAGATGGAGCAGTGAAGTGCAAGGGCTAGTCGCTACTAATCCTGAGGATATTTCCAAAATGGATGTAGTAGGAGTAGTGCCTTCGGTTCCGTTCGGACCCGGGACGGACTTGTATGGACGAATGCTTTTGGGACATCGTCAGCAGACGATGGGCATTCTAAGGGATATGTTCTATAAAGGTAATGCTTAGCCTCGAGCCTCATCAACCGGGAATGACTGAAAATCAGGGGTTATGCAGCAAGGCTTCGTGGGTAGCTCCCACTTGAGAGTAAGGTCATCCCTGTCTAGATGTCCCTTTATATTTCGGCTTAGTGGTGCGATTGCTGATCACAACCGTGGGGTGATTTTATTCAGAATCATCCAGTAAGGGATGGTTCCGGCCTTGTGTTGCAGGGGACTTAGGGTGGGTCCTTGGTACTGTGATCTAGGCCCGTACTGTGACAGGTGGTACCCCAGTGCCTAGTCATTCGTTGGAAATCCATTCTCCCTACGTGCCTTGTACGAGTTTTGTTTGTATTACCCACGTTGTGGCTAGTATGCTGGAATTTAATCATGTAACAATTTTAGCTATTTTAATAAGTATTTGTAAATAGACACTATTATAATATCAGAGGATTTTTATAAAAAGTGTTTTAGCTATCGTAAGGTAAAAACCCGACATGTTTATTTATGGCGTGGTCTTACGAGATGCTTTTGTTTTCAAAGGATTTTGAAACTTTAATAATCAATTTGAGTGTGATTTTCTCACGCTAGTTTTCCAGACTGGCTCGGCTATTGTTTTATATGATGCTCGGGTCAGATCGAGATAAACAGGTTTAGGATATGATGCTGTGGAGCTCAGGAGACGAGCTGGGTGCCGATACGTACTCCCGTACTTGCTATTATTTTTCCGTTGTGTATTCGGTTGTATGTTATGGATGTTGATGTACTCTGAAGATGTATTGTATAAACAGATATAGTTTTTGATTTGTGTAAAGATCTGTTGATATATTATATTTTATTCCGCTGCGATGGTTAGATTCTGATATTGTTTTCTATTTTTCTTCTTCTACCTCTTCTTCTTTTAATCAAGATGTTTCGATTTTTCGCGTAAGAAAAATCGGGATATCACAGTTGGTATCAGAGCGAAGGTTGGCGATAACCTTGGCTCTGGTGGGAATTTTGAGTGTAATAATAGATATGAGTGCGTATTTGTTAGTGAATATAAAATGGTTTTATATTGTGTTGATTGATTTATTGAGTGGTATATGAACCTTCGTCGGCACAGCCTCGAAACTGGATCGAAGGGGTTTCTAAACACTCGAATAGAACAATTCGACACAATATTGTTTTAAAATGGGTAGATGAAATAATTTTACCCAAATTATTTTTGTATATGAAAGAAATAATTTTTATAAATTATTATAGTTGTATTTGGATGTTTGGTAGTTAGATGATGATAATAAATTATTATCATTAAGAGAAAATTGAATAAGAAATTGAAAACTTATAACCAAAGTTAAAGAATAATTTATATAACAAATGGCATTTGAGAATATAAATTATAAATGTAATTTATAAGTTGAAATAAAACTTCATATACAAATGTGATTTATAATTGAAAATAGGATTCCAGAGGAACATTTGAAAATAAATCGAGAGGGATTTTGAATTTGGAATTTTGTGAAGTTTAAAATTCCTTTGAGTTTGGAAATGGTTTCAAAAAGGTTTTGGAGAAATAATAGTATTATTTCAGGAGTATTTTTGAGTTGAATTTGAAATCTTGTGAGATTTGGAAATTAAAAATATTTGAAAATTTTTTTAGAGATAAAAGCACTAAACTCTCAATGGTCGCTGGAAAATAATTCCGATGATGATCGCGACATCATCGGTGTTCATTTTCGAGTTTCCAAAAGAGGAATTGCTACCTGGATGTTTTGGGCTGGTGGTTGTTTGCAAAAACTGAGTTTGGTTTTGAAATTGAAAAGGGTTTTGGGTATAGTTGATTTCAAAAATGATTTTGAAATTTTGAAATTGTTTAAACTCTGGAATCTTATTTAAAGATGTTTATGGAATAATAAAATATATATTGGCTAAATAAAATGTATAATCCCGAGTTATAAAGCAAAATGTGAATGGGATTGATTGTGAATAGATTGAACTCCAGTAAAATAGTTAAATGGTTTTTGAGATAAAAATCAAATATTGAATGGTAAATTCATAGCGAATCAATTAGAAATTTAATGGTTAATGAAATGAATGGGATAATAATAGAGGTGATTTGAATTGTAAATAAATTCAGGTGAGTAGAAATGATATGAAGCGGCCTTGTTATTAATAAGATTCAATTCAGAAATAAATTGTTAAATGTGAATTAGAAATTTATATTGGATTCAATGAATATACCAATTAAATTTAAAAGTGGAATGGAATTAAATGTAATTTGAGTTGGAATCAATTTGAATTGATTGTAAAACTTAAGTAATTATTTATTAACATGGATATCCACAAATTGCATAGAATGAATTGTAGTTTGATGTAAACAAGAGTAATTAGAATTCTATGAGTTAAGAGTAGTGGAACAAAACTGATTTTGGAATTAATTGAAAGGAATAGAGTTAGTTTGGATTAAAAATAAATTGAATGTAAGAAATTGAGTTGTAAACCGTTTAAAGTGAAAGAAGATGTATATAAATGGGTTGTAAACAATTTAAATTTATGGCGGAACCCTATAAGTTGCTTATAAGTGTTGTTTAATCTGCATTGTTTATTAAAATTGGAATGTTTGTTAGTTAAACATGTAAAATGTTGTTAAATTACATGATTTTGGCACTAACATATGTAAATTGAGTTAGTACAGGTTCAGGGAAGCCGTTTGGTTGATTTTGACTGCGCTTAATGCTAAATTAAATAGCTGCTTTCTTTAAAATGCTAAAAATGAGGTACGCTTACGCAAAAATTCAAAATAGGAAATATGAACTGCATATATTGATATATATTATGATTTCCGGCCTGAGGCCGATGTATATATATATATTTGTGCATCCTGCGATATCGCAGAAGTCCCTCCGTACAAAGGAGACTCTACCAAAATTCCCCGTAAATTTCGGGAGCTAGAAATTTTTTTTTGAAAATTTTGGAAATTTTCACTAACAACAAATAAAGTTGAAATTGAACATTTAAATCTATTTTAAATATGAATGTAAAGTAAGTAAAAATCGGAGGAATTAAAGAAAGGAAAGTTCACAAATAAATTTTTAATTGAGATTTAAATAAATTAGTAAGTGTAACTGATTGAATATTCAAAAATGGAAGATAAATTGAATTCAAATGGAATTGTAAAGACAAAAGTAAATAGAAATGGATATGAACTTCAATAATGAAGTGAAAATAAGTATAAGCAGTATGTAAAATATTTATTTTGAACTTAAGGAATATGGTGAGATTCTTAAGTAATTTCGTATTGAGAAAAATATTCTAGGTGAATAATTGAATGAAGATTTAAAATTGGAAGTTGTGAAATGGGATAATTGTGGATAAGTGAATAACAATCAAATGAATGTGAATAAAAGAGAATTGATATAATTGGTAATCAATTGAAATTTATATGTAGGATGTACGTATATTATTTTATTCGCATAGCTATTTGATCCAGATGTCGAACACAGAATTTCGAGATAGATGTATCGATCCGAGTTGGAATTTTTCACTCGATTTTCGACAGCGAACCTGGATATGGATTGTTGATTGATTCTGGATATTCTCTATCATAGTTGGTGACTATGCTAGGAGAATGACGGTTTCCGATCAAGAAACCAGATCTGAGTCCGCACTAGGAAGTCGGGTGGACGATACTAGTTCGGAAGTGAAATTGTGTGATCGAGTGAGTGATCGAATGTGGTATTGCGTACGAATGATATATGTGCATCGTACGGGCTTAAGTAAAGCAAATATTGAAATTTGTAAAGAAATGTCTAAAATGGTGATTGAATATTTTTGCTTAGTAGGATATACAGGTGAATAAAAGCAATGGATAAATTGGGATTTTTGATTTTAGAAGATAAAATTTAATGGCCCGACAAAAAGGTATGTATTTGAATTTCTATATGAAATTTGATTGGGTTTTTGATCCAGCCACTTGGCTTTTTGTTTTCTTTTGAGATTTGGGAGGCCGTGGAGCCATTTTGTAGTAGTACCGAGCTAGCCGCGCAAAGGAGACGCTGGCAAAAATTTTCGAAAATTTAGAGAATTAGAAAAATTTTGAGAAATTTTGATAATTTAAAATTTGAATTCAAATTTAAATTTGAATTGATAAGTAGGTGATATGGGTTGAACTTATGAATAAGTTTGGGAAGTTAAAAGACGATTAGTGTATCATTAATAAAAGATTGTTTGGGTATTGTTAAAAGTGTTTGAATTTGGGAAATAGCTAACGGGATATGGGACATTCTTTCTAACTAGTAATTTCGGGGACGAAATTCTTTTAAGGGGGGAGGAATGTGACGACCCGGAATTTTTGGACATTTGAAATTGGAATATTTAATTAATTTTAAATATTTAAAAGCTAAATTTTTACTTGAATTTCAAATATTCATATTGGGTGAATAATTAATTGTTAAATTTAATTATCGGAATTTAGTAAAATATTGAATCTCGATTTTTAAGCCGGTTAAAAATAATTTGAAGGCTTACAAAATTCATATTTATAATACTGAAGGTATTAGAACTGTTAAAATTAAATTTAGGGGTGTTTTGTTCAGTTTTAAAAGTATATCGTTTAAATTGAATTTAAAAATTGCCTTCCGAGGCACGGTCTCGGAATTTGACGAAACCAGTTCCATTGGATCCGTAATATTGTATTATTATCGGATTTCAAATTTCAAAGTGATTGGAGTTGTTGTGAGACCGTACGATATATAAACGTATAGAATTTACTGAGACCAATTGAATTTAAATAAAATATATTCACTCTCTTTTAAACCGACAATACGTACATCCCGCACCCAAATTGTTTCCTTCATACCCTTCTCTTCTCTAAGAAGCTATCGAACTAAAATATCTAAGAAAATTTTATACTTCGAAGTCTCGCGTTCCCTTTCTTTTTGAACAATCAAACCAAATCAGAGAGGAACGAGTTCCAGCCTTCATTTCTTTTTTCCCCAAATTCAATCGTAAATGGCAGAACAAAGAAATTGATGGCCGAGCCTCCTAATTTGAAAATCAAATTTCTTAATTGAGAAATTAAATCCCAAAATTTATTTGAAACATTTTAATATCGTTCTCTCCACTTTGGTTTCTGGAATCGAAGTCTCGCTCGGGATGGAAACCAAATCGAACTCGTTCGAAGGTTAATAAAGCTCATCCTCCTCAAAACTAGAATCGAGATCGAATCAGAGTTTGTTCGTGATAGGCGATTGGTGATAGGAGAAAAGCTTGAGGGCTTGGGAAGGAGGGTTCGCGAGCACTGGAAGTAAGGGCTTCATCGTCAAGCTCGACGGTGACAAGGAGGGGCCAAGGTGGAGGTTGCGAAGTGGATGCGTTGGGTCGTTCGAAGATCTTGAGGCGGCAGGCGATGCACTGCATTGTAGAGTCGTGGTTCCAGTCACGATTTTGAGGCTCGGGCTCGAGCACAGCGGGGTCGCGAGTTGGTTGAGTTTGACGTTTGCTGCTTGGGTGATTGAGGTGGTCGCGATGGCCAGATTTCGATCGACTGGAATTGATTTCGTGTTGGTCACGATTTCGCCAGTGAGGTATTTTCTACCCATTTTGTTAAATTATATTTATTTTTAAAGGCAGTAAATTTTTGACAGTAATGTATATAAGCGTATCTTTCAGTTTATGCAGTAAAGACATGTTTTGATTCTGAAATAAAGATATATATACATGTATATATGGTTTAAACTGGAGATATAAATTAATAAACAGAAAGAAAATTTATTTTTTTGACAACCTTGTTCAACTGGAAATTTTATATAAGAATTTTTAAAGTTGGAAATTTTAAATGCATTAAATTGGGAAAGGTAAATAAAATTTAAAGAGTTTATGTAAAATTTGGATTTCTATCTATATAAATTGATTTTTTACAAGTCTATGGATTTCTAAGGAAAAATATAAGCATATAAATTATTTATATAAATATATATATATTTTCAAACTAGTTTATTTTAAAATAAGGGATTATAGTGATTAACTTGGTTAAATTAGCCTACTCAATTATTTTAGTTGCTAAAACATTAACGGCAAATTAGTTTAAATTAAATTTTTTAGTTAATCAAATTAATAAATGATATTATCCAATAATTCAAATGTTAATAAATCATAAATGTTTATAAGGTCAAAATCTGGGAGAGAGCAAGCTGGATTGGAAATGGGATACAAATAAATAAAGGTGAGTTAATCTCACTCATCTGGTTGCTAATTTAATTTTAAATGGCTAAATTTAAATAATTGTTTGAATGATTGATTTGGTTTGATGTGATACTATATATATATAGTAGTATTTAGCAATATATACATATTGGCATATGTATATATTAGAATTGTTGATATTCCCGCATTATATAGCGGATGAGACCCTATGCGCCGCATAATAGCGGATGATATTTTATAAAACCCATATACCGCGATATTCCACCTCGAAGTGGAATTGGTATTGTGCTAACGTTTGTGGATGCAGGGAAACAGGTTGGAGGGATCCAACTGGATTCCTCAAAATATTTAATTTTGTTTAAATATTCTGTGATATGATTGTTGATATCCTGTGATGATTTATATTGGATAATCTGGTTGGATTGAATTTCCCAGTATAATGAGTTATCAAAAGCAATTGAATTGGATTTTTGGAAAGAAATAAAAGAGTAAAATTTAAGTTAAGTAATTCTAGTGAATTCGAATAAATTAAATATGGAAAAGAGGAATTTTGAATAAACAGAGAAATATTGAATTTAAAGGAAACTTATGTGATGTTATTTAAAGGGATAAATAATTTATTTTAATTCAATGTTTAAATGTAATTTAGATGAAAGAAGGAATTTGGGAAATCTGAAACTTGTGTTTCGGTTTAAAGATTTTAAATCATAATGAGAAATAAAATCTGGAAGTTAATTAATTTGGAAATAAATGGATTAAGTAAGGAAATTTATTTCAAAGTAAATTAAATTGTAGAATCAATTGTAAATTGATTTAAATATTTTGGGATTTGAAATTTAAAGAGAAATGAGATTTTGGAGATATAAACTGGGTTTATAAAGTGAAATGGAACATCAGTGGATATTTGAAAATATAAATTCAAGGTGGGAATTTATAAAAGGGATATGAATTGGTTTAAAAATAAATGTTGATTTATTTTTAAAAGATGGAAATGAGAAGTGTATTTCTCTGGATAGCCAAGTACGTTTTTCCAAGGCAATTTTAAATATAAGTTAAAAGTTTTAATATGTTTTAAAAAGCATATTTTAGAAAATTGATTATTTCTAAATGTTAAAGTCTAAAGTAGTACTTTCAAAAATCTATTATTGTAGTAATTATATAAAAGTGATTTGGTATTATGTTTTTAAAGAGGGAAATTTAGTTTGTATTTATAAATGGTTTTATTTTAAAGTATATATTTTAATAAAGTATTAAAGTAGTTTAAGTTCAATGTTATAAAATATATTTATGATAAAGTGCTTTTAAATTATTTTTAAATTTAAGGTATTTTGTACTTGGTGTTTCAGAGAAAATAAATATTTGGGGAAATGTATTCCGTAAGCAGAAACTGTTTGAAATTGTTTTCAAAAGAGTTTGAAAATAGAAATATATCTTGCGAAGATATTTGAGATTAATAAATAATGTGGGAAATTATTTATTGTGTGATGGTTGCTTGTGAATGTGAATTGATAGTTCAATAACCGACTATCAATATTGGCCAATGCGCTGATCGTTTTGAAGAGACCGGGATCGGGATTAATTTCTCGAAAACCACTTCGATCCGGTTTGTACGTTTCGTGAAAACGATTTCGGAGTCGGAGATGGAGCAGTGAAGTGCAAGGGCTAGTCGCTACTAATCCTGAGGATATTTCCAAAATGGATGTAGTAGGAGTAGTGCCTTCGGTTCCGTTCGGACCCGGGACGGACTTGTATGGACGAATGCTTTCGGGACATCATCAGCGGACGATGGGCATTCTAAGGGATATGTTCTATAAAGGTAACGCTTAGCCTCGAGCCTCATCAACCGGGAATGACTGAAAATCAGGGGTTATGCAGCAAGGCTTCGTGGGTAGCTCCCACTTGAGAGTAAGGTCATCCCTGTCTAGATGTCCCTTTATATTTAGGCTTAGTGGTGCGGTTGCTGATCACAACCGTGGGGTGATTTTATTCGGAATCATCCAGTAAGGGATGGTTCCGGCCTTATGTTGCAGGGGACTTAGGGTGGGTCCTCGGTACTGTGATCTAGGCCACGTACTGTGACAGGTGGTACCCCAGTGCCTAGTCATTCGTTGGAAATCCATTCTCCCTACGTGCCTTGTACGAGTTTTGTTTGTATTACTCACGTTGTGGCTAGTATGCTGGAATTTAATCATGTAACAATTTCAGCTATTTTAATAAGTATTTGTAAATAGACACTATTATAATATAAGAGGATTTTTATAAAAAGTGTTTTAGCTATCGTAAGGTAAAAACCCGACATGTTTATTTGTGGCATGGTCTTACGAGATGCTTTTGTTTTCAAAGGATTTTGAAACTTTAATAATCAATTTGAGTGTGATTTTCTCACGCTGGTTTTCCAGACTAACTCGGGTATTGTTTTATATGATGCTCGGGTCAGACCGAGATAAACAGGTTTAGGATATGATGCTGTGGAGCTCAGGAGACGAGCTGGGTGCCGATACGTACTCCCGTACTTGCTATTATTTTTCCGCTGTGTATTCGGTTGTATGTTATGGATGTTGATGTACTCTGATGATGTATTCTGATGATGTATTGTATAAACAGATATAGTTTTTGATTTGTGTAAAGATATGTTGATATATTATATTTTATTCCGCTACGATGGTTAGATTCTGATATTGTTTTCTATTTTTCTTCTTCTACCTCTTCTTTTTTTAATCAAGATGTTTCGATTTTTCGCGTAAGAAAAATCGGGATATCACACTGCACACCATTTCTAATTTTATTTGAATTTTGAACCTTTTAATGCTACAAGTGAAATCAAAAGAAATAAAGTGGAATAGATTATAGGTTATTTAAATCTCAAGTACAGATCTAATTCTACTATGTTAATACAAACAATTAAATCTCAACAGATTCACAGATTGATATTTATTTAGGGAAATTCTGGGGGTTTTAGTGCTATATTTTTGTTTACCAAAATTTCCCAAGGCGTACATAAAATCCAAATAAATACTATTCAATTACAAAAATTTGAAAAACTTGATATTTCCACTCATAGAGAATTGTTTGCTTCCTAACTGAATTTGATTCCACTACACCTAATTCCCTTTCAGATCTCCCTCTTTTGGAGTATACGACAAAGGGAATTGTGTATAGAAATTAAATTCAGAATTAGAACCTAGAGAGGAATAAAATCAAAAATCAAAAGAATTAAACGTCTAAACCTCTTACTTGAAAATCCTAACTGATTCTGGAATCTAAAGAAGAAGAAAGAAAAGAAGAAGTGATCTGATTTATACCTATCCTAATTCCCTGTTAGATCTCCCTTTTGAATATACAATAAATAGATTTTGCGTATATATATTAGATTTCAGAAATCAAAAGACAGAGAGAAGAAGGATTGAGAAATTAATTTAACTTAGAGATTAGAAATTGGAATAACTTACCAGAAAGTTTACTGTTTCTAAAACCCTAAAGGGAAATATTTTGACTAAGTTTCGCCGTTGCTACATAATTTTATGAAAGAAAAGTGGAGGTCTAGGTGACTATTTATGGAGGTGTGAAGAAAGCATAACCGTTGGATATAAATAATTAAATCCGGACCGTCAAAATAGCCAAATCCCTAGCCACCAACTACAGGCAGCGTTCAACCGCCACCATCCACCAGTCGACCACTAGCGGTCGACCAGTCGTGGTCAAGGGGTCAATCGCTCCCCTTCATTTTTAGACATTTTGTTTCGATTTTGTTTTATTATATTTATTAATTTATTTAATTTTAACGTCACATGTTAACTTTAGCTCTTACTTAAACTTTAAGCCTCTCTTAACGTTAACTTTTAAATTTTAAAATTCAAATTTCATATTTTAAATTCAAATTCTAACTCAAACATTTAAATTTTAAATTCGAAAACAAACATCTATAACTTCTCTGTTTGAACTCTGATTTCAACATATTGTATATGGAATTGATTAGAAAATCGCCAATGATGCAATGGTGCGACTTCCATAACTAAATTCCAAAATTTACAAAATTTTCATTTTTAATCTTATTTTAATTATTTAATTTCTTACTAAATTTTATAGGGTGTTACATTCTCCCACCTTAAAAAGAATTCCGACCTCGAAATCACCAAGGGAAGAGAGTATAATACGCACTCAACAACCATGTTATACAACCAATTTATTTACAATATCTATTCAACCATCTACTCAACCAAAAATACAATGTGATTATGTATACAAACATACTATATGTGAGCTCAATCCTAGGGTGAATGCAAGATCATGACATATAGACATGTATGAAAACATCCTAAATATACATAAAATTCTATATGAGTGTAGGAATAACAGTAAGAAGTGTGGAAAACATCTTTTGTTATCCAATGTAGCAACCACAATGCAACCAAATATCTATATTTTTGGGGAGGAAAGTTTACCAGAGAAAAGTTCGGGATCTTTTCTTCAGTTTCCCATGTGCTTTCCACTAGAATACTTCCTTATCTACTCGAATCAACCTAATTTCTTCATTACAAAACCTCTCAATACTATGCTTCACAATGCGTGCAGTGGCACGGTGAGGGGATGGGCTCCTTCTCAACATTATTTAACTGATAAGACTCTATTATAGAGGCAATGTCATGCAGACATTCCCTCAAGTGTGGAACATGAAAGACGTCATGAACTCCCACTAACTAGTCTGGAAGCTCCATTCAATAAGCAAGTTTCGCCACCCTCTTCAAAATCAAGAAAGACCCAATGAACTAGGGTGCCCACTTCCCAGATGTACCAAACCTCGTAACCTTTCTAAGAGGGGAAACCTGAACGAATACCATGTCCTTAACTAAAAACGTCAATCTCTTCTTCACCTATTAGCATTGGACTCCTAACGGTCCTTTGTGGTCTTCATTTTCCGCCTAAACACTTCTACCTTTTCCAAGGTCCTCCAAAATCTATGATGCAAGCTCTGAACAAACCTTCTAAATTCAAAGTCATTTTCGAAGCATATTGCAAACTCCTCCAAAACACCCTAGTGAACAAAGGTACTCTATCATTAACAATGTTAATTGGAAATCCATGAAGCTGCACCACTTCCTTGACATAAATCTGTGCTAGAGATACTGCAATCCTATTACTTTCAACGGAAGTAAAATGAGCCAACCTACTATGACATAAATAACATCATTGCTCCTAGGCAACCCGTATATAAAGTTCATCGACATATGCTTCCATTTCCAACATGGAATCTCCAATGGTAATGTCAATCATCTAGTCTTGTCTTGCTTAGCTTTAATCCTTTGGCACGTCAAATATCATGAAACAAATTCAGTGACTCTCTCTTCATCCTTAACCAAATAGAAAATTCTCTTCATATTCATATACAACTTATCACATTCGGGGTGATTAGTGATGCTCTGTAAGCTTTAGGTTTAAAGCATTCTAACCTAATTTCCTTACTAACTTCAGTTTTTCGCTAGATAAGTGCCCTTATGAAATTTCCCTATTTACGATGTTCCTTAATATATATATATATATATATATATATATATATATATATAGCAGTCTAATCGCATATCTAAAATCAACACAGTGATAAAACATTGATAAAACAGGAACGTGGCTTATACAAATATCAAACACTTTTCCTAAAGGAGACAACTAGAGATTTAAATCCAAAAACTCTATAAAAAAAATTTGTTGGAAGCTGCCCTTAATCATTAACTGGTGTTAATGATGTTTGGTCCTAATACTCCTTACCAATTTAAGATGTATATTCATAGAATGTCATTCCATAATTTACCCCTTACTTAATTCATTTTCTTAGTTCTAATAAATATCCATTACCCATGATAACCGGTCATTAATGTCAAAATTGATAGTCTCCTAATCCTTGTTTAATCCATTTCAATCTATTACCAATTTAAAATTCACTTATTATCAGTATTCAATTCCTCCATAAATACCATACCAGATTCCTTAATCGGTCCCATATTACTTTCCTTTTTATCCCCTACTAATATAAATTTATTACCCATTAAATCTATAATTAATGTCCATCAATCCTAGTCCTATAATTACTACGCTGTTTATAATTAATACGAATACTGTTGTAAATTGCACTATTTATATATTTCTTGTTTCTAATTATTAATTTCCAAACTAGACCATTCCTTTCCATATTTTATTTTATTAGAGGTACCCTCCCAGAAGGATTACCATTATAAACTTCCACAAATTAACCACAAGTGATATTTTTGCTTTGTTTGAAATTACAACGGAGTATTGAAATAGGCAGTGTAAATTATAAAAAAGAATATGCATATCTTACACATCTCTTTTCATTTTTGGTATATCCCTTGTTAATTCAAACGCCACATGTTTATATATTTAAGGAATTAGATAATTTATGGAAATTCCATGGAACCTGCTCCCAATAAATCAAAAATATAGAAATTCAAAATCCAAGGGCAATCTAACTTACAACCCAATTATAGATCTGGTATACCTTTACAACATTTCCAACATTCTACAAATAAATGTTTGGGACTGATTTTAAATTTCAAAATCAGGTTGTACGTACTATTCGTATTTTATTAATATCCTAAAATCTTTAGCCTTTATTTCCTAAATAATGATCACTATTTACTCCATAAAATATAAAACTTAGAAGTTCACAATACGCTAGTATTCGACATTTGAAATTCAACTTGCAAAAGAATTCCCACATCTCAAAAGAAAACATTTAAGCATACTTTCCAAAAGGATTTCTGAGTTGTAAAAATAGTTCGGGAAATTAAATTCTCAAAAGCATCTAAACATCATATTTTATTTTTTCCACATTTCTGTTCCATTTTTAGTGAACATTTGGGCAAAACATTCCAAAAATATTTGAACCCAATTTTCATAATTTTCAAAACATTTACCGCTTTATTCTTAATCCCAACTTCAAAAATTACTTAGTAAAATAACTTCCCTTCTCAAATACTTTTACCTTAAAGACTTACTTCTTTAAAATTCGGATTTTAAACCCGAAACATTCAAAAACTCAATTATTAAACTGAACCATCAAAAATTCAAAAAGGATTGCTTAATCCCAAAAAGAAACAAAATAATTTTCCTCTTTCAAAAAGTTTTTACATTAAATATTTATTCTTTTAAAAGTTGGTCTTTTTAATTCAAAACGTTTAAAAACATCTTCTACAACTTTAAACAATAAAAAGTGGAGTACACAACGTAAACTCGTATCCCATAAATTTCCTACCCTATTCTCATCACTCCTCTCCTACATTATCTCAAACTAGATTACTAATCCTATTTTATAAGTTACTAACGTAATTCCTACCCAAATATCAAATTATTACCTTAGTTTATATTTTTTTCTACTTAAATGGCTTCTACATCATTTTAATCAAGTTCCATTTCTATTTTTTTAAAAGAATTTTTAATGAACTTTCAAATTTATGAAATAGGAAAAATCATCAAGTCCCACTTGTGCTCTATTTTAAATTTATTTCAAAAAGAAAAATCTCTTTATCGAAAATATTTAGACCGAAAACTTTTTGACCCAAACAAAATTTGAAACTAAGAGTTTTAAAAATAAAAAACCCTTTTTACCTAAAACATTTTTTTATTCACAGACTTTCGCCTTCACAACTTCTTTTAAGTTATGATTTTCCAAATTTCTTTACTTTTCAAAACAACAACTTCTTAATAAATTTTTCAAAAAATCCATTCAAAACATTTCAATGAGATTTCCAAAGAAAACCTTTTCATCAAATTCTTTTCACATGAGGTTGTATTTTTGGAATTGACTTTAATTGTTCTCTCTATTGCATTTTTTTTCTATCATCCCTTACTTTCGAATATTTACAACTATACTACTTATAATATTTAATTACTACTTAGCATGTTTATTCTCTATTTCTACAAATGTTGATTGTCCATAATAAATGATTATTATTCTAACCGGATAATTTATAAAGATATTTATTTATTCATCCAACTTTTCCTATTAAAATTTTTTTACCTCTCCATAATTACCCTAATAATCTCTTTAATTAGTCCATTTATATCATAATTAAATTATTATAACTCCCTATTTGTTGCACACTTATTGCCTTATTAATTTTAGAGCTACAAACTTTTTCATTTACATTCCTTACGATACGACCTCCCTTACACATTCCTTACTCTATTTACTTTTCCAACCTATAGTCGTCTTGTCCATCCTTTTGGAATATGGTTGCGACCACTTCTATAGTCGGAATTTATAAAGTAAATTCAAATTAAGTATATAAACAGTAGACTTTTGAAAAATAATTTTAAAAATAACAATTGCGCTACTCATACATATACCTTTCTCCATTGATCGGGTAACCTAAGCTCTAATATCAAATGTAATGGTCACCATAATGGTGGTGGCTACAAGCCTCTCAACTCCTAAGCCAGTCCTTTGACTGTTTGACCAACCCATCTTGGAACATGTAGGGGTAAGAGTCAAAGCTTCACCATGGTTCACAATGCGAGAACCTCCTATCATGCTTCAATCAGTTTTGATACCAAATGTAACAACCCGCCCTTGAAACGGACCTAATTTCGACCAAACAAAAGCTCATCGAACCTTAGGCCCTTCCCAAGGTGAGTTGTTAAGTAGATAAAATTTTAACAATACATAGTACACAGAGCTATCTAACTATACTTTCAAAATCTCACAGCGGAATGGATAAAATATAATATCAGAAACAATTACCCATTTCATAAAAGAAAACCATTTTAAAAACATAACTGGTTGAACCTTACAGCATGTTTTCATAAAACCTTCGTAGTACAATATTCCAAAAAAAACATAATTGTTTGAACTGTGTACAGTAAAAATATTTTAAAAGCATAAATAGATATATAACATCCATAAGTCTTTATCTCCACCTTTGTCTCCTAAATCAACATTGCCCCCACTAACCTGTATGTTGTAATGAGGAGTGGGTTAGAACAACAAATGTCTAGTGAAATGAAAATCTCAAGCTTTACCATAATGTAGTTGTGCAGTATTATTTAGATAAGAATTATGTCTTACGTATTAAAACTATACCATACTAATAACTTTAACTGTAAGCCCAGAGGACTTTCCTGTCCAGTTCCAAAACTCCAATGCAACTAACACCAATGATGACCCAACCCAATAAATAACTTTTATTGCGAATCGGACAGACTCTAACCATTTAATATCTATAAAATAGACAGTCCCGGTCATATAATACATAACCCATTTTCAAATTCTAATGCCACTATCATTAATGATGCGCTAGAGAGAACCTTCAAACCACTTAAGTTATTAGGGATTAGGTAGACTTTGACCATTTAAGACCTATGAAATAGGTAAGTTCCCATCATTTAAGACCTAATCCAAGGCGGATCCCTACATGGTTCTCACTAACTGACATCATAAGAAATCACATCAGGTTATTTAATACTTCTCTTAAAGAAAGGGGCAGACCATATCATAGCCATTTAATACCTCTAACTCGAAGCGGACCCCTTCTTAAGATTTCACCTGGCATATCAATAGCGTAACCGATGACCTATAACTCAACCGTGACATCTCAGATTAATCCGACT
Organism: Allium fistulosum; assembly: GCA_030737815.1. Taxonomy (NCBI): domain Eukaryota; kingdom Viridiplantae; phylum Streptophyta; class Magnoliopsida; order Asparagales; family Amaryllidaceae; genus Allium; species Allium fistulosum. The sequence goes on from CM060905.1 coordinate 984,388,691, forward strand.
ATTCATGGGTAACCATAGCAAGATTGACTAGTCAAATTTACCCTATAGAATTGGGACTAATCTCGCATCCACTAAGGTTATTTACTATAGATGATGTCCCACATTAATTTGCAAAGCCACGCCGTTGGTAGATAGATTTAACTCGGCAGACTTCCATGTAACTTTGGACTAACCTCGCATCCCTATAACTTAGTTATACTTTATATTTATACTAATTATATACATATACCATCCTACATGATTAATAATTGAGGCCTTATAAGGAAATCCCTTATTACACCTCTAATTAGGGATTAACTCCCATAATCATCATTAACTACCTTCATAAGAAATTAATGTTATCTACTACCTGTTAATTCTAATTAATACATTCAATATGCTATAATTATTAAACTATTATTAACTTTATTAATCAATAGGTTAATATCATACACACACACACACACTCACAGAGCATGAGTTAGAATAAAATATTTACAAACATACGCAAATAAAATGCCAATTAATTTGAATGTCAAACCCATACAAGTCCTAAACTCCAACAAAAATATAGCTAATATCCTTAGCCAACAATTGACTTGTATACACAAAGGATAATACCAAACTCATCTTATATTAACATAGTAGAATTTACCTTCTCTAATTCAAGGAAAACAATTTTTATAATTTAGATCTTTTACATTCTATTCAACTTTTGTACATAACACCTTGGAGTGAAAAAGGATCCACACTAGTTTAGTTTATAGAAATAGGCAGTACAAACTACAAATAGTCAAACCATACTTTGCACTCTGTTTCTAACTTTATTTGCTTTTTGAACCCTTTAATAATACGAGTGAAATCAAAAGAAATAAAGTGTAGTAGATTATAAATTATCTAAATCTCAAGTACAAATCTAATTCTAATATGTTAATACAAACATCAGGAAGCAAATTCAGTGACTCTCTTTTATCCTTGACCAATTAGAAAATTCTCTTCATATTCATATACACTTCATCACATTTGGGGTGAATGGTGATGCTCTGCAAGCTTTAGGTTTAAAGCATTCTAACCTAATTTCCTTACTAACTTCAGTCTTATCTTTAGTTTTTCGCTAGTTTAGTGTCCTTATGAAATATCCCTATTTATGATGTTCCTTAATATATATATTTATTTAACGGTCTAATCACATCCCTAAAATCAACATAGTGATAAAATAGAAACATGCCTTATACCATATCAAATACTTTTCCTAAAGGAGACAACTAGAGATTTAAATCCAAAAACTCTAAAAGAATTTTTTGTTGGAAGCTACCCTTAATCATTAACTAGCGTTAATGATGTTTGGTCCTAATGCGCCTTAACAATTTAAGATGTGCATTCCTAGAATGTCATTCCACAATTTCCTACTTTCTTAATTCATTTTCTTAGTTCTAATAAATATCCATTATCCATAATAACTGGTCATTAATGTTAAAATTAATAGTCTCCAATCAATCCTTGTTTAATCCATTTCAATCTATTACCAGTTTAAAAATCACTTATTATTAGTATTTAATTTCTCCATATATACCATATCATATTCCTTAATCAGTCCCCTATTAATTTCCTTTCTATCCTCCAATAAATACAAATTTAGTACCCATTAAATCTAGAATTAATGTCCATCAATCCTAGTCCTATAATTACTACGTTGTTTATAATTAATACGAATACTATTGTAAATTATGCTATTTATACATTTCTTATTTCTAATTATTAATTTCTAAACTAGAACATTCCTTTCCATATTTTATTTTATTAGAGCAAACCTTCCAGAAGGATTACCATTATAAACTTTCACAAATTAACCACAAGTGATATTTTTGCTTTGTTTGAAATTACAAGGGATTTTTTTCTTCTTCTTTTATCAAAATAGACAGTGTAAATTACGGAAAAGAATATGCATATCTTACACATCTTTTTTCATTTTCGGTATATCCCTTGTTAATTCAAATGCCACACGTTTATATATTTAAGGAATTAGATAATTTATGGAAATTACATGGAACCTGCTCCCAATAAATCAAAATATAGAAATTCACAGTCCAAGTGCAATCTAACTTACAACCCAATTATAGATCTAGAATACTTTTACAACATTTCCAACATTCTATAAATAAATGTTTGGGAACAATTTTAAATTTTCAGATCAGGTTGTACATACTATTCTTATTTTATTAATATCCTGAAACCTTTAGCCTTTCTTTCCTAGATAGTGATCTCTATTTACTCCATAAAACATAAAACTTAGAAGTCCACACTACACTAGTATTCGACCTTTGAAATTCAACTTGCAAAAGAAGTCCCGCATCTCAAAAGAAAACTTTTAAGCATACTTTTAAAAAGAATTTCCGAGTTGTAAAAATATGTTAACAAGAAAACTTGTCAGCATCTCAAAGCTATGCTGTTAGAAATGCTATTCATATTTTAAAAGAAAGTTTTTGAAGTGACCAACTCTTCGAAACCCCTTTTGAACTAGTTGATTAGGGTGGATTGCATGTGGAGGATAACCTTATGAAAATATTAATCATAATTAAGAAATCTAATCAAATTAGTCAAATGAAGGTCAAGGAAAGAACATCTCCTTCATATCCCCTTTCGAGCGAGTCAAAAGGGTTATTTGCATCTCCTTTCATGTGGGAAGTAAGATATCGATGATTTATCTCCTTCGATTGTATCAAAAGACCATTCTGCCTCTAAAAGAAGAATTTTCTTTTGACAGCATCGCTTCTATTATTTTTGAAAAGAACCCCTTTGAAAGGGTTATATGTACTCTTTTCGTAGGTGTCCATCCTTCTAGCATGACTTAGTATTCATGCATCGAGTCCCTTTCGATCAGGTCGAAAGGGTGATAATTCTTTCAAAGCGGACTCAATGTATGATATATAAGTTCTATATTCAATATACAATGAAAATAACATCTCGGACAATATAAGTTTCATGAACTTATTAACATCGAAACACTAGCATCGTCTAAATTTGACATTTGATATCATGACACATGAGGATAGCGTGATTCGAATTTACATTATCTGAGTTGATCCTATTGCATCGCATAAGACATATAAGAGGTAAGAAAATAAGTAAGCATCATGTGCAATTGGTCATTAGTCAAGCTAATGGCCAAAATGATCTTTATCATGATCAAAATCTATATTGAATCCATGCGCTTTCTCCTTTTTGCATTTATATAAATCGAGTTACAAGAATGAGAGTTTTTCCTCGAGTTGATTTAGAGTTACAAAGATTTGATCTGCTATGAATTGAGAGAAAAAATTTAGAGTTCCCAAAATCGGACCCCTAGTCGTATTTATAGATGCGGGTTGACCCCCTTTCACACTCATTCTTTTGCCTTAGTCGAAAGGCCTTCCTTTAACCTTCTACGCGCATCCTTTCGACATGGTCGAAAGGCCTTCACTTAACCTTGTGCATGCAACTTTTCGACATGGTCAAAAGGCCTTCCTTCAACCTTCTACGTGCCTTCTTTTGATACGGTCGAAAGGTATTTCTTTTAACCTTTCTCATTCATTCTTACGCCACTTTTTCATATCAGACCTTTCGACCTAGTCAAAAGAATTTCCTTATCAACCCTCCGTTGTCGTTAGAGTTTGAGTGTCTTCTTTACTTTGCTTTTTACTGGACTGCTTTCGACTTCATTGAAAGAGGGGTATGAGAACTCTCTGCTTTGTGCTGCTAAGCTGTTGCAGGTGAGAGATAAGTTGGGCTTTCACATAGCTTCAAAAGGAATGGTGAGTGACGACTGGATCTTAGCAGAAGGATGCTGAGCCTCATATGGAGTTTTCATCATGCCATTGATGGGTTCCAAGCATTTCGAAAGGCTTGCTCTTACTTTAGAAAGGTGTATATTGGAGTCACTTCTTCAAGTAGTAGATTGACAATGACGAAACCCACTATTTTGAAGGAATTGGTTCTTGTGTGCGAGTCTATCGTCCAATATCTTTGAAAGGTGTTTCGAACCCATACTAGCCTTTCTTATATTTGTGGATCTATCCGTCGAAAGGTATAGATGAGGCGGAAGGGTAGCTTTGCTTTCTTTTCCACCTTTTCAAAAGCTTTTGTTTCGCTTGTCATTTGTAAGGGCACCCGACGCTTTCGATTCCTTTGAAAGTTATCTCAACATCTTCGACATGCTGCTTTTGAACTTTGGAAAAACCCATGTCTTCAATTCTTGTGGAGCCTAGCACTTTTCAATGAGTCTTCTTTCGTACCTTTACTCTGAAGTGAATTTTTATGGTTAACAAAATAGTTTGTGAAATTAAATTCCCAAAAGCATCTAAACATCATATTTTATTTTATTCCATATTTATGTTCCATTTTTAGTGAACATTTAGACAAAACATTCCAAAAATATTTGAACCCGATTTTCACAATTTTCAAAACATTTACCGCTTTATTCTTAATCCTAAATTCAAAAATTGCTTAGCAAAATAACATCCCTTCTCAAATACTTTTACCCCAAAGACTTACTTCTTTAAAAGTCGGATTTTTGACCCAAAACATTCAAAAACTCAATTATTAAACCAAACCATCAAAATAAAAAATGATTTCTTAATCCCAAAAAGAAGCAAAATAATTATCCTCTTTCAAAGCTTTTTACATTAATTATTTAATGTTTTAAAAGTTGGTCTTTTTAATTCAAAACGTTGAAAAACATCTTCTACAACTTTAAACAATGAAAAGTGGGGTAGACATGGTAAACTCATATCTCATATATTTCCTACCCCATTCCCATCACTCCGCTCCTACTATAACGACCCACTATTTTGGACCATTCAAATCGACAATAAAACCACACATGTCGGACTTGAACAATTCAAAACGATAGATTGTAAATAAATTTGGAGCAAATAAAATCAATCACAGAATCATAGATACAGAATATCAGAATAACTCACAGCGGAAATAAAATACATAGTAGTTCATGAAGCTACTATAATACATAGTCTCAAAATAGATACAAAATACCATAGTCAGAAAAATAGATACAACAGAAGTCAGAATACATAAGTTCGCAAATACATAAACAAAGCTGAATAGGAAATAACTGAAATGGAAATAGACAACTAGAAAGACAGATAAACTCCAGCCAATCTCTAGATCTAGAAGATGAATCCAAAGCTGTGATACTCAGACTGACCAGAGCGTAAAGCAAAAACACAAACACTTGAGTCAGGAAATACATACTTATACAATGTAAATCAACTCAAGTGAACTGTAATAGAAATGCATCAATATCTTAAAGGATGCTTGGGATCGCCCATCCTTTAAGGATCCGTTAAACTATCTACTATGTAGTAAGATACGCTATTATAATAATGTCTAAAGTAAAGTAAACCTATTTAAAAATAGCGTTAAGGCTTTACATTTTCCACCTTAACACATTTTTAGGTATGCCAATAGTCTATACAGTACCGTTACTCCGTAAACTGGAGCTACTAGAGGATACTCTATAGGTATGACACAAATCAAACTCATAGTAAAGCACGCTATGGTAGGTGACACGGCACAACTAGGCAATGCCAAGGTAGATATACCAATTATGCATCCGGATGGTTGGTAACGCAAAGCCGCAGCAATCGCCCAACTCGAGCCACACTCTCGAATCAAGGGGTGTACCCAATCAATCACAAAGTAATAGAATGGTATACAATGGAATGTGTCCAATAAGAGAAGCTACCTCATTAGCCCGGAATCGCTCCTGTTTTAGCCACCTTATGCTAACTCATGGGAGTTAGGTCCACGTAAATACCTTAGAATCGTCGCCACCATCCTACTTCATTCTGGAATCTCCACCGCGTACACGGTTATTGAAGTGGTTTTCGGTATCGATAGAGAGTATGTCCATATCCGGTCATGGTCTCTTTAACAACCAATCGTTATTATAACCCGTGGTTATAAATTACAAAATGGTTTATATTTCAATTCAAAACATATTCAATTTAAACCATTTAAATTCAATGTCAATATCTTTCAAAAAATAATATTCACTTCCAAAGTGGTAGCATTTCTAAGTTCATTCGTTTAATTATAACATTTCCAAAAACATTGTATTTTAGCATTCGTAGCACTTTGAAAATGTGATAATACATATATTAGCATTTCGAAAATATTATCTTTTCAGAAACAGCAGCACTTAGAAAACGTTACTGTACATATAATAGTGTTTCAAAAATAGTCTTTTTCAGAAACAGCAGCACTCAGAAAATGTTACTGCAAATATAGTGGTATTTCAAAAATTATTGTCTTTTCAGAAACAACAGCACTCAGAAACCGTTACTGCAGATATAATGGTGTTTGGAAAAACAGTACATTTTCAGAAATGGTAACACTTGTAAAACACTACCTTAAAATCACAACGTTTCAGAAATGCTGCCAATACAAATCTGAGATTTATTATAGCATTTAAGAAACATTATAATTTCAGTTTTTCACCAATTTTAACTTATAAAACATATCTCACTTTTAAGAAATATTTATTTGGATATCATTTCACTTATGATTTTATAAAATAAAATTTTATAAATAAAATATCCAATTAAACCATAATTCATTTATTAAGTCAAAAATACACTTAAATTGCTTAAATTTTAATTTAAAAATAACTTGATACGTTATTTACTTTTAAAATATCCATTTCATAAATAAAATATTTTATTTCCAAGTTAATCCTAAAATTCCATTTAAACCAAATTTTCAATTATTAAGTCAAATCACATTTTAATTAACATTTTAATCATTTATTGACTTATACAAATTTAACTTATAGAAGAATCACTATAAAATTTATTTAAATCATTTAAATCCAATTTAAGGTAAAATCTCATATATTTTAAATTCCAAATACTTAGAATTTTCAGAAAAATCTTTATATTTAAAATTAACCACGGATTTGTATAATTTTTTCTAACCTAGGTCAAGTGAATACAGATATTGTTATCCCACCTTTTGGTCAAGGTTGGAATATCAACAAATTGGCAAGGAACGATGGATATCAAGATCGGGAATCGATTAGAAATAAGGCTGCAATGGATGTCGTCAAAATCTGACCGGGCTCCGATCGGAACGGAATCGATTGGAGATGATGATGAAGGCTAGGTGGAACTACGTTTCGATTTTCAGGTCAATCGGAGATCGTATGCATAAGATATGGATGGATTGAAATGCACAGGGCACGGTTCGTATCGATGCATTTTGCATCGATCGTCATATGGTGGTTCGAATCGATACCATTCGTATCGATTGGAAAGCAAGGACTTCGAATCGATACCGTTCGTATCGATCGGCATGGGTTCAGTTCAGTGAAGTTCGCATCGATCGGGTTCTAGTTCGACTCGATGACTTCGTATCGATGGGATGGTGAAGGATGACAGCATGTTCGTATCGATCAGGTAGGAAGTAAATGGGTTTCGACTCGATAGCAATGGACCCAAAATGGATAGGTTCAAATCGATTGGTGTAAACGAGATCGATTCGAAACATGCTCCTGGGATCGATACGAATAAGATCAGTGGATGCGAGCGAGAAGTGTGCATGAGTCAAAGAGGGAAAACGTCAACACGGCAAAATATCCGGAGTGATTCGATCAACAAGGCGACAAAGGTGGATCGATCCTGAGAATTCGCAACATGTCACCACACAGGCATGTGCTCTGATCGATTCGAAGAGATCGATTCGAACCGATCGATTCGAACCAGAGTGCCTGCCGAAATACTACAACTTGAATCGATCATAACTTGAGATCTACAAGTCCAAATGCAATGAAATTTTTACAGGAGCTTACATACATGTTGATGAATGTTCTCACCAAATTTCAGCTCCATCAGATGAGTTCTTGATTGATTCGAATGGAGTTCGAATCGATCCCGGGAACGGGCCTAGATTTCTTGGACACAGGCGCATGGGCCCCCACACGTGCCAGAAGTAGTCTCCCTAATTTTAGGCGAAATATCAGCCTCCTACACCTATAAATAGAGCCCCGGGTCATTCAGGAAAGAGGATCGGGATTCAGAAGCGCCCAGACTCTACCGAATTCAATTCTACACTTCATCATCACTGTTAGACTTAAATTTCTTCATTGTAATCGCTGTAATCATCTGTAGTCAGCAAGGATAATCAATAAAGGATAAAACTTTGGAGTGGACGTAGGCCAGAGATAGCCGAACCACTATAAATCGCGTGTCTTTGTTTATTATTTCTAGATTGTTATTTGTTATTTGCTGAGATCTACAACTTGTGTTTGAATATTGTTGATCTACATTCATAACTTGGTGCTTTCACGATACTTGGGGTTTGTGACCAATTTTGGCGCAAACACTTTGGTGCTTTCACTGAGAATTGAACTCAGGACCTGCTACACCAGATTCAAAGTTCAGATTTGAAGAGTTTGAAGAGTTTGGATTTGGAGACAATGACTAGACAAACAAGTAGGAGACAAAGGGTTGAGAGAAGCCAACAGGACAGAAGTCAAGAAGCATCCTCTGAAGCTGGAGAAGGACAAGCTTCCATCTAGATCACCAGAGATGAAATGGAAGCTATGGCAAATTCATTGCAAGAGAGATTGTTAAAGAGTCAACAAGAGATGATGCAAACTTTCTTCGAACAGATGAGAGCTGCAGGGATGCAGAACTTAGGACCAGCCACAACGGCTGTTAATGTGGAACAAGGAGCCGGGGTTATGGAACCCAATGGAGGACAGAATACAGAACCGAAAGGCAATCAACAAGGGCTTGGGGGCAGGCCCACAGGATCCAACACAGGAGGACCTTTGGAAGGAGTTCAACAAGCTAGGGCCAACGTTGCTGCTAATGATCCACATGAAGAATATGTGCCATAGTTCCCCCGGGAGCATGGGAGGCAACCCCCGACAGACAACGCTGGATTAGCGGAAATCATTAGAAAGACTATGCGTGGAGGATTGACCAATAAAGATTTGGAAGGAGTGAACAGGAGTCCGTTCGGTTGGGAAAACAGGATATCTCAGAATCCACCTAAGTTCAAGTTACCTAGTGTGGAAGTATATAATGGCAAGGCTGACCCAACTGATCACTTGATGAGATACACTAGACACATGGAAGTGCTGGGGGCATCGGAGGAAGTGATGGCCAGATGTTTGCCGTTGTATTTAACAGATCTAGCTGCAATGTGGTTTAGGCAGCTGGGGAAAGGATCTATCAGGACTTGGAGGGAGTTGGTGGACAGGTTTTTGGGACAGTTTCGGGTTCATATCAAGAGGCCGAAAAACGTAATGACGTTAACATCGGTAAAACAAAGGACAGATGAATCGCTTAGAGGATTTCTAACTCGATTCAATGCGGCAGTTGCTTCGGTGGATCGCCCGGATCCATCGATGGTTTTAATGGCGGCGGTGTCAGGGGTCAGGGAGGATTCAGATTTCAAGGTATCTTTAATACGAGACCCACCACTAGATCTTGGAGAATTCTTTCATGAGGCTGAGAGGTTCCTCTGACAAGAGGATGCATGTGCAGATTTAAAGTTGAAGGAAGTGAATGTAACTGAGGGTGGAGGACCATCCAATAGAGGTTCGGATAAAGATAAAGAGAAAAGGAAGCTGGACGACGATTCAGGAAAAGCCAGGAAGCGATGGAAGGATCCAAAGTTTTCCACATACACAGGATTAAACGAGACACTGGAGCGGATATACATGGAAACCCGAAATCGCCTTCCTTACCGAAGGCCTGCTAGGAGAGAACCTTCTGAACGAGAAAGGGCATCAGGAAGGCATTGTCCCTTCCATGATTTGGATGGACACGATACCAACAGCTGCAGGAACTTAAAGGACATAATTGAGGAGCATGTGAGGAATGGACAATTGAGGCAGTATGTTGGGGCTCGGAATGCAGTGGTGGAGCAGGAACAACCACCGTCTACCTCAAGCCATGAGGGTGTGAGGCCCAATAATGATGGTCGATTGGTCATCAATTGACCGGGGTAATATGAAATAAGTAACAAACCATTGGCGAGCAACCAAGTCATTTACACATGTATGGGGACGGAGCCCCTAGGCATGCTCTGAATGATGATAAACCGTGAAGCCATGGTTTGCGAAATCTGTCTTTTATTTTTGGATTGGACACTCGTTTTTCTGCTTTGTTCTTGGAGTTTGGATTGAACTCCTGATTTTGCTCGTTTTCTGGTTTTGGCTTTCAATCGGAATATTGTTCTCCGTTTTGGATGATGATTTTGATTTTTGATATGGATTTCTGGTTTTCCGATTTGATTTGGATTTTGGATTGGATTTTGATTGGATTTTTTCTGGTTTTTGATAAACGGTCGTCGAGTATGGACTATGCTCGATAAGGGTCCGGAGAGACCAGGATTCGGCCTAGGACTTAGGCCTCGCATTATCAATTGTTATTTTCAGGTCGCTGAGTATGAACTATGCTCAGCAAGGGTCCGAAGAGACCAGGATTCAGCCTAGGACTTAGGCCCCCTATTATCAATTATTGTTTCAGGTCGTTGAGTATGGACTATGCTCAACAGGGGTCCGAAGCGACCAGGATTCGGCTTAGGACTTAAGCCATGGAATTACTTGCGTCCAGGGACACTGGACCACGGTCGTCAAGTGTGGATTGCGCTTGGCAAGAACCCGAAGAGGTTGGCTCAACGTCTAGGGACACTGGACCACGGTCATCAAGTGTGGATTGCGCTTGGTGATAACTCGGAAAGGTCATGGATTCGGTTATTGGCTGATGGATAAGGATGGATTAAGGGCTCGGTCATCAAGTTCGGATGGACATGGAGTTGGCTATGGACTTCGGATATCAAATTCGGAACAATTCAAAACACGCCTTATTACCACAAGGCATGTTTTGGGGGGCAAATGTTATCCCACCTTTTGGTCAAGGCTGGAATATCAACAAATTGGCAAGGAACGATGGATATCAGGATCGGGAATCGATTAGAAACAAGGCTGTAATGGATGTCGTCAAAATCTGACCGGGCTCCGATCGGAACGGAATCGATTGGAGATGATGATGAAGGCTGGGTGGAACTACGTTTCGATTTTCAGGTCAATCGGAGATCGTATGCATAAGATATGGATGGATTGAAATGCACAGGGCACGGTTCGTATCGATGCATTTTGCATCGATCGTCATATGGTGGTTCGAATCGATACCATTCGTATCGATCGGAAAGCAAGGACTTCGAATCGATACCGTTCGTACCGATCGGCATGGGTTTAGTTCAGTGAAGTTCGCATCGATCGGGTTCTGGTTCGACTCGATGACTTTGTATCGATGGGATGGTGAAGGATGACAGCATGTTCGTATCAATCAGGTAGGAAGTAAATGGGTTTCGACTCGATAGCAATGGACCCAAAATGGATAGGTTCGAATCGATCGGTGTAAACGAGATCGATTCGAAACATGCTCCTGGGATCGATACGAATAAGATCAGTGGATGCGAGCGAGAAGTGTTCATGAGTCAAAGAGGGAAAACGTCAACACGGCAAAATATCCAGAGTGATTCGATCAACAAGGCGACAAAGGTGGATCGATCCTGGGAATTCGCAACACGTCATCACACAGGCATGTGCTATGATCGATTCGAAGAGATCGATTCGAACCAGAGTGCCTGCCGAAATACTACAACTTGAATCGATCATAACTTGAGATCTACAAGTCCAAATGCAATGAAATTTTTACATGAGCTTACATACATGTTGATGAATGTTCTCACCAAATTTCAGCTCCATCGGATGAGTTCTTGATTTATTGGAATGGAGTTCGAATCGATCCCGGGAACGGGCCTAGATTTCTTGGACACAGGCGCATGGGCCCCCACACGTGCCAGAAGTAGTCTCCCTAATTTTAGGCGAAATATCAGCCTCCTACACCTATAAATAGAGCCTCAGGTCATTCTGGAAAGAGGATCGGGATTCAGAAGCGCCCAGACTCTACCGAATTCAATTCTACACTTCATCATCGCTGTTAGACTTAAATTTCTTCATTGTAATCGCTGTAATCATCTGTGGTCAGCAAGGATAATCAATAAAGGATAAAACTTTGGAGTGGACGTAGGCCAGAGATAGCCGAACCACTATAAATCGCGTGTCTTTGTTTATTATTTCTGGATTGTTGTTTGTTATTTGCTGAGATCTGCAACTTGTGTTTGAATATTGCTGATCTACATTCATAACTTGGTGCTTTCACGATACTTGGAGTTTGTGACCAATTTTGGCGCAAACAGATATATATCATTTCAATCCAAAATAAAAATCCCGAGTTTGATCATTTCAAACACGCAATCCCAAGTCAAATAAAAATCGCTCGAGCTTTTTATTTCAGCTCATAACGACTTTTCCCTATTCTAAAGTCCGTTCGGGTATGTATCATTTCAACCCATAGTACGGGAACTTGCAGTGTGAGAAACAGAAATATAAATTAAACAATAAAGCATAGCATGTCATATCAGGTGATGAAACACGTATATAATCAGGTTATAACATCATATAATATCATATCACATGCATATATGAAATTACTATCAACATGGCATATCCCTAATACAATTCACATGACTTTGTTTCACAATTTTATAAGTACGAAGTCGAGAGTGATAACTCACCTTCTAAAGCTAGAGATGATAATTCAAAACACAAGAACAAACTCCGAAAAGCACAAGAAAGCACAAATCAAATTCGAGGAGGTGTAGCACCCAAATCCAAATCTTGTAAACAAATAAAATAACACATACATAAGAAAATATTCAACACAAAAGAATTTGAATTAAAACAAAGAAAAATATGAACAAAATGGAATAAATGGCTTAACCCAAAACAAGTGGGCTCGGCCACATACACAAATAGGCTAGATCACATGAATATGGCTCGGCCACCATGATTTAAATGCAAGTATGCTCGGCCATGGGTAGCAAATAGGAACGGCATGGTGGTAGGTGAAGGGTTGGAAAACCAAAAGTCAAGTGGGAGGCTAAAGGTCAAAGGGAAATGAAGGGTCAAGTGCTTTGGTGGTTCGGCCTAGCAACATGGTTCGGCCCTATGGCTAACATGGGTTCAGTCATAAGGTGCTAGGGGTCAAGGAAAGTCTGGAATGAAGGCTTTGGGATGGATTTGGTCACGGCCAAAGGATGGAAAGTGGTGAACAAGGGGTGGCCGAGGCAAACAAGAGGAAGGTGATGTTTATATAGGGTTCGGCTATGGTTTCAAGTATGGTATGGTGATGGATTTGGATCTATGGGTCATGGAAACAACATGGGGTGATGGTGGGGTAGTGGAGGCCGGTCATGGTTAGTGGTGTGGTGGAGGAGATGGTCGGCTTAGGGATCGGAATGGTGATGGCCGAACTTGCTTGCAACAAAAGAAAAGGAAAAGAGAAAAAGAAAAGAGAAGAGGAAGCCATGGAAAAACTTACTTTAAATTTTTGTTAGGAAATGAAAATGAGAAAAGAGAGATGGGAATGCCAAATGATATGTACGGCTATGAGATGGAAACACACGGCTAAGAAAAGGAAAAGGAAGAGGCACACATCACATTAAAAGAAAAGAAACTTAAGTCTCTTGAATTTCCAAGCCCATTTGTCAAGCCCAAAACCAAACAAGTTCAAAAATCAAACAAAACAAACAAAGTCCAAAACTAAAATAAAATAGAAATAAACATAGAAAATATAGACAATAAAAATACTGAAAATAATTTTGTGTAAAACGCTGAAATTTATTAGATTTCAAAAGTATAAAACAGAATTTAACAAAACGAAAAGCAGAACGAATATCGGAATCAAATTCAGCTTAAGAGAAAAAGATTTGAAATTTAAAATTCAATTTTAAAATTTCAACTGAAAGTCAAAGCTTGACCAAAGTTGAACAAAATATAAAATTTCCAGAAAATCGTTATTTATATTTGGAAAATAAATTATAAACAAAATCCCAAAATACATTAGAAAATTCCAAAATTTCTATTTTTAAATGATTTAAAAATCAAAGTTTCATATAAATTCAATAAAAATATTTGTTAAAATTTATGGGTTGTTACACTCTCCTCCACTCAAATCTTTTCATCCTCGAAAAGGAACGAAACACGGAAAACAAAGAAAGATAGAGAATAAGATAGAATAACGAATAGAACTTGAAACAAACAATTCCGGATTCGAAGCACGCATGCTCTCCTCCGTCTCCCAGGTACAATCCCGATCATCAGTACTCCACTACACTTTAACCAGATTGATAGATTTCCTTCTCAGCTGCTTCGTACCTCTATCGACAATACGAAGTGGCTTCCTCTCGACAGTCAGATTTGGCTGAATATCCAAACTCTCGAGAGCAGAAGGCTGAACAATAAGGGATGGATCATGAAGATACCGACGAAGATGAGAAACATGGAATACATTATGCACTCCAGAAAACTTCTCAGGAAAATCCAGATGATAAGCTAATGAACCAATCCTTTTTAAGATGCAGAAGGGACCAATGAACCTAGGAGCAAGCTTCCCTCTACGTCCAAAATGAATCACATTCTTTAAGGGAGTGACCTTAAGGAAAACCAGATCACCAACAGCAAACTCCAAACTCCTCCTACGCCTATCAGCGTATTTCTTCTGCCTATCTTAAGCACTCCTCATCTTCCTCTTAATCTCCTCAACTCTCTCAGAAGCCTCTAGAATCATATCAGGACCAAGAACCAAACGATTACCGGATTTAATCCAGCAAGATGGAGATCTGCAAGGTCGTCCGTAAAGAGTAGCAAACGGAGACATTGCAATACTAGCCTGAATTCAAAAGGTGAAATGAGATAGATAAAAGATTAATATAAGATTAAAATAAAAGATTCGAGATTATATCTAATAACTATTGTTATAGGTGAATTCGACAAGATGGAGATGATCTTCCACAGATCCTCCATAATCAAGAGCACAAGCACGAAGAAGATCCTCTAGAATCTGATTCACTCTTTCTGTTTGATCGTCGGTCTGTGGATGGTAAGCAGTGCTCAGATTCAAATGAGTATCCAAAGATTCCTGAAAAGCTTTCCGAAACTGAATGTTAAAGATGGGATCACGATCACAAACAATACTGATAGGAACACTATGGAGACAAACAATCTCCCTCATATAAATCTCAGCCAAACTAGAAGCAGAACGGGTAGACTAGACCGGAATGAAATGAGATGACTTGGTCAATCTATCCACAACAACCCAAATACTCTCATTACCCCTCCTATTCCTCGGTAATCCATAAATAAAATCCATAGAAACTTGTTCCCATTTCCAATTGGGAACCTCAAGGGGCTACAACAAACCAGGGGTCTTCTGATGATCGGCCTTGACTTGCTGACAAGTCGCACACCTACTAACAAAAATGGAGATATCACGCCTCATACCTCTCCACCAATACAACTTCTTCATATCCTGATACATCTTCGTCACACCCAGATGAATATAAAGTCTGGATCGATGATTTTCCCGGAGTAACTCCTGTCTCAATCCATCAACATTCAGGACACAAATCCGATTATTAATCCTCAAAATCCCTCTATCATCGATCTGAGCTCCACTGCCATCAAGACTACTACCACCAACCCTGCTATGAACATTCTCCTTAATAAGCCCAAGCATCCGATCCTCATCCTACTTAGCCATGATACGATCCAAAAGAGGAGAAGAAACAACCAGCTGATACAACAACCCCTTCTTTCGACTCAAAGCATCGGCCACAACATTAGCTTTCCCAGGGGTATAGTTGATGTCGAGGTCATAAGAAGCAAGGAACTCTAACCACCTAACTTGTCTCTGATTCAAATCCTTCTGGGTGAAAATATACCTCAAAGACAGATGATCCGTAAAAAGCTCAAACTTAGTTCCCAAAAGATGATGCCTCCAAAGCTTCAAAGCAAAAACCATAGCAAGTAATTCCAAATCATGAGCAACATAATTGGCTTCATGGGTCTTCAACTGACGACTGGCATAAGCAATGACCTTCCCATCTTGCATCAGAACAGCTCCTAAACCTTCACGACTAGCATCAGTGTATACCGTTAATCCCTCATTTCCATTTGGAACGGTAAGAACTGGTGCAGAAGTAAGCTTGCGCTTTAACTCACTGAATGTAGCTTCACACTTATCATTCCATATAAACTTAGCATTCTTACAAGTTAAAGCAGTGAGAGGTGTAGTAATCCGAGCAAAATTCTCAATGAATCTCCGATAATAACCGGCAAGGCCCAGAAAGCTACGGATGTCAGATGGAGTCCTAGGAGTTTCCCAATCCTGAAATAGAATAGGGAAAAATAAGAACTACAAAGAACGATAGACTAATTGGATTACATAAGAAAGATGAGAAAAGGTAGACTTACATTGATCGCAGCGATCTTGACTGGATCAATAGAAACTCCATTACTAGAAACAATATGTCCAAGGAATCGGACTTCATCCTTCCAGAAATGGCACTTAGAGAATTTAGCTTTCAATTGGTGACTCCTAAGAGTCTCCAGAACCGAATTCAAATGGACCCTGTACTCCTCCTCAGACTTAGAGAAGACAAGAATATCATCAACAAAGACCAGAACAAACTTATAAAGAACATCACGAAAAACACGATTCATCAAATCAATAAAGAAAGCTGGGGCATTAGTCAAACCAAAAGGCATAACTAACCATTCATAGAAACCATTCTCAGTACGGAAAGCAGTCTTGGGAATACTTTCCTCGGCAACTCTGAGCTAGTGGAAACCTATGGCAAGATCAAGCTGAGAGAAAACAATAGTTCCATAAAGTTGATCGAACATATCATTGATACGAGGCATAGGATATCTGTTCCTCATAGTGAGCTTGTTCAGCTCCATATAATCAACACACATCCTCAAAGATCCATCGGACTTAGTGATGAAAACCACTGCTGCTCCCCATTCGGAATGACTAGGTTTGATCAGACCCTTGGAGAACAAGTCCTCAATTTGGTTCCTTAACTCAACCTTCTCACGGGGTACCATTCTTCTGGGAGGAAGAACTACAGGTCGAGCTCCAGGAATAAGATCAATATGGAAATCAATTTCCCGCTTAGGAGGTAAAGAAGAAACTTCATCAAATACATCGGGATAGAGCTTAACCACATGGGTGGAATCAAGATCACCAGGAGACGAATCCAAAGAGAAAATAAAACTGCCAGCAAAATCCTAAGGCATACAGCACTGAATTACCAAAGAATTACCCCGATCATCTACAAGAGAAACGATTCGGGTTTTACAAGAGATAACGGCTTAATGCCTCTTAAGCCAATCACCTCCAAGCAATAAATCAAAAGCATCGAAACCAAGAACATAGAAATCACCAGAAAATCGATGGTCAAAATAGAGAAGTTTCACTTGATTACAAATCCTACTAAGGTTCGCGGGACCCCCAATAGGATTAGTAACACATAAAGGTACAGCTACAAACTTGGGTGAAAGGAGATGCTCAAACTTATCATAAAGATCCACAGAAATAAAACTATGCGAAGCTCCAGTATCAAATAAAACACGAATAGGAAAATCAAACAAAGAATAGGTTCCCTGGAGAGTACCTTGGGAATCACTAGGAGCAGGTGGAGTAGGTGGAGCAGGAGTGGAAGAAGTCATGGCAAAGACTCCAGATGTCTTGCCTTTCTGATACAAAGGACAATCCTTCTTGAAATGACCAGGCTGCAGACAGACATGACAGAGGTTGTTCCTAGTATCCTGAGGTGGAGGAACAGCAACACCAACTGAAGTAGGGCAACTATTGGCATAGTGTCCCCTCTGATCACACTTGAAGCAAGTGATGGAAGATAGGTCGATAGGATGCTTCCAAGGAGTAGATCCTAAACCAGGATTCTTAAGCCAATTCTGCTTCTACTGATGAAAATTAGGTTTTCTCTTCTTAGAGTTGCTAGAACCAGGCTGAGATGGAGAAGCACGAGGAACAGAAACTTCCTTAGAAGTAGGATTCTCATATCTAATAGCCATGTCCATCAACTCCATGAAGGTACCATGAACATGAGAGATGAGACGATCATAAAACTCTGGGCGAACTCCAACTATAAATTTCTCATTCTTCTTAAGAGAGGTGTCAATCAGGCCAGGACCAAACTTGGAAAGTTCATTGAACTTCCGCTCATACTCAGAAAATGACATTCTCCCTTGCTTAAGATCCATAAACTCCCTGTATAGTTGGGACTTCCCTACTTCGGGCATCCACTTTGCCACAAAAGCCTCCCTGGAAAAGATAGATAAACAAAGATATATTCCAAAGAGAGAAAAGCTGAAAAGAACACAAGACAACACAAGAAGAAGATACCTAAACTGCTCCCAAGAAATATCTTCCTCCACAGTCTGAGTTGTGACAGACTCCCACCAATCTTGGGCTGCCTCCTGAAGCTGCCAACTGACGCTTCTGAGCATTACTAATCTCCAAACCAGTGAAGATCCTCTCTAGACTCCTCAACCACTGCTGAGCCTCTACGATGCTCTCAGATCCGGTAAACTTGGTACCACCAAGCTGAGTGAATTCCTTACAGAGAGTGGTGAACCTGATGGGTGCAACAGGCTCGGGAACTGGGGCAATACCACGACCCCTACCACTGGCATTCCTACGATTCATCCTGGAAAAATCAAGAATGAATTTTAGGACAAAGGTAAAACAGAAAGACAAAGATAAGATTCAACTAGAATGGAAATCCTAATCAAAGAATTTAAATAAACAAGGTGGATTCGAAAGGAATGAAGTTGAGAAAATGCGATTTTAAAATAGGAAAAATTTTATATCCAAAATAATCTTTTAAAATCCTTTAAAATCATTTGAAAATCATTTTATATTTAAAATACGTTCTCTCATAAAGAAATGATTCTAAGATTGATTTCACTCATTCTAGGGTATTTCTACCCTATCTCTAATGAGTTTTTGCTCCATAGGCTAAGGTTCGCCTAAAACCAAAACTCTGATACCAAATGTAACGACCCACTATTTTGGACCATTCAAATCGACAATAAAACCACACATGTCGGACTTGAATAATTCAAAACGATAGATTGTAAATAAATTTGGAGCAAATAAAATCAATCACAGAATCACAAATACAGAATATCAGAATAACTCGCAGCGGAAATAAAATACATAGTAGTTCATGAAGCTACTACAATACATAGTCTCAAAATAGATACAAAATACCATAGTCTAAAAAACAGATACAACAAAAGTCTGAATACATAAGTTCGTAAATACATAAACAAAGCTCTGATACCAAATGTAACGACCCACTATTTTGGACCATTCAAATCGACAATAAAAACACACATGTCGGACTTGAATAATTCAAAACGATAGATTGTAAATAAATTTGGAGCAAATAAAATCAATCACAGAATCACAGATACAGAATATCAGAATAACTCGCAGCGGAAATAAAATACATAGTAGTTCATGAAGCTACTACAATACATAGTCTCAAAATAGATACAAAATACCATAGTCTGAAAAACAGATACAACAAAAGTCTGAATACATAAGTTCGTAAATACATAAACAAAGCTGAATAGGAAATAACTGAAATGGAAATAGACAACTAGATAGACAGATAAACTCCAGCCAATCTCTAGCTCCAAAAGATGAATCCAAAGCTATGATACTCAGGCTGACCCGAGCGTAAAGCAAAAACACAAACACTCGAGTCAGGACATACATACTTATACAATGTAAATCAACTCAAGTGAACTGTAATAGAAATGCATCAATATCTTAAAGGATGCTTAGGATCGCCCATCCTTTAAGGATCCGTTAAACTATCTACTATGTAGTAAGATATCCTATTATAATAATGTCTAAAATAAAGTAAACTTATTTAAAAATAGCGTTAAGGCTTTACATTTTCCACCTTAACACATTTTTAGGTATGCCAATAGTCTATACAGTACTGTAATACTCCGTAAACTGGAGCTACCAGAGGATACTCCATAGGTACAACACAAATCAAACTCGTAGTAAAGCACGCTATGGTAGGTGACACGGAACAACTAGGCAATGCCAGGGTAGATATACCAATTACGCATCCGGACTGTTGGTAATGCAAAGCCGCAGCAATCGCCCAACTCGAGCCACACTCCCAAATCAAGGGGTGCACCTAATCAATCACAAAGTAATAGAATGGTATACGATGGAATGTGACCGATAAGAGAAGCTACCTCATTAGCCCGGAATCGCTCCTGTTTTAGCCACCTTATGCTAACTCACGGGAGTTAGGTCCACGTAAATACCGTAGAATCGTCGCCACCATCCTACTTCGTTCTAGAATCTCCACCGCGTACACAGTTGTTAAAGTGGTTTTCGGTATCGACAGAGAGTATGTCCATATCCGATCCCGGTCTCTTTAACAACCAATCATTGTTATAACCCATGGTTATAAATTTCAAAATGGTTTATATTTCAATTCAAAACATATTCAATTTAAACCATTTAAATTCAATGTCAATATCTTTCAAAAATTAATATTCATTTCCAAAGTGGTAGCATTTCTAAGTTCATTCATTTAATTATAACATTTTTAAAAACATTGTATTTTAGCATTCATAGCACTTTGAAAATGTGATAATACATATATTAGCATTTCGAAAATATTATCTTTTCAGAAACAGCATCGCTTAGAAAACATTACTTTACATATAATAGTATTTCAAAAATAGTCTTTTTCAGAAACAGCAGCACTCAGAAAACGTTACTGCAAATATAGTGGTATTTCAAAAATTATTGTCTTTTCAAAAACAGCAGCACTCAGAAACCGTTACTGCAGATATAATGGTGTTTGGAAAACAGTACATTTTCAGAAATGGTAACACTTGTAAAACACTACCTTAAAACCACAGCGTTTTAGAAATGCTGCCAATACAAATCTGAGATTTATTATAGCATTTCAGAAACATTATAATTTCAGTTTTTCACCATTTTTAACTTATAAAACATATATCACTTTTCAGAAATATTTATTTGGATATCATTTCACTTATGATTTTATAAACTAAAATTTTATAAATAAAATATCCAATTAAACCATAATTCATTTATTAAGTCAGAAATACACTTAAATTGCTTAAATTTTAATTTAACAATAACTTGATACTTTATTTACTTTTAAAATATCCATTTCATAAATAAAATATTGTATTTCCAAGTTAAGCCTAAAATTCCATTTAAACCAAATTTTCAATTATTAAGTCAAATCACATTTTAATTTACATTTTAATCATTTATTGACTTATACAAATTTAACTTATAGAAGAATCACTATAAAATTTATTTAAATCATTTAAATCCAATTTAAGGTAAAATCTCATATATTTTAAATTCCAAATACTTAGAATTTTCAGAAAAATCTTTATATTTAAAATTAACCACGGGTCTGTATAATATTTTCTAACCTAGGTCAAGTGAATACGAATATATATCATTTCAATCCGAAATAAAAATCCCAGGTTTGATCATTTCAAACCCGCAATCCCAAGTCAAATAAAAATCGCTCGAGCTTATCATTTCAGCTCATAATGACTTTTCCCTATTCTAAAGTCCCTTCGGGTATGTATCATTTCAACCCATAGTGAGGGAACTTGCAGTGTGACAAACAAAAATATAAATTAAACAGTAAAGCATAGCATGTCATAGAAGGTGATGAAACGGGTATATAATCAGGTTATAACATCATATAATATCATATCATAGGCATATATGAAATTACAACCAACATGGCATATCCCTAATACAATTCACATGACTTTGTTTCACAATTTTATAAGTACGAAGTCGAGAGTGATAACTCACCTTCTAAAGCTAGAGATGACAATTCAAAACATAAGAACAAACTCCGAAAAGCACGACAAAGCACGAATCAAATTCGAGGAGGTGTAGCACCCAAATCCAAATCTTGTAAACAAATAAAATAACACATACATAAGAAAATATTCAACACAAAAGAATTTGAATTAGAACAAAGCAAAATATGAACAAAATGGAATAAATGGCTTAACCCAAAACAAGTGGGCTCGACCACATACACAAATAGGCTAGATCACATGAATATGGCTCGGCCACCATGATTTAAATGCAAGTATGCTCGGCCATGGGTAGCAAATAGGCACGGCATGGTGGTAGGTGAAGGGTTGGCAAACCAAAAGTCAAGTGGGTGGCTAAAGGTCAAAGGGAAATGAAGGGTCAAGTGCTTTGGTGGTTCGGCCTATCAACATGGTTCGGCCCTATGGCTAACATGGGTTCGGTCATAAGGTACTAGGGGTCAAGGCAAGTCTGGAATGAAGGCTTTGGGATGGATTTGGTCACGGCCAAAGGAGGGAAAGTGGTGAACAAGGGGCGGCCGAGGCAAACAAGAGGAAGGTGATGTTTATATAGGGTTCGTTTATGGTTTCAAGTATGGTATGGTGATGGATTTGGATCTATGGGTCACGGCAACAACATGGGGTGATGGTCGGGTGGTGGAGGCCGGTCATGGTTGGTGGTGTGGTGGAGGAGATGGTCGGCTTAGGGATGGGAATGGTGATGGCCGAACTTTCTTGCAACAAAAGAAAAAGAAAAGAGAAAAAGAAAAGAGAAGAGGAAGCCATGGAAAAACTTACTTTAAATTTTTGTTAGGAAATGAAAATGAGAAAAGAGAGATGGGAATGCCAAATGATATGTACGGCTATGAGATGGAAACACACGGCTAAGAAAAGGAAAAGGAAGAGGCACACATCACATTAAAAGAAAAGAAACTTAAGTCTCTTGAATTTCCAAGCCCATTTGTCAAGCCCAAAACCAAACAAGTTCAAAACTCAAACAAAACAAACAAAGTCCAAAACTAAAATAAAATAGAAATAAACATAGAAAATATAGACAATAAAAATATTGAAAATAATTTCGTGTAAAACGCTGAAATTTATCAGATTTCAAAAGTATAAAACAGAATTTAACAAAACGAAAAGCAGAACGAATATCGGAATCAAATTCAGCTTAAGAGAAAAGGATTTGAAATTTAAAATTCAATTTTAAAATTTCAACTGAAAGTCAAAGCTTGACCAAAGTTGAACAAAATATAAAATTTTCAGAAAATCATTATTTTATTATATTTGGAAAATAAATTATAAACAAAATCCCAAAATACATTGAAAAATTCCAAAATTTCTATTTTTAAATGATTTAAAAATCAAAGTTTCAAATAAATTCAATAAAAATATTTGTTAAAATTTATGAGTTGTTACACCTACATTATCTCTAACTAGACTACTAATCCTATTTTACAAGTTCATAACGTTATTCCTACTCAAATCTCCTATTATTGCCTCTATTTATATATTTTTTTCTACTTAAATGGCTTCTACATCATTTTAATCAACTTACATTTCTATATTTTTTTTAAGAATTTTAAAAGAACTTTCAAATTTATGAAATAGGAAAAATAGTCAAGTCCCATTTGTGCTCTATTTTAAATTTATTTCAAAAAGAAAAATCCCTTTGTCGAAAAATTTAAACCGAAAACTTTTTGACCCAAAAAAAATTTGAAACTTAGAGTTTCAGAAATGAAAAACCCTTTTTACCTAAATTTTTTTTATTCACTTACTTTCCCCTTCACAGCTTCTTTAAAGTTATGATTTTCCAAATTTCCTTACTTTTCAAAACAACAACTTCTTAATAAATCTTTTGAAAAATCCATTCAAAACATTCCAATGTGATTTCAAAAGAAAATCTTTTCATCAAATTCTTTTCACATGAGGTTGTATTTTAGAAATTGACTTTAATTTTCCTCTCTATTGCATTTTCTTTTTCTACCATCCCTTACGTTCAAATGTTTACAACTATACTACTTATAATATTTAATTACTACCTAACATGTTTATTCGTTATTTTTATAAATGTTGATTGTTCGTTATAAATGATTATTATTCTAACCGGATAATTTCTAAAGACATTTATTTATTCATCCAACTTTTCCTATAAAAACTTTTTTACCTCTCCATAACTACCCTAATAATCTCTTTAATTAGCCCATTTATATCATAATTAATTTATTGTAACTCTCTATTTGTTGCGTACTTATTTTCCTATTAATTTTAAAGTTACAATCCTTTTCAATTACATTCCTTACGATAGGACCTCCCATGCACATTCCTTACTCTATTTACTTTTCCAACCCATAGTCATCTTGTCCATCTTTTTGGAATATTGTTGCGACCACTTCTATAGTCGGAATTTATAGAGTAAATTCAAATTAAGTATATATATAGTAGAATTTTGGAAAATACTTTTAAAAATAACAAGTACGCCACTCATACGTATACCTATCTCCATTGATCGGGTAACCTAAGCTCTGATACCAAATGTAACAATCACCATAATGGTAGTGGCTACAAGTGGTAACCTCAGCAGATTGGTTTTACAACAAGCCTCTTGACTCCAAAGTCAGTCCTTTAACAGTATGACCAACCCATCTTGGAACACGTAGGGGTAAGAGTCAAAGATTCGCCATAGTTCATAATGCGAGAACTCTCTATCATGCTTCAACCAGGTCCGGTACCAAATGTAACAACCTACACCCGAAACGGACCAAATTTCGACTAGACAAAATCTCATCGAACCTTAGGCCCATCTCAAGGTGAGTTATTAAGTTGATAAAATTTTAACGATACACAGTGCACAGAGCTATCTATCTATACTTTTAAAATATCACAACAGAATAGATAAAATATGATATCAGAAACAATTACCCATTTCATAAAAGAAAACCATTTCAAAAACATAACATGTTGAACCTTACAACATGTTTACATAAAACCTCCGTAGTATAATATTCCAAAATAACATAACTGTTTGAACTGGGTACAATAAAAATATTTAAAAAGCACAAATAGATATATAACTTCCACAAGTCTTTATCTCCACCTTCGTTCCCTAAATCAGCATTGCTCCCTCTAACCTGTATGTTGTAATAAGGAGTGGGTCAGAACAACAAATATCGGGTGATATAAAAATATCGAGCTTTACCATAATTGTACTTGTGCAATATTATTTAGATAAGAATTATGTCTTACGTATTAAAACTATACCATACTAATAACTTTGACTGTAAGCCCAGAGGACTTTCCAGTCCAATTTCAAAACTCCAATGCAACTAACATCAAAGATGCACCCAACCCAATAAATACCTTTTAGTGCGGATTGGGCAGACTCTAACCATTTAATACCTATAAAATAGGCAGGTCTCCGTCATATATAATACTTAACCCATTTTCAAATTCTAATGCAACAATCATTAACGATGCGATAGAAAGAACCTCCAAACCACTTAATACCTTTTTATTTGGGATTAGGCAGACTCTGACCATTTAAGACTTATAAAATAGGTAAGTTTCCATCATTTAAGACCTAATCCAAGGTTGGTCCCTTTATGGTTCTCATTAACTGACATCGTAAGAAATCACATCAGGTCATTTAATACTTCTCTTAATCACATCAGACTCTAGCCACTTAATACCTCTAACCCGAAGTAGACCCCTTCTAAAGATTTCACCTACCATATCAATAGTGTAATTGATGACCCATTACCCAACCATGATATCTCAGGTTAATCCGACTATTTGTGGATACTGGTAACCAAATTGACTGGCCAGATTTACCCTACAGAATTGGGAATAACCTTGCGTCCACTAAGGTTATTTACTATAGACGATGTCCCATATTAATTTGCAAAGCCACACCGCTGGGGAATAGATTTAACTTGGCAGACTTCCATGTAATTTTGGACTGGCCTTACATCCCTATAAATTAGTTATACTTTATATGTATACTAATTATATACATATACCATCCTACATGATTAATAATTGAGGTCGTATAAGGTAACCCCTTATTGCATCTCTAATTAAGGATTAACTCCCTAATAATCATTAACTACCTTCCTAAGAAATTAATGCTATCTACTACATGTTAATTCTAATCAATACGTTCAATACGCTATAATTATTACATTATTATTAACTTCAATAATCAATTGGTTAATATTATATATATATATATATAGACATGCACGCACGCACAAGTTTGAATAAAATATTTCCAATCACACGTAAATAAAATGTCAATTAATTTAAATGTCAAACCTATACAAGTCCCAAACTCCAACAAAAATATAGCTAATATCCTTAGCCAACAACTGACTTGTATACACAAAGGATAATACCAAACTCATCTTATATATTAACATAGTAGAATTTACCTTCTCTAATTCAAGGAAAACAATTCTTATAATTTAGATCTTTTATATTCTATTCAACTTTTGCACATAACACCTTGGAGTGAAAATGATCCACACTTGTTTAGTTTACAGAAATAGACAGTGCAAACTACAAATAGTCAAATCCATACTTTGCACACCATTTCTAACTTTGTTTTCTTTTTGAACCCTTAATACTACAAGTGAAATCAAAAGTGTAATAGATTATAAATTATCTAAATCTCAAGTACAGATCTAATTCTACTATGTTAATACAAACAATTAGAATTTCCACATATTCAAATATTGACATTTATATAGGGAAATTCTAGAGGTTATGTTTTCGTTTATCAAAATTTCCTAAGGCATACATCAAATCGAAAAAATACTATTCAATTGCAAAAAAAAATGAAAAACTTGATCTTTCCACTCATAGAGAATTGTTTGCTTCCTAACTAGATTTGATTCCACCATGTCTAATTTCCTTTCAAATCTCCCCCTTTTGAAATATACAACAAAGTGAATTTTATATAGAAATTAGATTTAGAATCAAAAACTAGAGAGGGATGGAATCAGAAATCAAAAGGATTGAACATCTAAACCTCTTACTGAAAATTCTAACTGATTTTGGAATCTAAAGAAGAAGAAGATGTGATCTGATTTATACGGATCCTAATTCTTTGTTAGATCTTCGTCTTTTTGAATATACAACAAATAGATTGTATATATAGATTAGGTTTTAGAAATCAGAAGATAGGAGAAGATGGATTGAGAAATTAATTCAAATTAGAGATTGGAAATTAGAATTATTTAATAGAAAGTTTACTGTTTCTGAAATCCTAAGGGGACAGATTTTGATAGAGCTTCGTCGTTGCTATAGAATTTTATGAAGAAAAAGCTGGGGTCTAGAGGACTATTTATAGAGGTGAGAAGAAAATAAAACCGTCGGATTTAAATAATTAAATCCGGACCATCAAAATAGCTGAAATCGTAGCATCACCTGTAGGCAGCGATCGACCACCACCGTCCACCGGTCGACCGTTAGCAATCGATCGGTCGTGGTCAAGAGGTCAACCGCTCCCCTTCATTTTTGGACGTTTTGTTTCGTTTTCGTTTTATTATATTTATTACTTTATTTAATTTTAACGTTAAATGTAAACTTTAACTCTTACTTAAGCGTTAAGCCTCTCTTAACGTTAACTTTTCAAATTCAAATTTTAAAATTCAAACTTCGTATCTTTAAATTCAAATTCAAATATTTAAATTTTAAATTCAAAAACTTCAAACACCTAACTTCTCCATTTGAACTTTGATTTCAACATATTATATATGCAAATTGATTCGCCACGGACGCAATGGTGCAACTTCTATAACCGAATTTTGACATTTACAAAAAAAATATTTTTAGCTTTATTTTAATTATTTAATGTTTTACTAAATTTTATGGGGTGTCACAATTCTAGAGTATGGACAGGGTTTAATTGTGTACAGATATGTTTGGATGTGGGTCGAACTTATAAGGCTGTGGGCTTGGCATTTTGGGCTTGTCATTGTTTCAACCTAGAAAATTGTATTGTGATAAAGAAAAAGATGAGCCTTGGTTAAAAAAATGTACTGGGTATGGCAAGTGCATTCTAAACTGAGTTTGGGGATTCTTTTCATTTTGGCTCCCTTTGTCCGTTTTTCTTTCAAACACAATATCTTTTCAAACGCGCTGATCGAACATTTAAGGACAGCAAGAAACATAAGTTTAAAATGTATAAAGTGATAGCAACAGAAAGCAAAGCGAAATGTATAAAGTGATAGCAACAGAAAGCAAAGCGCGGCCTTGAAACTGCAATCTTGTGATTTCATTTGAAAGCGTGAGCCAGATGTCATAGCAGTGACAGGCATACAGCTGCACTATAGCACATCCGAAATTAGGCTCCTACACTTCGTAAGCGTAAGGATACCTCTGGTAGGAAGCGCAGGGATTATACGTGTTGCAGAAATTGGAACAGGTACAATACTCTGCAATCTTCTTGCAGCATTCAATCTTCTTCTCCTCTTCTTTTTTCTTCTCTTCTTCTTTCTTCTTCTCCTCTTCTTTTGCCTTGTCTTCTGGTTTGATTTCGGCCAGACTTATTATCTTGGCACATCCCATCTTCTTCCTGAGCTTCAAAGTCAACTTGGCAGAATCAAATCCTTCCCCCGTCACCACCACTTGGTCTTTGTCCCCTCCTGCTATTTCTGCCGAAGCCACCCCTGTCACCAATTATTCATTCAGTTACACGGCCCATAACCACAAGTGGCAAATATTATGATTATGGATTGTAATCTTACATATTTGTAACCCTAACATCATCAACATATTCAATAAATACCTGGAAATTTAACGGCTACTGTGAGAGCTCTGGAGTATTGCTTGTCGCCAGTCATGCTCACCTGAATCACTACCTTTTGCTGTATTGTTATTATAAAGTTTGATTACATTCTTCATTCTTGATTATTTTGAAAGAAATATGATAAGACATACCTTGGTCATTAATATTTGCAGTAGAAAAATGGATTTGCTTCGGTTGAACTTTTTGTACGTACTAGATTTGGTTTGAAGTTGATAGCGATGATATTTTGCATTTCATAGGCCTACCGGTATTTATTTGTTTTTTGATGAAGGGTACACACGTTGGTTGAAGACGATTATAGAAGAGAATTACACTTGTAATAGACTTAATCTATTGATGGTGTTTGCATATAATAAGGAGACATCAGTACTTTTATGAAAGATTAGCTAGACAGTCGTAGTTTGATGTCGTAAAATAGTATTTCTGACAGCTATTTGGGTATGATTAGTTGGAAGTGATCATTAAAGAATTGTATGGCCAGCGAATTGTATAAAGTTAATCATACATCAGTTGGCTTGGATTGGATGTCATTAGTTGATTTAGTCTTGTGCGTATCATTCACCGAGAATATGTTTTGGTGCTTTTTTTAAGCAACTATTCGTGATAAAACATTGAAATGGGAGGTGTTAAATCATTGAAATAAAATAAAATATATTTAGAGAAGAAGAAGGGGGAAAGAAGTGGAAACAAATAATTAATAAAGGGTGCAACATTATTAATTACTAAATTGATAATTCAACAATACATAACTCATAATATATATGTATGTATGTATACAAATATATTATTTACATTATAACCCAAATAAATATGTATCATGTTATAAACTAAAAAGAGATAAGAAGCCATTAGAAAATAGGAGAGCGGAGAAAATGTTATTCACACTGATATCTGTTACATAGAGATTGATTGATTCAATTGCATTACATAAGCTCCTTTATATATAGGCCTTGGAGCATGAGATGGAACATATCCCATGATGTGAGACTAAATAAAAAAAATACAAAAGCATATTCACTAATATATTTACATATATTATAACACTCCCCCTTGAATATGCGTCTTCAAAATCTTGGATGCTCATATGATAGCTAGAAATTGTTCCTTTTGAAACGTCCATGACAATTGCTCCCCCTCATTATTATCTTGCTTTCATACACTCATTCAGTCATTATGAATATTGTCTGTTGCCTCATTAAAACCTCTATTAGGAAAACATAATGGAAAAACCTTGAACGAGGAAAAGAGTGCAACTTGAAATCATAGATATCATACAATGATATTCCTTTTAAAGATTTTGATACTTCGGGATTA
Organism: Allium fistulosum; assembly: GCA_030737815.1. Taxonomy (NCBI): domain Eukaryota; kingdom Viridiplantae; phylum Streptophyta; class Magnoliopsida; order Asparagales; family Amaryllidaceae; genus Allium; species Allium fistulosum. The sequence continues at coordinate 984,418,657 of CM060905.1, forward strand.
AAATAATGCCTCATTAAAACCTTACTAAGAAAAACCCAATGGAAAAAATCTTAGTGAAGAAAAAAGAGTACAATGACATATTTTATTTTCTTATTTCTTTAAATGAAGCTTGATACTTCAGGATCAAACTAATGCCTTGTTAAAAACCTTACTAAGAAAAACCTTATGGAAAAAATCTTAGTCAAGGATAAAAACACAATTCACTTAAATAACATATTTAAGATGTTATTTCTTGAAAAGACGTTTGATTCTTCTAGATTAAGATAATGCCTCGTTAAAACCTTAGTAAGCAAAACCCAGTGGGAAAAATCTTAAATAAGGAAAAAGAGTACATTATTACTTATTTTCAAATGTTATTGGGGGAGTTGATACTTCTGGATCAAGATAATGTCTCATTAAAACCTTACTAATAAAAATCCAGTGGGAAAAATTAGTTAAGAAAAAAGAGTGCATTATAAAATACTTATGGATGTTCCCCCTGATTTAAAAATTTTCCTCTGAATTCATATTCTTCTTTCGATAACTCAAATTGGTTATAGATACTTCTGAATCCATAAATATGTATCTCATTAATAATACAATTTATTAATGGTTTCCTTCGATACAATCAAATTTTCTAAAAGATTGTTTCTTCCAATGTGGTTTGCATTTTATGCATTTTGTATGCTACTTTTATGAAAAACACTTCATGTGCTTTCATTTTTGTGCTTCAAATTAGTTTTTCATATTGCAACTATACATCTTTGATGAATATTTAAAATTTCATTACAACGTTACTAAAAAGCAGGAAGTAATCTACTCATCTTGAAGTATATCAAGATTTTCATTACAACAATGCTTAGAAGAAGGTTGTAATCTACACTTCATGTCTTTTGCATTCTTTATAACTACAAATGTTATATATATTCTTCAGGAATTTGTATACTTTAATAAGTATTTGCATATCGCAACTACCACTTCAATGGATATTAAGAGTTTCATTACAATAATACTTAAAAATAGGAATTAATCTACTCATCATGAATTATATCAAGATTTTCATTACAACAATACTTAAAAGAAGTTGTAATCTACGCTCCTTGTTCTTTACTTTCTTTATAACCACCAAAGTTATTTATATTCTTCAGGAATTTGTGTACTTTCATTGTTATTATGATTTAAACAATATTTATACCTTCGGGGTATATTAAGTGTTTCAAGCACTTTCGCTACTTTACGGACTATATGTCCATGGAACTTAACATGTTGTTGACACTATGTGTACTTCAATAATTTCAGTGTGCTTTTGCCACTTTATATATGTGTTTCGAATTTTATTTTGTGAACTACAGGTCCACTTTTCTTATTTAGGAGAATTTCATGATGGCCAATCATGTTTTTCTCTAATTCAGGATCTTTAATCCATTTATAAACATAAGCGCTTTATTATTTATAAATTTATAATCAATGATTATTTATTGTCAGTTCTAGATATGATTTATTGAGATCTCTTTATTTATCATATTTTAGGTACCTAAACCACTTCTAGGGTTATTTGACAATCATGTCATGGATCACTTTCAGAGCATCCTTAAGTGTTTCTTCAAGAACACTCACCTCCTTTATTTGGCATCTTTATTGCTTACTCCAAAAATATTTTGAATTGACTTTTGAACCACATTTCAGATGTGGTTTACACATTTTGATCCTTTAGGGATTCAAATCTATATTGGAGAAAGTCTACTGGGGAGATTATTGATAATTTATTCAAGTTACTTAATATTTTGCATCATTGTATGTTTTAACAAATATTTAACACTAATGATCAAAATGAGCTTGTATCCCTTTATCCTGCCCCTCAATGTTGAGAAACATTGTCACATTAAATAATAATCCTCTTTGGATTCTCATTTTAATCCATTATCACATTGCTACTATCAAATACATTATATGTATATCAATTATAGGAGGATAATCCTTTTATTAGTTGATATGATGCATTCAATTGATATTGCTTATTAGAGTTTGTTCTCATTCATTGATCTAGTCAATTGAAGGAATTTACTTATTGTATAGATTATTTGAATACATACACGACTTCAGGTCATTCAACATTTATGTTGATTTAAATCACTAAGTAATATCTATACATAATCTATAAGATGAGCTCATAACAAAATTCAGGTTGTTAGCTGAATATTTACATATATAGATATATATGTGCGTCCACATATTACATCTATATTATAAATTTTAATATTCTTTCTCATTTGAATTAGTGATTTTTAGAATAAACTATTACAAGGATCCAAACTATTAATTTTTGTTTATAGATCAATGTCAATGTAAATCCTTCAAGACCGCATGATAATGTTCAAAACATCTGGTTTGAAAACATATTGAACTTCTGGTTCAAATAAATTATATAAACAACTTCAAGTTTTTAAAGTTTATTCTTCAATTATATTTCAGATATCTCTTTTAAGCATTATTTATCAGATAATAGTTCGAATTACATACAAACATCTCTTCCAGAGAGTTCGATAAAAGAGATATTTACAATAAAAATAAGAGTATCTTATGGACACTTATAGAAATATGCTATTATATTAGTTAACGATACAGATCTCCTTAAGACCGTATTTATGGCTTTCGTGAATATTATAACATGACATATAGATTAACTCTTCAGGAGAATATCTAAAGATATTTCTTCAAGAATATTTATGCATGTAATATTTCTTATGAAATAATAACTAGGAACATGACTTTTATGATATAATTAGATATATGAACATAGAACAATGTATTCTTGAGATGATCTCAAACCTTTTGGATCTAATCTAAACTAAAAAAACGGATCTAATCTTCTAGATTAGAATATCCAATACATTTGAGAAAGAGATCAAGCTGATAACGTGTTATAAACTAAAAAGAGATAAGAAGCCATTAGAAAAGAGGAGAGCAGAGAAAATGTTATTCACACTGATATCTATTACATAGAGATTGATTGATTCAATTACATTACATAGGCTCCTTTATATATAGGCCTTGGAGCATGAGATGGAACATATCCCATGATGTGGGACTAAATAGAAAAACACAAAAGCATATTCACTAATATATTTACATATATTATAACATATCACGATTACTTAGAACCCAAGTAATTATATAATTCAAAATATTAAAATTATGGGAACTACAAAATATAATAAGTAAGTAATAATTGATGAAATCTTCTACAATATTATTTAATATTCCCTTCAAACTCAAGATGCGTAGTTATTGAAGTTTGTTGAAACAAACACATTCGAAAATGAAATCAGCACTGTCACCAAAATTATCCAATGCTACGAAACAATGTCATTTGTGCCATCCAAAAAATGCGAAACCAATTGGTCAAATGTTGTTATAGAGTAACATCAAATAAAAGTTTTAGCATGATTGGTAGGCGGTTGCCAACAAAGACGACAACAATAAATCAGAAAATCCAAAGTTGAAATTCAGGAAGAGAAAATGGGAATAAAGAAATTCCTAAGGGATTGGAAGAGTAATTACAATCGGGAATCCGATGTTGGAATCTGGAAAATAGAAAATAGAAATGAGGAGATTTCCATGGGATTGGAAGTGGAATTCCAATCAAGATTAATTATAGTCATAGCCAGAAGATTGACACTAATCAATAAAAGAAATCCAAAATCTGAAAAATGAAACAAGAACTGTAGATTATTTCGTTAGTAGCAGAAACATAGTTTGAGTAATACATCCGACAAGTTCCAAATTTCAAACTAGGATGATGTTAGGATGCAATCTCTTAACGAGCATTGACGAATTCTGATTACAGTTGATGGATTGAACTGTAGTTTTCAAATTGAAACTGAATCACAAAATTATTTTATTAGAATCGAAACATGCTCTGATAACATGTTGAAAAAGAAAACAAAATAGAGAAGAGGAGGAGGAGAGAGAGGAAGAAAGCAACAAATATTAAAAGACTACATCATTATTGATGACTTGATTAATAATTCAATAATACGTAGCTAATATTTATAGTTACATAGCTTAGAGCCTAAGTAATTATAAAATAGAAAAACAACTATAATATTGAAAAGCATGGATATTGGATATCTTCGATTTATGCATTGACATATAATAATGATCTCTTAACATCCAATCAAACTTATGGTGGACAGCAACTGGAGTTTACCAATGCAAGAAACAATCAAAACCATCAAGAAATATCATAATAGTTGTAAAATGTTTGATGTGTCACTTTTTTGGTGTTAAAGTGAACTATCAAAAAGGCCCCTCAATGGATATTATCATATCTTAATCACTTAAAGATAAGACCTAACAAATAAGTTTTTTTTTGGTTTTTTAAATTGAAGAAGCCATTGTACAAATAGGATTTAACAACTAAATTTTCTTTACAAATTCAAAACGCACATCTATAAATATTATCAAATCTTAGTATAATTTAAAAGTAGAATCTAGCAAATAAACTTCATTTACAAATTTGTTCCTTATTAATTAATAATGGAAATAAAAATTCAAACTAACAAAGAATTAGGTGTTGCAAATTAGAAATATAAATTCAAACTAGCTACACATGATTTCAATGCAAATATGTGATTCAATATTTGTGCAAAACATTTCTCTTTATTGTGGTAAACATATACAATTTGTATAAAAATAATTTGTATATGAAATGCTTGTCTTAATCACACGTGAAGCGCGTGTCGTAATGCTCGTGCTAATTATTGGATTACTTTTTGTTATACTAAAACAATGTAACCATTTGTTGGTGCATACCAACTTAAAAATAACAATTAATTGCATATGTAATTGAAAAAGGTTATCCACTCAGATGAATAATAATTATTAGTATATAAGAGATAAAGTTTATACAGCATGTCCTTATATGATATGTTACAGTGATGTTTTTTTTCTTTTATTTTTCCTCGTATATGTTTTCGATTTTAATGTTTCATTATTAAGTAACTATTGCTATTAACTAGTGTTACACAAGTTCCACATTGCCTCTGCTTCTAATCATAGGGACCAAAAAGCTTTCAGCTTGTGGTCGATTTAGTGAAAGTATGTGGTTCATCTTGTTAAGTATCTATATGCACATAAATGTCAAAAGAATGTCTACAACTAAAGTGTAAAAAGATTATGGTGTATATTATGCTTAAACTTTAAAGTTTATGTTCAGTTTGAATATTCTAAAGAAAAAGAAAACAACTCTTAGGACTCGTTTGGATCGATTTATATAAGTCATTTTTTTTCTTTTTGCAAGCCAAAACCTATTCATTTTGGCTTTCAAAAAGCTAAAAAAATGACTTATTTAAGTCGATCCAAACGAGGTGTTAATCGAACCTTGAATAAGATTGCAACTTGGTCTAATTGGGGAATTTTGAAAATGACGTAGCAAGAATTACTTGTCGGAATTCAAATTGGCAATCTGACAGTTGTTGGGAGTTATTTTTACATTGTTATTGAGCATGCGCTTATTTATTTATGATAGTAGTAGACTAAATGTTCCTTTTATGATTCATATCTTTGTGTGAGGATTCATTTTATGCTCGTATTTATGCACATATTTCTTCATTTGAAGTTCTGCATTCTGTACTTATGGTAGGACCGTAGGATATCCTGGTATAACTATCCACTCATGGAGTTTAGCATGGTATCCATTATATGTTAGAGCAAACTCAACTTGGCCCAATCATTGGTTTAAAAAACAATAAACTGAAATTAAAATTGGGGTTGGGTGGAGTGGTGGTGTATGGGGATGTGGTTATTATTAGAGGCCATTTATAGTGAATGGGATATTGTCCCACATCGCCAAAAATAAGTTACTGTTCATGCTTACATAGTACTTTCCTCAAACTCATATTGGCCCTTAGGGTCAGGTAATTTTGTGCGAGGGGGAGGGCATATATGGCCATGAACTAACACACGCGCGCGCGCGGCCCTCCCTTACTGAACCGGTTCGGGTGCGGGTCCAATAAGAGTGGACCGTGTTATATTTTTGTTGCATAGAAGTAAACAGTTTTCTACTGTTTAAATTCAAATAGAAGCGACTAGTGGATTGGAAATGCACATTGCGAACTGTCTGACCGGATACGGCTTTTCAAACAGAAATAGGCGTTGCAAATGAAGAGATGCGACTGTTGCAAATCGCGATGGTTTTTGGCCGTTGCAAATGAAGAGACGCGACTGTTGCAAACCGCGATAGTTTTTTGCCATTGCAGACGAAGAGATGCGGTCGTTCCCAACAGACATAACCGTTGGGAATTAGCCTATAAAAGGAGAAGGAAACTTGATCAGTGAACAACTCTGAATTTTCTCTTCTTCCTCTTCATTTCTTAATCTCTACAATCTGTGCGCTTCTGCATATCACACAGAAGATCATACACATCATAATCTCGAGCAGATCACGTCTGTTGTATCTTGGGAGACTTTGAATAAAGTCTTAAGGAAATTGTTATGACAAGCCTTAAGCGAAATTTCCTTCTTCGTCCGGTTAGATTTCTATTTACTTATATATTTATATACATCGTTCTGTAATCTTTCCGTTTTAATGTTGTGCTGTTTCTACGAAGTAGTAAACGCTTGTTTATCACTATAGTTTAATACAGCAATTTTTTGTTATTATTGCTATAGTTTGTTCTTGTAAATTAATTACAACATAGTTATTGTTCAAAATTACTAATACAGAATTCCAAAGTAGTGGAAATATGATTTGTAAACTTGTGTGACGAGTTTATAACATTTTGGTCTCTATTTTGGTATACTGATCGTATAACATCTTAAGCGACTTTCCTGTTTTCACTAAACAGAGATGGCGACAGTTGAACTATCAGCAAAAACTGCTACCCACAACAGGCCTGATCCATTTAAAGGAGATGGTGATGACTTCATAACATGGTAGAATCAAATACTGTTTTATCTCACCACATTAGGGCTGCAGAAGTGCATTGAGGAGGATGAACTAAAGCCTAAAGACGGACAAACTAGAGAAAAAGACGCAGCTGTTTTTCTCGGAATTGACTCATGGAAGCATTCGGACTTCTTGTGCCCAAATTACATTCTGAACTATCTGGATAAAGTACTATATAAAGTATATCAGCCACACCAGACACTAAAATCCCTATGGACTGCACTTGCAAATAAATACAAGACGCGGAATGTCAGTTTGAAGAAGTTCATAGTAGATAAATTCATGGAATACAAAAAGGTGGATTCCAAATCCGTAACTAGTCAAGTGCAGGAACTCCAACTTATAATTCATGAAATTAAAGCAGAAGGACATCAAGTTGGAAAATCGTTCCTTGTTGAAGTGATAACAGGAAAATTACCACCATCTTGGAGAGACTACCGCAACTATCTGAAACATAAGAAAAAAGAGATTTCCTTAGAAGATCTCATTGTCAAATTAAAAATTAAGGCAGATAATCGTGGAATAACACAACCCAAAGGCAAAGAGGCACTTGTTACAGAAGGGTCAAAGAAGAAAGGACACTTAATAACAAAAAGAAAAAGAGAAAAGCACCAGATAATCAATCCAAAGATAAGCAAACCAAGAAGTTCAAAGGCGAATGTTGGGTCTGTGGAAAAACTGGGCACGCAGCTAAAGATTTCAAGCACAAGAAGACGAATGACAAATCGATGGCAAATATAGTGGAAAATTTGAATTCAACCATTGAGGAGATGAACTTTTCAGGAGTTGTTTCAGAATGCAACTTAGTACAGAACCCTGCACAGTGGTGGGTAGACACAGGCGCTACTCGACATGTCTGTTCTGATATATCTATGTTCTCCACTTACAAGAAATACGATCATGAAGAAAAACTCTACATGGGTAATTTTGCAGCTTCCATGATCGAAGGTAACGGTACCGTCGTCCTCAAATTTACATCAGGAAAAACTATGACACTAAGTGAAGTTATTCATGTTCTGGATATCCATAAGAACCTTATCTCTAGACCTGTGCTCTCAGAGAAAGGCTTTCGTATGGTCTTCGAGTCAGATAAAGTAGTTCTGTCTAAGGCTGGAATTTATATAGAAAGGGGTTATTTATGTGATGGCCTATTTAAGGCAAATGTAGCCATAGTCGGTAATAAAATTATGTATTCTGATTGTGCTATTAATAAAAATGAAGTTTCTTATTTGGTTGAGCATGAAATTTTACTATGACATGATAGATTAGGACACATAAATTTTAGAAAAATGAAAAAATTAGCAAACTTGGGATTAATTCCTAAATTCCAAGTAGATAAAAACTACAAATGTGAGATATGTGTAGAAGCAAAATTGGTTAAAAAACCATTTCATACTGTTGATAGAAGTACAGAACCACTAGGTTTGGTTCACACTGATTTATGTGATTTTAAATCATTACCTACACGAGGTGGGAAAAAATACTTTATCACTTTTATTGACGACTATACACGATATTGCTATGTATATCTTTTGAATAGTAAAGATGAAGCAATTACATCGTTTATAAAATATAAGGCTGAAGTAGAAAATCAGTTAAATAAAAAGATCAAGATATTGAGATCTGATCGAGGTGGAGAATATGAATCACCATTTGAACAATTCTATGCAGAAACTGGTATAATTCATCAAACAACAGCTCCATATTCACCACAACAAAATGGTATTGCCGAGAGAAAGAATAGAACATTAAAAGATATGATAAATGCAATGCTATTGACCTCTGGTCTACCGACAAACTTGTGGGGGGGAAGCCTTAAATATGTCTAATCACATATTAAACAAGGTTTCTCACAATAAAACAGGAATAATTCCATATGAGTTATGGAAAGGACACATACCAAGTTTCAAATACCTCAAAGTGTCGGGGTGCTTGGCAAAAATTCCAGTTCCACCTCCCAAGAAAGTCAAACTTGGACCAAAAACTGTAGACTATTACTATCTAGGGCCAACCCAAAGTAGTAGTGCCTACAGATTTTTGGTATTCAAGTCTGATATAGATGATATTAATGTCAATACAATCGTAGAGTCTCGAGATGCCTCATTTTTTGAAGATGTGTTTCTGCACAAAAGGAATGAAGGAAATTATGTCCCTAAAAGAACAAGAGAAGAATCAAGCAAGCCACATGACGATGAAACTCATCGTGAAATTGAGGAAGTTGAACCAAGAAGAAGCGTAAGAGCAAGAACGTCCAAGACGTTTGGTTCGGATTTTCTAACATACATGTTAGAACACGAACCTCAAACATACAAGGATGCAATATCATCTTCTGAATCTTCATGTTGGAAAGAAGCAATCAAAAGTGAAATTGATTCAATTCTAAGTAATAAAACTTGGGAAATAGTTGATCTTCCGCCTAGAATAAAACCGATTGGTTGCAAATGGATCTTCAAAAAGAAGATGAAACCAGATGGCTCTATTGGCTAATATAAACAAGATTGGTAGGCAAAGGATATCGTCAAAAGGAAGGTTTAGACTTCTTTGGTACTTTATTCATCGATTACACGAATAACCTCTATAAGAATGTTAATAGCAATTGCATCCATATATAATCTAGAAATTCATCAAATGGATATAAAGACCGCATTCTTAAATGAAAATCTTGATGAGGAGATTTACATGGAGCAACCCGAGGGTTTTATTTCCAAAGAAAATGAAAACAAAGTATGTAGATTAGTAAAATCATTATACGGACTAAAACAAGCTCCAAAACAATGTCACGCAAAATTTGATAGTGTCATGATGAAAAATGGTTTCCGTATAAATGAATGTGATAAACGTGTTTATTATAAACAAGTTGGACAATCATACGTGATGATTTGTTTATATGTAGACGATATGCTAATCTTTGGTCCAAATAGTAAAGTAATAGAGACCATAAAGAAAATGTTAATCAACAATTTCGACATGAAAGATTTAGGAGTTGCAGACGTTATTTTGGGAATCAAAATAATAAAAACACCTAATGGAATTGAACTATCTTAGTCACACTATGTGGAAAAAGTGATTGAAAAATTCCAAAATTATGGAATTAAAGGAGTGAGAACACCTTTTAATCCATCGGAAGTACTGCATAAAAACACTAATGAGATTGTAATGCAACTGGAATACGCTCGTGTAATAGGATGTCTAATGTACCTCATGAATTGCACAAGACCAAATATAGCTTATGTAGTATATCGACTGAGAAGGTATACAGGCAACCCAGGGAAGGAACACTGGAAAGCACTTATGAGAGTGTTGGGATATTTAAAGAGTACCACGAACTTTTCCCTACATTACGGAAAATATCCTGCCGTCTTAGAAGGATATAGTGATGCAAAATGGATTTCTGATTTAGAGGAATCTAAATCAACTAGTGGTTATGTCTTCACTCTAGCAGGAGCAGCAGTGTTATGGAAATCTACTAAACAAACGTGCATAGCTCGATCCATTATGGAATCAAAGTTCATCTCTTTAGATAATGTAGGCGAAGAAGCAGAATGGCTTCATCAATTTTTAGAAGAAATTCCATTTTGGCCTATACCTGTACCGGCCATATGCATACACTGTGATAATTAAGCAGCGTTAAGCAGAGCGCAAAACTTTGTGTATAATGGAAAGTCACGAGATATTCGTCGACGCCATAACACAGTTAGACAGTTACTCTCAATGGAACTATTTCCATTGATTATGTGAGAACTACTGATAACCTTGCAGATCCATTTACTAAAGGATTATCAAAAGAGAAAATTGACCGTGCATCGAGGGAAATGGGTTTAAAAGCCTAAACCAACAAGAGTTATCTTATACGGAAACCTATCCTAGTGACTGGAGATCCCATGGACTAGGATCAATAGGCAAACTAGTTCTGAGTAACTCAAGAAGTAATGCATTTTGTTTGGACATAGTCCTACTCCATTCCTATGGTGCACAATAGAAATGCATGCCTATAGAAGTATTAAAAGGATAAAGCTATGCTTTTTAATGATGACCATATCTTGAAAATAACAAGTGAGGTATATGTAGGATACTCTTAATGGTTGTGATCACCTATGTTAGTGTGAGCTAGGTCGGCTCTATGAGAATATTAAAGGCTTAAATTCTCTAAAAACACTCGTAGAACCAAATTTGTTCAGGACCAAAATAAACACAATCAAGAGATTTGATGTGAAGGGAAACAATTCTTTGTTAAGCTTATTGTCTAGTTATGCACAAACAGCTGACGATTCCAGATGAAAGAACTCACCGATTAGCCAAGTATATCTGATAAGTTTTAACTAGGGAAAGTTCAAAGTGAAATATCTAATTATCCTCGATATAGCATTATTTTCATATGAACTGTGTGATATTACACTTTGTATGGGGAACACATATATCATCATTCATGTGGGGGATTGTTAGAGGCCCTTTATAGTGAATGAGATATTGTCCCACATCGCAAAAAATAAGTTAATGTTCATGCTTATATACTACTTTCCTCAAACCCATATTGGCCCTTAGGGTCAGATAATTTTATGCGAGGGGGAGGACCTATATGGCCATGAACTAACACACGCGCGCACACTGCCCTCCCGTCCCGTACCGAACAGGGTCGGGTGCGGGTGCGGGTCCAATAAGAGTGGACCGTGTTATATTTTTGCTGCACAGAAGCAAACAGTTTTCTACTGTTTAAATTCAAATAGAAGCGACTAGTGGATTGGAAATGCACGTTGCGAACTGTCTGACCGGACACGGCTTTTCAAACAGAAATAGGCGTTGCAAATGAAGAGACGCAACTGTTACAAACCGCGAATGTTTTTAGCCGTTGCAAATGATCGTATAACAGTTATTTGAACCACGATTTAGATGTTTTATTATGTCAAATTTGATGTTGTTACTAAGATGTTTGAGCAAAATCATACAATAATTCAAAGGAATTTTTACAGATATTAGCTGACATGGTATGCACAAGTAGACGAAGATGGCCAAAACATGTACAACAAAAAAGATCAATGAAGTTTGAGTTTGGGTTTTGTAAATTATGAGTTTTTAGCGTGATAAAACCCCTAAAAACAATAGTCACACATACAAACTATTCAAATTTGTTTACTAAATTTCTATCCAATCTTGAAATAGTGATTAAGTAATGTCTTTAGTGAAGGTTACTAACAAAAAAACCATTGTTAAAAAAAGTAAAATGTGGAGTAAATATGAGTAAAATGCAATGCAAGAAAATAAGAAATACACAATACAGAGTAGTTCAATATAGAAAAGATCTACGTTCACTTTGGCTTCTTCTATTTGTGCTTTTGAGTGTTTTGTTGTTACAGAAGTGAAGATAAATGGAGGTGTTGCGCTTCTAAGTTACCGATTCTTGTATAAGGCATTGGTTTTCCTATTTATAGCGATGGAGATCATGCTTTGAAGGACTCGAATTGGTGCCTTGCATGTCAGCCCTCTGAAGTTATTATCCTTCTTCTCATTTCTTCCTCTCTCCACAAACAGCCCTTGACTATTACTAGCTTCTACACTTTCGCTCAGAAGTGTCATTTAATCTCTCATATATTCAATCAGGAATTCTATCTTCACATCTTCTAATGTCAGCGTGCTTCTGCCATAGGTCAAGCTGTTAGCGAATACCGTATATTGCTCTGGAAGAGAGCACAATACCACCATAGTCTTTTGCTCTTCGTCCATATTCCAATCAACATCTTTCATCATCATCATCAAGTCATCGAAAAATTTAAGATGTGCTTTCAACGGCATACCTTCCTGCATCTTGTAAGTGAAGAAAGTCTTCAACAAAATTAACCTATTTGTGAGCAACTTCTTTACGTAGAGATCCTTCAATTTTTTCCATAACCCTCTAGCGGTAGTTTCAGTACTAATCTTTGGAATGACGTTCTCACCCGTGGCCAATTGGAGAGTATAAAGGTCCATTCTTCCATCTCTTTCCTTTTGAATTCTGAGATATCTATTGGCAACGATTCTACATCAAACAAAACCCGATGAACACGGTTTCTTCTCAACACCGTCTTCATTTTCGACTGCCACTTCTCAAAATTATTATCTTTGTCCCACTTCTCTTGTAGCCAACTGCGGACATGATGTTGCATATGAACCCCTAGTGTAGGGTGCATACTCCCGAGTAGATCTAACCTAACTTCCATCTCCAGATCCTACCATCTTATTGATCACCTTCTAGCCCTAAGCTTCAACAACAACCTTCAAAGCTTTGATACCAGACTGTTGGGTAATTTCACACAAATGACTGTCGATCAATCCAAATAAACACGGAAGTGATAAGGTGGTATTGTAGTGCGATAAAATAAATAGCAATAGGAGACTACAAAACAGCAAATCATAGAAGAAAGCTAACAAAGAGTTCGCACATGAATTTATAGTGGTTTCACTATCGCGGGATAGTGTACACACTTTTGAGAAGGAGATTTTATTGCTTTTTAAGAAAAGAGAATTTTACAAGATTTATAATAGAGGCTAAGAAGAAGAATAAGAAATACATCTTAAGAGGATGATTCTAATTTGTATAGAATGATTTTCTTTATATAGAAATTATTTCTTAGGGTTGAAGTAATTAATTTATGCTTATAAATCAACATCTCATCAATTCTCATATTCATATGGGAAACGTTTATCCGTTGGACTTTCCAATTTCCTTCAATTTGAACGCGCCTGATCTTTAGTCAGTTGATCTAGGGAATTATTTGATTACTTTATTCTTCCAAATCATTTTTCTTCTCATGAAGATTGTTTACTGTCCTATTTAACGCAATAAAAGAGACAATATATTTGAGTCATTATTTCAAATATCGTTCAAATCTTCTTTGCTTGGAAATATAAGATTATCAAAATCAACGATATCTTCCAAATCTTTTTTAATATGTAAATATTGTATCACCGAAATGTAACAATATATGCATGTGTATTGAACGAACTTAAATGTTATCTACTTGGTTGTCACGTCGTATATATAACGAACTCAAATATTATCTACTTGGTTGTCACGTCTATGGAGATGAGTAATTAAAAATGCGATGTTGAAAAAAAAGAACAAATATGTTATACAAAATTCAGGAATGCAAAAGTAACAAATAAAGCGTGAAGTCGGAATAAGAAGTCTTTTTAACTTCTTTTTAGGTCTCTTCGATTGTTTTTTGTTAAGGGGCCTCAACTTACTCCATCTTACTTTATTGGCAATCATGTGTCCTGCTAAAATTATATCCTGGGCCAAATTAAACATTTTGGGCCTAAGAGTTGTTCCTATTTGTGTGCAACGTACCATTATTCTTGTACACAAAAATAACATTGCATAATTCAGGAGGTATGCAGAGTATGCTTCCACTGTATTTCCTCAGTAAATAAAGTGGGATTCTAAGGACATCTCAAAGGGGAATTACTAATACTATTGCTAAAAATTACCTTACAATTTTACTATATATTATTCCTAATACCATACTTTTTAAGGGACTACCAAAGACATCAGTTTCGATTTTTTTGGCACGACAAACAATCTCACTCTTTTGGCAAACAAATAATCTCAGACCAATACCATTTATCATGGTCATGAAACCACCAAACCACAGTAGTTCGCCGTACAAATGAGTTTGTATGGTGGTTGATTGCTGTCTGAAAATGTTTTGATATTAGAAATCACACAGATTTTATTGCATTTATTATTATTATTTTATGGTATTAGTAAACATTTTTGTAAGTGTCCTATGTCAGCACGCTGTATAAAATTGCAGAAAAAGATAGATTCATGAGCCCACACCACAGTACTGACAGGGTAACTGTACATTCACAAAAGTAAAAACAAAAACGTAGTCACAAACGAGTTCACCGACTGTAGAAGCACACATAGCTACATCAGAGCACAGAGAGGTGTAGGCTCTTGAACCTGGTACCAGTATTGATTTGGTGGACCTGGGGCATTCAGCATGCAAACGCTACAAGAACACAACTCCGCCATCTTCTTGCAATCCTTCATCAGTTTTTCCACTTCGGTTTCAGGTTTAATCACAGCTACGCTCACTATTTCAGCGCATCCCATCTTCTTCCTCAGCATCAAGGTCAGCTTTGCAGAGTCGAATCCTTCGCCTGTCACCACTACTTGGTCTTTGTTGTCTCCTCCTATTCCAGCTGACGCTACACCTGTCACCCCAACGTATACCCTATATTAAATATTCATGCCCTATTTATTTACATATTCTTTTGTTGCCACTGTTCATTTTAATGTTTATCTATATGTACTTATTTAACACTAGAATTTTAATTGATGACGAACTGTGTATATTAGTTTATCGGCTATAAGTTTCATTTGTTTAGCATGGATTGACCGTAGCTAGGTCAGCGACTCATCATTCACATGTAGGGAGTGGACAAAATCAAACTCGTATTTACCTGGAAATCCAACGGCTATTGTCAGTGCTTTTGATTGTTGCCTTGAGCCTTTCATGCTCACTCGAACCACCACTTTTTGCTACAATATACCACTTAATTAATTAATTAACTTCATCATCTTTAAAGAAAAAAATGCAGCTAAAATATTATAAAACAACATTAGCAACGACAAGTTTCAGACTAGTAAATTTTTTATAACAGTATAACTGATTCAGCAACATTTTGCGAGGCAACTGTTTTGTTCGAACGAGTCGTTATTGTTGTTTCTGTATATGATTAACTTCCTACTGTATAACATATTCATTAATTTAGTTATTTGTAGCATTTGAACTTATGATCTCTCTGGTTAACCAACCAAGCCAAAGGACATTTAATTTACCAACTTGTAACAATTTTTTTTTCTTTTTTTCATGCATATAGTTCATCAATTGTTACTGGTTTTTGCACTGAAGTTTGCTAGGGGTCATCCAATTTGATTGCTTAGTTATATAACCTCAACGGTAGATTTTGATGATAACATCAATTAAAGGTATAAAATTTTACGATTAATAAGAAAAATGTTAAATCCTAAAATAAAGTCTACTAAGAAACACTCCAATTATCAATTAAGTAGCTGTATGTCTTTTTGAATAAAAGGAAATAGAATCTATAAATACATCAATAAACTACTATTTCCATAGATTTATATAAAAATAATATTAGCCGAAGTTTTATCATTAAAACCAGTAGATTAACTATTACCATACCGATTTATCTGATCAAAATTGGTTACTAATGTAATGGTAATCAACACTAGTAACAAGAAATTTAACATTATCATAAAGTACAGTGAATACTTTATACACACCATAATTTTTTGCTGGAAAGTACGTTATTTTTTTGATTTCACAATACAAAGTGACTTTGAATACGATATTTCGTAAAGCAATGTTATTTTCTATGTTTAAATTAGTATGAAATATACAGCTTTTGGTTGCATAATTAGTTACGACTGAAATGTGAACTCGAAAATGGGTACGTAAAATTTGTTATCCAAAAGTGTGAAATATGTGTATCTGTTAATTATGCAATGGGCGTATGAAACAGACTACCTTTTCCAGAAAACAATTGGACCAAGTGCCTTGAGTGAAAGAGTTAACTGGCAACAGGTTAAAATATTAATTAGGAGATAAATATTGCAAATACCTTTGCCATGTGTATTTGCAGCAAATTAATGGCTTTGCTTTGTTGGTTTGGATTTCCCGACTCTTGTACAAATTTGGTTTGTAGAAAACTAAATGGATGTTTTGGCATTTATAGGCATATCATTATTTAATCTTTGTATAAACTTCCACATACAAGTTACCGTGATGGTTGATAGAAAACGCTTTCTACATTATATTAGACTACACATGTTTGACTTAAAATTCAAATATGAAATTAGCCAGTTGGCCTATGTTGTGTTAAAGTTTTCATTGATGACTAAGTTGAAAAGGATTAATAGCATGAAAAAATAATAAAACTCATAAACAGGGAGTTTTTGTCTAACATATTGCATACAAAAAATAGTTCGCAAAAATTTGATTAAAACTAGCCGGAATCTACGTAGAATAAAAAATGTTGAATTTAGTTTTCGATTATGACTATATGAGAATTTTAGATAGTATTTGGTTTGAAAATCGAGTTCTGAGTTTTATGTATTTAATATGTACTTTAAAATACACGGTAAAGCGGAAATGGGCAGAAAACGGTCAATTTGAAAATTGGTTTTAACATTTACAGTAGAAATTGACTTTTTCATGTTTTCTATGTTAAATTTGGATGATTCAAATATTTGTTGAGGAGGAAAGAAATTGATTAATTGGTTCAATCAATCAATTAATTTGACTTGTATATGGAAGGATATTTTGAAAGGAAACTAATTAATTAGTCAATCAATTAATTAGTCAATGCATTTGTTATATGAAAAATAAATGATTAGGTATGGAGAATCAATCAATCAAAGGAAAGATATGAAAACCAAGATTACACCATCTATTTGTACTAAAATCAAATCATGCAATTTGAAAAGATATTTGAGTAATCATGAAATTAATTTTCTTAATCTCCAAGCAACTCTTCATTATCAAGTCTATTTAAATGAAGAAATTTCATCTTCATATGCAAGTGAGTGTGTGAGAGCATCCAGCATTATTCTTCTCTCTCTTTTGTACGATCTTTTCTTCAGTGAAAGTTGTTGGGTCTCCGTGGACGTAGGATATTCATATCCGAACCACGTTAAATCTTCTGTGTCTCTTATTTCTACTATTGTTTCTGTGAGACTGCATAATTGATTTTTTTTTAAAGTTCCATTGATATCTAAATAGACAATACTAGATCCTGATCAAATAATTCGCTTCCGCTCAAATTAAAACAAATTTCACTACAGTTTGGTATCAGAGCTAGTGTTATTGTTCCTGTTTGGATATTAATGGCTACTTCTAGTAAGCCTGTTGGTAGATCTGGTGTCAATTATGGAGTAATATTTTTTGATGGAAAGAGAGATTTTGGTACTTGGAAGTTGAAGATGGAGGTTGTATTAAAGAAGGAGAAGACTTATAAGGTTGTTTCTGTGCTTGAGAAATTGGAAGGTATTGATGCAGCTAATTTGGAAGAGATGAAAGATGGAGCTCTCACAACAATTCAGTTGAGTCTTTCAGATGAAGTTCTTAGAGAATTCTCTAAGAAGAAGACGGTGAAGGAACTATGGGATGCATTATCGGATGCATATCAAGACAAGTCTCTCACTAATCGGATTATTCTTCAGCAACAACTCTATTCGTTCAAGATGAAGCCTGGAGTTGATCTCATGGAGCATGTAGATGCTTTGACCACTTTGATTATGAACCTGAAGGCAGCGGAAGTTGGTATTACCGATGAGGCTCAAGCTGTGATCTTCTTATGTTCCTTGCCTAAGGAGTATACTGCTTTTGTTAATTCCATGATTTATGGTCGCAGTAAAATTAGCCTTCTGATGTAAAGGCTGGTCTTCATAATGAAGTATTAAGAGGTATATTGGGGAGCACTAGCTTAGATAGTGATACCGAAAGCTTATCTGTTCAGAGAGGTAGAGGCCAAAGCAGGTCGAAGAAAGGTGGAGGATAGAATCGTTCACGGTCTCAGTCTAGGGGGCTTAAGAAGTTGACTTGTCATTATTGTAAGAAACCAGGGCACTTCATAGCACAATGTCCCAAGCTTAAAGGTAGAAGAAAAGATCCAAAGCAAGCCTCAGCTTCTACAGCAGAGAAATCAGATACAGAAAGTGACACCGATGTATTTACAGCTTTTGGCTCTTCTGGGAAGAGCAACTTATGGCTGATTGATTCTGACGCATCCTATCATATAACACCTAATAGGAACTGCTTTTCCATTTACCGTGAAATTGATGGAGGAGAATTTCTGATGGGTAATGCTGCTTCTTATTGTATGGTTGGTGTTGGTAGCGTGATTATTAGGATGTTTGATGGTGTTATTCGTATGAACACCGATGTTAGACATGTACCTGATTTGAGGAGGAGCTTGATTTCTGTTGGGGCATTGAGTAGACTTGGCTTGAAGATTATAGTGGACGGAGAGAAAATGAAGATATCGAAGGGTTCCATGATTGTTATGAGAGGTGTAAGGGCAGGAAATCTTTATCTATTAAAGGGCACTAATGTAATTGGTGAATCAGCTTCTGTTACATCTGTTGATTCAGATTCTTTTAGATTATGGCACTTACGGATGGTTCACATCGGTGAGTGCAGCATGGATGAGTTGAGAAAATGAGGATTGATTGATGGAGTTCATCATTTAAAACATGGTTTTTGTGAAGAGTGTGCTCTTGGAAAGCAGACGAAGATTTTTTTTGGTATAGGAGAGCATAAAGCAAAAGTTGTCCTGGAGTATGTTTATACAGATGTTTGGGGTCCCTCCCCTTGTCAGTTATTAGGTGGAGCCAGGTATTTCGTTTCATTTATATATGATTTCTCTCATAAAGTATGGGTATACTTTCTTCAGTCAAGGAGTGAAACCTTTGCCATGTTTCGAAAATGGAAATCTATTGTTGAGAAGCGGTCGGGGAAGAAATTGAAAGTTCTCCGTTCAGATAATGGCAGTGAATTTGTATCACAGGAAGTCATCGATTATTATGAGTCTGAAGGCATTAAGAGGCATTACACTACACCAGGTGACCACCAGTCTAATGGAGTTGCAGAAAGGATGAATCAGACATTATTGGAGAGAACAAGATGCCTCAGACTGACTGCTAAATTGAAGAAGGTATTTTGGGCTGAACCTTTATCTGTGCCGGCTTTCCTCATCAACCGCGCACCTTCTACTGCCATAGATATGAAGATCCCTGTAGAATAATGGAAAGGAGATCCTGTTAGCTATTCATTTCTCAGAGTGTTTGGTTGCCCAGCTTATGTGCATGAGAGTAAAGGGAAGCTGGAACCTAGAGCTTGCAAGTGTATCTTTCTAGGTTATAGGAGAGGAGTGAAGGGATATAGGTTGTGGTGTCCTATTAGCAAGAAGATCGTTATGATCAGGCATGTGACTTTTAATGAGAATACTATGTTGAAGGTGGAGCCTTCCTCGTCGTATGACAATGAGAGGACATGTGAAGAATACCAGACACAAAGCAAGTCATCTGTTGATTCTTTCCATAGATGTTCAGATGGTGTTTCCGATGACACCGTGGTTGATGAGGGTAATATCGATGTTGGTACAGAGGATCAAACTCAAGGTGGAGCTCATTAAAAACCTAGGCCTGTCAGACAAAGAAGAAAGCCTAAGTGGCTTGATGAGTTTGTTGAATTGAGCATCGAAGACATTAACTTCGATGATATGGCAACATATGCTTTGAATGTTGTCCATGATGAGCCCTGTGATTATAGAGAGTTATCGCATCAGTTAACAGTTCCAGTTGATTAGTTGCTATGAAGGAGGAGATTGAATCATTGTAGAGAAATCATACTTGGGATTTGGTGCCTCTTCCCACCGACAAGAGAGCTATTGGATGCAAGTGGATCTATATAGTGAAAGACGGTGAAAATGGTAATCTCAAATACAAGGCAAGATTAGTCGCAAAGGGGTATGTTCAGAAGCAGGGGTAGAGTATCATGATATCTTTGCTCCAGTGGTTAGGCATACTTCTATTCGTATTCTTTTGGCATTAGTTGCTCATTATGATATGGAATTAGAGCAACTAGATGTCAAAACTGCATTCTTGCATGGTGATCTGGATGAGGAGATTTATTTAAAGCAGCCGGAAGGGTTCATTGATAGTAGTAGACCAGACTATGTTTGCAAACTCAACAAATCTCTATATAGACTGAAGCAGTCTCCTAGACTATGGTATAAGAGGTTTGATAAGTTTATGCTTTCACAGGGATACTCCAAAAGTTTCAAAGACCAGTGTGTTTATTTCAGGAGATGTGATGGTGATATGATTTATTTGTTGTTATATGTTGATGATATGCTGATTGCATCTCGGAGTATGGTCAGAATTAAGGAGTTGAAAGCGAAGCTCAGTAAAGAGTTTGACATGAAGGATTTGGGAAAGGCACAAAGAATATTGGGTATGGAGATAATTAGGGATACGAAGCGGAGAGAGTTAAGGCTCACTCAAGCGCAGTACATCGAGAAGGTCCTCGCTTGATTTGGAATGGAGAAAGCCAAACCGGTGGGTACTTCATTAGGCTCTCATTTTAAGTTGTCAAAAGACTTATCTCCCTCATCGGAAGAAGACAAAAGGTGTATGGCTGATATACCTTATTCTAGTACTGTTGGTAGTCTTATGTATGCGATGGTGTGCACAAGACCAGATTTGGCCCATGCAGTGGGTGTTGTGAGTTGATATATGTCTAACCCAGGCAAAAAGCATTGGCAAGCTATAAAGTGGATTCTTAGATATCTTTGAGGCACTTCTTCGGTGGGCTTGTTATATGGTGGAGTGGATGGTGACATCTTTCTTAGAGGATACTGTGATTCTGATTATGCAGGGGATAGAGATGCTAGGAAGTCAGTGTCGAGCTATGTTTTTACACTTGGCATAGGCTCGATTTCATGGAGATCAAAGCTGCAATCTATCGTAGCATTATCGACTACCGAAGCAGAGTTGATATCGATTGTGGAAGCAACAAAGGAAGGATTATACTTACTTCAGTTGTTGGATGATCTTTTAATGGTGCAGCGGACAGTAGAGCTATTTTCAGACAGTCAGAGTGCAATTCATCTTGTAGAGAATCAAGCTTATAGTTCACGGACGAAGCACATTGATGTTAGAGGTTTCTTTCTTATGCTTGAGGAAGAACGAAGAAAGATCAAGTTGTTGAAGGTGGGTACTTTGGATAATCCTTCAGATATGATGACAAAGTCACTTCCAAAGGACAAGTTTGAGCATTGCTCAAACTTGATCAGTTTGATTCCTGTTACTTGAGCGCCATGGGGCACTAGACCCAACAACTTCTATGTTGATTGCTTGATGATAAGGTGATGAAGAGAGATTGTTATATTTGAATCAAGGTGGAGTGTTAAATTTGGATGATTCGAATATTTTTTGAGGTGGAAAGAAATTGATTAATTGGTTCAATCAATCAATTAATTTGGCTTGTATATAGAAGGATATTTTGGAAAGAAACTAATTAATTAGTCAATCAATTAATTAGTCAATGCATTTGTTATATGAAGAAATAAATGATTAGGCATGGAGAATCAATCAATCAAAGGAAAGATATGGAAACCAAGATTACGCCATCTATTTGTACTAAAATCAAATCATGCAATTTGAAAAGATATTTGGGTAATCAGGAAATTGATTTTCTTAATCTCCAAGCAGCCCTTCATTATTAAGTCTATTTAAATGAAGGAATTTCATCTTCATATGCAAGTGAGTGTGTGAGAGCATCCACCATTATTCTTCTCTCACTTTTGTACTCTTTTCTTCAATGGAATAAAAGAAGTTGTTGGGTCTCCGTGGACGTAGGATATTCATATCCGAACCACATTAAATCTTTTGTGTCTCTTATTTCTGCTATCGTTTCTGTGAGACTGCATAATTGATTTATTTTTTAAGTTCCATTGATATCTAAATAAACAATATTAGATCCTGATCAAATAATTCGCTTCTGCTCAAATTAAAACAAATTTCACTACATTCTATCTTTTGGAAAATATCAAAATCCATCTTCTTTCATCTCTTTTTCACATTGTTGGATTGACTGGAATGTACCAACTTCTTCAATCTCGTATATAAAAATATTGAAAATGCAAAACACAAAACTTATTTTCAAACTAAACACTACATTAGTCTTTAATCTGTGAATAATTTTCAATTCTAACGTGAATATCGAACCAAATCTACAAATAATGATGATAATACGCAATATTACTTAAAAATAAGTGAAAGTAAGAACAAAAGATCTGTATTGGTTTGGTTTCACTTACGTCCATTTTGAATGATTTTTATTGTTGTTTTACGATAGTTTCCATAGGTAATTACTTCTAGAGTTCAAAGCTAGAACGGAAGTTAAAAATGGTAGCATCTCCCCTAAGAGGTAAAATGGAAAGATCCTTCTTTTGTTGCATGTACGTCGATATGTATAAGTATAGAGGACTGAAATTATGCTTTGGTGTCGAGATCCTTCTTTGTGAAACCATTCAAAAATATATCCAATTCAGATCTAGATAAATCAGAGAAATTATAGAGCCGAAATTGATCAAGTCAATGGTACTGATCCATGGACTTGTGTATTTCTCTTACAATTAGTAAATCAATCCACTGCTACTTTATGTTTTTGACCTCTTCCGTACCCCCAAAACTAAATTGGTACAACTAGTCAGTGGGAAATTCAAAACGTGGTGGATAGATGCATACCATGGATCGGCATCGATTGATGTACTTAGCTAAAATTCTTTTTTTTCCTCTTGTAATGCCTTATTTTCGATCGTCCATGAGTTTAATAATCATTCCCTCATAATTTTGAAGTCTAGTATCATTGATGCACCGCTTGCAAAAAATCACGTATATCCCCTAAGGTATGCTTCTATGGCCACAAAGCATACCTTGTTTAGGGACAAGTAACCAAATCTTGAATCGAATAGACGTTTCAGTTACTCAAACTGTCTCCATTGAAAGTCGTATATTTCAAAAAGACTTTGTTTCTACACAGTCGTTGAGTCACGTCTTCTTGATAGATATAAATTCTAAAGTTTTATAACCTAGAGAATCTGTTTTCTTCGGTGAAAATTCCATCATTCTTTAAATAAGTTTATGTCCATGAATCTTTAAGTTTCATTATCCATCACTGAGCATTAACGTTGGTTGAAATTTTTTCCCCTTTTTTAAGAAAAAAATCATTATGCTTTATGGATTACTATCGATCTATCCCATGGATCAGTACCGATCAATCCCTTTACAGATTTCTCAGGTTTAGAGAAATTTCACTACTTGTTTCTTCTCTTTAATTGCCATCGCCTTTAACACTACTAGCTTCGACCTAGGGGTTTAAATCTCCATTAAATCACTCCAATCCACTGCAGTTTAATTTATGACATTCATATAGATAAAATCCCTATCGTTTTCTACATTAAATCATTCTAACATCACCTTAATCTGCACACATTCCTATCGATATCCTTTCTTGGTCGATTGACCCTACTTACTTCATTAAGATGATTTGATGCTTGCTTCTAAATTGATTAATTGCATATGACTATTCCAAAGCACATTGCATTAATTCCACACTAATTTGATGTATTAACTCGATTATCTAAATCCTACATCGATCGATACTAATCAATATAGGTAGAACATAATGAATTTAGGGATTTTGCTGAAATGCCCGAGAATACATGTTCCATCACTATATATGTTATAGTTTCATTTACATACACAACCATCTACATGTAACAATCAATCGACATACTGATTCATGATATTTCTACCATAGCAGTATACTGAACAATGATCATATAAATAATTATGTATAATAGCAAACTAGAAGAATACCTTCTACCAAAGCACGAAGTTTGCACGTTGAAATGAGGCGAACTCCTTGAATCCAATTTCAATCCCAAAGTTTCCAGCTCCCGAATTGCGTCACCACTAATGATCATTTGATTTTAATTTGTATTTAGTTGCTTGAAAATTAGAGGAGAGGGGAGGGATATATTTCGACCAGCAAGGGGATGATGGTGACAACAAAAGAACCAAAAGAAAATGAGGGTTAAGATGTTTATATATAGGAGAGAGTAGAGAGCAAAAGTAGGATCAAGATCCTTAATTTTCTCTTGCTCGTTCTCTTATTTTTAAACACTCAAAACCACTCTCTTAAGCCATCAAATAGCTGATCTATCTTGCCCCTTTCATGGCCAAAATTATCAATCCCCATATGGGCCTCAAATCTAATTCAAGCCCGAACAATATTTATTGCATTTAAATTCTTTTAAATGCGTATCGATATCGTATATCAATTGATGTTTATATAACTATTATATGCACACTATTTAATATTGTTCAATACACATCAAATAAAATTTTATAATTAATATTTTATAAATATTAATTTGTAACAATTGAAAATTAATTAAATTCGGTGTAAAAGAAATATTCAATGTTTCGGTTATGTGACTCTTAGGTGTAAATTTGGTCAGTGGTTAATATTGAACAATTCATATATTAACGTTAACATTTCACCTAGCAGCTGGTGTGACATTATGGCCAAATTTATTGCTTACTTGGTATCGGTAAAATCCAATTTTACTTTATTAAGCGTTATTCGTAATGACAATTATCTACACCAATTCTCTTCGTCAAAACTGTCGCTTTGGACTTATTGAATTTTGTATGATCAAAATTCCAATATCGTCCATGTTCAACTTTATAGTCTAAACCTAAAGTCCTTGGTTTGATAATAACAATCATTATTAACTAAAATGCTCCACCAAAAGACTTAACTTTGAGTTGACTTCAGTTGACCGTGATACTAACCTTATATAACTGAGGAGGCAGGTCCTCTCTTGAATAATGTTCCACTTCCAATGCTTCCATTCAATCCAGTTATGGACATTCGGTGGATGCCATACCATGATTTAACTATAATCAAATCGAAGCTTTCATATTAATGATCAACAATATTCTCAAGTCAAGAGAACTGTGTAATATTATCACATCGATATTTTCTGTTTGACTTTATTATATTAACCAACAGAAAACTATCGAATGAGTCAATCTATAGTTATCTAATAACTATCAGTACGTAACTCCTTATTGCCCCCAACAGCCATGAGTAATACACTTCCAAACAATTAGAGAGCGTTACATACTCCCGTCTCAACGGATGTATCGGTATCTGGTCTCGATACATCTTTACTAGGAACATTTTAATCAATATGTTTATTTTATTATAATAAATCACTCATTATTATAACACATTGTAACTACTACCAGAAAACTTACCATTTATGAATTTACTATTAAATATACTTTTAATTAAATTAACTAATTAATATAGCACATTATATAAGTATATAATAGAAAAAAAACTTTTATTTTGGACCAGATTGATTCTTGAGTTAGATATATGTATCAATTATATAATTTTCCCTAGGGCATACCCCTAACTCTATCAATCTTCCACTTGTACTTGGGGCCAATTATGGAATCTCTATCCCATCCCTTCGATCAGTTTGATGAAAACTGATCGAGCTAGTCCCTTTGTGAATAGATCTGCTATGTTGTTTTAATTATCTACTCCATCAGTAAACTCTCTCAAATGCTGATAAACTACCTTTATCATATAGCACTAGTCGGAGTATGGTTCTAGACTTTTAGCAAGCTCTTATCATTGCATTCTTATAATATAACAATAATGTAATATTCTCGGTACTTGGAATCATCCCTAGCTCAGTTATAAATTTGGTTATACACGTACAAGATGGAAGATGAACTCTTTATCAAAAGATGAAAGGTTAATATTGCTAAATCCATTCTTCAATACCTATTTAATAGCATAATTATAATAGTGAAGAAATCGATCATTAGATTGTATAAATTTGAAACAAAAACATCTAATATAATTTTTTATTGTCTTCAATTAAATAAATAAGGATAATATGTCAGATAAAATTTTGTTTTCATAGCTACAGATATACAATAAAAATATTAAAGAAAATGCACAATGGATAAAACTAACAAAAACGATAGAAAGGAATATAGATATATACATAAATGCATGTGCACTTATAGACACACACAAATGTGTGTATTTGAGAACAGAAATAGAAGGAATCAACAGAATGTATTAACAAAATTAGGAAAACCGAGAGCAAGCATATTAACATTACAAAGAGAAACATTAACATTTAGTGGCCTAGGAGGATGCCTAGAAGAATTTGTACAATTACATGCTTATTTCCTAGGGTCTCATTCACCTGTTTAGAATGCAAGAAATTTAACACGGTATTTGTGCATTTAATAATTTCATCAAATATGTTATACTTTTATGCTTTTAAAATTATTATAGGTACATATAATATTGCATCTAATATGAAAAAGGAAACAAATAGAAATAATCTTTTATTCAAATGGATACATTGTTCTGCCACTACCATTTATATTTAAACTGCATAAATCAATATAATATTCCATTTTAGAATTCAGGAAAAAATTTCTTTCCTAGTAATAAGAATTGACTCCACTTCATTATACATGACATTAATAAACCATTTTAGCATTTACCTTTATGTATAGTTATTTTATAATTTATGATTTTATCATTTGAAATCATGCAAAAACTTTCAAAATGAAAGACTACATTATATTTTGAGATAAAATGATTCAGAATAACTCAATAAATAATTACCTATTTGAAAGTGAATCTACTATAT
This sequence comes from Allium fistulosum, assembly GCA_030737815.1. Classification (NCBI taxonomy): domain Eukaryota; kingdom Viridiplantae; phylum Streptophyta; class Magnoliopsida; order Asparagales; family Amaryllidaceae; genus Allium; species Allium fistulosum. The sequence goes on from CM060905.1 coordinate 984,445,916, forward strand.
AGATTTCATGTATTTTTCAAATGGCTCGATTGCCACTACACCACAAAAGTCAAATCTTTACATCAGAAATCCATATATCTAATACTTTAGTGGAACTGGATTAATTTTGCTTTTAAATTGATGAAATTAAAGGGTTAAAACAATAAAAGAAAGTCATGTAAGTTATGGGAAATTGACGAAGGATTGGTAAGTAATAATATAATTAGTAGGACGTTGGTGTGCCATGGATAGACAACTGCTTTAAAAGCAAAATTCGGCGCAAAACATTGCAATGGTCCACTCTCAAAGATTAACACATTGATCCTTCGGATTTGTGCACCCAAGGCCAGTAAATATGGAGATATGCAAAAATTCTATCCGAGTTTGAGATGCATTTGCACATTATTTACATACGAAGTATTTGGTAGATGATTTCATGAGAAGAATTTGAATTATATTTTCATACAATATATTTGGAATAGAGTTTGGTTTTTCTATATCTTCTCTCAAAAGTTAATATATAAACATCTTGAAGAAAACACATAACTAATGAAATGGTTGGAAAGACGGAAAGGAAATCATATTATATATACACACACACAATACATATATGTATACATATATATCATTTTTTGACACTTATTTTTTGTTATTCTTTACAAAAAATTATGTTTAATATTTTTATTTTCTATTTTTAATATTGATTTTTATTCAATATTTTATTGTGTTAAATCAAAAGTAATAAAGTTTACAATAGGCGTGTATTTTTAAAAGTATATAGCTGAATGGTTAAGGGTGCATTCTTTTGTCAAACGAAAGAAACATTTGAAAGAGATATTTGAAATCGGCATGAAAGGAGAATGTTCAATGAAAGGAGAATGAGTTCTTGTGTTGCAAAAGTGATATTTGAAAGGGTATTTTAATTTTTTTATTATGGATAATTATTATTTTTAATTTGTTAATCGTTTTCAATTACTATAGCTAAATGAATTTATACTACTTATAAATTATAAAATGCAAGAAAAATTGCAATAAAAATAATTTTTATTACATACTAGTAGTTCAGGGTACATAGGCAAATACAACGCTACCCGCTCCTAAATCTCTCTACCAGATATATCACTAGCCTTTTAAGCTGTTGGGGCTCGTCGATTAGACGTCGGACAGATCTGTAGTCTGACTACCAAGCATTTTGAATGTAAATGACTTCCCATTTTTCATATGGGTAATCCGTCTCATGCACAGCCATACATATAGGAACGTTTGTTGCATCTTTATGTCATTTGAAAAAGCTCAACTCAACTGACGTCTACGAGGAGCGAAAGTAGAAGCAGAGCGATGCAGATGTGCAGAAGCTCGAAGAATGGGAGTGACGATCTCAGCAGCATTGTTGTAACAACCCTATTTTCAAAGACGTAATATTCTACAAATTTAATTGAAATAAAAGTGTGACTAACGTTTGTATCATTGAAATAGTTGAAAAGTAAATTTATTTTGTCATAATATAATGAATACCTAAATTAAAATAAACAAGTGTTGAATTGAATAACTATCCAGTTATTGAAATATAAATTATAGAATGAAGTGTAAGATGATTTCAATTAGACAATAAGGAAGTAATTAAAGGAAATGATTTATTATTTGAAATATAAATTAAGTATGGTTATTTATAGGAATCGATTTCCTATATTTTCGATATATACTTTTGGTTTGAATTTTTCTATGGCCGTTCGATTTTCTGACGAACGATAGTTTGATTTCTACTTGATCTTTTCTCTGATATGTAATCGAATTCTCAAATATATTTGTTTGAATGGTTAACCATAGTTTGACTTGATCAATCTCACTGCTTTGGTTGTATTATCGTTTTCTACTTGCGGTCTTGAGCGCTTTGCTTCTACTTGAGTACAAGTATGCCTGTGGATTCAATTTGTATTCCTTCTCCAATAATGATGCATCCCTTCATGTTAGTAAGCATGATGCATGAACTACTTTGGTATCCTCGCTTAGTTGATCACTTCCAGTTTGAATCTATTATTTGCGTGTCCCCTTCTTTATGTAGTTTGCTAATGTGTGCATTTGCGTTGCTTTGTGTTATTTTGCCTGATGCTTGACACTGAATGATATACTTGTTGCCATCACTTATATGGTTGTTTACTGCATTTGCTTATGCTGACACTTGCACTTGTTGCACTAACCTTGTGAGAAATATCCCTTTTGGTCTGTGTTGTTTAGTTAAGATGCTCTGTTTATCCTTGCCGAGACCCAGCCTTATATTCTCGAGTGATGTTGTTTTAGTGGAAATGCTACGGTTGAATTCCTCTTGTTAATTTCCTATGTTCATGTCTCCCTTGTACATGCCTGAGTTGTACATGACTGGACTATTTATGTGCACTATCTTTATGTGTGCACTGATGGTACACACTTTAACCTGATCTTCTTTTTTCTTTATGCACTTGTTCATGCATGTACCACTATACATCCTTCATATATGTAATTTCTGGTGTGTTGGTTCTATAGTATTGACAATTCTTCTTTTTATTGAAAGATATTTTAATATAGAACAACTTTTATGCTAATCATTTTGCAAAATTTTGAAGTTAGCTATAATTTATACATGAATCAATTTAGTTGTATATCACTGTTTCGAAATGCAAATTTTATAAAACTGAGTTAAATAAATTTGCTCTAACTTTTGAACGGTTTATTTGATTTCAACGATCTTGCACATTTCAAAAAGCTAAGGATATAAGCAACAGCTTTGGTTTTAAGTATTTTGCAAAATTATAATGTTTTCAAGGTCAAAAACATGAATTTCCTAAGTGGACCTGCGTATTTTCTCATAAAACCTGAACCGCATATCTATGGCAAATCCCATATAACTTGAGTTATAATCCACACTTTTGAAATCCAAATGTCTTGGAAATTTAACATTCACTCTTTGATATGGTTGTCTGATTCTGTGTTTCTAACTATGGAAAGTTTGTCGAATAGTTGCTTAACTAAAAGTGCTTGCTGCATATGCATTAGAGTTATAAATTCTTATCATATCTCTTTTCTATATGCGACAATTGTTTATAATTAAGTTGAGGATAGGTGTGCTAGTGGACTGTTTGGATTAATAGGCGGCGATAGCTCACTTTTGCACGTTTAATAACTAAGTAAGTTGCTTTAAATGCTAAAATAAAGGTATGATTTTGGATTAAAATACGACCATTGTGGTCAATGTATATCATATATATATATATATATATATCATATTATTGAAATTGCAAATGGCTCTCCATAAAAAGGAGACTCCGTCGAAATTTTTTGAAAATTCTAACACTTAAAAAAATTTCAATAATTTTCGTATACGAAGAACTAAAAGTTAATAAGTCTATTTTAATTTATAACCTACGATAAGTTTGATTCTAATATTAACTACTTAGAGAATTGAGTGAACTTCAACTTGATTGTGGAATTTGAAAAGGAGTTAGTGTTGAAATGCATGTGATGTCTCCTTATAAGAAATTTTAAGGACGCAATTTTTATAAGAAGGGAAGTCTGTAACAACCCCGTTTTTGAAGCCATAATATTCTACGAATTTAATTGAAATAAAAGTGTGAAAAACGTTTTTATCATTGAAATAGTTGAAAAGTAAATTTATTTTGTAATAATATAATGAATACCTAAATTAAAATAAACAAGTATTGAATTGAATAACTGTCTAGTTATTGAAATAAAAATTATAGAATGAAGTGTAAGATGACTTCAATTAGACAGAAATATAATTATAAATAAATAACAAAGATTAGTATTTAAATTTAAATGTAAAAGAATTAAATAAAAAACCAAGTGGAAATTTATAAGTAATTCCTAAAAAAACTAGGCCCAAGCCCACTTAAAAATTTGTTTAATTAACCTTCTCCTAATCAGACACAAACACCATTTTCTATCTCCTACGCTAAGTCAAACCCGACCTGTTAGTCCTTGAGATGATGGTTTTGATGACAACAACCTTAGAATAAGATTATAAAATATAAATACTAACATTATAGTTTAGATATATATATATGTATATGCAGGATTTAACCATGCAGGTATCAAGAATGAAGACTGTACAGTATAGAGATTCAAGATATCAAGATTGAAGACACATGAGTATCAAGAATATCAAGAATTGCAAGATTATCAAAGAGTACAAGATAAGTATTGAGTCTAGAATTATGTTAAAACTTCATAATAGCACTGAATCTTCACTCTATATTTCATTTGGGATGGAACCCATTTCTACCTTTTTAGTGGCTTACAAACTCACGACAAGTAGCTTACAAACCTACGACAAGTGGCTTACAAACCCACGAACATCCTGGTTTTGTACAAGTTCTCGAGTCCTGATGTGATGAGATATTCTGTAGGAAGAAGCTTGATAAACTACTTCAAAATGATTTTCAAAACTGTTTTTCAAAATGTTTTAGCCTTAAATATTATCTTTTCAAATGATTTTCAAAAAGATGTTTTAGCCTTAAAATATTCTTTGATTTTGTTTTTAAAATAAACTCTTGTTTTAAACTTCGTTTGTTTTAAACTATCTTTTAATTATAATATATTTATACTTAGATTTAAATACAAAATTATAGTAATTTTTTTTATATATTATTCTCTATATTTACTTATGTATTTTAACTATAGTTAAGTATATTTATAAAGTTTAAAATAGTTTTAATATAAGATAGAAGTAATTTTCAAAGAAAAACAAATCACCAAAATTTCCTTTGGGATGTCGACATACCCAAGATACCTATGTTGACATAGTGGCAGTTGGTTTCAAAAATTTGAATTTCAAAAGAAGTGTCTATTCGCCATAACCTTTCATGAATAGACATGGCTATTGTTCTTCTATAAATAGGGGATGTTTTCAACGAATTTTAAAAACAATATTTTTCTGGTTTTCACTCCTCTTTTTCTTCCACATTTCTTTATATATATTCTTACCATTACTCTGCCGAAATCACCATTGAATCTAACTAGATCATTTCTAGTTTGATTCTCTATCACTATCTCAACAAGACCTCAGTGCTATTCAGAGTTATAGGCTTCTTTGTAATTATTCAAGTGAGAAAAGGTGTGATTGTAGCCTTGGAAATCAATCAAGTGAGAAAGGTGTGATTGTAGCCTTGGAAATCAATCAAGTGAGAAAAGGTGTGATTGTAGCCTAGGAAATCAATTGGGTGAACTTGTTGCTCGGGAAATCAAGTATCTCAACCCAGAGGATTGTGAATCTGGAGTGGTGTACCTCGTGGCCTTGAAATCGAGGGTTGTAATTGTAAAGATTGCTTTTGAAAGGAAATCTGTACTTGTGTGCGGGACTGGATGTAGGGTAACTCCGAACCAGTATAAAATCTGGTGTGTTCTTTCCTTTACTGCTTTTACTTTATATTTGCATCTTTGTTTGAATCTGTGATCATATCTGTGTCTGAATATTGCATACATTCGTGTTCAAATTAATATAAACTCAAAATGAATTAGAAATTCCTTAAAACACTATTCACCCCCCTCTAGTATTTATACTAGCCTTAAGATCCGTAATCCGCATTTCTCACATTTGGTATCAGAGCCAGGTTTTAAAAGTTTCATAATCTGATTTTTGAAAAAGTTTTTTAAATGGCTATGTTTAAGAAATTTGTTAATACTAGTTTAGAAATATTCAGATCATCATTGTCTCTTGAGTCTGTATATAATCAATATTCAAATGCAAGTTGTCTACTAAGATTGTTTGATGTGCAGGAAACATGCTTTATGGGAGTTGAGGAATCAATCCACAACAGACAAATTGTGCGGATCAAAAAGAATAAATGGATACTCTATAGTGAATGTTCTAGACACATGACTGGTAATCCAGATATGCTAAATGATATAATATACAAAGACGGAGGATTGGTTAACTTTGGAGACAACTCAAAAGGATATGAGAATGACATCGGCAATGTCGGTAACTCTAAAACTCCTATTATTACTAACGTTTTGCTAGTTAAGAATCTGAAACATAATTTGCTAAGTATTAGTCAACTTTGCGATAAAGGATATAAAATTAAATTTTAAAAAGATAAGTGTCACATTGAAGACAATAATTCAACCATAATATTTGAGGGAATTAGGAAAAAGAATATTTATATTCTTAGTATGAAAGTTTCAAATGATAACTTGTGTCTTTTGGCAAATACAAGTGACCCTTGGATTTGGCATAAAAGATTTGGGCATTTGAATTTCAAACTCTTATCTAGACTGTCAAAACATGATCTAGTAATAGGTCTCCTTAAAATGAATTTTAAAGTAGATAGTTTATGTGATGCATGTCAATTAGGAAAACTTAGAAAAAGTTCCTTTAAATTAAAATATATGATTTCAACTTCAAAACCTCTTAAATTACTTCATCTTGATTTATTTGGTCCATCTCAAATTCAGTCAATAAATCACAGTAAATATGTTTTTGTAATTGTAGATGATTATTCTAGATTTACATGGACAATAATTTTGAAACATAAAAGTGATACTTTTGAATGTTTTAAGAACTTTACAAAAAAGATTCAAAATCAACTTTCTGTAAAAATTATAACCATCCGTAGTGATCACGGTGGTGAATTTGAAAATGAAAAGTTTGAGGAATTCTGCAATAAAAAGGGGATAACTCACAAATTTTCATTTCCAAGAACTCCACAACAAAACGGAGTAGTAGAACGTAAAAATAGAACGATTCAAGAGTGCGCGAGAACTATGCTTTCAGATAGTAATTTACCAAAACATTTTTGGACAGAAGCAGTTGCTACCGCCTGTTATATTTTAAATAGAATCTTAATAAGACCTTTAACTGATAAGACATCTTATGAACTTCTTCACGGAAAGAAACCTAAAGTATCTTATTTTAGAATTTTTGGAAGTAAATGTTTTATTTTAAATACAAAAGGTGACTTAGATAAATTTGATCCTAAATCCGACAAAGGTATCTTTATCGGATATTCTAATAGAAGCAAAGCATATAGAGTGTTTAATTTAAGAACTAACACCGTTGAAGAAACAATGCATGTTTCATTCGATGAAAATCCCAAAAAATTTGTAGAGACAAATGATGAAGAGGATTTAATTACTCAAAATCAAGAGTCAATTGAAACTAATAATGAATTTAATCATCCTAATAAAAGGATTAAACTTTTAAAAGATCATCCCATAGAAAATATTCTAGGAGATATGCAATCTGTTGTTACAACTAGAAATCAACTAAGTAAAATGAGCAATGTAGCTTTTATATCAACTACTGAACCCAAAAATCCAAAAGAAGCATCAACTGATGATTCATGGATTTTGGCTATGCAAGAAGAATTAAATCAATTCACTAGAAATGATGTTTGGGAACTTGTTCCTAGACATTAAAATAAAACTATAATTGGAACAAAATGGGTTTATAAAAATAAAATGAATGAACAAAGTGAGGTCGTTAGAAATAAAGCCCGATTAGTCGCTCAAGGTTATTGTCAAGAAGAAGGAATAGATTTTGATGAAACCTTTGCTCCCGTAGCAAGATTAGAAGCCATTAGGATTCTACTTGCTTTCGCAAATTATAATAATTTCAAATGGATGTTAAAAGTGCCTTTTTAAATGGATTTGTAAAAGAAGAAGTATATGTTGAACAACCACCACTTTTTGAAAATGAAAAATTTCCAAATCATGTTTACAAACTTAAGAAAGCTCTATATGGTTTAAAACAAGCTCCTAGAGCCTAGTATGATAGACTAAGATCTTACTTACTTCAGTCAAACTTTGAAATTGGTAAAGTAGATAATACTCTTTTTATTAAAAGAAATAAAAATGATATTCAACTAGTACAAGTTTACGTAGATGATATCATTTTCGGATCAACTAATTTTAAAATGAATAAAGAATTTTCTAAAATAATGACAAAAGAGTTTGAGATGAGTTATATGGGTGAATTAAACTTCTTTCTAGGATTACAAATAAAACAATTAGATAATGGTATCTTTATTAGTCAAGAAAATATGCTAAAGACCTAGTTAGTAAATTTGGTTTGACTACTGCAAGTGGAAAACCCATTCCCATGGTAACCAATGAGTACCTAAGTAAAGAAGATCTCTTGAAAGATGTAGATCAAAAATTATATAGAGGAATGATTGGATCACTACTCTATATCACTGCTAGTAGACCTGATATTATGCATAGTGTTTGCCTGTGTGCAAGATATCAATCCCAACCTAAAGAGACCCACTTAAAAGCTGTAAAATGTATCATAAGATATATTAAACACACCATTGACTATGGCTTATTTTATCCTAAAAATGATTCTTTTGAATTAATATCTTACCGTGATGCTGACTATGCTAGTTGTAAGTCAGACCGAAAAGGTACAAGTGGAACTTGTCACTTTTTGGGGCGTTCTCTGATTTCCTGGTTTAGTAAAAAGCAAAACATAGTTTCTTTATCAACAACTGAAGTAGAGTATATTTCTGCTGCTTTAGCTTGTTCTCAAGTAATATATATGCAACAAACTTTAAAAGATTTTGGTTTAATCTCAAGATCACCAATTTATTGTGATAATACTAGTGCAATAAATTTATCAAAAAATACTACTCATCATGCTCGAACTAAACATATTGATATCAGACATCATTTTCTCAGGGATGATATAAGTAAGGAAGTAATTATTCTCGATTATATCAATTCTGAGAATCAAATTGCTGATATATTAACAAAACCCTTAAATGAATCTATATTTACTAAATTAAGAAGAGAATTAGGTATTTGTTCAATAACTGAAATATAAAATATAAATAACAAATTATAATTAAAAATTAAATTAAAAATAAATCAAATAGTAAAAATATCAAGCACCATGTCGACATCCCCCTCCTAACCATGTCGACATATAACGATTTTTTATTTTTGAATTTTTCCCACCAAAATTCAAATAAGTGGTTATATATTCTTCTTATTTCGAAAATTGGATCATTCTTTCTGTTCTTTCTTTGTTCTATCTTCTGAAAACATTTAAACAATGGCCTCCTCTTCCAAATCAAACGTAAATTCAACCTTTTCGTTCCCTTCTCCTACTTCTGGACCGTTTCAACGAACAACGCTCGCACGAGTGACGAAAATAGAGGATTCTCTTAATGATGCACTGCAGTTAATGACTGAAATTCAAGTGGTACAACTTAGAATGGTCAAGGAACAAGAAAGGAAAGGAAAAATCCTTAGAAATTTGCAAAAATTTCTAATGGACAATCATGCTAATCCAATCTTGATTAACGAAGATTCTTCAGGAGATCGAGTGCAAGAGGACAGCAAGGAAGAAGAAGAAGAAGCCCCCATGGAAGAAGAGCACGCTGAAGATGACGACAAAGTCATTTGCGTTGGCGAAGTGTGCTTTGACAAAGATGGAAATCTTGTCGAACAACGTGGAAATTTCTGCTTCCACTTCCCAAATTGTTCGGTTCATAGATCTCCCATTTTTAAGGACACGCTTTAGTTTCTCTTTCCTCTTTCCTATTGTTGTATGTTTTTACTTACATTCTCTACGCTCATGTAAATATAAAAATATAAATGATTTGTGTTCTTATATTACAAATATTATCATATATAGATTCTTAGTTAGGAGAGTTTGTAATTTAGGACTAAAGTTTTAGTTTTAGATTTAAGTGTTGATTATTTATGATAACACTATCATTATAATCATTTAATATTAGACTAAGGGGGAGTTATATAGTTTGGAGTCAGTTTTTGTTGATGACAAAGGGGGAGAAGTATAAAATATAGGATAGTTAGGCATAGATTAAGGGGGAGTTATTAGTTTTAGGGGGAGTCATTAGGATAGAAATAATATTTTATAAACAAAGGTTGTCATCATCAAAAAGGGGGAGATTGTTAGTTCTTGAGATGATGGTTTTGATGACAATAACCTTAGAATAAGATTATAAAATATAAATAATAACATTATAGTTTAGATATATATGTATATGCAGGATTTAACCATGCAGGTATCAAGAATGAAGACTATACAGTATAGAGATTCAAGATATCAAGATTGAAGACTCATGAGTATCATGAATATCAAGAATAGCAAGATTATCAAATAGTACAAGATAAGTATTGAGTCTAGAATTATGTTAAAACTTCATAATAGCACTAAAATCTTCACTCCATAATTCATTTGGGATGGAACCCATTTCTACCTTTTTAGTGGCTTACAAACCCACGACAAGTAGCTTACAAACCTACGACAAGTGGCTTACAAACCCACGAACATCCTGGTTTTGTACAAGTTCTCGAGTCCTGATGTGATGAGATATTTTGCAGGAAGAAGCTTGCAAAACTACTTCAAAATGATTTTCAAAACTGCTTTTCAAAAAGTTTTAGCCTTAAAAATTATCTTTTCAATGATTTTCAAAAAGTTGTTTTAGCCTTAAAATATTCTTTGATTTTGTTTTAAAAATAAACTCTTGTTTTAAACTTCGTTTGTTTTAAACTATCTTTTAATTATAATATATTTATACTTAGATTTAAATAAAAAATTATAGTAAAATTTTATATATATATTATTCTCTATATTTACTTATGTATTTTAACTATAGTTAAGTATATTTATAAAGTTTAAAATAGTCTTAATATAAGATAGAAGTAATTTTCAAAGAAAAACAAATCACCAAAATTTCCTTTGGGATGTCGACATACCCAAGATACCCATGTTGACATAGTGGCAGTTGGTTTCAAAATTTTGAATTTCAAAAGAAGTGTCTATTCGCCATAACCTTTCATGAATAGACATGGTTGTTGTTCTTCTATAAATAGGGGACGTTTTCAACGAATTTTAAAAACAATATTTTTCTGGTTTTCACTCCTCTTCTTCTTCCACATTTCTTTATATATATTCTTACCATTACTCTGCCGAAATCACCATTGAATCTAACTAGATCATTTCTGGTTTGATTCTCTATCACTATCTCAACAAGACCTCGGTGCTATTCAGAGTTATAGGCTTCTTTGTAATTATTCAAGTGAGAAAAGGTGTGGTTGTAGCCTTGGAAATCAATCAAGTGAGAAAAGGTGTGATTGTAGCCTTGGAAATCAATCAAGTAAGAAAAGGTGTGGTTGTAGACTAGGAAATCAATTGGGTGAACTTGTTGCCCGGGAAATCAAGTATCTCTACCCAGAGGATTGTGAATCTAGAATGGTGTACCTCGTGGCCTTGAAATCGAGGGTTGTAATTGTAAAGATTGCTTTTGAAAGGAAATCCGTACTTGTGTGCGGGACTGGATGTAGGGTAACTCCGAATCAGTATAAAATCCGGTGTGTTCTTTCCTTTACTGCTTTTACTTTATATTTGCATCTGTGTTTGAATCTGTGATCATATCTGTGTCTGAATATTGCATGCATTCGTGTTCAAATTAATATAAACTCAAAAAGAATTAGTAATTCCTTAAAACACTATTCACCCCCCCTCTAGTGTTTATACTAGCCTTAAGATCCGTAATCTGCATTTCTCACACGACCATGATATCTAACCCCATTCTCGTTCATTTTTGCCCTAGCCATTCGCCAAATCAAAATCGACGAAGGGAAAAAAGATCGAAAGAGGAATCGGCGCTAGCATAGAGGAGATCGCTCACGCACGCGCCTCACTACTTAAAGGCAAGGCGGCTAGGGTGGCATGGGGATGACATACATTATTTGGGCTTAGAGCTCGAGCACATCAATGGCTGGATGCACGAATGCTCATGGAGGTGCCAACACAATGGTGGAAACGACGGTGTTGAGGGAAGTTGATGTGTGGAGGAGTGATGATTTTTGATGTCATCGATGCTGGCTAGGGATTCGTCCAATAATTGATTAGGATTTTGGAGCATGTTGAAGCTAATGGGGATGTCTTGTTCGACAAAGGATTAAAGTGAATTATTTTAACTCACACTTCTCTAACTTCATAAATGAATACCCTTATGCATTTCATGATATGGTTGTTTAGGTGATAATTATTGATTTTTAATTATTGAATTAGTTGAAGCATGAATGCATGTGATGAATTGTTCTATGTTTTGCATATAGTTTAAATAAACTTGATAGTTTTGGGATGTTGATTCCTTAAATGGTTTGATAGTGTAAATTTATAAACGCAATTCCATTCGTTTGATTATTTGTATATCATTGTGTAATCGAAGTTGTCGAAAAAAAACTCGGATCTCTAAGAAATTTTATATTATGGAATGATGTTTTATAAAGCGATGTTGGCTCTAAAAGATGCGTTTTGGATGGATTTATTGTTTAAATTTTTTTAAAAGATTCTCAAAATGAGATTTTATCTATTTCGATTCTTATTGGAATTTAGTTTATAGAATATAGTTAAATTATATAAAAATCTTAACTTATTTCTTATTTTAAAATTTCTATTCAAAGCTTTTAAAAATGAGAAATATTTAATTATAAAACCCTTTTTAAATTTACTATTATAAGTATATCATAATTTTTGAAATGCTTAGAGGAAAAGATAAAATATATAATTATTTTGTAAAAGCTGTTATGAAAGTAATAATTTTAGTTTCAAGTGATTTTAGTTATAAAAGAGGTTTAAATGATTTTGAAAGTGTTCAAAAGCTTTTGCAAATGAACGACTTTTCCTTAAAAATGAATTTAAGGATTTAAAAGTGATTTTGGGAAATTATATCTTTATGTATATAAAATTAATTTAAAACTCTTTTATTTTATTTATTATGGATTTGAGATTTTATTGAGATTTCATGCTTTTCTATGAAATAAGGAATTTTAATAAACAATTGAATTATCGGATTGGTATGAGACTTTTCATACAATTTTTTCGCTTAATATTATAATTTATTAAATAGAGTTTGAATGGAAATTACTAGCTTTTAGTAAATACTTGAATTTACTTTTCTGTATGCGACAGTTAGTTAAATTCTAATGATTACTAAAGTGAAAGTGATCTACACTTTAGAGTTGTATTATCTTAGAGTGTTCGGATTTCTTTCTTAGACCGATAGATCCCTGAGAGACAACAACTCATTTCTCATTAACCTAAGGGCTGATACATTCTTAAATTTAGGTAGGTAGACCTATTTGGTATGGTTGGGTTTGTTATAGTGTAATGCAGCTATCCTTTTGTTGTTTGGATAGTTGTTACATGCATGATTAGTCTATAGACTGGACGACTAATACCCATCAATTTATTTGGTATACAGTTAGACAATGTTTGTCTATTTGGTTATGTTAAGTAAATTCGCATAGCTAGTCTATTTTGTTGGATCGGACTATTATGCTATGTAGCGGGGTCTATTTGGTTTGTTAGGCTGATATCATTCTATTTGGTTTTTAGGCTTCGTGTCGATGTTTAAACTAATAGTTGACTACCATTATTATTTTATTATGATGATTGTTTCTTTAGAGATTTTAGGATGGATATTTAGTATCTTTTGGCTTTGGAGAATTTGAACTATTATCACCATATTTTTGATGATAGTCCATTTGAGACTTGATATGGATTTTTGAAATGGTGATTTTGATTGATATGCCTTATTACGATTATTTGGTTTCAGGCATATTTCTATTATGGCTTATTTTATTACTAAACCATATATGTATGATAATGTATTTATGAAATGGTGATTTTGATTGATATGCCTTATTATGATTATTTGGTTTCAAGCATATTTCTACTATGGCTTATTTTATTGTTAAGTCACATATTTATGATATCGGTATCTCATATTTTTATTAAATATAGTCTGATTCGTTTATTTTATAATACTCAAGTCAGGCCAAGAGTCGACAAGTACAAGGACTCACTGACTTATGGATTTTGTGCTAGCACTAGAGTAGACTATTTTGACTATTTCGATTTATTCCATTATTGTATACATATATACATTTAGGAGATCATGTATATTATTTAGCAATTGGCTTGTACCTGATGTGATATTTTGAATGTGATGTATATATATTTATGTAGGTCTAGTACTGATATTTTGTAGACTCACAACTTATTATTTTATATGATATATGTTATTCTGCTGTGGTCTATAACTTCGATTTTGTTATTTGTATTATATACTGTTCTGAATACTTTAAATCAGTGTATTTATTACTTTGTATTAATACTGTACATGTCAAATTTTCAGTCCGGGTCCTCTTAATGGTAATAAAGACGTGTTAGTGTTAGTCCGAAGATTGTAACGACGAACTTTTTCATGCAGTTTAAGTGGACAATCAACCACACCTGACCTGCTCAAATTAAACGGAAAGACGGATAGTTAATGTAATGACTGGGGTTTTCGACCCTCGAAAATTGACACTAATACATCATCGGTATTCACGTGCCGCAAATCCAAGTATCGAAAATCCCTATTGTTAGGGAAAAGGAAAATAAAGATAAAACAGAATCTTATACGAATGGAATAACATATATTATTTCAACAATAATCTTTACAATAGAAATTTTTTAATACAATATCAGAGTTTAACCTAGATTCATCCTGGACAATTATAAACCCTCTGTCCTTACAAATGCTGAAAAATAAAAACAAATGCAATAGATGCAGCAGGTAATAAATACATCCATATGTAAATGAAGATCTCCAGCTCTCCTCTGGAAACTCCAAGCGTCTTCAGCTAAAACTGAAACTACTCGGATCTGACCCAAGTATTAAAAATACCTGGATCAGGCTTGATAAACCAGCGTGAGATACTCGAACCATAAACATATGACGAAGCCATAGGTGGGTACTAAACAAAACCTTTGAAAAGAAAGGTATCTCATAAGACCACGTCCACACATAAACATGGACGGTTTTTTATCTTACGATAACCAAAATACTTTATACTGAAAACATTTGATTTTAATCTTAATGACTTTGTTTTGTAAACAGTTTTCAAATAAATATATATAAAACTAGTATCAATACCCAGACTAAGTTTATGGTAATATATCTGAACCAAGTCAAACGAAATATACATGGACGGGATATATGATACCAAAAGGGTTAGCTGAAATGTTTGCAAAGCATTACAACTATTTTGGGAATACAAGCAAAACCGTAAAGCTTGTATCGAAATTTGGATATCCAACGTGATAGGGAACTAATGGCCTTTCCTCCGATCCACGCACAGCAAACATAGTTCCCACGGTGCCTTAATCGCTTTTCTAAAGCAAGTCACTTGGAACTGCATTTGCTATACTACCAATATCTGGTAGCCTTATCACTTTTTGTAAGCTAGCTACTATATTCAAATAAATGGGGCAATAAATGACTTAAGGGACGCCTTCCCCTAATGGGTCCCCTACTAGACGCCACCATATACATCAACCAATAGCCCGAATGTGTGTTCTTCAGACTACATAGTATCCTGTATCATTCCTGGGATGTGAGGCTAGTGAGGCTACGCTCTAACTAACCAACTGGTTCAAATTTGAATGCCACACTGCCATTTCCGTTTATCACTAATTGACTTTCACAAAAATACAACCTCCAAACTCATATGTCTCAAAGAAGAGTGTTAAGCTAATAGGAGTTGCCTCCTATGCCACCAATAGATGTACGTTTGTAAAAATCAACGTTCGTATTTAGAAATGCAATGTTAGACACTCATCCATACAAGTTCGTTTTGGACTGAACGAAACCGAAGGCACTCCTCCTACTACCATTAGAAGCGAATAGTCCTTGCAATCCGAAGATTTCAAAACACTATAGGACCACTACTATAATAAATGTCTCTGTATTGGGAGTGGCCCATAGATTGTCAACAAGCAGTTGTTTCGCTATGAAGATCTTCGGTCTTCAATAATCATCATCTTCAACATGTCTTCACTTCCAAACGTATACATTGGTTCGAAGTGGTTTTCGGGTAGGAGTTACCCAAATCCGACTCTCGTTCCTCCAAACCAATCGTCGATTAAAAAGATTTTAAGTTCATATGTGATTACCAATCATCATTCTATTTAATTCATCCATTTATTAATTCATAAATATCTCACAGAGACA
The DNA here is from genome assembly GCA_030737815.1 of Allium fistulosum. Taxonomy (NCBI): domain Eukaryota; kingdom Viridiplantae; phylum Streptophyta; class Magnoliopsida; order Asparagales; family Amaryllidaceae; genus Allium; species Allium fistulosum. Next base: position 984,461,926 of record CM060905.1, read on the forward strand.
TATTATTTAAATTATTCCATTTATCTTCTTAATAGTATATGGAATCATTAAGCCTCATTTATCATATCCTTTTGGTTAATTAAACCTTTTTGAATCAAGGAATAATTTCAAATCATTTCACCTTTTATTTAGGAAAACATTTCCAAATCATTTATTTAAATCTTTACAAAGATTTTCAAACCATAACTTTTAAAACAGGTCAAATACATGTTATTTAAGACATAGTTTGCTGCAAACCCAGAACAATTAATTTAAGTATAGGAATTAAAATAATCCCAAATCATTTTGTTTTGCTTTTCAACACTTTTACTTGATCTTCGTCAAGTATCCGGATCTACCTTTCGATCCGTTCCACCCCTCCTCTAAGAAATAAACCAGGTTAGATAGATTTCTCCACCTTATTAACTACATTGTTTGCTTTCTCAGATCTCACAGGCCGGACAAAATATACTCTTAGGTATATCGCACACACCTTTCTGTTATTTACTTTACTTCTCATTCAGAGATAATACATCATTCGCAACTTAAGTATTCGATTTCAAACTTAAGTAATTTATCAATAAATAATGAGGCCTTCCAAGTTGGGGAACTATTCCTCTCGGACCTTGGTTCGATCACATTCTTTATCCTTTAAATAACAACCGTTTCCATACCTCGAAGTCTAATGTTACTTCAGAGTTTATTTTTAATTATTGTTTATTAGTTAAACAATTCATTCGACTCCAAAATTTGACCATTTTTCTAAGTCCTTAGAAAATTGCCAAATAAATCTTAAAAGTCATAATTAATTATTATGAAAATATTTGCATAAGACTCGGGTTGAAGAATTTTTTAAATCTCTTTATTTCAAAATCCAATTTTTTCAAATTGCCAATGAATAGTGATTTTCAAGTCAATTTCCAAAACATACTTTTTACTAAATATAAACCCATTTTTATCTTTCGAAACTTCATTCTTATATTAATAATGAATTTTGAAATTTATTTTATATTTTTCGGAGTTATAAAACGCCACTTATAAAATTTTGACATTTAATCGCTATAGAGCGACTTTTACGAAATACTGGTTTACTCATAACTTGAGATTTATAAATCGAAACCTCGATTTTTCGGATTCATAGGAAAGCTATCAATTTTACGGACAAAAAATTTCAGGTTTCAAGTTGTTCCGACTTGAAATGCATTCTACACTTCTGTTTAAAGTTATGGGTCGTGACGCGGCGTACTGCCGTTACAGAAAGTGCTCAATTTTGGGTATTTGGGGAATTGTTATGGAACTTGTCCGAAACACTTCCAAACCATTTATAAATGATTATAAAGCATTATAAACATTTATTTTTACTTTTTATAATTTTAAAATATTATTTTTCAATATTTTAGCTTATATAATATTATATTATTATAATATTATAAATAACTCTATATATGATTATAAAAATCATACTAAATTCCTTTCCAACTTATTTTCGACACAGAAATTATTTTCTAAATTTTTTAATTTATATTCCACATAAATTAAACAATATTCCTTTAGCATTATCAAATCATATCAAAATGTTGTCTTCTTTTCCAAATGAACCCATTACATCATTTCAAACCCTTTTTTATTTATATTCACTATACGAGGTTAAGGATTTCCATACACTTGATTATTCTTTCAAATTCATTCATGGTTAATTAACTAACCATATCCAATCACATTTCACATTCATTCTTAATGATTCATTGTTGTTTTATAAACAAGCAATCATCCAAGGTTATCAATCAACCAATATGCATCCATATTATCAACCAAGCACATAAACAATTATTTCAGCATACATATCATTATTAAACAGCTTATAATTAACTCATCTTCATAAAGGAGCAACTTTTATCACGTACTTACTAATTAACTTGCATAAATAATTTTAAAGCTGGTTTAAACTTTAAATAGAAGTCGTTTCATCGAGATCTCACCATAAATCAAACCAACTTCCTACCAACATTCATATCATCACAACACTTCTTTAATACACTTCTACCACACCATAAACACTTTGTTTCCCTTACTCAAGTGCTCGACCAATCTTCCCTTGCCCTAAGACTCACAGCTTGCTCCTCCATCATCTTCAAGTGCTCATGTCCTTACCCACTTCCACCACCTTGGATCTCAGCCCAAGGCTCCTATTTTCTTGCTTGCTCATGGCCTTGGCTTGTATAGGGATGGTCGTGGAGTGTTAGGGTGGAAAGGAGATGGTTTGGTTTGGTTTGAAGAAGTATAGATCTTGTATATGTGTGTGTGTATTTTTATATTATTCTTTCATAATTTCTTTTCATAATGTTTTTCTTAAGATGGAGAGGCCATTAAAATAGCTTGAGGAAGGAGAAGAAGAAGTAGAAAATTTGTGAAGAAATGAGAGAAAGAGGTGTGGGTATTTATAGGCTTGAATATGGAAAATATCATGATATTTTACATGAAACATCACATCACATTACCTTCATTTACATCACCTTACACGGCCCATGTGCCTCCTCCCATGTGCAAGTCTTGATGCATGTGCTTATGTGTAAGAGAGTGGACTTTGGTTTGCTTAAAGATTAAGTAAATGTAAAATACCTTAGATTTTTCTTCATATGTATATATATAAATGTAAATGTGTGTATGTATGTATGTATGTTCATGTGCAAGTTAAAGTGTGCATATATGTGTTTATGACATATAAATAAGGTTGCAATGAATTTCGAACAACTTCTGTTCGTTAAACCGTTGAAAATCGGGAAACCGATTATCAGTCACATTTTCACTTCTAATTTAAATTACATATATATGTAAACAAAATTTGAAAATAAATTTATAATCAATATTAATTAATTAAATTGATCTTATTTGAATTATAAAATCATATGAATCGATATTATCAATTATTTACAAAAATTGTTATACCGATAAAGCGATATATCAATTTTCCTTATATTTTCAAACCGATTATATATCTTTATAAAACTATTATAAATTATTTATTATCACTTTATAACTATTTAAAATGAATTATTATCATTTAAAACAATTATTAGAATAATTATAATAATCATTAAATAATTAAATCTTAATAAATCAATTATTAAATATAACGGCATCATTGATGGTGTCATAAATAAATTTAATTTTCCAAAAATAAAATAAATAGTTTTATTTCATATTCTTATTCAATTATAAAAATAAGTGTATGTATCCAGCTCTATGCGCGATATTTTACAATTTTAGAGATGTTATCGATAAAACGGTTTTCGGTCATTTTATCGATATTCCTTCAAAGTTTATATTTTCATAAATACTTATTCAAAATATGATTACCATTATTTTTTATTGTTCAAAACATCATAATCCATGTTAAAAAATACTTGTATTTGAGTATTTTAAAAACAAATATAATTTATCAAATTGATAAATTTATGGGTTTTTACAATTAAGGAAAGGAAGAAGGAAGAAGAAGAGGAAAAGAAAACTAACAACATAGAATCTCACAACCCAGTGAATAATATATATAATATGAAATAGATCTTTACAAAAAAACAAAACTGTAATATATATATATAGACATCAATCAAAGTATACTAACATATTTCAGCTCGGACAGTTATAACAATCTGTCCTTACAATTGCTGATTGTAACAACCTGCCTTTTTGGACGGTTTAAATCGACACACATGCTAACCCAAACCATTCAAAGAGGTAGATTGTTATGGGGTAAATAAGAAAATAGAGAAAGAAAGAAAACAAACACAAAATCTCACAGTGGAATGACAAAATATAATAACCAAATAAATAGTTCATGAAGCTGCTTTACAAATAACATTTGACTACACTTTTACAATACAGATCAGAGTTACATAGAATAGGAATAAATAATAAATAAATGCAGCGGAATAACATGATGTAGTAGAATAAATATCATAAGTAATAATAGTACTAAATCTTCGTCTTCGTCCTCCAAAAGCAGTCTTCGATACACTGTAAAGCTCAGACTGACCCGAGCGAATTGAAAAGACAAAACACTCGAGTCAGAACTAAAAGATCTTATGTAAGTTAAATCAATAGTAAATAAATATGAGTGTAATGGCGTCGGAGACGTCTATGGGTTTTGACATCTCCTATCCAGTGTCTAATGTGAGTGCGGTAACTTAAGAGATGTTCGGGATTACCATTTCCTAAGGATCCATTAAACTATCCACATACATAGTACAATACGCTATTATAATAGTGTTTACAGTAAAGTAAAGTATTAAAATAGCGTTAAGGCGTTACTCATATCCCCCTTAACACATTTTTATATATTCTCATAGTCTATACAGTACCGTATGCTTCACCAAATCAGTGGTTTACCCAGAGGGCACTCCATAGGTATGGTACAAAACAAACTCGTAGAATGCGCGATAGGGCATGTGAGCACGACACTCGAGGCAATGCCAGGAAAGGATTCTACCAATTGCGGATCCGGACTAGTGGTAATGCATAGCAGCTACTACCGCCCATCTCGGAACACATTCCCATAATCAAAATAAAGAGGTGGCCATCAAATCATCACAAAGTCATAATATGGTATCGAAGAAGCATGTCCAATAGGAGGAATGACCTCACTAGGCCCGACATGGCTCCCGTTTTAGTCACATCTAAGCTGACTCACGGGAGTTAGGGTCACGTAAATACCTCATACAGAATCGTTCGCCAAACCATCCTACTTCATTTCTAGAATCTCCACCACGTACATAGTTGTTAAAGTGGTTTTCGGTATTGGCAGAGAGTATGACAATATCTGATCCCGGTCTTTTTAACAACCAAACGCTTATTTCACACAGGATGGTTCTTTTAAATTTCCAAAACCTTTTCATAATTGATATCCAAATATCATATTAAATTCAAACCATATCACTTTCGAAATTATATTCACAATTAGGTTAAATTCTCATTTCAAAATCATCATATTTACTCAAATATGTCATTTCACCAGCAAATATCATTTCAAATCCCAACTTATGTTATAACATTATTAAACCTTATTCGCTTTAAAATCAAGGCTTTAATTATAAACATTTCCACTTTACACCATCTGAAATTTAGAAAATAATTTAGATAGTTATAAATAGTTTAATTAGTTTAACATAGTTTTAAATAAATATAAATTAGGTTAAATAGGTTAAAAATAGATTAAATAAATTTAAATTATATTAAAACAGATTAAAATACTTTAAATAGATTTAAAATAGTTTAGATGGTTTAAAATAGATTAAATAGGTTTATTATAGATTTATTTGATTTAAAATAGATTAAATAGAATTAAAAAAGATTAAATAGTTTAAATAAATTAAAATAGTTCAAAATAAATTGAAATAGTTTAATATAGTTTAATAAAGTTTAAATGATTTGAAATAGATTAATATTGATTAAAATAGATTAAGATAGATTAAATAGGTTAATTAGTTTAAAATAGGTTAAATTAGATTAAAATAAATTAAATAGTTTAAATTGATTAAGTTGGTTTAAAATAGATTAACTTATTTTAATAGTTGAAAATCTTAAAATTAGAATTTAAAAGAACATTTACAATTTATATTGAGATAATAAATTTGAAAGTTACAGTTTCCAACATTTCAATGACTCAATTTCGATGAATGTCTTTTATACTTCAAATTCAACTTTAAATTTTCAATTTAAATCCTTTAAATAATTACTTAAAACAATTCAATTTATGTCAGTCAAATTCTATTTCAAATATCGTTTAACTGGATTTAAAGTTTTAAAGATTTAAAATCATTAAATTTAACCAATCCGGTGTCCGTATATAATTCTCCACCCTATGGTCAAGTAATACGGGTATTTATCTTTTCAATCCGCAAATATTTTAAATTTACGGGTATATATCATTTCAACTCACAATCCCAAATTTATTTCAATGAAAAAATCGCTTAGGTTTATCATTTCAACCCATAACGATTTTCCCTTATTCTATATAATCATTCGGGTATGTATCATTTCAACCCATAGGGAACTTGCAGTGTTATAACAATATAAAATATAACATCTAGTCATCCAATATCAACAATCAAACATCCATCACAATCATCATCCAAATCAACCAATAAACATAAATAGATAACAAATTATCATTAACATGTATTAAATTGACAATTAAATTCAATATTAAATTAAACGATGATTAAATGCAATAAAAGTCAAATTTAACTAGAATGACAATTTAAACATACCAAACATTAATCACTTAATTTCTAATCACATCATAAATTCAATTTAACTAACATAAGATAATCCAGTAGTTCTAAGTGGGTTAAAACACTCACCTTTGATTTCAAATCGATTTGAAATCCAAAATAAGGCCCAAATTTGAACAGTCTAAGAATTTGTCCAAACTAGTTCTATAATGTCCGAAATTTTGATACGATCTCAACAGAGAAAACCGCGTGTGAATCCGAACTCGTATGAAAAGGTTTTGCATATTAGAATGATTCAAATTTAAGTTTTTAAATTAAATAAAAGAATGGAAGAAAAAAATACGTCATCACCTGCACGCGATCGAAAACGCTAACTCAGACACATCGTTCGCGAACCCTAGATTGGCCGCCGCCCTTCCTCCAATATTTGCCACCACCACGATGCCCTTCGACCTGATCCAAGACCACCCACATAATTGTTAGTCCATGAAAAGAATGGTTTTGATGACAACAACCTTATGACTTGTTATAAAATATAAATACTAACATTATAGTTTAGATATATATGTATATGCAGGATATAAACATGTAGGTACTGAGAATGAAGAAAGTAAAGTATAGAGACTCAAGATTGAAGACATCAAGATTCAAGACTCATGAGTATCAAGAGTTCAAGATTTCAATAGTACAAGACAAGTATCGAGCCTAGAATTATGTTAAAACTCATAGAAAAGCACTGACATCTTAAAATCCATTTTATTCGTGGAATGGAATCCACTTCGAGCCTGTTAAAGGTACGGAACCCAAAGTAGGATGGAACATACGAAAAATCTAGTGGAACATCGTTTTGTATCCACTAACTTTTAATCAAATGTTTTACAAAATTATATCTTATTTTCAAAATGGTTTCAAAATCTTCCTTTTTAAATCAAAAACATCTATCCTGGTTTTAAATACTTTTAGCCTCAAAATAATCTTTATTTTCAATATCAAAATTATCCTTGGTTTTAAACTATCTTTAATTATAATGTACTTAACTTTTAATATTTATATTTAAGATTTAAATATGAAATTATATTAAAATTTTATATATACCAAAATATTATTCTCTATACTTATTTATGTATTTTAGCTATAGTATATTTATAAAGTTTAAAATAGTTTTAATATAAGATAGAAGTTATTTTCAAAAGAAAAACAAATTATCAAAAATACCTTAGGCATGTCGACAACCCCTAGGTACCCATGTCGACATGATGATAGTTTATTTCAAAAGTTTGAATTTCAAAAGAAGTGTCTATTTGTCATATCCTTTCCCGAATGGACATGGCTGTTGTTCTACTATAAATAGGGGATGTTTTAAACGAATTTATATTCATAATTTTCTGATTTCACTTATCTTCTTCTTCCACATTTCTTTATATACATTCTTACTATTACTCTGCCAAAATCTCCATTGAATCTAACTAGATCATCTCTTGTTTGATTCTCTATCACTATCTCAACAAGATCCCAGTGCTATTCAGAGTTATAGGCTTCTTTGTAATTAATCGAGCGAGAAAAGGTGTGATTGTAGCCTAAAAAATCAATCAAGTGAGAGAAGGTGTGATTGTAGCCTAGGAAATCAATTGGGTGAACTTGTTGCCCGTAAAATCAAGTATCTCTACCCAGAGGATTGTGAATCTGGAGTGGTGTACCTCGTGGCCTTGAAATCGAGGGTGTAATTATAAGAATTGATTTTGAAAGGAAATCCGTACTTGTGTTGCGGGACTGGATGTAGGGTAACTCCGAAATAGTATAAAATCCGGTGTGTTCTTTCCTTTATTGCTTTTACTTTATATTTGCATCTGTGTTTGATTCTGTGATAATATTTGTGTCTGAATATTGCATACATTTGGGTTCAAATTAATATAAACTCAAAAAGAATTAGTAATTCCTTAAAACACTATTCATCCCCCCTCTAGTGTTAATTCTAGCCTTAAGATCTGTAATCCGCATTTCTCACATTTGGTATCAGAGCAAGGTTTTCAAAGTTTCATAATATGAATTTTGAAAACTTCTTTAAAATGGCTATGTTTGAAAAACTTGTTAATACTAGTTTAGAAATATTCAAATCATCATTGCATCATGAGGCTGCATATAATCTATATACAAATTCAAGTTGTCTACAAAATCTTTATGATGTGCAGGAAACATGTTTTATGGGTGTTGAGGAATCAATCCACAATGGACAAATTGTGCAGATCAAAAATAATAAATGGATACTCGATAGTGGATGCTCTAGACACATGACTGGTAATTCGGATATGCTGAATGATATAATATACAAAGACAGAGGATTGGTTAACTTTGGAGACAACTCAAAAGGATATGTGGTTGGCTTCGGCAATGTTGGTAACTCTGAAACTCCTATTATTACTAATGTTCTGCTGGTTAAGAATCTGAAACATAATCTGCTAAGTATTAGTCAACTTTGCGATAAAGGATATAAAATTGAATTTGAAAAAGATAATTGTCACATTGAAGATAATAATTCAACCATAATATTTGAGGGAATTAGGAAAAAGAATATTTATATTCTTAGTATGAAAGTTTCAAATGATAACCTGTGTCTTTTGGCAAATACAAGTGACCCTTGTATTTGGCATAAGAGATTAGAGCATTTGAATTTCAAACTCTTATCTAGACTGTCAAAACATGATCTAGTAAGAGGTCTCCCTAAAATGAATTTTAAAGTAGATAGTTTATGTGATGCATGTCAATTAGGAAAACTTAGAAAAAGTTCCTTTAAATTAAAAGATATGATTTCAACTTCAAAACCTCTTGAATTACTTCATCTTGATTTATTTGGTCCATCTCAAATTCAGTCAATAAATCACAGTAAAATATGTTTTTGTAATTGTAGATGACTATTCTAGATTTACATGGACAATATTTTTGAAACATAAAAGTGATACTTTTGAAAGTTTTAAGAACTTTACAAAAAGGATTCAAAATCAACTTTCTGTAAAAATTATAACCATCCATAGTGATCACGGTGGTGAATTTGAAAATGAAAAGTTTGAGGAATTCTGCAATAAAAAGGGGATAACTCACAATTTTTCATTTCCAAGAACTCCACAACAAAACGGAGTAGTAGAACGTAAAATAGAACGATTCAAGAGTGCGCGAGAATTATGCTTTCAGATAGTAATTTACCAAAATATTTTTGGGCAGAAGCAGTTACTACCGCCTGTTATATTTTAAATAGAATCTTAATAAGACCTTTAACTGATAAGACATCTTATGAACTTCTTCACGGAAAGAAACCTAAGGTATCTTATTTTAGAATTTTTGGAAGTAAATGTTTTATTTTAAATACAAAAGGTGACTTAGATAAATTTGATCCTAAATCCGACAAAGGTATCTTTATCGGATATTCTAATAGAAGCAATGCATACAAAGTGTTTAATTTAAGAACTAACATCATTGAAGAAACAATGCATGTTTCATTCGATGAAAATCCCAAAAATTTTGAAGATACAAATGATGAAGAGGGTTTAATTACACAAATCAGGAGTCAACTGAAACTAATAATGAAATTAATCATCCTAATAAAAGGATTAAACTTTTAAAAGTTCATCCTGTAGAAAATATACTAGGAGATATGCAATCTGTTGTTACAACTAGAAATCAACTAAGTAAAATGAGCAATATAGCCTTTATATCAACTATTGAACCCAAAAGTCCAAAAGAAGCATCAGTTGATGATTCATGGATTTTGGCTATGCAAGAAGAACTAAATCAATTCACTAGAAATGATGTTTGGGAACTTGTTCCTAGACCTGAGAATAAAACTATAATTGGAACAAAATGGGTTTATAAAAAAAATGAATGAACAAGGTGAGGTCGTTAGAAATAAAGCCCGGTTAGTCGCTCAAGGTTATTGTCAAGAAGTAGGAATAGATTGTGATGAAACCTTTGCTCCCGTAGCAAGATTAGAAGCAATTAGGATTCTACTTGCTTTCACAAATCATAATAATTTCAAATTATTTCAAATGGATGTTAAAAGTGCCTTTTTAAATGGATTTGTAAAAGAAGAAGTATATGTTTAACAACCACCACTTTTTGAAGATGAAAAATTACCAAATCATGTTTACAAACTTAAGAAAGCTCTATATGGTCTAAAACAAGCTCCTAGAGCCTGGTATGATAGACTAAGATCTTACTTATTACAATCAAACTTTGAAATTGGTAAAGTAGATAATACTCTTTTGATTAAAAGAAATAAGAATGATATTCAACTAGTACAAATTTACGTAGATGATATCATTTTCGGATCAACTAATTTTAAAATGAATAAAGAATTTTCCGGAATAATGACAAAAGAGTTTGAGATGAGTCATATGGGTGAATTAAACTTCTTTCTAGGGTTGAAAATAAGACAATTAGACAATGGTATCTTTATTAGTCAAGAAAAATATGCTAAAGACCTAGTTAGTAAATTTGGATTGACTACTGCAAGTGGAAAACCCACTCCCATGGCAACCAATGAGTACCTAAGTAAAGAATATCTCTCGAAAGATGTAGATCAAAAATTATATAGAGAAATGATTGGATCACTACTTTATATCACTGCTAGTAGACTTGATATCATCCATAGTGTTTGTCTCTGTGCAAGATATCAATCCCAACCTAAAGAGACCCACTTAAAAGCTGTAAAATGTATCATAAGATACATTAAACACACCAATGATTATGGCTTATTTTATCCTAAAAATGATTCTTTTGAATTAATATCTTACTGTGATGCTGACTATGCTGGTTGTAAATCAGACCGAAAAAGTACAAGTGGAACTTGTCGCTTTTTGGGGCATTCTCTGGTTTTCTGGTTTAGTAAAAAGCAAAACACGGTTTCTTTATCAACAACCGAAGCAGAGTATATTTCTGCTGCTTTGGCTTGTTCTCAAGTAATATATATGCAACAAACTTTAAAAGTTTTTGGTTTAAATATCCCAAAATCACCAATTTATTGTGATAATACTAGTGCAATAAATTTATCCAAAAATCCTACTCATCATGCTCGAACTAAACATATTAATATCAAACATCATTTTCTCAGAGATAATATAAGTAAAGAAGTAATTTCTCTCGATTATATTAATTACGAGAATCAAATTACTGATATCTTAACAAAACCGTTAAATGAATCTATATTTACTAAATTAAGAAGAGAATTAGGTATTTGTTCAATAACTGAAATATAAAATATAAATATATAACAACAATAATTAAAATTAAAATAAAATAAATCAAATAAGCAAAACTACAAGTACCCTGTCGACATCCCCCCTACACCCCGGTCGACATACAACGTTTTTTTAATTTAAGTTTTTTCCCACCAAAATTCAAAATGAATGGTTATATATTCTTCCTATTTCGAAATTTTGTTCATTCCTTCTGTTCTTTCTACGTTTCTAACTTCTGAAAAATTAAAACAATGGCCTCCTCCTCCAAATCAAACAAAAATTCAACCTTTCTGTTCCCTTCTCCTTCAACCAGACCATTTCAACGTACTACGCTTGCACGGGTGATGAAAATGGAAGATTCCTTGAAGGATGCACTGCAACTTATGACTGAAATTCAAGTAGTGCAAATCAGAATGGCCAAAGAACAAGAACGGCAAGGCAAAATCCTTAGAAACTTGCAAAAGTTTCTAATGGACAATCACGCCAATCCCATCTTGATCGATGAAGAATCTTCAGGTGATCAAGTGCAAGAGGACAGCGAGGAAGAAGAAGAAGAAGCCCCTATGGACGAAGAGCACGCTGAAGATGACGACAAAGTTGTTTGCGTTGGCGAAGTGTGCTTTGACAAGGATGGAAATCTAGTCGAACAAAATGGAAATTTCTATTTCCATTACCCAAATTTCTCGATTCATAGATCTCCCATTGTCAATAATACACATTAGTTTCTTTTCGTTCTTTCTTATTTGTATATAATCTTACTTATGTTTTCTACACAAATGTAAATATAACATTATATAATTAATAAATGATTTGTGATTATCATATTATCATATATGGATTCTTAGTTAGATGAGTTAGTTATTAAGGGCTAAGTTTTAGATTCAGAATTAAGTATTGATTATTTATGATAACACTATCATTATAATCACATATAATACAGTATTAGATTAAGGGGGAGTTATATAGTTTGGAGTTAGTTTGTTTTTGTTGATGACAAAGGGGGAGAAGTATAAAATAGGATAGTTAGGCATAGATTAAAGGAGAGTTATTAGTTTTAGGGGGAGTTATTAGAGAGTTATTAGGATAGAAGTAATATTTTATAAACAAAGGTTGTCATCATCAAAAAGGGGGAGATTGTTAGTCCTTGAAAAGAATGGTTTTGATGACAATAACCTTAGGACTTGTTATAAAATATAGATACTAACATTATAGTTTAGATATATATGTATATGCAGGATATAAACATGCAGGTACTGAGAATGTAGACTGTACAGTATAGAGACTCAAGATTGAAGACATCAAGATTCAAGACTCATGAGTATCAAGATATCAAGAGTTCAAGATTTCAATAGTACAAGACAAGTATCGAGTCTAGAATTATGTTAAAACTCCTAGAAAAGCACTAACATCTTAAAATCCATTTTATTCATGAAATGGAATCCACTTTGAGCCTGTTAAAGGGATGGAACCCTAAGTAGGATGGAACCTACGAAAAATCTAGTGGAACATCGTTTTGTATCCACTAACTTTTATTCAAATGTTTTACAAAATTATATCTTATTTTCAAAATGATTTCAAAATCTTGCTTTATAAATCAAAAACATATATCCTGGTTTTGAATACTTTTAGCCTCAACATAATCTTTATTTCAATATCAAAATTATCCTTGGTTTTAAACTATCTTTAATTATAATGTACTTAACTTTTAATATTTATATTTAAGATTTAAATATGAAATTATAGTAAAATTTTATATATACCAAAATATTATTCTCTATACTTATTTATGTATTTTAACTATAGTATATTTATAAAGTTTAAAATAGTTTTAATATAAGATAGAAGTTATTTTCAAAAGAAAAACAAATTATCAAAAATACCTTAGGCATGTCGACAACCCCTAGGTACCCATGTCGACAGATAACAGTTTATTTCAAAAGTTTGAATTTCAAAAGAAGTGTCTATTTGTCATATCCTTTTCCAAATGGACATGGATGTTGTTCTACTATAAATAGGGGATGTTTTAAACGAATTTATATTCATAATTTTATGATTTCACTTCTCTTCTTCTTCCACATTTCTTTATATACATTTTTACTATTACTCTGTCGAAATCTCCATTGAACCTAACTAGATCATCTTTGGTTTGATTCTCTATCACTATCTCAATAAGATCCCAGTGCTATTCAGAGTTATAGGCTTCTTTGTAATCAATCGAGCGAGAAAAGGTGTGATTGTAGCCTGGAAAATCAATCAAGTGAGAGAAGGTGTGATTGTAGCCTGGGAAATCAATTGGTTGAACTTGTTGCCCGTAAAATCAAGTATCTCTACCCAGGGGATTGTGAATCTGGAGTGCTGTACCACGTGGCCTTGAAATCGAGGGTGTAATTATAAGAATTGATTTTGAAAGGAAATCCGTACTTGTGTTGCGGGACTGGATGTAGGGTAACTCCGAACCAGTATAAAATCCGGTGTATTCTTTCCTTTATTGCTTTTGTTAGTCCATGAGTTGATGGTTTTGATGACAACAACCTTAGAATAAGATTATAAAATATAAATACTAAAAATATAGTTTAGATATATATGTATATGCAGGTACCAAGAATGAAGACTGTATAGTATAGAGATTCAGGATATCAAGGTTGAAGACTAATGAGTATCAAGAGTTCGAGATTTCAAGATAAGTATTGAGTCTAGAATTATGTTAAAACTTCACAATAGCACTGAAATCTTCACTCCATTTTTCTTTTGGGATGGAACCCATTTCTACCTTTTTAGTTGCTTACAAACCCACGACAAGTAGCTTACAAACCTACGACAAGTGGCTTACAAACCCACGAACATCCTGGTTTTGTACAAGTTCTCGAGTCCTGATATGATGAGATATTCTGCAGGAAGAAACTTGCAAAACTACTTCAAAATGGTTTTCAAAACTACTTCAGAATGATTTTCAAAACTACTTTTCAAAATGTTTTAGCCTTAAAAATTATCTTTTCAAATGATTTTTAAAAAGATGTTTTAGCCTTAAAATATTCTTTGTTTTTTTTAAATAAACTCTTGTTTTAAACTTCGATTGTTTTTAAACTATCTTTTAATATATTTAAATATAAAATTATAGTAAATTATATATATATATATATTATTCTCTATATTTATCTATGTATTTTATCTAGAGTCAAGTATATTTATAAAGTTTAAAATAGTTTTAATATAAGATAAAGGTTATTTTCAAAGAAAAACAAAACATCAAAATTTCCTTTGGGATGTCGACATGCCCTAGTACCCCATGTCGACATAGTGACAGTTAGATTCAAAAATTTGAATTTCAAAAGAAGTGTCTATTCGCCATAACCTTTCACGAATGGACATGACTGTTGTTCTTCTATAAATAGGGGTTAGTTTCAACGAATTTTTAATAATATTTTCTGGTTTTTCACTTCTCTTCTTCTTCCACATTTTCTTATTCAAAATCCTATCATTACTCTGCCGAAATCAACATTGAATCTAACTAGATAATTTCTGGTTTGATTCTCTATCACTATCTCAACAAGATCCAAGTGCTATTCAGAGTTATAGGCTTCTTTGTAATCTATCTAGCGAGAAAAGGTGGGATTGTAGCCTTGGAAATCAATCAAGCGAGAAAAGGTGTGATTGTAGCCTTGGAAATCAATTGGGTGAACTTGTCGCTCATGGAATCAAGTATCTCTACCCAGAGGATTGTGATTCTGGACGGTGTACCTCGTAGCCTTGAAACCGAGGATTGTAATTGTTGAATTGCTTTTGAAAGTAAATCCGTACTTAGTTGTGCGGGACTGGATGTAGGGTAACTCCGAACAAGTATAAAATCTGGTGTGTTCTTTCCTTTACTGCATTTACTTTATTTCTGCATCTGTGTTTGTTTCTGTAATTATATCCGTGTCTGAATATTGCATACATTTGTGTACAAATCAACAATAACTCAAAAAGATTTAGCAATTTCTTATAAACACTATTCACCCCCTCCCCCTCTAGTGTTATTCCTAGCCTTAAGATCCGTAATCCGCATTTCTCACATTTGGTATCAGAGCAAGGTTTTCAAAAGTTTCATAATCTGATTTTTGTTTTTTTTTTAAATGGCTATGTTTAAGAAATTTGTTAATGCATGTTTAGAAATATTCAGATCATCATTGTCTCTTGAGTCTGCATATAATCAATATTCAAAAACAAGTTGTCTACTAAGATTGTTTGATGTACAGGAATCATGCTTTATGGGAGTTGAGGAATCAATCCAGAACAAACAAACTGTGCAGATCAAAAACAAAGTATTGCCATCAAAAACCTAGCTATTGTCACTCATCTGATTGCTTCCGAAATGATTTGGCCATCATTGGCCTAGGCAAAGTATTGCCTGAGCTCCAGTTTCAAACGTTTGAAATATACAATTCAGACGTCTGAATCTGCTTGTCTCAGCCCAATTTGCCTATTTTGCTTGGTTTCCAATTTTAATCGATTCGTGTCGATTCCAATTAGTTGTTATTGCATATTTGACTTTGATGATTCCTTTTTGATTTCGTACACGGGTTTTATAAAATGATCTTTTCAAATTGTCTCGTTTCTCCAATTTATAATTTCTATTCAAAACACACACACAACTTTGCACTTCGAGCGAAGAGGGAGGAGAATTAAATGATTAAATAAAACGCGTGCAATGAACACGTGAGTTTATCTTTTCAGTTAATTCCTAGTTTATTCGTTTGACCGTTTTGACTTTTGGGTCTGGTTTACCGATGAGATGAGGTGAACTTTGTACTGCTTTGAGTGTGAAATTGGCTAACGATTAGTAAACCGTTTAGTGCGAACATAGGGTATGGGACTCACGTTAACATTTTTCGAGTTCCTTTCTGAGAGTTGTGACACATTCCGCCGGACAGTGGTGTTCAGTACCGCCACTACGGTTTGTTGCCTTTGGGGTTTGTTGCCTTCGGGCTTGAACCTTCGGGGTTTGTTGCCTTCGAGCTTGAACCTTCGGGGTTTGTTGCCTTCGGGTTTGTACCTTCGAGTTTGTGCCTTCGGGTTTGTTGCCCTATAGTATCGCTTTTGGAGTTGGTCCATCGTCACCGCTCGAGTGATATTGGGTTTGTTGCCTTCGGGTTTGTGGATCCTTGTTATACAGTACTGAGCTCGAGCATCTTTTGTTTATTTGACAATTATATTTCCCTAGTGTATCGCCTTTCGGGGTAGGTTCTTTGAACCACACGATATATAGCAATTACCTTATGGAAACTTGTGTTACCTTTATTGGTATTTGTGATTGCCTTTTGGCTTGTTTTGGGATATGATATCCTTTGTTTATTTGGATTACCGATGATACGAGGCTTGTTTTGATTCATCTTATGTTGGATGATTTGGTTATCTCTTTTGGAGATATTTGTGGTACTTTATGATCTTGTATGTTCATTATCATTTAGTTTGTCTAAATGATTTGTTTAGCTAGACTGACCCGTGTATTTTATACTCGGGTCAGACCGAGATGTTTCAGGTTAGGTACATTGGACTTAGCCTATTTTGCTTCCGCATGGACTATTCCGCTAGCTCCTTTTTGTTATAGCTTTTAGTGTAGTCATTTTTGGTTGTAACTCTGATATGTATTCTTTTGACTCGTCTGTATATTGTGGTTTACTTTACCACTTGACATGTATCATTTTGTATACTCTATAATGTATATGTATATGTGTAAATGTATGTGATGATCTACTGTTTTGTGATGTTTATTACATTTGAGTTTTCATATTTGTTCTGATAGATCCTTCAGCCACCTATGGCTTTGTGTTAAGTATTTATTGGATATGTCGATCCACTTGAGAAAAATATAGATATATGATACCTTGTCGACGTATTCAGTAGATAATTAAGGCAAGGCTATAGATGGTCACTCCTAACCAGCTCTACTCTCCGCATTAGCAGACGGTGTTACCTTGTAATACTCTTTGCTAATGTAGGTCTCGGAGTGGGCCGTCACAGCTTGGTATCAAAGCTGAGTTCAGAACAAAATATGATAAACATAGAACAGAGACACATATTACGGTACATCAAAGTGTAGTACGAATGTTACGAATCTTTGAATCATCGTGCCATAGGAATTAATTCGAGTCTTCGTACCGTTCTATCCTATTTTCTTCTTATGATGTCTTGTTTTATCAATCAAGTTTGTTTGATATTCATTCTGAGAATAACCTTTTTCCTCTTCTGTCTTTTTCTTTCTTTCTTAAAGAAGAAGAGATGGTTAGATTTGGAAGTCCCAGCGCCAATCAATCCAGTAGTCCTTCTCTGGATGGTGTATTTATGACTGCTCAACAACTTTTGGATCTTGTAAAGAATCAAAGGTTTATCTGTGCTTTAAGTAAGAACCCCGAAAGGGTTTTACCTCTGAAATTAGAAGTGCCTTTCGACCAGTTTGAAGATATCGCTCTTCGACTTGAAGAAACCGATAAAGAAAATGATGTTGAAGTTGTGGATGCCAAACAAAACTTCAACATCAGCAAGAAGAGGTTTCCGTTTCATAAATAGGAATTTTTCCCTTCCAAGAAGGAAGGTCATCGTATTTCCACCTGCCCTACTGCTCCTGCTAGTGCCAAGTCTGGCAAGCTTTATGTTTCTAAGGCTTCTGGAGGTTTTTCTCAGTCCAGAGGTAATTCTCCTCCTATCCTTGATGACATTAATTTGTTTTGTGATCTTCCTATTTGATTTCTTTTGATACGAGTGCTTCTCCTTCTTTTATATCAAAAGAATTTGTTGATACTTTGTCTTCAAATATTATGGGCTTGATGACTTCTTTGAGAATTGCGAATCCGGTTGGTGGATCCGCAACACTCAGTTTTCTTTGTAAAAATGTCGAAATTATTTTATATGGTTATTCTTTCCGAGCCGATTTGCATGTTATGCATTACTTAGGCTTCGGAATTGATTTTTGCAAAAGAATTGGCTTAATCATTATGAAGCCTATATCCTATGTCCAATGTGGACTATTCATCTTCGACATTCTCAATCTGTTAAGCAGATTTCTTTTGTTCTTAATGATTTTGATTTCCAAATTCGGTGATATCATTCTATTCTTAAAACCCACTTGATGAGGAAAGTGTTTTTTTTTTTTGAGATCATGGGGAACCTTAAGATCATGGTATTCATTGATACTCACTTAAGTAAACCCCACGCCGTGTGTCTATCCCGCTTTTATTTAGTCGTCGCACACGGATGCTTAACGTTGAAACTCCCACTGATGGTTTGGCGCTGGGATTCGAACCTGCCCGGACACAGTCCTTTGGTTCCCATCTCCCAGCTCCCAAACCAACCGAGCTACGAACGGCGGGTTGATGAGGAAAGTGTTATTTCTCTCATTCAAGTAGTTTGTGAATTTTCTAGTATATTTGAGCTTGTCTTAGGATTATCACCTAAGCAATCTTTTGAGTGGTGCTAAGGTCTTTTTAGTTCGACCTTGCCACCGGTTTTCATCAGCTACGAGTTGCGGAAGGTAGCATCCTCTTACCGCATTCCGCACTCGTTGTGATTTTTGTGGTTGGTTCGTTATGTCATTCGGTATGACGAACCTTCTACCTTATTTCATCCATTTTGTGAATCGAGTATTCTACGAATATCTCGATTAGTTTATCCTTATATTTATTGATTATGGATGAAAATAACAAATTTAAAATCTGCAAATCTTTTTAATAAGATATTTAAAAATATGATTGGATTTTGTTCTTAAAACGAGCAAAGAATATTTGTAAATTTTTTAAGAGATTTGTTTATCATATAGAAGATGATTTTGTGTTATTTTTCCCATTGAGTGCTTTAAGAATTTTGGTCGATGCGCTTGATCAATGTTATCGATAGGAATCTCCTAAATGCTATGATGAGACAGTCAGACACAATAAATTGACTTGTAAATTTTTTTTCTAAAAAGATGATTGCACAAAGTCAATTATAATTTTAAATGTCTTTGCTTTTCGGGAAAGGTGATCATTTAAAAGAACTCCTTTCCGATACTTTTATTCTTGTGTTTCCCTAAGGGAACCAAGACTTTATTGTTTGTACCAATACTAGTCATATTGGTTTTGGTAGCATTCTCTTGCAAAGGGAATGTGTTATTGCATTTGCTTCTAGGCAATTAAAGCTTGTCGATACTAGATATGCCATTCATGATCTAGAGCTCGCGGCTATTGTTTTCTCTTTTTGAATTGGCATCATTATTTTTGGGAGAGAAATTTTTTCTCTACATTGATCTTAAATTTTTGAAGTAATTATTTTCTCAAAAGGAACTCAATTTGCGTCAACAACGTTGGCTCGAGTTCCTTGCATCTTATGATCTTGATATTCTTTGTACTCCGAAAAAGGGTAATCGAGTTGCCGATGCCCTTAGTTGTAAGCAACAAGCAGTCGTTTCTTTGATGATATCCGAATGGAATGATCTCGAGACTTTATCCACTTGTGAGATTCGAGATCGTGAATCTGATTCATGTTCATCTCTTGTTTTATGTAGCCTCGAGGCTCGTCCTTCTCTTTTGGACCATGCCTCTTTTGGCTAAACTCTATGTAAAATTAAATTGCATGGAGATCCTATTTCTATTGTGTGCAATCGTGATCCATTATTTACTAGTGGATTTTGGAAAGGTCTTCAAAAGCTTTGGAAACAAAGCTTAATTTTAGCACCGCTTATCGTCCTCAATCCGAGGGACAAACCGGGCGTGTGAATCAAATTCTTGAAGATCTTCTTCGTGCATGTGTTCTTGATTCTGGTGGAAGTTGGGAAGATCATATTTCTCTTGTTGAGTTTTCTTCCAATAATAGCTTCCAATCTTGTATTGGTATGGTACGTTTCGAGGCACTCTTCGGAAGGCCGTGCCGATCTCCTTTGTGTTGGCTTGAAGCCGGTGAGAAGCTTAGGTCCAGATTTTATTTGTGTTTCACCTATGATGGGTGTTGTGCGTTTCAGTTGATCGGGAAAATTAGCACCTCGATATATGGGTTCATTTCCCATCACCGGACGCATTGGTTCCGTGGCTTATCGCCTTTTTTTACCAGCTCAATTTTCTGCTATTCATGACGTCTTCCACGTCTCTCATCTATGGGAATGCCTTAGGGATTCTGATTCTATTCTTGAGCCCGGTGTAATTGTAGATATTGAAGTTTCACCAAATTTGACTTATGAGCAACATTCTATTCGTATCATTGCTTCGGAGGTTGAACGCCTTCGAAATAAAGATGTTCTTCTTGTGAAAGTTCAATGGCCCTCAAATCCTAAGGTTTCCTCTTAGGAATCTTGAGAATTCATCGAGCAACACATCCGGACTTACTCTTTCGTGCTCTTTATGGTGAACTTCTTATTTCAAATTTCCTTTTGTGTCGATATGCTTTTATGGTTGTTACTCTTTATTTTCTTCTTAAGTATTGTGAGGACGCAATTTCTTTAAGGAGGGGAGTCTGTAACAACCCACATATTTTACGATTGTATATTTAAATATTTTATTTAAATATAGCATGGTTAGTCGGATTTTAGTCCGAAAAAGTCACTATTCGTAAAAAAAACAGTCGAATTAGTGAAGTGTCTTTGTGGATCGTGTTTCGGAGGAGTCTAATTGAAGAAAAACTGCTATACATGGATTCAGACGTCTGAAATTAATCGTTCAGACGTCTGAGATTGTTCAAATCAAACCAGAAAGAAAATAGGCAAAAATTGCCTATTTCAGACGTCTGAAATGGACGATTCAGACGTCTGAATATTGTTCTTGACAACTTCTATTTTTCCAGATCCAAACGTCTAAATTGTTCATTTCAGACGTCTGAATGAAGTTTGAAAACTCCTATTTTTCCAGATTCAGACGTCTGGTTTGGAAATTTCAGACGTTTGAATGAGGAATGAAATTGAGAAGCAACATTTTGGACTCGAGACCACTTCCATTGAGTTCAAAATGGTGTTTGCGACTTTTTCGAGTATAAGCTTCGATATGTTTGCAGCAAGTTGAATTTTGATGTTTTCTATTAGGGCTTTGGATTTGGGTTTCAGCCCACTAACCCAACTTATCTAATATCCTAACTCCCCCTCTCCTCTTCATTTCAGTCCACTCTCATTTTCCTAACACTCAAGCTCTAAAGAAATGGGGGAAAGAATGGGAAATGGAAATCCCCAAACCCAAGCTTTGATCTAGGAACTCAAATTCAAGTCCAAAATCAAAGAGAAGCTTAGGTAAGCCTTCTCTTCTTCTTCTCCATCTCAATCCCTCTTCAAATTCTCAGAAATTCCTAAACCCTAAACTTTGAGGAAACTTCATCTTTGATTATATATTGAAGTTCTTGAGGTGGTGTTGAAGAGAGATTAACCTATTGCTTGTTCTAAAGCTTATCATTCATGTTTGGGTTTAAAAGGTGAGATTTTTATCTCACATCTACGTCTTTGTCTTTGATACTGTTAGGTAGCAATTCCTAACATATATTCCATGTCCATTTGCTTTTGAATTGAAATGGTTTGATGAATATTCCAATTTTTATCGTTTGAAGTCAAAATCTATGAAAATCCTTATATGGTTGTTGGGCATGTTGGTCGGAGTGTATTGGTGAGTCTTAAAGGCTGGGTAGTCGTTTGGCGTAAACCCCTAGCTATCGTCACTCATCTGATTGCTTCCGATATGATTTGGCCATCATTGGCCTAGGCAAAGTATTGCTTGAGCTCCAGTTTCAGACGTCTGAAATATACAATTCATACGTCTGAATCTGCTTGTCTCAGCCCAATTTGCCTATTTTGCTTGGTTTCCAATTTTATTGATTCATATCGATTCCAATTAGTTGTTATTACATATTTGACTTTGATGATTCCTTTTTGATTTCGTACACGGGTTTTATAAAATGATCTTTTCAAATTGTCTCGTTTCTCCAATTTATAATTTCTATTCAAAACACACACACAACTTTGCACTTCGAGCGAAGAGGGAGGAGAATTAAATGAATAAATAAAACGCGTGCAATGAACACGTGCGTTTATCTTTTTAGTTAATTCCTAATCTATTCGTTTGACCGTTTTGACCTTTGGGTCTGGTTTACCGATGAGATGAGGTGAACTTCATACTGCTTTGAGTGTGAAATTGGCTAACAGTTAGTAAACCGTTTAGTGTGAACGTGGGCTATGGGACTCACGTTAACATTTTCCGGGTTCCTTTCCGAGAGTTGTGACACATTCCGCCGGACAGTGGTGTTCAGTACCGCCACTATGGTTTGTTGCCTTCGGGCTTGAACCTTCAGGGTTTGTTGCCTTCGGGGTTTGTTGCCTTCAGGGTTTGTTGCCTTCGGGCTTGAACCTTCGGGGTTTGTTGCCTTCGGGCTTGAACCTTCGGGGTTTGTTTCCTTCGGGTATGTTGCCTTCGGGTTTGTACCTTCGAGTTTGTGCCTTCGGGTTTGTTGCCCTATAGTATCACTTTTGGAGTTGGTCCATCGTCACCGCTCGAGTGATATTGGGTTTGTTGCCTTTGGGTTTATGGATCCTTGTTATACAGTACTGAGCTCGAGCATTTTTGTTTCTTTGACAATTATATTTCTCTAGTGTATCGCCTTTCGGGGTAGGTTCTTTGAACCACACGATATATAGTGATTACCTTGTGGAAACTTGTGTTACCTTTATTGGTATTTGTGATTGCCTTTTGGCTTGTTTTGGGATATGATATCCTTTGTTTATTGGGATTGCCGATGATATGAGGCTTGTTTTGATTCATCTTATATTGGCTGATTTGGTTATCTCTTTTGGAGATATTTATGGTACTTTATGATCTTGTATGTTCATTATCATTTAGTTTGTCTAACTGATTTGTTTAGCTAGACTGACCCGTGTATTTTATACTCGGGTCAGACCGAGATGTTTCAGGTTAGGTACATTGGACTTAGCCAATTTTGCTTCCACATGGACTATTCCGCTAGCTCCCTTTTGTTATAGCTTTTTGTGTAGTCCTTTTTGGCTGTAACTCTTATATGTATTCTTTTGACTCATCTGTATATTTTGGTTTACTTTACCACTTGACATGTATCATTTTATATACTCTGTAATGTATCCGTATATGTGTAAATGTATGTGATGATATACTGTTCTGTGATGTTTATTACATTTGAGTTGTCATATTTGTTCTGATAGATCCTTCAGCCACCTATGGCTTTGTGTTAAGTATTTATTGGATATGTCGATCCACTTGAGAAAAATATAGATATATGTTACCTTGTCGACGTATTCAGTAGATAATTAAGGCAAGGCTATAGATGGTCGCTCCTAACCAGCTCTATTCTCCGCATTAGCAGACGGTGTTACCTTGTAATACTCTTTGCTAATGTGGGTCTCGGAGTGGGGCGTCACATCCACCGTCCAATCTCAATCACCGCCTATGGACGACCGTGGATAAATGTCCAATTTCCGGTCAAACCATGATTCGAATCAAAAAATGAATAGCAGATTTGAGTTGTGCTCGTCGAAAGCTTCGAATCGGTATATAATATGATAGGGTTTTGAGAAGTTTGATTTTGAAACTGAATTTAAAATTGAAATAGGGTTTTGAGATTGAATTTGTTTCTGCCATTGAAAAGAAAGAGATGGGCAGAAGTTGATGTATGTACAGAATAAGAAAAATGACTGCTAGGGTTTGGGAACCCAGACTATTTATATTAACAAAGCCCGATAAGAAAATAAACACAATCGAATTGGTACAAATGACAATTGCGACCCAAAAAGCTCGTTCTGCCTCCAAAACGAAAGTGGGTCATCCCATATATCAAAATAGATGTTTTCGATAGTTTTAAACTCAATGGAACAGGTTTCAAGTCTTAATTCCATCGTATGAAGAAGTTAGCTTTAAAATCAACTTATATTAAATTGATTTTAATTGAATTGAATTAAATTGATTTCTATGCGTTTCGAACCCGTACGATCAAATGACAAGTCTGATCGCTATGAAACTTGATATCTTACAAAAAATTCACCATTATGGATCCGATGAAACTGGTTTCGTCGAAATCCAAGACGGTGGCTAAAATGGCTATTTTCACGTTAATTAAATAAATTAATATTAAATTAATTAAATCACTTTTTAAATTTCAAATTTAATAACCAACAATTTTTATTATTTTTAATTACTTAGACATTTACAATAATTTAAAACAAATTTACATATCAATCCAGTGTTAAATATTATACTAATTACAGTGTTCGTAATTAAATCCAATTAATTATAATTTAATTTCAATAAATCGATTAAATTTGATTTCAATCTTTTTATTCAATCAATTATCACTCTATGGGCATAGTTAACATTGGTTTATAGCTTATTACATTAATATTCTACAATTATCACCTTTGACCATATTGATTGCAACGTTTCAATTATATTGAATTTTTGTCGATTTTCACATTAATTATAACTTGAAATCCCAATTAATTAATTTATCTTGATTTCAATCTTTTATTAAATCAATTATTGCCTTATGAATACAATTGACATTTTTGTACATTTTATTGCATTCACCTTTTACAGTTATAGTCTTAACTCATATTAAAGTAACATTAAATTACATTTAATTGCAATTGATTTTAAATTTAATTCAACAGATTAAATAAATTGGTAACAAATGATAATCGTTATCTTTTCTTAATTTAATAACATTTGTAAGTTTGTTATCTACACACAAATGTCATAACTACTACCACAACACTACTTTTATCAATTACAATTAATTACATCCTATTTCAGTAATTTGTACACATTTAAATTATCAATTACTCCTTTAATCCAATTATCAATTAATACACACATTATTACAATTAATTTACAATCTATAACCAATTATAACTTTTAAATCATTTTAATTAATTAGAATTACATTTAAGGAAGTTATCAAATTACCTTAAATTAATACTATTACATTTCATTCCAGTTAGATTTTTATTATTAAATCAATTTTTTTTATTTCTTCCAACATTAAATCACAAAACCTTATTAAATTAACTATTTTTAATTATCGAAAATTACGGGTCAATACACTGATAATACAAGAATGAATGCAGCGTAAAAATAACCATGTACGTGAATATGTCTGTAGGCCTCTAACTCGTCCCTTGAAGCTCCAAAACATCCAAACTAAATTTGTATTATACTCGATCTGACCCCAGTATTATAATAAAATAACACCTGGGTCGGTTTGAAAAACCAATGTTAAAAAAACACACCCAATTGGATTTTAAGTATAAAAAACCTTCGAAATTAAAAGTATCCCGTAAGACCACGCCGCACATAAACATGGATGAGTTTTTACCTTACGATAAACCATTTCATATGAAATTCTCTGATAATATAATAGTGTTTAAGATACAAATACTTATTAATCATAGTTGAAATTGCTATATTAATTAAATTCCAGCATAATAGGTATATAACTAAAAATGTAAAGGCTCGTATTGAAGAATGGATCTTATATTATGACTAGGTAAGGAACTACCTTACAATGGTACATCCCTAGATAAAATGCATCGGGGTCTGACAAGAATATCTTGTACCCCTACCACATAGGACTGGCCTACCACTTGACTAATAGTACCGAATATGATCACCCTTTGATTAATGGGCCCCAAAGCATACATGAGTAGATAGTAATAAATCTAGATTTGGAATGACCATGCCTTGATGGGAGCAACCCACATGGCCCTACTGCATGTCCGATTTTTTTCATTTCCCGATTGATGAGGCTTGAGGCTACGTTTTACCTTTATATAACACTTTCCACCTAGAATGGTAACATTGCTCTCTAGGCAACAATGTAATGCCAGCATTCATTCATACAAATTGTTTAGGATATGAACAAACCGAAGGTACTACTTCTACTAAATCCATTTTGGAATCACCCTCAGGATTAGCAGCAAGTAGCCCTTGCACTTCAAAAAGCTCCATCTTCCATTCCATCATCTTCAAGATGTCTTCATTTCAAAATTCTTGAGTTGGATCGAAGTGGTTTTCGGATAACATATATGATCCTGGTCTCTTCGAAACAACATTCAATAGTTTTCGGTAAACTCAACCCCGGTTCTTTAGAAAATAAACAGTCAAAGATAAGAGTGGAGATCACCTCCTAACCGTTAGTGAACGGATTTCCTTATCAGTTGTCCTAGGAGAACGAAATGATATTTATACGCACTGTATAGCATCATCAGAGATGACTGTGCCATATAACTTATGTGTTTTTCCTCGATATTTCCAAAGTTACGTCTTGAGTCCAAATTCAATAGTCGGTTATTTAAATATCGAATAACAAACATTCAATCAGGGATTTATTTTTAAACGGGAAAACCAACATTGGTTGGTTAAGCTCATAAGCAACCGCTAACCTCTTTTGTTAATATTTTCATTAATTAAAAAGACTTTTTAGATGGTTGTATCAAAAAACTTTTACAAAGATATATCCACAAATCCCTATATTTTCAATACTTGGAAAAATATCAATATGCTTATTTCAACGGTATAAGTATATTCACAAAACGGAGGAAGATTTCCTTTTTACATCATTCTAGAACAATTTATAAATTTCTTTATAAATCTCTAAAACCGTTATAAACATCATTTATAATCTCCTTTATAAATTTCAATCCCTCATAAATTCCTTTTATACATTTCTAAAAATCTTTTACAAACTTATTGTAAATCCGTAAAACTATTTATAAAACACCCTTTATATACTTATAAACCCCTTTATAAATATCTAAGAACAATTACTAACTCTTTTCTAAATCTATAAAAAAAACCTTCATAAAACTATTTTATAAATCTTTGAAACCATTTATAAAACTCTATTTATAAATCTCGAAAACATTTATAAATAAATAATAATCATTTACTTCAAAAACACTATTATATAATAATAGTTATTAATAATAAGCATCCTAAATAAATAATTATTATTAACTTTGAAACGTCTTAAAACTAATAATTAATAATTTCAAAACATTATTATTAGAATAATAATAAATAAATCTTCATCATTATTTCAATACATAAAAATTAATTTCCAAAACGTTATTAATAAATCATTATTATTAATTTTAAACCATATTAATTATTTAAAAATATTAACATATTGATAAATAACCTTAAAACAATATTAAATATAAATAAATAATCTTTAAAAACAATATTAAATATAAATAAATAATCTTTAAAAACAATATTAAATATAAATAAATAATATTTAAAAAGATATTAAATATAAATAAATAATCTTTAAAACAATATTAAATATGAATAAATAACTAAGAAAAGACAGATAAAATGGTTGGAGTAAAATTGAAGTTAAATCCTTTAAAACAAAATATTTTCGAAACCCAATTTCAGATTTAAAATCATTTCCTGCCTCAAATCCAACTTCAACTCAAATGGCAATTTATAGTATTTTTCAAATACTAATTTGAGACCAATAGCTATCCAACGTATAACCAATATCGATATTGATTTTCTACCACTACAGGGTTTAAGTTTTGAATATATAACAATGCCATAATCAATACAGCCAACAATCAGGTTTGATTTCAATGATTCATAAAGCAGGAATATTATAGAAAATAATTCAATAATGGCGAGAAATTCCGTTGGATCCCTCCAACCTGTTTCCCCCTACATCATAATTCATATATATCAGCACATATATATGTAAATAAAATCAACAGTGGTGAGGAATCCTGTTGGATCCCTCCAACCTGTCTTTTGTATTACAAACAGTATATAATTATATAATATGGGTCATCCGTTACTAGATGGGTATATATAAGAGAAAGGGAGTGCGGATTAAGGATCTTAAGGCTAATTTAACACTAGAGGGGGGGTGAATAGTGTTTAATGGATTCTAAGACTTATATGGACTAATTTAAAAATTATGATATAAACAAATGCAGAACTTAATCACAAAACAATCACATAATCAAACACAGATGCAGAAAGTAAATAAAAAGCAGTAAAAGGAAAGAACACACCAGATTTTATACTAGTTCGGAGTTACCCTACGTCCAGTCCTACACCAAGGAAAACACCTCGTACAGATTTTTATTATACCAATGTCGAGATTACAATCCTCAATTTTTAACCTTGAAGTACCCTCCTGTCTTCGAGTCCGGGGCAAACTCTCTTGATTTACGGGACACAAGATCACCCAATTGATTTCCAGGCACAACCACACCTTATAGAGAGGCTCGATAAACTTTTGATTACAAATTGATCCTATAACTCTGAATAGCACTTTGATCTTCGAGAGATGGCAGAGAATCAAACAAGAATGAGATTCTAATTTGATTCACTTGAGAATTCGGCAGAATTTTGACACGATCTTAAAAATATGAAAATTTTAGAATATGGTTTTATGGAGAAGGAGTGAAGAAAATAATAAAATAGTTAGTTAAAAAATTTATTTGTGAAAGCTATTTATAGAACAGTAACGGTCATAACCATTCGTGAAGAGATTTAAACGAATAGACGCTTCTTTTGAAATTGAAACTTTTGAATTTAACGGCCACCATGTCGACATGGGGTATCTCATGATGTCGACATCCCTTGGTTAAAAATAATGTAAAATTTGTTTTGAAAATGGTATTGAAAGGAAAACAAGATGAAATGATTCTGGAGTAAAATAAACTAATTTTCCTATGATTTAAAATAAAGAAGAGTAGAAAAATATATTTTTAGAATGTATATATAAATTTGATTTTAAATCTCAAGTATATATATATATATTATAAAAGAATTTTTTAAAAATCAGAAGATAGTTTAAAAACAAATAAAGTTTAAAACAAGGGTTTATTTAAAAAAAACAAAGAATATTTTAAGGCTAAAACATCTTTTTGAAAATCATTTGAAAAGATAATTTTTAAAGCTAAAATATTTAAAAAAACATTTTTGAAAATCATTTTAAAAAACCATTTTGAAGTAGTTTTGCAAGCTTCTTCCTGCAGAATATTTCATCACATCAGGACTCGAGAACTTGTACAAAACCAGGATGTTTGTTGGTTTGTAAGCCATTTGCCGTAGGTTTGTAAGCTACTTGTCGTGGGTTTGTAAGCCACTAAGATGGTAGAAATGAGTTCCATCTCAAATGAAATTTGGAATGAAGATTTCCATGCTATTATGAAGTTTTAACAAAACTAGACACTTATCTTGAAATCTTGATCTTGATACTCATGAGTCTTCAAACTTGATTATTTCATTCTTGATCTTTATACTGTACAGTCTTCAATAATCAGTACCTGCCTTATATATATCCTGCACAATAACATTCATATATATTTAGACAATAGCGTTAGTATATAAGTTATAATAAAATATTTTACAAAGGTTGTTGTCATCAAAACCACCATCTCCAGTTCCTAACAATAAGAGGTCATCCGCTACTAAATAGGTATATATAAAAGGTCATCTGCTCCAGGGGCACGAATAAATTCAAACCAACTGATAAAACAGTAAATCATCCAAACATCCCATCAACAAATTTTTTATCGACTATATAACATACTCGTTAACCAAAAATGTGAGTTTAACTTACCGAAATTCCAACTGTCGCTGAGGCATTCTGTTTTCGTCCGAATTCGAACGACGTCAGCGTAAAATTCCACTAGCTTCAATCGTCACCAATCCAACTCCATTACATAGTATTCGTTGTTATGAACCTATCATAAAAACCAGCATTCAAATCTGAACTAGTATGAGTTAATTATTGCAATTATAAGATTCACAAATTTTAATAATATAATAATCTTTAATTACAATCATTAAGTTTAATTACCCTTATTTAATCTAATCTCCATCCCCAAATTATCTTCTTCCCGCTTCTAACTGTATCACACTCCCCCAATGCTGAACTTTCACCATCTCCTCCTAGGCCTATTCCTCCATGAAACGACATGAGAACGCCATCGTTGATCTCCACCTTTCGAGCTTCATCACCACGACACCACCACGTCCACACCGACCACTCCCTAGAAATCTCGACCCCCTCGACCCCCCAAAACCCACTATAGCCGACGATGCAAATTGCCCTGAGCTATCGCACCACTTTAGATTAAACATGACTGAAGCTACAACCTTCGACGAACCCAAAACCAAACCCAGATTCGCCTAACTCCTCCTCGACGGCCCGAAAACCCAAATCTTAGCTTCGGTCTAGGCACGTCATTCACCCAAAATCGATGACGCACGCTTAAATATAGGTATAGAATTGAAGCTCTAATCATCTCGAGTCCAAAAATTCAAGTTTTGGAATTTTTCATTGAGTATAATTTTATTTTTTTTGAATTTGTGGCTTTATTTTTTTTCCTTCAAATGTTTAGAGAAGAGGAGAAATGAACGATGGTATGGTGTAAGAGTATGGTTTTAACGTATAGGGAGTATGGTGTTTGGATGATAGGGTATAGGCTGAAGTAAGGGGCATGGTGACACACACTAGGGTATACTTATATATATATATATATATATATATATTAATTCTAAAATATTCAGTAATATACACCCAAAAACCTCGAACTCCAAACAAGCCATGTCGACTGACGTTCTATATTAAATACTCCTATTCCGAACTCAATGGAACTAGTTTTGAGGTCTAATTCCAACATATACAGAAGTTAGCTTTCCGAAATCGAATTATATAAATTTAAATTCCTTTAATTTATTTCTACACATTTCGAGTTCGCAAGACCAAATGATACATCCGATCGCCATGAAATTCGTTGATATACAATAATTCACTATTACGGATCAAATGACACTGGTTTTGTCAAAATCCGAGAGAGTGTTCCAGAAGGCTATTTTCACATGTTGATTAAAACGAATTATTATTAAAACCCTTCTAATCACTTTAATCACAAATTAAAGCTTATACTAACCATTTATTATTTAAAATTGAATTTAAACAATCTTCTGAAATACATTTATTCAATTATTCAATTTAAAAATTCATATTATCAAATAAATCCCTATATTTGAAATTTAAGTTATTTGACTTTTAAAAATAATAATTCAATATTTAAAACTAATTAAATATTTCAAAATCAAATGACTAAAATTCTGGGTTATTACAAAGAGATATTCACATTCGATCGCACTTAATCAACCGTATTCTCCGTGTTATTAGAGGACATTACTTGTTATGTTCTTTAATAATTTGGGTATAGCGGTGGAGTCATTACAATTGCTCCTGCGATACATTAGGGTGTTGAGTCGGATATTAGCAGATGGAGCCACCGAAACTACGAACTTGCAAAAGGGAGTCTCGACGCATCCTTCGAATATCATATTCAGTTCCTTGAATTTAGGAGGCGAGCAAAGTTTGAATTTCTTCTATGCCTTATAAGTTGTGTTCCACCAATCGTCATCTCCTCCGACGGTGTCCTTCTCCGCATTCTAGAACCAACTTTCAATTTGCAACATTCGATTCTAGGGGTTTCTATTACGATTTAGGTTGTCTGTTTTTAATTAGACTGGTGTTTTAATCGATGCCCGTCTAGATCTTGAAGGTCTTGGTGATTTTTTTGTACCAATAGCCAAACGGCCCTTTCGAGCTTCAAAGTTGGTGTGGCAAATGTCGATAAAAGGCAAAGTCCATTCCTTAGTTCAGTCTATAATGTGCCAAGTAGACAAACTAAAAAATTCGTGAATAAAAATTATAAAATCAAAAAAATTGAGAAAAATATAGAAGATTGATATTAACATAAAAAATACTATAAAATATTAAGAAAAATATAGGAGAGGGATATTAATATGAAAACATAAATTCGATGATATTTATTTCAAATAAGTGAGGTAGAAGCGGTTAATATTGCTAGAATTTTTGGACCCCGGAGGAGAAAGTGTGATTTGATGAAGATAAATAAAAGAGGAAGTGAAAATATAAAGAAGGAAGGGGGACCGTTGGCATATGATGCGTCAAATGCCTATTGTTCAATTTCAAACGTTCACTTCAATGTACCAATATCTAAAAAAATCTATATTTTTTACCATTGTGAAGTTGTACAAGTTAAGATATCAATTATTGAAATCCTAAAGTATACATGGTAGACTTAAAATTTTTCCCCGGCAATACCAATGAAGAATTCAACTGCACATTATTACTGTTTGTTAGATTAGATATCTAGTTTTGTTATTTATACCACTTGAAAAAACATTTTAACTGCTTGGTTTGTTATTTTTAATTTCGGATTTTCGTCCATACAAAAAGCACACGACGCATTTAAATTATCGAAAACGGACAATTTAAAAAACGAAGTTAACATATAAAATAGAAAACAACTTTATTTTTTATGTTTTGCGCTTTGAAAAATAATACAAGCACGTGAAACAATCCATTCTTTTGTCATTCCTCTATCTCTTTCGTCCTCTCATTCGTCTTTCTTTCATCCCTTCTGCCGTCCCTTCATTTTTCTTATATTTGAGATACATATTGAAAACCAAAAATACAAAATTCGTTTTTAAAACATCACCTAATTTTTTTAGATATTGTAATTTTATTATTTATAATCTATGAAATAGTTCATAGAATGTACGATGAATCAATGATAATCACCTACTACAGAATGTATCCATTAATTTAAAATGGATTAAACAGTACGATATGGATGTTAACATTTATTTTGTATTAATTATTTCTTTTAATGAATTAGTTTATTGATACGTTTAATGGATGCGGGAAATATGTGGAATTATTCCTATATATATATGTAGAATTATTCGTTTATTCTAAGAGAATCTTATCAATAATATACAAAAAAAACTAGCCCAGTGCTGGCATAAATAAGGACGTGTGTATATTTAAAATTTATGAGCTTGTTGGTAGGCAATTTTTTTAGATGTAGGTGATAATTTAGTACTCGCGTATTCTTGAAAAGTTATTAATACCTAGAACTAGAATGTTTAAACCATAAACTACTTGCAAAGTTAATAAAAGCAATTTGCATCAGTTTAGAACATTGAATATGTTATTGTGTGTTCTAGAACCTTTGTTAACTGAATAAACATATCAAAATTTAAATAAATTTCCAGATTTATTATCTAGATAGAGATTATGGTTAAATAAAAAATTAACGCTGGTTAGGTAAGTCAAGTACTACTTGGTCGTATTTACCAAATAAGATGTACATAAAAATTATGTGGTACGAACCTAATACAAACCACACCTGTACATACATAAGCAAGGTTCGTGAATATGAAAGACTGATATTACGTGAGAAATTTTAGTTTTTATTCATTTTTGTTTATGTATGCATGTCCATAGGGTCCATGGCATTTTTGCAACGTCTCAAATCTCTCTCGATTCAACCATGTGTTATAGTTTAACTTAGGGGTGTTACGGTTGCGGTAATCATCGTTATTACCACCAACCGTAACCGTAACCGTTGTTAACGGTTATAAATTTTTATAACCGTAACCGTTACCGCAACCGTCTATAATGATTAATCATCGTATTTTTTATTTTGAAGCATGTCGTACATATATTTTCAATTATATGCATTATTTTAATGATAAATTGATTCAGCTCTAACTGTTTTTTGCAAATTTATTTATTTGTTTATAAAACGAGCAATATGCATACACATGTTATTAGTTTATAAAGACGCATATTATTAATGTATAAATTATTCATTTAACTTAAATTACTAATTTTTGTACTTTAATGTTAAATATTATACAAAACAATCATGTATGGTTGATATAGTTAACCGCGGTTTTCAAATTCTTCAACCGTTACCGTTATAAATGCTAACCGCATGAATGGTTGGTACGTTTGAACTGTTGAGCGATTCAACCATAACAGCCCTAGTTTATCTCTCTTGTCATTTCATCAGGAAGAAACTATGTCATTTAAATCGGAATATGTGGTTGAAATCATGAGGATTTGAGGTGTAATAAAAATAAAGTAAAACTGGTCCTTTTGACGTGAACCATTTTAACCATTGGATCTTCCACTGATTTCTACATTTCACGTCAAAAGGATCCAATTCACAATACTTCTTGTGCCAGATTTTATGTTTTATCTTATATTCCAAATGTCCTTCCATATTTATGTATGTATATGTATGTGTGTTTATGCGTGTGTATGTATGTATATTAGTCTGATTGATGTCTTTTATAACACTAAACTAAAATAAAATTGTTAAGTGTTAATGACCATTAGTTTTAGATGACAAGTGGAGCGACTTTGAATATTAAGATTCTAATAGTCATGTGTTCGAACTTTCGAATCATCAGAATGAGTTTTCGGTTTGAATAAGTGTAACTCTTATGTTTTTTTAGAAAGTTGCAAAGCAAATTAGTTTTAAGGTTAAGTGAGTAAAAGAATATTCTTATAGATGTATGAATACATCCAACTTGTACTTTACGCCCGACTACGGATACTGATACATATATTGTCATATTGCAGTTGTATTCAAAATCATTGTTGGATATTGCATATTCATGTTTGTGCATATGGAATAGACATTGAACATCATCCCATCCCATGTGTTATCAATTAAACAAATCTAAAGACGTAAATTGAATTTTTTTTAAAAAAATGGTACTTAAATAGAACATGTCACTAGGAACAAATCACAAATCATGTACTAATAAATGTTCAAATCACGTCATGTAAGTTTCAAACTTGTGACTTATCGCATCAAAGTTTGAATCACTTAATCACTGGAATAATGGTGGTTGTCTGTAAATTAAAATTTTTAATTTAATATAAAATTATTTCAATATCGATGCTTAGAAATCTATTTTAAATAAAATATATGATGGTATAAAATTGTTTTGAGCACCTATAAAAAATACTTAGCATAAATCATTAGAGAGTAAATAACTATCTAATTCGAATACATAATACAAATTATGTGTATTAATAATATGTTTCAGAACCGGGTGGACTTTGAAAAATTTGAACATCCATTGACTGACCGAATGCAATCCTCGTGTTCTACAAACATTTAATGCTATAATGGTTAGGCTTCTTTGTGGGATGAACCCACTTTACCTTATTCGCAGTCGTATGCTTTAAGAAGCATATGTTGGGCCAATTTATAAAGTTTAGCCCACAGATATCTTGGGTCTTTACTACCGGTCTTAATATACTTGCAATGTATTAACATCAAAAAGAAAAACTACGTAGTTACTAAAAAAAAATAAAGGGTAGATTAACATTAACAGGGAAATTAACATTTAACAGTATCTACTATAGGTAGATTAACATTAATTTCAAAACATCAAGTATGAATCTTATGATCGAGATTCATTGTTGGGCAGGCTTATACAAATTTTTTCCCTTCATTATTTGGATCAACAGCAATCGTCTCCACAACAAACTCTGCCACATCTGATCATCGGCTTAAGGATGAAGGTGCAGCATCTACAACCTTCAATAAAAACATATATTGATAATTTAATATATAATATTTTGTGTTTGTTTACATTTTAAAGTAATTCACAAATTTAATACCTTGTGGACGGATCGCATGCTCAGAGACCTCTAGTGCAGAACAAACACTTACGATTGAGATAACAAGCAGGATTAGCAAAAGGAGATGAGTAAGAAAATTGGTGGACTTCATTTTCTTGCTCTATAGAACTCCAAGTTTAGGAGTATATATATAAGCTATATGGACTCTGGGGTTGGAGTCTTGATAGTCTTATCGTGATTAATTTTAAGTCGGATAGTCAACTAAATACATGATATTTTGGATAAAATGGTATGGCCGATAGCGAAAAAAACCAAACTAATATTTGACTGTGGAAAGAAGCTGCACTTGTAGCAAAAAGACACAAATAGCAGCCATGCTTGAATATCCGTTTGAAAAAAGGACCACTGTTTGATAGTGTATATGAGCACGCTATGGATAAGCCTTGGATTTTGGTCAGAAAATCGTGTTCTTCCAAAATACATGTGAAATATCCTTTTGGATCAGTTTCAAAATATAATAAATATCATTCTGTCTCGGATAACAAAACCGACACGATAACCAAATATTGCATTTTTTAATTAATAAAAAAAATACCAAATATAACTGGTTAAATGTCAAAATATAAATTAAAACTCCAACGTGATATTTACTTGATGTAATCCAATCCAGAATAGTGTTGCACCCACTAGCATATTCCGGTTGTAGATGTAGAGGCTGGGAGAAGGACAATTTGAAACAACGTTTATTCAGAGGGAGCAAGATCAAGTCAAATTTTCCCAATTCCAAGTTCCAACTCCAGGCTGGGCCTTCTCAACGCCAAATCACAACTCCAGCCCGTAACCCTCCCTCCATCATTGGCACAACATAATTAAACTCCTCAACTCTGCAAAAAATAACTAGCACATAGACATAAGATTAGGTCACACAAACGCTGTCACCTCCTAAGCCCATCGTCGTCACTTCCAACGATCGCACTACTACCAAGACATGTAACAACCCTTCTACTTCCGGTACATCACCCTGAAAACGCTTGAAAATGATGGCCATTTGACATAA
Organism: Allium fistulosum; assembly: GCA_030737815.1. NCBI lineage: Eukaryota > Viridiplantae > Streptophyta > Magnoliopsida > Asparagales > Amaryllidaceae > Allium > Allium fistulosum. The sequence continues at coordinate 984,498,873 of CM060905.1, forward strand.
TATTTTGGATTTCGTACATTATTGCCAAAAGTTCGATCTTTTAGACAAAATAGAAAACTTTATGTCATTGAGGTCGATAAAACTTTTCAACTTTGTACCCGTTTAGTTTGCGGTTTTTGGTTTCTGTTAAAATAAATTTGCGCATGACGCATGTATTTTTGAAAGGAAAACAAATTTGTACATGTAGTTAATATACAAAAAAATAATATTAAAATAAATTTATGTTTCGTGTTTTAAAAAACAACAAAAGCAGATAAAACAATCCGTTCCCCAGTTGTCCATCCATCATTGTAATGGTTTAGTTTTTTAAATATTCTCCTCATGTTATGTAGTGCATGTTTGTTTTGTTCCTCCTTTCTTTCTAAATTCATTGTAAAAGAATAAAGAACTTGTAAAACGTCTTCCAATGATATTGGGATTTAGGATTTATTTTTTAACATTAACTTATGTTAAATTAGGTTTAGTGAAAATTTGATTTTTCCCTGTACTTTCATATTTGGTATATGAAAAACCATTTGCCAAAATATGTTTTAACTTGCACCTCTATTTTTAGTTTCGATAAGAAGAAAAAAATTGTTTTTTTTATTGAAATTAAATCTAAAAATAAGGCCAATAGATGCCGAGTTCTCCACAAATGTTTGCAGACTTTTCCGCAAATATCCCGAAACCTAAAAATAAGGTTGATTTATAACATGTTTTTGAGAAGAAACGGCTGTATATTTTATAACTTAAGGATGGTGTTTTTACGAAAGTTCGCTTAGGTTTAGTTCTATTTTTTAGTTTGTTTATGTATTTCTTTTTTGTTTATCCAAATTAGTTTGAGAAGATTGTCACGAAGTAAATGATTTCCCTAAATGTTCAATTTTCTTTTGAGCAAATTGATTTTTTCTAAATTTTATAAAAAGTTACAATTTTTGTTAAAATCTGTGATTTTTTGAGAAAGTTGGGTTTTTTAAAGGATGGTATGGAATTTTCCCCAAGCAAGTAATTAGATCTATCAAATTTGATGTTTTTGAAAAATAGCCGAATCCTTTATAAAGTAATTGAGATTTCAAAAGGAATTTTAACTTTTCCATAAATGTGGGCATTTCTGAAAATATAAGAATTTTTTGAATTTATTTATTCAGTTTGAAAGTCAATTTTTTTTATTCAACAAAATTCGTCATTTAAAAACGCTTTAAATAAATTGGTCTAATTCAAATAAAGATGTGGTAAAGGATTTGGTGCGATGTTTAATGTACTCAATTTGTCAAAAGGTGCCTCTTTTACTTACTATTGCTCCAACAAATTTTATTAGCTTCATCATGATAGAAGTTATCTCTCTACCAATCTATTTGATATAAATTACAAACATTGTTTATATTTTAAACTGCCCATTTTTCCATCTTGAAATTCATAAGGCAGTATTACTTGGTATTTTTATTGTGTTTGTTGTAGATTCCTAATTTTAAAAAAAGTGAAGAATTTATTTAGAACTAATTCAAACATGTTGTTCAACTTCGAATCTCGGTTAATAAGAAATCAGACACACATATATGCCCAAAATATATAGTAGTTTAATTTATTTTGCAGATGTGCATCCATCAGGAGGTCACTAATTTCAATCTTGCATGACAAATTTTTTTTAAAGCCAAGTGTTGTTTTACTTATGTTCATGGGCATATTCTCCGAAGCAATAAGGAGAACCTTCTAAAATATACCCAATCAAATTTTTTTTTGGAACATACTAGATTATAAACTTTTTGGAACATAATGGATCATGGTGAAAAATAATGTTTATATGCTTTTAATGATAGAGTTAGGGATATACTCTAAGGGCAACTATGTAATTCGTTGCATATATCTAACTCGATAACCAATCTTATCAATAATAAAAGTGTTTGATTTTTATAATATACTTTGTTATATTGTGATATAATTAATTAAGTAATTAATTTAAAGTATATTAAATAGAAATTCTTAAATGATATGTTAAGTGATAGTAAGTATAATGTGTTATAATCGTGAGAAATTTATCACATTAAAATAACATATTATTTTAAATATTCCTAGTCATAATTTTTCAAGAAAGGATGTCTATTCATCCATTGAGCCTAGAGTACGTAACGCTCTTCAAATTTGGACAGTGTATTACTCATGTTTGTTGGGGGTACCAAAGGATTACGCACTAATAAATATTGGATAACCATGGAATGACTCACTCAAGAGTTTTTTGTTGGTTGATATAACATAGATCAAAAAGAAAATCTTGAAGTGATGATCTTACAAAGTTCTCTCAACTTGAGGATACCGTGGAACTTCGAGGCAGACACTCCATTTTGATTATAGTTAAATCATGGCGTAACGATCCATCGCGCCACTATAGTTAGGTCTAAGTTGAAGCATTGAAAGTGAAACACTATTCAATAGCTCGTCTCCTATGTTATAAGGGGTTAGTATCACGATCACTTGTGTCAACCCAAAGTTAAAGTCTTTTGCCAAAGCAGTGCGGTTAATAATAATTGTTTTATTGAACCAATGATTTTGTGTTTAGACTAGTCAATTGAATGTAGACAATACTAGCATTTTAACCAAAACCAAATTCCAAAAATCTAAAGCGATATAGTTTTGATGAAGGGAATTGATGTAAAAATTCATTACTACTAGGTACCGCTTATAATAGTAAAATTAAATTTTACTGAAAAGATGTGCAAGCAATAAATTTAGGCAAAATATCACACCACTAGCTAAGATGACATATGAACGTTAATATTATAATTGTTCGACATTAATCGTTGACTGGATTTACACCTTTGAGTCGCATAACCGTAATGATGAATATTCCAAAAAATACGTGATTTAATTAATTTATAATCATTGTAAATTAATTGAATTAATATATATATATATATATATATGAAATATTAATTATTATATTTCATTTGATTTGATGTTAGAATGCTAGAAGTATTTAATGAAAAGCGTATATATAAAAGTTATGTATGCGCTTATTGATATGCGATATCTATAAAATATTTAAATTTGATTTAAAGTGACTAATTACTAAATGGTTTTGGAAAATTTGAGAGTCCACATAGCCCCTATATTGGCCAACCATACATTATAGGGAGGGATTTGACTGAGATTCAGTGAGGAACTAAAGAGGGAAGGTTTTAAGGAAGGAATTAGATCTTTCCTTTAAAACAAAATTCCTTTCATTCACTTAGCATTCTTTTAACACAATTCATTTCCTCATGCTTTCTTCCTTTCTCCGTTGGCCGAAAATCCATGGGCTACAAGCCATAAAAATTCCCAAAATAAAATAAAAAACAAATCAAATAAATAAATAGAAAAGTGATGCTTCATATCGTTGTAATTTGTGGTGGTGATTCAATCAGATCTAGGAGTTTTTCTTCATTCAAGGTGTGATTTTTCACTTCATCAAAAGATATTTTTCAGTCTCTTTTAATATATGTTACATTATGTTAGAATGGCTTTGATCCCTTATCATTACATCTCATTATGATTATATATTGCATCTTGTTAGTTTAGTTTAGATCTCATATCTTATTCAACGAATTTATATATGCTTATGTTATCCAATCTTTTGTTTGCTATTGTTTAAGAAATTAAACTTTAGCGAAAAGAATCAAATTTAGACCAAATTTTATTTAATTGAAATATTATGTAACATATTTTTATATTCAAATATATAAGTGAAACACATGCGTAATCTATTTGAAATTATCTTATGAAATTGAATGTAAGTTGTGTGTGTGTAAGTATGTACGTATAAACACACATGTTATTTTGAATATCGAATAATTTTGGTTGTTCTATAAATATTTTTAATAATATTATTTTAATTCTAAATTTATAAAAGGACCTTTGTGCAAAATTATAGATATAATATTGAATTTCTTCCTAATTCAAAACAAGATCACAAATTATTAATTTTAAATTGTAAAACAAACAAAATTTTAGGTTATATGGATATATTTGAAAATGGGTTAATTTTTATTTGTTATATGCTTACAGGCCCAAGGCCCAATACAACATTCGAATTCAACAATAATATAACAAAAGAAAAATACAGAAGCCTGCCTTAATAATAGGAAAAGCCAATGTCAGGTAATAATGTGTTATACTCCTACTTTACTCCACTTTATTACTTCCGTCAGTTCAACCTATTCATACCATATCTATCCAGACTTTAATTTTCCCTTTTCTTCTTTAATTGCAAATCATGGTAGCCGATGCTTAAAGAGACCCCAGACTTCCATCAGTTGTTATTCCTTCGCATCACTATTGGTACGTTGCTTCTCCTTTATGTGTTCACATATAATTTTAATATCCGCTTCAATTAATCTACAAATATGATCTATGTTTCTTTCTTTGTTTTGAAATACTCTTTGGTTCCTTTCCTTCCACACATGATGAGCAATAGTTATGAGTGTTACATGTTTTATCTGCTTCCTCAAGCTCGAACCGCCTTAATCACTACTTAGATAAATTAGTTCCTCTTCTCAACTTCTAACCGGTCGCATGCCATTGTTTTCGCATTTAAAAGTTTGCAATACTTTTTTGGAGTAAGAACACTAGAAAAATAAGTGTTGATGTGATTCATTTTTAGATTTGCATAGTTTGCATTTTAAATCGACATTTAACCCTCATTTAGCTAATATATTGTGATAACCCGGATTTTTGGACAGCTGTTAGTTTGTAATTAACAGGGTTTGATTTATTAAAACACTGATTTATTGAACAAATAAATTTGATAATAAATTTATAGGATATGTATATGGATGAATTAGAGCTATAATAAATGATAAATTTTAAATATCGGGATAAATATTCATTGATAGTCTCCTAATATAATTATTGAAATTTAATGATATTTGTTTAATGATTTTCTTTTGTAATCATTTAATTTAGCAAAATTCATCTTTTATTAATAGATATATGCAAAACTTATCATATGATAGCTATTCTATTTTCATACATATATTTATGGTTTATAAGTGAAACTTGGATTTAAAAATTCAAAATAATACCTTGAGAATGTGATAATGTATTAACGTATAAATTAGTATCAAAATTATTTTCTTAAAGGTTATATAAGTGCAAATTAAGGAGAAGTATAAATATAAATTTATAATGTGTATATATATATATATGAAAAACATAAAACACTAATGATAAAATTTAGTTCATAGCTTAAGTTTAAAAAGGATTTAACAAAGACTAATGATTTCTTTAAAATAAATATAAAGACATATATTAACAAAAGCATAAGATATATATATATATATATATATATATATAAATAATGACTCTAGACATTTGTAAGCTTTATGATATATGAAATCAACATTTGTAACCTTTATAAAACAGGTAAAGACAAGTGTCATCTATTTCAAATATTTCTTAAATAATAAATAAAAAGAAATGAGATTTTATAATATCTTTACTCTCCTCTCTATCATTTTCTTTCATCTTCACGTTTAAAAACAAAAGCATGTGAAACAAAATTCAAAACCAGATCAAGGAGGTAATAAAACCTGAGAAAGAAATCAGAGAATAAAAATCAAAACACAAACTATCTTCCAATTTTCAAACTAAAGCCAGCAAAGGAAATCAAAACTAAAAACTATAGCAACTTCAACTGTTTCAATCTCAAACCTGAGCAATCATAGTTGATTCAAGTAGCAGATCAACTCAACATGTATTCAACTCAAATATCAAACTAAAAGTTCAAGTTCAGATTCAACTCAAACAAATCAAGTAGCAAATGCAGATCAAAAATCAAGTTTCCAGATTTCAAACTTTCCAGGCTTTGCACTCTGTTCAACATTAAAGGTGAGTGAACGAACCTATATTTTGTTTAAAATCGGTTGCATGTGAATTGTTGAAATAAATTAGGCCTTGCATGTATATATATTAGAGAAATCTGTATATATGTGTTTAAACTGTGAATGTCTAGATATGTCCATTCTTCTCTGTTTTCAAGTTACAGAGTTTAAAAATAACAAGTGAGAAAACAATCTATACAAAAGCTTTAATTTGTTCTAACTTGCTGCATGTGATGGATATATGAATTAGTGTTGTGATAGTTGCTTGCATGAATGTAAATAATGCTTGTATGTTTATAAATATAAATCTGTTAAGTAGGCATGCCTGCATATATATAAGTACCTTTGTTTTGTTTTACAGTTTCAAAAACAATATAAAAGAAATCATCTTCTCTTCCTCAAACCTTCTATAGTTTATGATATTTAGACAAAGTATGCTTGGATTATCAAGATTTAAGTTCTAAATATAAAATTAAGTATAATAGGTTTAAATATTTCCTGGAAATTAAGAAAACAGTGAAATACTTAAGAATATGTTAACTTCAAACATAATGATTCACGAACTCACCTATATAGTCTGAATTTTCTTCGAAAACTAGGATTTTTAAAAATAAAATCAAGATTTTTAATGTTGTTTTTGGGAAGAAATCGTGGGATGAACGGAAATCTTATTTAGGGTAATTTCTGGCGATCGGGGAAGGGTTAGATGTCGTGATCATTACCGAAGGTAGTTCGTGGGTCGGGGGTGGTAGGAAAAATGACCGGAGGGTCCAATGATCATCATGGCGGCGTCGTGATGGGATTATAGGGTTTTACAGCCTAATGGGTTCGTTCTTAATTTCGAGCCGATACCTCCGACTATGGTGTATCGGTCTTGGATAGGGTGAGTGGAATAGGAGAGTTGGTCTTCGGCGAGGTTCTGGACAGGGTGTCGTGGTTTCCAGTGGTTGGTGGTGGCGTCGCAGGGTAGATATAGGCGATGGACCGTTTCGAGGTAGGGATAGATTCGCTCGTTTTTGATTTTGGGACATCGGGAAGTTTCTGGGTGGTCGAAGTGGTGGAGGGGGTCATTGGCGACTGGGTAGCATCATCGACGATGGTCGGCGTATCTCCGTTCGCGTGTGCATGTGCACATGTATTTCCCTGGGTGTCTGGTGTTGATTTTACGGAAGTTTAGGAGTGAGGAGCGAGAGTAGCTCGAGTTTGCTTTAGAAATTTGCTAGGTTGGGCTCGAGATTTTCGTTAGATTGGATCGGGTTAGTTTACAAGCTGTTAGACAAGTAAAGGGATTTGGTAAGAAAAGTTCGTGGGCTTGGGTTGAGCCTGCATACTTTTAAAATATTTGAAATTTTCAAAGTCTTAAGTAAAACATAATATTAGACAAGTTTTCTAATAATTTCTAACAAATCCTTTCAAGGAAATATTTTATTTAATACTTGGTTAGCAAAAGGTTATGTTGACAATTTGTTACCTATTTTAATTAAGTAATTAAAGAGAAATTAATTAATTAATTAATGATTAAGGATTAATTAATTAATAATTAAAGGTTATAAATTAATTAGAGATAAATAAATGGGTAATTAGAGATTAATCAATTGGTAATTAGAAATTAATTAATGTAAGTAATTAGAATGATAATTACTTAATGTAAGTAATTTAAGGATTAATTGTTAAGGGTTAATTAATTTAATTAGTAATTAAAGGTTAAAATTAATTAATAATTAAAGGTTAATTAATTGAGGATTATTAACCAATGGGATAATTAATTAATGAAGTAATTATGGATGATTAATTAAGACGGATAATTAAGGATGATTAATTAATTAATTTGTAATTAATTAATGTTAAGTAAGAAGGGTTTAAAAGTAATTAAAGTAATTAATTTAATTCATTGATGGTTTATTAAATTAATTAGAGATGGTGTGGTTGATTAATCTTGCTTAATGAATGGTTGAATGATATTGGATGCCTGGGGTTATGTGAAATCTCCGATATGTGATATGTGTTGATGTGTGATATGAGATGAATTAGTGTGTATAAATTTTATTGTTTAAATTTAAACTTTTGGTTTAAATAAATAACATTGGATTTGAAGAGACCGGAGTCGGGTATCAGTAAATACCCAAAGCCACTTCGATTTGTAATTTAATAATTCCATATAGATTTGATTTTTAGAATCAAATAGGCTGGAATAGAATAAATTAAGTAACTAGACCATTGAAACTAAGAAACGGTACTTTAGTATTGTTTTGTAAAGAGTGATTGACTATAACAAGTTAAGAACTCGTAGTGAAGTACGAGTTACTCCAGGATTTCAAATATGTTTATAACTTAGTATTCCAAGTTATATGGGTTTACTCACGCTGGTTTCCAGCCTGACTCGGGTGTTACTTTGATGTAATGCTCGGGTCAGACCGAGTATTACAGATTTTCAGGTAAGGACGTTCAGGAGCTCAGGAGGCAAGCTGGATGGCAGGAACGTATGGAGTGATATCCGTTGTATATATTATTGTTGATTATCTGAGACATGTTTTCAAATTGTCCTGTGTTTTGTAATAGTGTAACTCTGATATATAAAATGTATAAGTGTATTGATACAGTTCTTTTTGTAAAACTGTTATTTATGTGATATTATATTTTGATCCGCTGCGAATGTGAGGTTTCTGTATTTTGGTGTTTCTATTTTCTTCTTCTTCTTCCTCTTTCTTCTTTTTCTCTAACTATTTGGAATTTTCGGGTTCGAAATTTTCGGGTCGTTACATATGGTATCAGAGCGAGGTTAAGCGAGAACCTTGGCTCTGTTGGGATTACTCGTTAAGAATAGGGTCAATGGTACCCTAGAACGAGTTGAGTGTATATATATATATATATATATGAGAGCGTAATTGTTATTTTCTTATATAAGGATTTTAAATGATTTTATATAAGAATATATTTTGATATATAAAATGATATTTCTTTCTAATAAATATTAAGGTAATTGGTTGTTAAAATATTGGAATTAAATTAAGTAGTAATAGTAATACAACCAAATTGAAATTTAATGAAGATAAGTTTGAAATGGATCCAAACTAAACTTAAAATCCAATTGGAAATAAAGATAATTTAAAATTGTGAAGTTTTAAATCTAAGTCCAGGAAACTTGAAATTATTTTAAAGGAATTTGTTTTGAAATTAAAAACCAAGAATGGTTTAAAAATTTAAGGTATAACTTGGTGTGTAAAGAAAATGTATATATGTGGAATATACATAATACCAATGATGATTTGAAATAAACACTTAGTGTTGAGTTTTAAATTGGAATGTGATGTGAAACCCAAAGTAAAGTAAGTTTTTTTTTTAACTTAAAAGGGGAAAAACTATTAATCTGAAGTTTAAAATTTGAATGGGAATTCAAATTGTGAAAAGTTGACCGGATTAAGTAAATTTAACTTGGAGGAAGTTAAATAAGTTTGAATAAACTTGAATTGGAAATTTCAAGATGAAATTTAAATTTAACTTGGGTAGTTAAATGGTTAATTTAAATGGGAGTTATGAGTGATCTCAAAATGGGTTTGAGATTTGGAAATTGAAAATGGATAATAAATTAGAATCTGAAGATTAAATTGTTTTTGAATTCTTATTTGAACTTTGTAATAAGTTAAGTAAAGATAATTTTAAAATGGAATTTTGAAATTTGAATTCAGAATTAAAAGGTTTAAAGATTTAATTTGTTAAAATTAAAAATTTAAGGAATTAAATCAATAATTAAAAATTTTAACTCGAATTTATATAATTCGATATAGTTTAAAATTGAGATTTAAATTGAATTATTTCAAACTGAATTTTATTTGAATAAATGGGAATTGTGATTTAAGATGAATAAGTTTAAAATTCAAATGGAAAATTTGAATTGAATTAATTTGAAATAAAAATTGAAGATTGAATGAGTTCAAAATTCAAATGGGAATTGGGATTAATTCATATAGAAATTGAAATGATTTGAAATTGAAGTGGATTCAATTTGAAATTAGTTTGAATAATTTGAAATTGTAATTAAAATGAATATATTTAAAATCAAATGAAATTTGATTTGAATTAGGAAAAAAATTGAGGATTTATTCAACTTGAATTGAGGTTAAATCAATTTCAATGGAAATTGAAGTTGTTTAAATTGGAATTGAGTTAATTTAAATGAAAGTAGAAATTTAAATTGAATTGATGGGGAATTGAACGGTTTGACTCTGGACTATTTTCAAAGTAAATTGTTTTAATATAAACCTATTTTTTTCAAACTATTTACTATACAATCTTTCTTCTTAAACCCCAAACTATCTTATACTTATTTTACAATTATTTTGGAACTATTTAACTATTTTGAAACTGTCTTATAAACTAATTACTATTTTTCAATTACTTATATCTAATCGCTATTTTAAAAACTATTTTGCAATTATCTAACTATTTTATACCTACTTAACTATTTTACAGCTATTTTACAAACTAATAATTATTTTTCAACTACTTATCCATTTTAAACTTTTTCAAGCTATTTTTAAATTTAAATTGGTCAGAGTTCAAACTGTTTATAATTGAAGCAATAACTCAATTGGAATTGGGAGAAATTGTGAATAAGTGAATAGAAATTAAAGGAAATGTGAATAGAAAAGAGAATTGATTTGGCTAATAACCAATAAAGATAAATACGTAGGATATACGTATATTATTCTATTCGCATAGTGACTTGATCCAGATTCGAACACATAATTTCGAGATAGTATTATCAATCCGAGTTAGAATTTTTCGCTCGATTTTCAACGGCGAACCTGAATATGGATTGTTGATTGGTTCTGGATATTCTCTATCATAGCTACGACTATGCAAGGTGAATAACGGTTTCTGATCAAGAAACCAGATCTGAGTCCGCACTAGAAAGTCGGGTGGACGATACTAGTTCGGAAGAAAAATTATGTGATCGAGTGAGCGATCAGACTGATATTGCGTACGGATGATATGTGTACATCGTACGAGTTTGGATGAAATTGATATTGAAAATTATGGATAAAACTGTAAAATGGTTTTGAAATAGAAGGGTATATTTTGAGAAATAAATGATGAGGTAAAATGCGAGTTGAATATTTCTATGATTAGAACTCATTTTATAAAAAAAGTGGTATGGTTAATAACTTTATAAAAGAATAATCAAATTTGAATATTTGATTTGGAATAAAACAAAGTTATCTTTGTTATATAAAATAAATCTTCCCTTGTTAAATCTATAGTCAGAATAGAAAAGGGTTTTGAAAATATTTGAAGTATATAAAAAAAGGTTTTATACAAGTTTGAAATAATCCAAAGATTTTCAAAGTTATATATATCTATATATATATATAAAAGATCTTATGAGAATGATTTTGGAAAAAGGTTTTGGGAACCTATGATTTTGGAAAAGGCTTTTGAATTTTGGGAAAATCAATTTTAGATTTTGGAAAGCAAAGTTTGGAACTATCGATTTTGGATATCGATTTTGTGTAAAGGAGATTTTGATAAATCATAAAGGGTATGATTTGAAGATACTATAAGTATATAGTATAAAATGTTTTGAGTATAGCTCTGGGGAAAAAGGCGCTCCCTTGAAATGAACTTCTCAGGAGTACCACTGGGTGGTACTGCCTTGAGCCCCAAGGGGGATTTCTAAAGTTGATCCTGTGAGGAGTCCGGACAAAACTAGTTCCTGAGGATTATTTGTGTAGCGAAAGTCGAGGGGCTGGTGCCCACAGAGGCATTTGAGTTATGCTGTGACAACAATTTAACTCAATGTCACTGCGATCTACTGCAGACCATAGCGGAAGTCATGTGTGCCGCTGAGAGCCAACTGTCTACGTTTGATTTTATATCGGTAGACTGTGACACTATGGTAACATAGCGAAAGTCGTTTGAGCCGCTGAGAGCCAACAGTCTGCGTTTGATTTTATATCGGTAGACTGCGACCTATGTGGAGGAGTTTCATTTTGATAGCGAAATCGTGTGTGCCGCTGAGAGCCAACAGTTACGTGGACTTTTGCTGCGACGGCAATGTAACCCTGGATGTAAGTGCGATCTGTTGTGGGTTCCATGGTGTAATCAGTTACATGGACTTTTGCTGCGATGGCAACGTAACCCGTGATGTAACTGTGACCATGGATGGGGGTGATGATTTCCAGAGCATTCTCACCAAAGATATTTCCTCTGTTTTCAAAAACGTTTTCGATATTTTCAATAAAATTATTTTTCAAATATTTTCACTGGGTGTTGAAAACGGGTTTACCGAGTACTTATAGATTTTCAGTCGTACGCCTGATCAACGTATGACCGAATTTCTGTGAGAACAAAGATGGACTGGTTGAGACATCGAGTTATAAAAATATTTTTATAAAAACAATTCCTGGTAATATTTTATAGATTTTAAAAGTGTTTTAAAATTTCTTAATAAAGAAAGTTTATAGTAAAAAGTGATCAAAAAAAATAATTTTTCTGATGATAAGCATTTTAATAATTCTGGCTCCGTTCCTTTTCGAGGACGAAAAGATTTTAAGGGGGGAGGAATGTGATAACCCGGATTTTTGGACAGCTGTTAGTTTGTAATTAGCAGGGTTTGATTTATTAAAACACTGATTTATTGAACAAATAAATTTGATAATAAATTTATAGGATATGTATATGGATGAATTAGAGCTATAATAAATGATAAATTTTAAATATCGGGATAAATATTCATTGATAGTCTCCTAATATAATTATTGAAATTTAATGATATTTGTTTAATGATTTTCTTTTGTAATCATTTAATTTAGCAAAATTCATCTTTTATTAATAGATATATGCAAAACTTATCATATGATAGCTATTCTATTTTCATACATATATTTATGGTTTATAAGTGAAACTTGGATTTAAAAATTCAAAATAATACCTTGAGAATGTGATAATGTATTAATGTATAAATTAGTATCAAAATTATTTTCTTAAAGGTTATATAAGTGCAAATTAAGGAGAAGTATAAATATAAATTTATAATGTATATATATATATATATGAAAAACATAAAACACTAATGATAAAATTTAGTTCATAGCTTAAGTTTAAAAAGGATTTAACAAAGACTAATGATTTCTTTAAAATAAATATAAAGACATATATTAACAAAAGCATAAGATATATATATATATATATATATATATATATATATAATGACTCTAGACATTTGTAAGCTTTATGATATATGAAATCAACATTTGTAACCTTTATAAAACAGGTAAAGACAAGTGTCATCTATTTCAAATATTTCTTAAATAATAAATAAAAAGAAATGAGATTTTATAATATCTTTACTCTCCTCTCTATCATTTTCTTTCATCTTCACGTTTAAAAACAAAAGCATGTGAAACAAAATTCAAAACCAGATCAAGGAGGTAATAAAACCTGAGAAAGAAATCAGAGAATAAAAATCAAAACACAAACTATCTTCCAATTTTCAAACTAAAGCCAGCAAAGGAAATCAAAACTAAAAACTATAGCAACTTCAACTATTTCAATCTCAAACCTGAGCAATCATAGTTGATTCAAGTAGCAGATCAACTCAACATGTATTCAACTCAAATATCAAACTAAAAGTTCAAGTTCAGATTCAACTCAAACAAATCAAGTAGCAAATGCAGATCAAAAATCAAGTTTCCAGATTTCAAACTTTCCAGGCTTTGCACTCTGTTCAACATTAAAGGTGAGTGAACGAACCTATATTTTGTTTAAAATCGGTTGCATGTGAATTGTTGAAATAAATTAGGCCTTGCATGTATATATATTAGAGAAATCTGTATATATGTGTTTAAACTGTGAATGTCTAGATATGTCCATTCTTCTCTGTTTTCAAGTTACAGAGTTTAAAAATAACAAGTGAGAAAACAATCTATACAAAAGCTTTAATTTGTTCTAACTTGCTGCATGTGATGGATATATGAATTAGTGTTGTGATAGTTGCTTGCATGAATGTAAATAATGCTTGTATGTTTATAAATATAAATCTGTTAAGTAGGCATGCCTGCATATATATAAGTACCTTTGTTTTGTTTTACAGTTTCAAAAACAATATAAAAGAAATCATCTTCTCTTCCTCAAACCTTCTATAGTTTATGATATTTAGACAAAGTATGCTTGGATTATCAAGATTTAAGTTCTAAATATAAAATTAAGTATAATAGGTTTAAATATTTCCTGGAAATTAAGAAAACAGTGAAATACTTAAGAATATGTTAACTTCAAACATAATGATTCACGAACTCACCTATATAGTCTGAATTGTCTTCGAAAACTAGGATTTTTAAAAATAAAATCAAGATTTTTAATGTTGTTTTTGGGAAGAAATCGTGGGATGAACGGAAATCTTATTTAGGGTAATTTCTGGCGATCGGGGAAGGGTTAGATGTCGTGATCATTACCGAAGGTAGTTCGTGGGTCGGGGGTGGTAGGAAAAATGACCGGAGGGTCCAATGATCATCATGGCGGCGTCGTGATGGGATTATAGGGTTTTACAGCCTAATGGGTTCGTTCTTAATTTCGAGCCGATACCTCCGACTATGGTGTATCGGTCTTGGATAGGGTGAGTGGAATAGGAGCGTTGGTCTTCAGCGAGGTTCTGGACAGGGTGTCGTGGTTTCCAGTGGTTGGTGGTGGCGTCGCAGGGTAGATATAGGCGATGGACCGTTTCGAGGTAGGGATAGATTCGCTCGTTTTTGATTTTGGGACATCGGGAAGTTTCTGGGTGGTCGAAGTGGTGGAGGGGGTCATTGGCGACTGGGTAGCATCATCGACGATGGTCGGCGTATCTCCGTTCGCGTGTGCATGTGCACATGTATTTCCCTGGGTGTCTGGTGTTGATTTTACGGAAGTTCAGGAGTGAGGAGCGAGAGTAGCTCGAGTTTGCTTTAGAAATTTGCTAGGTTGGGCTCGAGATTTTCGTTAGATTGGATCGGGTTAGTTTACAAGCTGTTAGACAAGTAAAGGGATTTGGTAAGAAAAGTTCGTGGGCTTGGGTTGAGCCTGCATACTTTTAAAATATTTGAAATTTTCAAAGTCTTAAGTAAAACATAATATTAGACAAGTTTTCTAATAATTTCTAACAAATCCTTTCAAGGAAATATTTTATTTAATACTTGGTTAGCAAAAGGTTATGTTGACAATTTGTTACCTATTTTAATTAAGTAATTAAAGAGAAATTAATTAATTAATTAATGATTAAGGATTAATTAATTAATAATTAAAGGTTATAAATTAATTAGAGATAAATAAATGGGTAATTAGAGATTAATCAATTGGTAATTAGAAATTAATTAATGTAAGTAATTAGAATGATAATTACTTAATGTAAGTAATTTAAGGATTAATTGTTAAGGGTTAATTAATTTAATTAGTAATTAAAGGTTAAAATTAATTAATAATTAAAGGTTAATTAATTGAGGATTATTAACCAATGGGATAATTAATTAATGAAGTAATTATGGATGATTAATTAAGACGGATAATTAAGGATGATTAATTAATTAATTTGTAATTAATTAATGTTAAGTAAGAAGGGTTTAAAAGTAATTAAAGTAATTAATTTAATTCATTGATGGTTTATTAAATTAATTAGAGATGGTGTGGTTGATTAATCTTGCTTAATGAATAGTTGAATGATATTGGATGCCTGGGGTTATGTGAAATCTCCGATATGTGATATGTGTTGATGTGTGATATGAGATGAATTAGTGTGTATAAATTTTATTGTTTAAACTTAAACTTTTGGTTTAAATAAATAACATTGGATTTGAAGAGACCGGAGTCGGGTATCAGTAAATACCCGTAGCCACTTCGATTTGTAATTTAATAATTCCATATAGATTTGATTTTTAGAATCAAATAGGCTGGAATAGAATAAATTAAGTAACTAGACCATTGAAACTAAGAAACGGTACTTTAGTATTGTTTTGTAAAGAGTGATTGACTATAACAAGTTAAGAACTCGTAGTGAAGTACGAGTTACCCCAGGATTTCAAATATGTTTATAACTTAGTATTCCAAGTTATATGGGTTTACTCACGCTGGTTTCCAGCCTGACTCGGGTGTTACTTTGATGTAATGCTCGGGTCAGACCGAGTATTACAGATTTTCAGGTAAGGACGTTCAGCAGCTCAGGAGGCAAGCTGGATGGCAGGAACGTATGGAGTGATATCCGTTGTATATATTATTGTTGATTATTTGAGATATGTTTTCAAATTGTCCTGTGTTTTGTAATAGTGTAACTCTGATATATAAAATGTATAAGTGTATTGATACAGTTCTTTTTGTAAAACTGTTATTTATGTGATATTATATTTTGATCCGCTGCGAATGTGAGGTTTCTGTATTTTGGTGTTTCTATTTTCTTCTTCTTCTTCCTCTTTCTTCTTTTTCTCTAACTATCTGGAATTTTCGGGCTCGAAATTTCCGGGTCGTTACATATATCAGTTGTATGGAGTCTTTGAATGACTA
Source organism: Allium fistulosum (assembly GCA_030737815.1). Taxonomy (NCBI): domain Eukaryota; kingdom Viridiplantae; phylum Streptophyta; class Magnoliopsida; order Asparagales; family Amaryllidaceae; genus Allium; species Allium fistulosum. The sequence continues at coordinate 984,515,228 of CM060905.1, forward strand.
CCTTATAAGTAGAGAATGCCATTTTAGGATTATTAGTTCTGGACCAGAGCACAGATGCCTAATTTTTAATCTCGTGTTTCGCTCTAGTGACTTCCCATGCTGATTGTGTTGAAAAACTGACATCTTTATTTGGGTTCTAGGCCCATATATCAATTCCAGAATCTTGATAAATAGGGATATATTGCACTCTGTAGATATAGCTTGAAGCCCTTTTCTCTCAGAATACCATCTTCCATTACTCATAATAGAGTCTACCTTGTTATCATAGCCACCCAGACTCAAAATTGTGCTCCATCAAAGTTCGGATTTCAAGGTATTGCCATTTAGCCAGAGATTTTTCCAAAGACTTGTTTGTTTTCCATTAGCAAATTGTAACATCTCTAATTTTTGATAACATTATTCAGAAGATTTAATTAGATAAATTAAATAGAATAATGATGGTAAGGAGATTGAGATTTGATTAAATTACATAATAGGACCGTGCTTATTAACAAAGTAAATGGGCTTTAAAATGGTTTATTGGTTAATTAAACTACACATGGGCATATTAATAAATTAGCTAATTTATTATACACGGCTATACACTCCACATCTTTGTCCATTCACGTTCATTATTCTCAAAATCAAAAATAAACGCAAGAACCCTACTAGAGCCGGCCATTAACAAAGGAAAAGAAGAAATTTTAATCTAAAGCTAAGGAAAAGCTAGGGAGGATTAATCAACAACAAATCTCAAATTCCTTATCAAGTTTAAGGTGAATGATAACCTCCTACCATCTCTATTTTTGTTCTATGATTATATGGTTTTGGATTTATGATTTAAATCTGTTTTTGTGATAAAATAGATGATGATATGCTTGAGTTATATTACGATGATTTTTTTTATTCATAAGTACATAAATTTGCATAGTTTTGACATGAAACCGAGAATACATGATTTCAGATTGCCATGGAAATTTTTTATGTTATGTAAAACATGATTTTGGAGATGGATTTTAATTTTCAGAATTTTCTAAGCTACGGAAATTTTATTATGAATTTTATTGAAAAATATGATATAATTGGGTTCAAAATTTATTTTGAGATTTTCAGGAAGAAATTGGGTATAAAATTTTGATATGTTTGATTATATGATGAAACTGAATTTCTATGATTTTTGGGAATTTTTCCTAATTGATTTACTATGGAAAATAAATTATTTGAAAAGAAGGACTTTTTTGAAATAATTGGTTTTAGTATATGGAAGGGCTAAAACGTGTATTTTTAATGGTTTTAATCTGGTATTAATACGACAGTTATAAAGGTAAAGTATTTGAAAAGTTTTTATGACAACCAATCAATAGTTTACAAATAGGCAAGTGGTTAAAAAGTAATTACTAAAAGTTGCTATAATTCAGCATTTAAACCAGAAAAAGGTGTTCCGCTTATATTAGTAAGGACCTTTCGACTCCTTTGATTCTGCCTCGTCCCAATCGAAACCAACACAGTCAAAACCATCATAGTCGAAACCAATACACAAGATATCACTTAGAAGGTATGTAGTGAATTGGTAGGAAGGTGGAAGCCTTGGTGTTGAAAGGGTAACTTCTAATGGAGTTGTAACCCTGCCCTGTTTTCATAAGTTAAAATTCTTGCCTAGTTTTACCTAAAGCCGTCGACACGGTAGAAACATATGCTTTCGAAAAGGTTTTATAATTGGCTTTCGAAGAAGGTTGTCGTGTTGTGTTAAAGTATTTTCTTTCGAAGGAGTATCCTTTTCCTTTAAATAATTGCTTTTGAAAGGGTAGGTTCCGGCCTAGTCGAAACATAACCACTACTCTACCTTTCGACCATATTGACCAGTAAAGCTTTTGAAAGGTTACCTTTATTTTTACCTTAAACTAAGTCTTTTCCTTGAATGCTTTCGAAGGGGTTGAGGGTTTTGAAGGAGATGGAGTTGAAAGGGGTTTCGACTATGTCCTTCAAAAATTTTGTTTTAAAGGTTTTGCTTTCGACTAAGATGATTCCGGCACCATTAATTTTTCCCCCAAACTAATTCTTGATGGTTTCGAAAGAGATACTTTCGCATATAACCATTTTGACCGAAATGATGTTTTTAAAGAGATAACCCAATACTTTCGAAAGGGGTACTTTCATTTGTTTCGAAGCTTTATATTTTAAAAATATGATTTAATACCATCGAAAGGTATAATAGGTTCAAAAAAGAATGTTTTCTAAGGGCTTCGAAAGGTATGTATATAATGTTTTGAAAAGAGGTCTTTGCTTTCGAAGGAGGTTATCCAGAGGTTTCGATAGAGATGTTTCTATAGTTTCAAAACATAAACCCAATCTCAATTTAAAGTAATAACCATGGCATAAATAAAGATTTTGAAATGTTATTCACATTGTTTTAACCCATAACTGTATTTTAGGGAAAGGGCAGAATAACCAGTTAGGTTGACCCAGTAGTGAATAAAACTTAACAGATGTTAAAATTTTAATTAAAGATATTGGCAGAAGCCAATAGGTTTACAGTAAGACCACGAAAATTATATGATATTGGAAAGGGCCAATAGGTTCATAGTCAGCCCATGAAAACTATTATTTGATACTAGCAGGGGCCAATAGCTTTGTAGTTAGTACATGAAAACTATATCTGTATTAAGATATTGGCAGTCAGCCAATAGATTCCTAGTTAGCCCATGAAAACTAGGATATGAAATAAGATATTGGAGTTACCAATAGGTTTTTAGTGATCCCATGAAAACTAAGTAATTGGACAAATAGTCCATAAACGTTTAACTGGTTAATAGTAATTCTAGAAACTATAATTGAGACAGATAGTCAGAATGAATGAGGATGGGTAATCCAAAATTGTTTTATTTTTTTTGCCTATCATCATAATCTTTTGAAATACTATGTTTTAACCATTGTGGATGTAGGAGCACAGTATATGGTTTTATAAACGTTTTATGATGCTAGTGAGGGGAAACCCGTTCCACTAAACGGCGTGGTCTCACTAGATATCTAAATGGTTTGAGATGGTAAATTATTATTCATACCAGGCTTTATGTCTGACTCGAAGTTTTTGTTTTCCCATTAAACTCTCGTGTACTCAATTGATTTTGAGTAGGTTGAGAGTTAAAGTTTCTAGGTGTTCTTTTAGACGAATAAAAGCTTCTGCGGACATGCAGGAGACATTATTAGAGTTCTTTTATTTCCGCTGTGAGTTTGTTTGTAAAGGAAAATTGTTTTCTTGCCCATCTATATACTCTGATCTACCAAGAGGGCATCTTCATATGTTGCTTTTGGTGTATTTTGTAATAATTATATGTTATCTGAACGTGGTCTGCGAATTGGGATTATGTAATCAATTTGGAATATTTTGAAATGAATGTGGAATTTGTTTTGCTGTTTAAATTTTTTCCATATTCTTGTGTTTCTGTGTATCAATGTATTTAATATCGCCGTGTTGGGTCGTCGAGGATTAATAACTATGGATGACTATATTATCCGTAGCCGTTAGTTTTGGGCCTCCAAATATGTGGATGCTACAATTTGGTATCAGAGCATAAGTTTATGAAACTTTAAAAGAAACTTAAACCTAAAAGATTTCCTAAACATAATCCAATGAATCAGATAATAAGATTGGGGTTTGGGTTAAGGTTATAGTAACGTACTTGTATTTGCTATATAGTTATATATATATAAGTATGTATCCCCCATTCTCTTAGGCCTTTCTTATGTATTTTACTAAGGCTCGTATGCAGATTTACGAGAAAGGGGATATGGAAGCAGGAAACGGAAGAGGAAATACCGGTGGAGGAAGCACCACAACTAATGGAAATGCTCGACCCACTACCAGGATAAACTTGGGTCGACCGGCTAATGCTAGTAACCAAAATGCAAAAGCCAATGTGGGTGCTGGAAATCCACCAGTAGATATGGGGGTGATGTATCAGTTCTTTGCTGGTTTGGTGCAAGCTGGAGCTGCTGCTGGAGTTGCTGGAAATGTAGGAGGAGCTAATCCTGTGGCTATAGTTAGGAATATTGCTTTGTTGAGTAGAGATTACACCAGTTTGGATGGGAAGCCATTCTTGGGAACGGAGAGTTCCGTAGAGGTTCAGAATTGGTTGTTGCATTGTGAGCGTATATTTACCGATTTAGGTCTGAATGACGGACAAAAGAGGAGGTTGGCCTCTAGGCAGTTGCATGGGTCAGTACTGCATTGGTGGAATAGTGTCACTGCTGGAGTTCCGGAAGAGCAGTTAACTTGGGCTGATTTTAAGATGAGATTGAGCAGAAGTTTGTATCTGAGTTTGCTAAGTCTGAACTGATGGGGAAGTTTATGGATTTAGTTCAGGGAGAGATGTCAGTAGTGGAGTATGCTACTAAGTTTGAAGAGCTGTCTAGATATGGATATGCTATTATAGATACTGACATCAAGAGGAATGAGAAGTTCATTCAGGGGTTGAGACCTGAGCTTGCTAGAATGACCATGACCCACGTCCGAGATCCTTGTAATATAGTGGTGGAGATAGCCATTCGTCATGAGGAGTTGCTTGCTGATTTGGCTAAAGAGATATCGGTGGAAACTCAGGGTTCTCAGGGGAAGATGAGGAAGTTATTTAAGAAGAAGGGAACCCAGAAGGGAGATACTGCCAAGAAGTCAAAGGCTGAGATAGTTTGCTATAAGTGTGAGAAGAAGGGTCACTTTGCTAATGAATGCCGATCAGGAAATGGGAAGAAAGCTGCAAGTAAGAAGAATGTGAAATGCTTCAACTGTGATCAAATTGGGCATTATAAGAATCAGTGTCCAGAGCCAGTTAGGGAGGACAAAGGAAATGTTTTTGCTATAGGACTAGCTAGGCCTATTGTAGCAGATAAGAGAAAGATTGTGATGGAAGGTACTCTCTTGATTCAAAGTATTTCAGTTAGAGTACTTTTTGATACCGGTGCATCACACTCATTTATATCTCAGTGTTTGGTTGATAGATTATGTCTAGAATCCACCTACCTTGTTACTTCCTTAAGGGTTTCGAATCCAATAGTATGCAATTCTAGGGTTAAGATGTGACCAGTTAGAACTTGACTTGTTAGGTCATAAATTTGCATGCAGTTTGTATGTTATTGATTTCGTAGATTTTGGGATCATTTTGGGTATGGATTGGTTGAGTAAGTATGAGGCTAGAATATTTTGCCATGATAGGGAAATATCATCGAGACACCCTGATAGTCATAACCGAGTGATATTTTCGGTAGAGAATACTGACTGGAATGTTAGTGCTATGCTTAATGCTATGGAGGTAGGAAATGAGTTTATTCAGGTTAAAGTAGTAAGAGAGTTTGCAGATTCCTTTAAGCCAGTCACTGAACTACCTCTGAAGATAGTTGTTGAGTTTAGAATAGATCTTGTGCCAGGAGCTGAACCTGTAAGTAGACCACCTAGCAGGATGACACCAACTAAGATGAAGGAATTGAAGGTGCAGCCAGTGGATCTAGAAGGAAGGAATTTTATTAGACCAAGCAGTTCGCCTTGGAGAGCGGCCGCGGTGTTCGTGAAGAAACCAGATGGGTCGTTAAGGATGTGTATTGACTATCGTAAGTTAAACGAAAGGACAATTAAGAATAAGTATCCTTTGCCAAGAATAGATGATCTGTTTGATCAGTTGAGTGAAGCTAGAGTGTTTTCCCAATTGGATTTGGCCATAGGTTTCCATCAGTTGAGAGTGGCGGAGGACAGTATTCCTTTGACAACATTTCAAACTAGGTATGGTTCATATGAGTGGTGGGAGATGCCATATGGATTGACAAATGCACCTACTTTCTTCGTAGATTTGATGAATCGAGTTTTCCTAGAGTACTTGGATAGGTTTGTACTAGTATTTATAGATGACATTCTAGTATACTCTAAGGATGAGAGAGAACATGAAGTTCATCTGAGAGTGGTGCTTAAGACACTGAGGCAGAATCAGCTAAAGGCGAAGTTTACCGAGTGTCATTTCTGGAAGAAAGAGGTAAAGTTTCTTGGTCACATGGTTTCAGAGAAAGGATTGTCAGTCAATCCGAACAAAATCAAAGCTGTAAATAATTGGAAGAGACAATGACTAAGATCCGGAGTTTTCTTGGACTTGCTGGCTACTACCAGAGATTCATTAAGGATTTCTCGTGGATAGCAGCACCATTAACTAAGCTAACCAGGAAGGAAGTGAGTTTTGCTTGGTCCGACAAATGTGAGGAGGCATTCCTTAAGTTAAAGCGTTTGCTGACCAATGCACCCATGCAAGTAGTTCTAGACGAGAACCAAGGATTGGTGGTGTATACTGATGCATGTGGAAATGGATTTGGAGCGGTATTGATGCAGAGTGGTAAAGTCATTGCCTACGCATCTAGGCAGCTTACCGCATAAAGTTAGATATCCTACTCATGATTTGGAGTTGGTAGCTGTGATCTTCGCATTGAAGATTTGGAGATATTATCTCTTAGAGGAGAGATTTGAGTTATATACCGATCATAAGTCTTTACAGTATTTATTCTCTCAGAAGGAGTTGAATATGAGACAGCAGAGGTGGCTGGAGTTTTTGGTTGCATATAATTTTGGTATAGAGTATTCACTAGGAAAAGGTAACAAGGTGGCTGATGCTCTTAGCAGGAAACATCAGAATGTGATGTTAGCTATGTTGGTGGAGTGGAAGGATTTAGAAGCTTTAGTCAGTTGTGATGTGCAGTTAAGATCGACTGCTGGTTCTAGCCAGAGTACCGCCAGGTTGTCTTGTTTAGAAGTTCGACCAATATTGATTGAGAAAATGCTTCTAAGCAGAAGGAGGATCCAGTATTAACTGAAAGGATCAGAAGGCTTGAGGTTGGAACAGAGATCGATGATTTAAAGGATTTTAGCCTTGACTAGAGAGGATGGCTAAGAAAGAAGGGACAATTGTGTGTTCCGAATATGGATGACTTAAGGAAAGAAGTTCTTGGAGAATGTCATCAATCCAAGTTTACGATTCATCCTGGAGGAACCAAGATGTATCAGGATATGAAGAGGAGCTTCTATTGGGAAGGCATGAAGAGGGATGTTGGCTTGTGGGTTAGACAGTGTGCAAACTGTCAACAAGTGAAAGCTGAACATCAGAAATCAAGTGGGTTACTACAGCCTTTAGAGATTCCAGTTTGGAAATGAGATTTGATATCCATGGATTTTATATTCGGGTTGCCAAGGTCAAATAGAGGTAATGAAAGTATATGGGTTATAGTGGACAGATTGACCAAGAGTGCCCATTTCATTCAGTTAAGTCAACCAGAACAACACCTATTTTAGCTAAGTTGTTCCTGAAAAACATAGTTAAACTGCATGGAGTTCCTAGTAGTATAGTCAGTGACAGAGATGCATTGTTCACTAGTGAATTCTGGAAGAGTCTACAAGAAGTAATGGGTACCAAGCTTAATATGGGTACTGCATATCACCCTCATGCAGTTGGACAAACAGAAAGAGTCAATAAGGTACTCGAAGATTTCTTGAGAGCTTGTGTATTAGACTTTGGTGAATCTTGGGAAGATCATCTACATTTGGTTGAATTTTCCTATAATAATAGTTAACAGACTAATATAAGAATGGTACCATTTGAAGCTTTGTATAGAAGGCCATGCAAATCACCAGCATGTTGGTTGGAGACTGGAGACAGATTAGTCTTAGGTCCAGATTTAGTAAGAGAGGCGTCAGAGAAGATTGAGTTAATCCAAGGAAGGGTGAAGGATGCTCAGTCCAGACAGAAGAGTTACACAGATAAGAAGCGTAAGGACCTAGAATTCTCAGTTGGAGAGAAGGTTTTCATTAATGTATCACCTATGAATGGTGTGATACGATTTGAAAAGTCAGGGAAGTTAGCCTGAAAATATGTAGGTCCATTCCAGATTATAGAGAGGTTTGGAAAGTTTGCATACAGAATAGAGTTGCCGAGCAGTTTGGAAACTGTCCATGATGTATTTCCTGTGTCTCATCTTCGCAAGTATGTACATGATCTAGAAACTACTATTCCTCCGATAGGGTTGGATGACTTAGTGGTAGAGCCTAATTTGACTTTTGTTAGACAACCAGTTTGGGTTGTAGCTAGAGATGAGAAAAGATTAAGGAACAAGACAGTCAAGTTGGTGAAAATCCAGTGGAGGAACAACAAGAAGGACTGTACTTGGGAGACAGAGGACATAATTAGAGATACCTATCCTGATCTGCTTTGAGGGTATGTCTATGTTAGATTTATATAGATAGTTGCTAGTCAGTTTGACTAGTATGGTTGTTAGGAGTTGTTACAGATGATTGCTATGTTTAGTATTTAGTCCTTACTGAATTTCGAGGATGAAATTCTTTAAGGGAGAGCCCGTAACATCTCTAATTTTTTATAACATTATTCAGAAGATTTAATTTGATAAATTAAATAGAATAATAATGATAAGGAGATTGAGATTTGATTAAATTACATATAGGGTCGTGCTTATTAACAAAGTAAATGGGCTTTAAAACGGTTTATTGCTTAATTAAACTACACATGGGCATATTAGTAAATTAGCCTATTTATTATACATGGCTATACACTCCACATCTTTGTCCATTCACGTTCATTATTCTCAAAATCAAAAATAAATGCAAGAACCCTACTAGAGCCAGCCATTAACAAAAGAGAAGAAGAAATTTTAATCTAAAGCTAAGGAAAAGCTAGTGAGGATTAATCAACAACAAATCTCAAATTCCTTATCAAGTTTAAGGTGAATAATATACTCCTACCATCTCTATTTTTGTTCTATGATTATATGGTTTTGGATTTATGATTTAAATCTCTTTTTGTGATAAAATAGATGATGATATGCTTGAGTTATATTATGATGATTTGTTTTAATTCATAAGCACATGAATTTGCATGGTTTTGACATGAAACCAAGAATATATGATTTCAGATTGCCATGGAAATTTTTTATGTTAAGTAAAACATGATTTTGGAGATGGGTTTTAATTTTCAGAATTTTCCAAGCAAAGGAAATTTTATTATGAATTTTATTGAAAAATATGATATAATTGGGTTTAAAATTTATTTCGAGAATTTCAGGAAGAAAATGGGTATAAAATTTTAATATGTTTGATTACATGATGAAACTGAATTTCTTTGTTTTTTGGGGATTTTTCCTAATCGATTTACTAAGAAAATTAAATTATTTGAAAAGAAGGACTTTTCTGAAATAATTGGTTTTAGTATATGGAAGGGCTGAAACATTGCATTTTTAGTGGTTTTAATCTAGTATTAATGCGGTAGTTATAAAGGTAAGGTATTTGAAAAGTTTTTATGACAACCAATCAATAGTTTACAAATAGGTAAGTGGTTAAAATGTAATTACTAAAAGTTGCTATAATTCGGCTTTTAAACGAGAAAAAAGTGTTCCGCCTCTATTAGTAAGGACTTTTCGACTCCTTTGATTCCGCCTAATCCCAGTCGAAACTAACACAGTCGAAATCAATACACAAGATATCACTTAGATGGTATGCAGTGGATTGGTAGGAAGGCGGAAGCCTTGGTGTCGAAAGGGTAGCTTCCGATGGAGTCGTAACCCTGGCTTGTTTTCATAAGTTAAAATTCTTGCCTAGTTTTACCTAAAGCCGTCGACACAGTCAAATCATATGCTTTCGAAAAGGTTTTATAATTGGCTTTCAAAGAAGGTTGTCATGTTGTGTTAAAGTATTTGCTTTCGAAGGAGTATCTTTTTCCTTTAAATAATTGCTTTCGAAAGGGTAGGTTCCGGCCTAGTCGAAACCTAGCCACTACTCTACCTTTCAACTATATTGACCGGTAAAGATTTTGAAAGGTTACCCTTATTTTTACCTTAAACTAAGCCTTTTCCTTGAATGCTTTCGAAGGGGTTGAGGGTTTTGAAGGAGATGGAGTTGAAAGGGGTTTCGACTCTGTCCTTCAAAATTTTTGTTTTAAAGGTTTTGCTTTCGACTAAGATGGTTCCAACACCATCAATTTTTTTCCCCAAACTAATTATTGTTGGTTTCAAAAGAGATACTTTTGTATATAACCATTTTGACCCAAATGATGTTTTTAAAGAGAAAACCCAATGCTTTCAAATGGGGTACTTTCATTTGTTTCGAAGCTCTATATTTGAAAAAGACGATTTGATACCACCTAAAGGTATAATAGGTTTCGAAAGAGAATGTTTACTAAGGGCTTCGAAAGGTATGTATACAATGTTTTGAAAAGAGGTCTATGCTTTCGAAGGAGGCTATCCAGAGGTTTCGAAAGAGATGTTTTTATGGTTTCAAAACACAAACCCAATCTTATTTTAAAGTAATAACCATGGCATAAATAAAGATTTTGAAATGTTATTCACATTAGTTTTAACCCACAACTGTATTTTGGGGAAAGGGTAGAATAATTAGTTAGGTTGACCCAGTAGTTAATAAAACTTAACAAATGTTAAAATTTTAATTAAAGATATTGGCAGGGGCTAATAGGTTTACAGTACGCCCACGAAAACTGTATAATATTGGCAGGGGCTAATAGGTTCATAGTTAGCCCATAAAAACTATGATTTGATACTGGCAGGGGCTAGTAGTTTTGTAGTTAGCTCATGAAAACTATATCCGGATTAAGATATTGGCAGTCAGCCAATAGGTTCCTAGTTATCCCATGAAAACTAGGATATGAAATAAGATATTGGAGTTACCAATAGGTTCTCAATGATCCCATGAAAACTAAGTAATTGGACAGATAGTCCATATACGTTTAACAGGTTAGTAGTAATCCTAGAAACTATAATTGAGATAGATAGTCAAAATGAATGGGGATGGGTAATCCAGAATTGATTTATTTGTTTTTCATATCATCATAAAGTTTTGAAATACTATGTTTTAACCATTGTGGATGCAGGAGCACAGTATATGGTTTTTAAAATGTTTTATGATACCAGTGAGGGGAAACCCGTTCCGCTAAGCGGCGTGGTCTCACTAGATATCTAAATGGTTTGAGATGGTAAATTATTATTCATACTAGGCTTTATGTCTGACTCGAAGTTTTTGTTTTCCCCTTAAACTCTCGGGTACTCAATTAATTTTGAGTAGGTTGACAGTTAAGGTTTGCAGGTGTTCTTTTAGACGAATAAAAGCTTTCGAGGAAGTGCTGGAGGCAATATTGTTATTAGAGTTCTTTTATTTCCGCTGTGAGTTTGTTTGTAAAGGCAAATTGTTTTCTTTCCTATCTATATACTCTGATCTACCAAGGGGGCATCTTCATATGTCGCTCTTGGCATATTTTGTGAAAACTATATGTTATTTGAACGTGGTCTGCGGATTGGGATTATGTAATCAATTTGGTATATTTTGAAATGAATGTGGAATTTGTTTTGTTGTTTAATTTTTTTCCATATTCTTGTGTTACTGTGTATCAATGTATCTAATATCGTCGTGTTTGGTCGCCGAGGATTAATAACTATGGATGACTGCAGTATCCGTAGCCGTTAGTTTTGGGGCTCCAAATAGAGGGATGTTACACAAATTTTCTAGTTATATACTTTTTGAGCTCATCTCTCCCCTTTAATATATTTTTTCACACTCCTGAAGCATTATTATCCATTCTCATCAACCAGCAGTTATCATTGGTGTATCTAGGTCTCATCCATTCAGACCATAAGCTTTTTGATGTGATTATCTTCCCGCTCAGTTTTATATAAGCCCTTTTGAGTTCCTTGAGATTAACCAGACCTACCCCCTTCTGCTTTTGGTCTACATAGCACATCATCACAGACTTTATGTAATCCACCCCTCTAGATAAAATTAGCATATGCAGAATTTATTTTTTCAATATAACAATCAGGAATTTGAAAAATTTTGATCCAGAACCTTACTTTAGCAGTTATCACTATGTGAACTAACTTAATTCTCCCTGCAAAAGGATATAAGTTTTGAACTCCAACCTTTTAATTTGTCTATTATTTTCCTTACCAATTCACAATATTCTCTATTGGTAATGACATTAAATGATAATGGTACTCCAAGTTATTTCACTGGTAAATTTCCTTTCTATATGTCTAGGATCGTTCTTCTGTCTTTGTAAAATTTGTTGAAATAACACTTTGATTTTTGTGTGTTTAACTGCAACCCGACTGTAACACCCTCAATTTTAAATAGCATTATTCAGGAGATTTAATTAGATAAATTAAATAGAATAATGTAAAGATTAGGGTGATAAGGGAATTGAGATTTGGATATTTGTTTGAGGCTGTGCTTAACTAAATAAAATTTAAGGAATGAGTTTATGGAAATGATTTTATAAGTTAACCAATAAGAGAATAAGGCTAGAGTATTATGGGGAATATCCGTCCACCATAACCCTTGACCCCTAAACCCTTATTTTCATTTTCATTTCACAAGTTCATAATCCAAAAACATAAGAAAAAGGGGAGCTCAAGATGGCTATAACCTAAGGGAAAAGAGGACTAAAAATCAAGTAAAATCTAAGGAATCAAGCAAGGAGAATCAAGCAAGATCAAATCTCAAGTTCCATATCCAAATCAAGGTGAATAATAATCAAAACCATCTCATTTTCGTTTTTAAAGAGCATTTGATTTCGAGTTTTAAGTTTAAAACCTTATAATGATTTTAATGATGATATGCTTGGATTATATGATATGTTTGATTCAAACAAGTATGTTTGATAAATGTTTTATTCGATTTTAGGGTTAAAATCGTATATATTGGGTTTCGAATGTCATGAGGATTTAATATGTTATGAAAAACATTATATTGGAGATGGGTTTAAATTTTTGTAATTATCCAAGCTATGGATAATTATTATTAATTTTTGAATGAAGAAATAAATGATTGAGTTAAAAAATTTATTTCAACAATTATATAAAGGATTTGGGTTTGAAATGTATATATGGTAGATAACATATTAAAAGTGAATTATATTGATTTTTGGGGATTTTTCCTAAGTAATTTACTATGGGAATTAAATTAATAAAGTTGGAGGACTTAAATATTTTAATTGTTTTGTTAAAGGAAAGAGCTATTTCATAAATTATTTTTAATTAATTCTGGATAAATTCGGCAGTCTTTTAGTAAAAAATTAGATAAGTTTATGGCAGCCAATTATATTTTATAAATAGGCAAGTTAGTTGAAAAGAATTTACCTAAATAGGAAATAAAACAGTTTTGCATAGGTTTATTGTTTCGCCACTTCCAGTAGCAACCTTTCGACCCCATACTTCCACCCCCAACTAAGTCGAAACCAATACACAAGGTATCAATGCTTTGGTACGTAGTGGATTAGAGAAAGCTAGTAGGTATAGAGTCAAAACCATGCTTTTGAAGAGGTTGAGGCCTTTGTTTTGCTTTCTAAAGAAATGACGCTTGTCTTGTTTTTAAATGCTTTCGAAAGGGTTGAATTACTTTAATATAGCTTTCGAAGGGGTTGCCGCCTTCCTTTTTTGAAAGGGTAGCTTTCGAATGAGTTGTCGCGTTTTATGTTTAAAAATGGAGCTTTCGAAAGGGTAGTTTGAACCTAGTTGAAACCATGCCACCATCTTTATGCTTTTCGAATAGATTGAAGTTATCAACGAGTTCGAAAGGTAAGCTTTTGTTTTATAAATTGAAAGCCACTTCCCAATGCTTTCGAAAGGGCTCCAGTAGCCATTTAAACTAAAGATTTCGAAGGGAATGGCTTTGAAAGGTGTTTGAAATCTATCCTTCCAATTGTTTTACTTAAAAGATTAAAGCTATCGAGAGGATTGTTCCGATGCCATTTGTTTTTCCCAAACTCTTTTATTTGAAGGTAAATGGTTTCGAAAGGGGTACTTTTGCTTATATTTGTGAGAAACTGAAGTGTCTACAACAGAATGTTGGATCTTAAGGCTATTCAGACACTAGAAGTGGTGAAATGTGTATTAACTACTTACTTATGAATATAAAACTGTATTTACTCAAATTGCAAATAGAAAGAAGTAATCAAAGAATGAGTAATAAAGTAAAATGCAGTAATGTAAATAACACCCGGATTTTTATACTGGTTCGGATTAACCAATCCTACATCTAGTCCTGCACTCTATTGTGCAGAATTCCACTATAATCGCTTACTTTCCACGGGTGGCAAGAACACCTTTACAATCTTGGTTTCACGGGCTACAAGACACACCCTCTTGATTTTATAGGCTACAAGAACACCTTCTCCTTATCACCAATAACAAATTATGGCAAGTAGTCATATCTTCAATACAGATTCTTGCAGATTCGGTACAATGATCCTATAGACCTCCAATGGCAATATATCTTTGAATTCTTTGAGGAATAGGATGAAATCAGAGTGAGAATGATGTGAATTCAAGTATAACTCTCTGATATTGTATGGTTTGCAAATCAGCGAAGAATTGGAGTGAAATAGTATCGATTTGCAAGGAGGTTTGAAGAGTATGCAATGGATTTCTTTTGCAAATGTTTGGAGAAGAAGGAGTAAGAGAAAATGAGAATTCTTGATGTTAAAATTCGTTTTCAGAGGCCTTTATATAGTGGTTAAAGAGACATGTCTTTTGGTGAAGAGGTGGAGGGAAATGTCTCTTCATTTGAAATTTGAAATTCTAAAAAACGGCTAGCATGTCGACATCCCCCTACCCCCATGTCGACATAGGTGTGTTGCAAAATGAACAGCAACACTAATAAGTGTTGCAAATTTTCAGCATTTCAAATTACCTTATATTTGTGGATTTTTGTGATTCGGTTGAGGTCAATGGTTGATGATCTTCAAGTATAATTGCCATGTGATCTTTAACAAGATATTCTAAGGTTCAACCAACTCCTCATCGCTTCAAACACCTTTATCCTTCAGCATTCTTCTCTAATTTGGTTTTGTTCTTCAATTGCTCTGATTAACCTTCTTCTATAATTCATTTGCTTCCACTGTATTCTTGATTATCTCTGTAAATGTCTCCATAATATATCTGATATGACTGCATAACTCAGAGATACGTTAGTAGTAATATTTATGTGGTTGTTATCATCAAAATCAATACCTAGGGTATTAACAATCTCCCCCTTTTTGATGATGACAACCATATAAATATTTGAGAGATAAAATATAATATTTTTATATTTGACTCCCTAACTCTATGCACTCCCCCTATCATTTTGCCTAGTATATTTATACCTTTTCTCCCCCTTTGTCATCAACAAAAAGGGTAAAAAAGAGTCGCTTAAATCACTGCTTAACAATATGTAGAGTTTGTATATAGAGATAAATACATATAAATAAAACACTTGAGGGGAAACCAAATCAATTCAAAACATGAAATAAACTTATCAAATAATAAGATGAGTTTTAGAGTTACCGACTTTGCCGATGCCAATAACAAATCCTTTTCATATTTATCCAAAGTTCAATAGATTTCTTGTCATATGCTTTGAGCATCCGCTATCTGGTATATATTGTTTGGTACCTGAAAAATTATAAAGTATGCACACTGGTACCCTTTTTATTTTGGGGTCCATGGGGTTAAGTTTTAGGATGCCAAACCCATGAAGAGTTTGAACGTCCTTTCAAAATATAATCATTAGATGAATGAACCTTATTAATAAAATTATCAATATATTTTTCTTTTTCAATATCATCCATCCTTTTTGGAACACATAAATTAATGAACCTATTTGGAGGTTTTAACTTTAATTTCTTAGGTTTTGGTTTGAACTTGGTAGCCTTAACAAACTTAGTGCTTTGAGTACTATTTTTCTTTGATTTAGCCTTAGGGGTGTATCCAAGTCCATGTTTATTCCTAGTGTGTTTAGATGTAGATAATAAGTTTTCTAGATTATCCTTCCCTTTGTTAAATTTATCAATATCATTTTTCATTTTGTCAAAATCCTTATTATGGTTAAGAATAACATTGTCCAGAGATGTTATTTTGTCATTCAGATCAGTGATTTGTGACTTCATTGAAAGATTTTCCGATTTTAAGGATTCATTTTCACTTTTTAGTTTTTCAAAACTTCCAAGTGTCAAATCCTTTTCATCATTATACCTATTAAGTCTTTCAATTTCATCTTCTGGACATTGTTTTTCTTCAATTAACCTTTCATTAAATATTTTTAATCTATCTATCTCTGCCAAACTATTGTTGTACTCTTTTCTAAGTATTTTACATCCCTGATTCATATCATTCAAAACATTAGTAATTTCTTTATTAAAATTCCATACCTGGTCATCCTTTGCCATGAAGCACATGTTGGCATTTTTTGTTTCTGAATCACTATCACTTGATGATGTATCTGAATCATCCCATTTTGCATTGAATGCATGTTTCCTCTTCTTATTGAAAGTGTTTGAAAAGTACTTTGATTTCTTCAGGTTGGGGCAGTCTCTTTTCAAATGACCGGGTTTATCACATTCGGAACACTTAACAACATTTCCATTTCTAGAATTATTGTTGTTAGTTTTACGAAGTTTGTTTGTTATCCAATACTTCAAGAATTTCTTGAACTTCTTGGTCATAAACTCGATATCATCATCAATAGCATCATCATCTGGTTCATCGTTGTCGATCGTAGCATTGAGTGCTAGTGATTTCTTCTCATTTGCCTGATTCTCTTTTCTAATCTGCAACTTTACTTCATAGGACATTAGGTTACCAATTAAATCTTCTATTTTCATAGTACTAATATCATTGGATTCTTCAATTGCCAGAGTCTTCTGATCCCATTCACTAGGAAGTGAATTCAAGATCTATCTGACTTGGTCTTCTTCAGTAATTTTCTTTCCTAATGATATTAGGGCATGTACTATATCTTGAAACCTAGAATACATATTAGAAATAGACTCATTTGGTTTCATTTGAAAGAGTTGAAACTGGTTAGTTAGCATAGATATCTTTGTTTGTTTTACTTTACTGGTGCCTTCATGTGTGACTTGCAGTGTTCTTCAAATTTCATATCCAGAATTACAAATAGTCACTCGATTAAATTCATTTCTATCTAAGGAGCAAAATAAAATGTTCATGGCCTTAGAGTTATTAAGTGCTTGTGTCTTTTGGTCTAGTGTCCATTTTGAATATTCAGTTTGAGGCTCTATGTACTCTATTTGGGTAATGTTCCAAATATCCAAACCATTAGACTGCAAATAACATTTCATCCTACAAGCCCAATATGCATAACTACTGCCATCAAATAGAGGGGGTCTAGTGGTAGATTACCCTTCTACAAAGGTGTTAAAAAATGTGTTACTAGTGTCATTAGCCATTTATACTTTTCAAAAACCAAGTTATGAATTTTTGAAAACCAATGCTTTGATACCAAATGTGAGAAACTGAAGTGTCTACAACAGAATGTTGGATCTTAAGGCTATTCAAACACCAGAAGTGGTGAAATGTGTATTAACTACTTACTTATGAATATAAAACTGTATTTACTCAAATTGCAAATAGAAAGAAGTAATCAGAGAATAAGTAATAAAGTAAAATGCAGTAATGTAAATAACACTCGGATTTTTATACTGGTTCGGATTAACCAATCCTACATCCAGTCCTGCACTCTATCGTGCAAAATTCCACTATAATCGCTTGCTTTCCACGGGTGGCAAGAACACCTTTACAATCTTGGTTTCACGGGCTACAAGACACACCCTCTTGATTTTACAGGCTACAAGAACACCTTCTCCTTATCACCAATAACAAATTATGGCAAGTAGTCGTATCTTCAATACAAATTCTTACAAATCCGGTACAATGATCCTATAGACCTCCAATGGCAATATATCTTTGAATTCTTTGAGGAATAGGATGAAATCAGAGTGAGAATGATGTGAATTCAAGTACAACTCTATGATATTGTGTGGTTTGCAAATCAGTGAAGAATTGGAGTGAAATAGTATCGATTTGCAAGGAGATTTGAAGAGTATGCAATGGATTTCTTTTGCAAATGTTTGGAGAAGGAGTAAGAGAAAATGAGAATTCTTGATGTTAAAATTCGCTTTCAGAGGCCTTTATATAGTGGTTGAAGAGACGTGTCTTTTGATGAAGAGGTGAAGGGAAATGTCTCTTCATTTGAAATTCTGAAAAATGGCTAGCATGTCGACATCCCCTACCCTCCATGTCGACATGGGTGTGTTGCAAAATGAACAGCAACACTAATAAGTGTTGCAAATTTTCAGCATTTCAAATTACCTTATATTTGTGGATTTTTGTGATTCGGTTGAGGTCAATGGTTGATGATCTTCAAGTATAATTGCCATGAGATCTTTAACAAGATATTCTAAGGTTCAACCAACTCCTCATCACTTCAAACACCTTTATCCTTCAGCATTATTCTCTAATTTGGTTTTGTTCTTCAATTGCTCTGATTAACCTTCTTCTATAATTCATTTGCTTCCACTATAGTCTTGATTATCTCTGTAAATGTCTCCATAATATATCTGATATGACTGCATAACTCGGAGATACGTTAGTAGTAATATTTATGTGGTTGTTATCATCAAAATCAATACCTAGGGTATTAACAATATTCACATTGACCCAAAAGTTATATTTAAGATTAAACCCAATGGTTTCGAAAGGGGTACTTTAAAATGGTTTCGAAGCTATGCTTGTATAAATTGGAAAGTGATACTTTAATACTTTCGAAAGGAATGTTTTGATGGTTTTGAAAGGGATGTTTTAAAGTGTTTCGGAAGGCCTATGCCTAGTATTTTGAAAAGAAAATTTGAATGCTTTTGAAAGAGGTATTCTAATTGTTTTGAAAGTAAAGGTCTAAGGTTTCAAAAGCCTTAGTTTTCAAAACAAAGAACTCAATCTCATTTTTAAAGGAAAAACCCATGGCACTATAAAAGAGCTTTAAAATGGCTTTTAAATTTGGAGTTTTTGAAGAAGCTTGCCTTGATAAAAATAACGGGTTAAAGGGATTAACCAAATTTCAGGTGGAAATGATTTCAAGGATATTAAACCATAAATGCTGGTATTTTTTTGTATATGTTTCTTCTATAAATATATTCACTATTTAATGGACCCATAACTGTAATTTGGGGAGTAAGGGTAGAATAACCAACTAGGTTGACCCAGTAGTGAATATAAATTAAGTTAACTCATGAATGAATAGAGTTGCATCAAGGAGGTTAGGTAGACCAGAACATAGGATGCCCAAAGACTAATCAGGAAGTTGTCAGTTTGGACAGGTTCATAGTAAACCCATGAAAACTATGCTTAAAGAGAGTTGTTGGCAGGGGCCAATAGGTTCGTAGTGATCCCATGGAAAATATATCCGGATAAAGTTATCGACAAAAGTCAATAGGTTCATAGTCAACCCATGAAAACTATGATATAAGAGAAGTTATTGGAGATACCAATAGGTTCAGGGAGAACCCATGAAATAGTTGAATGGAGTTATTAGTAGGCGCCAATAGTTTCTTAGTGATCCTATGAAAACTATGAGACCAGACAGATAGTCTATAAGCTTTAAACATGTTATTAGTCAGCCCATGAAAACTAATAGGTTAATAGTGACCCTAGAAACTATAACTGAGACAGATAGTAAAATGAATGGGGATGGAAAATCCAGGATATTTTGCTTATTTTCATATCATCATGATATTTTAATTTTTCATGTTTTTAACCATTGTGGATGCAGGAGCACAGTATATGGTTATTATAAATTTTTGAGTAAGATACTAGTGAGGGGAAAACCCATTCCGCTAAGCGGCGTGGTCTCACTAGATATCTAAATGGTTCGACATGGTAGGTTATTATTCATAACAGGTTTTATATCTAACTCGAAGTTTATGTTTTCCCCTCAAACTCTCGGGTGCTCAATTGATTTTGAGTAGTTTGAGAGTTAAGGATTTTCAGGTTCTCCTTAGACGAATAAGCTTTCGGAGACGTGCGGGAGGCATGCTAGCTATTAAGAGTTCTTTTCTTTTATTCCGCTATGTTTTGATGTAAAGGCAAAGTTGTTTAATTGCCTATATTTAGACTCTGATCATCCAAGGGGGCATCTTCATATGTCGCTCTTGGTGTATGTTGTAATAATTATATTTTCTCTGAACGTAGTTCTCAAATTTGGGATTATGTAATGAATTTGAAACGATTTGAAATGGAATGAGAAATTTGTTTAAATAGTTTTAAAAAAATTTCATGTCCATGTGTATCTGTTATATAAATGCATCTAACATTACTGCATTTGGTCATCGATGATTAGTAAATATTGATGACTGCAGCATCCGTAGCCTTTAGTTTTGGGCCTTCAAGTGGGGGGATGTTACACCGAATTATCTTTCTCACTTATCAAAGATGCATTTTATACAATGTGCTGCCCCTGCATTAGTTTTGAAAACCATATTAGATAATTAGCATATAAGAGATGATGTAGGACTGGCTGGCGGTTACATATAGGCTGAAATATTCCATAGTGACATGCTAGTTCCATTAAAGAGAAAAATACTCCATGGCTATTGCAAAAAGATAAGGTCATAAAGGGTCACCTTGTCTTAATCCTCTGTTGCTGCTGAGAAATCCTCTGGGAGTTCCATTAATCATGACAGAAAATGTTGGAGTTGAAATGCATTCTTCAATAAGCCTTGTTGATATTGATGGGAATTCCATGCATGAAAGCATGTGAATTATGAATTTCCTGTTTATTTTATCATATGTTTTGTGAAGATCCACTTTCCTTTTTTTATAAAAAGTTCCTAACTAATTCATGAGCTAGAAGAGAATTCTAAAAAATGTGTCTTCCCTTAATGAATGAAGACTAGGTTTCTGATATAAGGTCTGATAGGATCTGAATAATCCTATTACATGTCACTTTGCTAAGTATCTTATATAGCATATTGCAACAAGTTATAGGACTATAGTCTTTAACTTTGTTGGGATTATTTATTATGGGAATGAGAGTGATAAATATATAATTAAGTTCTTGCAATAAATTACCGGTGTTGAAAGATTCCCGAGTTGCTTCGAATTCCCTAATAAATTACCGGTGTTTCAGATCTCCCTAATAATGCCCGAAGAGCTTCGAATTCCATCCATCTGGCCCAAGACTTGAGTCTACATAGGTGGAGAACACAGCTTCTTTGACTTCCTGCTCAAAAACAACATCTTGCAGCATGTCTATCCCTTCTTTGATTATCAAGGCCTTGCAATTCACTTGAGGTAAGGAAGCAACATAATGTCCATTGTAAATATTTGAGAAATAAGCAATAGCTTTCCGTTCAAATTGTTTAAGATTTATAACAAGCTTTCCATTCATTGCTAGAGTGTTGAGTTGATTGTTGTAGTTATGCCTGTAGGACATCTTAGTATAGGTTTTTTTTGTACATTCATCTCCTTGAGTTAACCATTTCTCCTTAGCCTTTTGTCTGATTTCAATTGCTTGTTGGTGCATTGCATTCTTCAGTTGTTTCTGGGTTGCATAGTATTTAGCATTTCATCCAGTGGGTCTCCATCCAACATAATAAGTAGGTTCTCATATTCTTTTTAAAGATTCTCAATTGCATCTTACTATTTTGGTTTAGTTTTATTCCACTTTGTCAACTTGATATTGATTTCTTTTAAAAGCATGACTAAAGTATACCAACCCTTTCCTTCGACCAGATTTATATTTTTAATATCAACTGTTTCTTCATATTCATCAAGCAAGCACCAGTAATTAGCATATCGAAAAGGTTTTCCCTTCATCTGATGATTGAATTGAATATGCAGTGGAGAGTGATCACTGGTTGAACTAGGAAAAACTGTAACATTTAAGTTAGGAATTTTATTTATCAATTCAGCATTAACAAGAACTTTGTCTAATTTACATGTTATTTTCTTTGTTTCTCTACTCCTCCATATGAATTGTAGTCCTGCATCGTTTGCCTCCATGAGCTCAGTTGCAGTTACACACTTATTGGACTATTCTGTTTGTGACAGCTTCAATGTAAGTCCTCCTTTTTTCTTATTTGTTTTAAGAACATCACTAAAATCACCAAGTACAATCTGCTATTTATCAATTAGTTTTGATAGATTATCAAGTTTAGACCATATTTTATTTCAGATTGATGCCCAGTTATGAGCATAAAAAAAATTATATCTCCATACATAACCCACCAACATTAGTTACTTCAACAGTTGATTGTTGTTCATCCATATCCATCATGTTAACTGACCATATGGCTTTAAGCCAAGTAATCGTGATTCTTCCTTTAGGCTGGCATGAATTATTAATTAAGAACCGCCAATCATTCCCAAAATTGTTTTCAAACATTACAGTAGATTGATCCCTATATTGTTTTCTAAGAAATCCATAAATGTAGACTTTAACTTATTTCTTATGTTGAAAAGGTCTAATTTTCTAGTATCACTATTAAGATCTCTTACATTCTAACATAGAAAAGACATTAAGAAGCAAATGGTTTGCTCCTAGTCATGGAGCAGTTGTTGATCTGCTAGACTCCTGCTTCCTTTTACACTTACTGAATTGTTCTTTGTATTTTGGGTTCTCCTTGGTATACTTTGTTTGAGTTGTGGAGTTATCATTTGATTCATCCTCACTATTTTCGAGATTGATGTTCATTTTGTTTATTTCATCCAAGTCTACAAGGGTATCCATCTATATCTCTGGATCATGTTCATCAACAGGGGCTATCTTCTTGCTTGGCCGTTGCAAATTCGGTTGTGTCTGGGGTGTCTCCTTCATAGGATCCTCCCTCAACTCCTACACCTGCTTTTGAGTACTTGGGGTCCTCCAGGCTATCTTCCCTAGGTTTTAGGTTACTTACTATATTTGTAGTGTAATAATTTTTAGGTCTGTAAAACATTCTCTATCATCGTGTTTCTCTGGGCTGTTAGGAATTTTGTTTGTTTCCTGATGTTGTATAGGCTCGGAGAACTTTGGGTTGGTTTTTGATGTTTCTGCTGTTGCTTTTGGTCTCCACTATTGTGTATTACGGGTCTTTGATTTGGGGATTGCATCTCAATATGTCCAAAACAATTGCTGTCTTTGCATATGGATGTGATAAATTCATATTCCGCCTCCTGAATATATGTTCTGCCTTAACTATCTTTAGCCTTGATGCTTTTCTTGAAAACTACATCTATTTTTACCTCCACTAACACTCGATCATACTTTAGCTTCTTAACTTATCTAGTAGTAGCATCCATATCAATAGGCTTTCTAATAAATCTGGCAAGTTTGCCAATTCCTCAGCATTCCATAGTACCAAATGTAAGTTATTGAGTCTTACCCAGATAGGGTATGATTCCAACATATCCCTTTTGAACTGAAAGTTAGCATCCTATCTCTTCATAAATATAAGCTTGTTGTCCATAAACCAAGATCCTCCATTTAGGATTTTTTTTCTAAATCTTCTTGTAATTCAAATTTTACTAGGTAAAACCCATTATCCCTTGAAAAGATTTCCCATTTGCCTTCAGGATTCCATTCTCTTTTAACATAGGCATTGATATACACGTAGTAAGAGCATTTACCTGCCATGTATATACACATGGAGTTATTCCACATTTTATTCGACCGTTGTTAGTTGAAATCATCTATTTCAGCAAAAACTCACCTTCTAGATTAGATTTTCGATTATGAAATTTGATATTAGCCTTGATTTCAATGCTTTTTCCCAAAAGTTTAGCCTACGATTTTGAGCCTTGCTCTTTATTGATTTTGAAAATGTTAACTCCAGCCCTAGGTTTTGACCATGCTTTAGTGTTGCCTTCTCCTCCATCTACCACTTTCTATTTACCCTTCCCCCGAACTTCCTGCCACCCTACTCCTTCCTTCGCGTCAGACTCCGTTGAAACCTTGGAAGTTGTCGCATTAGTAGTAGATGATGACGCCATTATAAGTAAAGGATCATTTTTTCATTTGTACTTAATACACACACGTATTATATATACATACATACATATTGTATATTTATATTTGTCATTTTAAATTTAAATATAATTTGTTATTATTCATATACATACATACATACATACATACATACATATATATATATATTATTTTAATTCAAAATTTATAAAAAAACTTCCATTTAAAATTACAAATCTAGTATTGAACTTCTTTTTAAGTCAAAGAGATTTTAGATCCAATCTAAAAAGCGTTTTAAATAAAATCCTTTATTTTATTTAATTGGTTTGAAAGAGTTTGAATTTGATATAAATTTAAATGTACGAGTGTATTAAATACACTCATGTGTTTTAACAGTTACTCAATAAAGTTAATTTGAGAAGGAAACCTTTCGTTTCCTTCTCTAAAACTTATGCAATAAATCAAGGGAGGAAAATATGAATTGTCTATAGAAGGATGAATGAATTAACTGAAATAGATTTTCTTTTAAGGGAAACATTGAAACCTTTCAAGTTCCTCCCTTGAAATCTTCCCACTTTTATTGTTCATTAAATCTCAATCAAATCAAATCAAATCCCCTTTCTATACATGTACGGCCAACCAAAAAATGTGCTCAGATAAGCCTTCAAAATTTTCAATTCCGCTCAGTAATTAATTAATGTAAATCAAATTTAAATATTTATCGATATCGTTGTTGATACACGAAGATTTTGATCAATGACAATGTACTTCAACAAAAAGGAAGAGATATATGCAAAATCAGAGGAAGATCGATGAAGACTAAAGTGTAAACATGAGTATGATTTTTATAGGTCTAAAGTCTAGATTATTTGTTAAAATCTATCCTCAAGAGATTTGCACGAACATTAAAACACATCCGTAAAACTTCATTTTTATGCACACATTAACTGTGCAGATTTTTATAGTTCAGTTGATTGAACAGGCATGGCCAGTCGACTGAAACTGGCACAGAATTACAAATATGCACAGTTTCAGTCGACTGAATTTCCTGCCCAGTCGACTAAAGTCATTCCTGAAAATTTCTCTGTATATTTTCAGTCGACTGAATTTTCTGCTCAGTCGACTAAATCTGTAACTGCGAATTTTCTCTGAATAGACACCTTCCTCTTCCCAAGAGTTGCAACCATTCTCCAATGGAAATGGAAGCATCTCTTGCATGCACCTCTAGCAAACAAATGCACCTCTTCTACAAGTATAAATACATGGTTTTAACAATTGCAAATTACCAATTCTACTTGCTTTAATCTCTCTACTTACTTGAACATACTTTCAGATTCTTCTAAGTTTTCAAAAGCAAACCAATTGCTTGAATCTCTGTTTTAACTATAACATCTCTTGATTCATAGCAATTCACATTTCCTAAATCTTCACAAACACTTTGTATACTCTCGAGGAAAATATTATAGGAAAGTTGTACTAAATTGACTCATTAGTGTTATCAAGAACACAACAAGTCAGAAATACTTTTTATATTCAAGTTGAAGTCCTCTTCGGTAGTTGAGGCAAGAAATCCCGTTCGGCTGTTCGGGTAAGTTGTAAACCTATTCCTCCGGGTTAAGTGAGGGTTGTTGGTTAGTTGAATTCCTAAGAGGAGCTTAGGGACTGGACGTAGGACAAGAGGTCCGAACCAGTATAAAGTCTTGGTGTCTACTTTACTTACTACTTATTACTATCTACCTAGAGCATTTGACTATTCCATATTATACGATCCTACCGCATAGACTCTTTCAATTGGTATCAGAGCAAGGCCGTCCTATAACCATAACACCGTTATTTGACATATTGATAATATGGAAAACAACACAAGCACAACATCTACCTATAACTCTACATTTGCGGAAGGACAATCTACTCAAAGACCTCCTCTATTCAATGGACTAAACTATAATTATTGGGCTACAAGGATGAGGATTTATATGCAAGCAACAAGTTTTGAAGCCTGGAATGCAACTCAAGCAGAACTCATTGTACCTACAATGGATTATTCTACATGGACGCAAGCTCAGAAGAATGAAGTTAGTGCAAATGCCAAAGTTATGAATATGCTATTTTGCGCTTTGGATAGAAATGAGTTCAACCGTGTAAGCATCTGTACTACTGCACATCAGATATGGAGTACACTTAAAACCATACATGAAGGCACAAAAAAGGTCAAGCAAACTAAGATCTCCATGCTAAAGAACCAGTTCCAAAACTTTAGAATGCGACAAAATGAATCCATCAATGACATGTACTCAAGGTTTCAAGACATTCATCATGCCTTAATAGGACTAGGAGAAAAATACATGGATTTTGATATTGTATCTAAAGTTCTAAATTCACTCACTGATGAATGGGAGAGAAAAGTCTTAGCAATAGAAGAAGCAAATGATCTATCTATAATGAAACCAGAAGAATTAATTGGAAATCTTATGTCATATGAAGTTAATATGCAAGCTAAGAAAGATCAAGCACAAGAAAGAAAAAATGTAGCTTTTCATGCGGAAAAGGAAGAATCAGAGTCTGAAGATGAGGATTTAGCATTTATAGCCAAAAATTTCAAGAAAATTTTAAGATATAGAAAAGAAAATAAAAACGGATTCAAAAAGAATTTCTTGAACAAACCTTCATCCTCAAATATAGAATGCTTCAACTGTCACAAGAAAGGTCACATGCAGAAAGATTGTCCAGAGCAAAAGAAGGAGAATCAGAACTAAAACAAGAAAGAAAAATTCAAAAAGAAGGCATTCTCTGTAACATGGGACGATTCAGATTCATCTTCATCTGATAGTGAAAATGATAGCGACAATGAACAAGAAAATGTATGCTTTATGGCTCAGGAATCTGAGGTTAGTAATTTAACTTTTGACGATTTAATTGATGTAAACACTGAACTTTTGAGTACAATAAAAAATCTTAAAAAGAAACTTAAGGAGACACGTGAAAATCAGAACAAGGTTGAGTTTGAAAGGGATAATGTTAAAAGATGAAAAGAAAATTTTAGAAGAAGAACTTGAAAAAGTTCAAGAGTCTCATTCAAATTCTGAAACTCAACTATCACTTTTAAGTCAAGAAATTGAAACTCAAAAGACAAAAAATGATATAATTGTTTCTGAAAATCATGAATTAAAAACTCAGATTAAACAAGTTAAGTTAGATAATAATAGTCTTCAAGTTAGATTAGATAACATCACTAAAAATGTTTCTAACTTTAACAAAGGAAGAGAAAATTTATCTAAGATTTTAGAAAATTCTCAATCTTCCTCAAATAAACATGGATTAGGATATAAAAAGGAGCCAAAAATTCCTAAAAATATAAAAACAAATTTTAAGAGGAATATTGACTCTAAACAACAAGTGTTATTAAGAGAACCTATTAGAACAAAAGAAGAAACTAAGCTTGTTAAAATTTGGGTTCCAAAGACTAATAACATTTTAATTAGAAATAAATATATTAAAACATTTATGGATAGTGTTCATAATAATAAAAACTATATTTATAAAAAGGATACCGAACCAAATTGGGTTTGGTTTCCTAAGTTCTAACTTTTTAGGACCCTATTGAAAGGTGGGTACCAATAATTTTATATTTATTTTCAGGTCCCACACAAAAAGAAGAAATGGATATTAGACAGTGGTTTCTCAAAACACATGACTGGTGACAAAGATATGCTTACGAACATCACATACTTTGATGGTGGCTCGGTTACCTTCGGAGACAACTCAAAAGGCTATATCATTGGCAAAGGAGATGTGAGCAATTACGGTACATCAAATTTACCTTTTATTACAAATGTTTCATTAGTTAAAAATCTAAAACATTACTAAGCATAAGTCAACTTTGTGACAAAGGTTTTAGAATAACGTTTTCGGAAAATAAATGTAGTATTTTTGATCAAAACCAAAATCTTGTTTTTGAAGGAAATAGAGATAGGAATATTTATGTTTTAAATATGAAAATAAATCATAATACGAATATGTGTTTACTAGCAAAAGATAATGATCCTTGGTTATGGCACAAAAGATTTTGTCATATTAATTTCAAAACTATTAGAAAACTTTCTAAAAATGAATTAGTAAGAGGATTACCTAAGATAAACTTTAAGATAAAAAATCTTTGTGATGATTGTCAAATAGGAAAATTAACAAAATCATCTTTCAAATCTAAGAAAAATATTTCAACTTTACAACCATTAGAATTACTTCATATGGATCTTTTCGGACCAACACAAGTTCAATCCATTAATCATAATCGATATGTATTTGTAATAGTTGATGATTTTTCAAGATACACATGGACCATTTTTATGAAAAATAAAAGTGATACATTTGAGAACTTTAAAACATTTGCCAAAAGAATTCAAAACACTAAAAATTTAAAAATTAAGAATATTCGAAGTGATCATGGTGGCGAATTCGAAAATGAAGCTTTTGAATCCTTCTGTAAAAAGAAAGGAATAAATCATAACTTCTCATTTCCTAGAACTCCTCAACAAAATGGAGTAGTGGAAAAAAAGAATAGAACATAACAAGAATGTGCAAGAACATTATTAAATGGGAGTTATTTACCAAAACATTTTTGGGCAGAAGCAGTAGCTACTGCATGTTATGTATTAAATTGTATTTCTATTAGACCATTAACTAAGAATACTTCATATGAACTTTTTAACAATAGAAAGCCGAATATATCATATTTTAAAATATTTGGATCAAAATGTTTTATTCTAAATACAAAAGACCAACTAGGAAAATTCAATCCAAAAGCCGATGAAGGAACTTTTGTAGGATACTCAGAACGAAGTAAGGCATATCGAGTTTTTAATAAACGAACAAATACAATTGAAGAAACTTTACATGTATCTTTTGATGAAAACTTTAATAAAAAATTGAGCACAAAAGATGATGATGAATTTATAATAAATACATATAATACAAATATTGAAAATATAAATAATACCGAACTTAGATCTCCACCTAAAATCTTACGAGATCACCCTATACAAAACATAATCGGTGAAATAGATTCTCAAGTTAAAACTAGAAGTCAACTAAACCAAATGGGACATGTTGCTTTTATTTCTACAATAGAACCTAAAAATTCTAAAGAAGCATCAACAGATGACTACTGGATTGTTGCTATGCAAGAAGAATTAAATCAATTCGAACGTAACGATGTTTGGGATTTAGTTCCTCGTCCTAATAATCAATCTGTTATAGGAACAAAATGGGTTTACAAAAATAAAGTAGACGAACAAGGAAATATAACTAGGAATAAAGCTAGACTAGTAGCACAAGGATATAATCAAGAAGAAGGTATTGACTTTGAAGAAACATTTGCACCCGTTCCACGACTTGAAACAATACATATTTTATTAGCCTTCGCGTGTTTTCATAATTTTAAACTTTATCAAATGGATGTTAAAAGTGCTTTTCTAAATGGTTTTATAAAAGAAAATGTGTACGTAGAACAACCTCCTTTATTCATACACGAAAAATATCCGGATCATGTATATAAATTACTCGTGCTTGGTATGAGAGACTTAAAAGCTATCTACTAGATTCGGGATTTCAAATCGGAAAAGTAGATCAAACTCTATTCATTAAAAACACTACTAATGACATTCTAATAATTCAAATATATGTAGATGACATCATATTTGGTTCAACTAATGAAAACTTATGTAAAGAATTTTCAAATATAATGACTAAAGAGTTCGAAATGTCACACATGGGAGAATTATCTTATTTTCTCGGATTACAAATTAAACAATTAACAAATGGAATTTTCTTAAATCAAGAAAAATATTGTGCTAATCTGATTAAACGTTTTGGACTAGAAAACACTTCTGGAAAGCCTACTCCTATGAGTACCACAACTCATCTTGATCGAGATGAAAATGGTAAAACTATCGATCAAAAATTGTTTAGAAGTATGATAGGTTCCTTACTCTACTTAACCGCTAGTAGACCAGACATAATGATGAGTGTATGTTTATGTGCACGATTTCAATCTAATCCTAAAGAATCACATTTAAGAGCGGTAAAACGAATTATACGATATCTTAACAATACTAAAGATTTTGGTCTTTTCTATCCAAAAGAGTGTGCATTTGAGTTAGTATCATTCAGTGATGCTGATTTTGGTGGATCTCGAACAGATAGAAAAAGTACAAGTGGTACGTGCCATTTCATTGGAAAATCACTTGTATCTTGGTTTAGTAAGAAACAAAATTATTTCTCGCTATCAACCTGTGAAGCAGAGTATATATCAGCTGCTTTAGCTTGTACTCAAGTTATTTACATGCAATAAACACTTAAGGATTTTAATATAAATTTAACAAACTCTACAATATATTGTGATAATACAAGTACAATAAATTTATCTAAAAATCCAGTTAATCACTCTCGTACAAAACATATAGATATTCGTCACCACTTTATACGTGACAATATCGAAAAAGGAATTATAAACTTAGAACATATTTCTACCGAAAATCAAATTGCCGATATATTTACTAAACCTCTTTTAGAAAACTCCTTTACAAAATTACGACGAGAATTAGGAATATTGTCTTTTAAAGATATCATATAAAGAAAATTAAAAGAAAAATCTACACAATCTTTTCAACTAACATTATATGGGAATTTCAATTTATTCTCACATATAAAAGTTATTTACCATACATTCTTAACTAACTTATATTAACCATTAAATCATTAAGTGGTTGAAAAGCATTTAAACTTTATTACCAATATATATTTAGAAAATTCCTACTATAAATATACTCCTAAACAAAATTCTTTTCAACAAGTCATTCCACGTATAAAAGAATTACAATAAAAATGTCTTACGATAGCTCAGACTCTCATATCAATATTATCTCCTCAGTTGAAAACACTCCTGCATCACCTAAACTACCAACGCCAACACCAACGCATGAACCAGTGTACAAGTGGGAAAACTATCGCACTGGTTACACACCAGAATCAAAAAAGGCAAAACGTAGTCTTTTTACCTCCCCTGACACAAAAAGAAAGATTGACGAGATTCATCATTTTCAGCAACAACAAATTAATCTCCAAAGAGAATTATATTTTGAACAGAAAGTAACGGCACGACGGCTAAGTTTTCTGGAGAAAATTGGTTTACATTTTTGTAGTTCAAAGAAAAATGAAGTGAGCGAACCCTTACCTCGACCAAGTAATGTGTTCGATCCATCTTCATCCTACCGTACACCAGCTGATCCCTTGAATCCTTGGACTTCCCCAAAAACTCCTCAGTATACTCCAAATTCATGGGATATAAATTATGGGAAGAACGAAGGAAAAACTCCAAGTCCATCCCCGAAGAAATAGTCAATTCTAATATTTTTTAATGTTACATCTATATAATTGTAATTTATTTTTTTTCTTTTACATATATAAATTATTTACTTTTATATCAGGAGAAATAACAAAAATTTAATTGTCAATCGACTGAAATCCACTGTTTAGTCGACTGAACTACAAACAGAAAACATAATATACACAGCTCAGTCGACTGAAATCATCTGTACAGTCGACTGAATATTCAACAGAAAATTTCAGCAAAAAATTCAGTCGACTAAAAATACTGTTCAGTCGACTGAATCTAACACAGAAAAAGTTCGCACTATATTTCAGTCGACTGAACAGACTATTCAGTCGACTAAACGCCAATTTCCAGACAACTTTGTCTTTTTAACCACCAGTTTTTACCTATCCATTCACTTTTTATCTTCAACTACATCTTCTTTCCCAATTAGTTTCAAAACCCTAGCTCTCAAATTGCTCAACTCTCACTCAAATTATATACAAATGCCTCCAAAAAGATCTAGAGCTTCTTCTTCTTCATCCTCCGAGCCAATTGATGCTCAAATAGCACAATGGCTTTACGATGGAGTAGCCGTCACTAGATGGAATAAGATGAAGAATTCCCGTATCTTCGAGCATTCTTTTGTTTATTTTCAAAGTCTTCAAGCTTACAACATACAAGCATTAACAGATCAAGTAGGTCTAACTTCTCTCTTGGATTTGAAAAGGAACGACCATGCAATAAATCATGTCATGGTAAAATTATTTTATGCTAATCTTAATCTTGGACACCAAACTCCAAGAAATCCAAATGATAGTGTTTGGAGTATGGTATGTGGAAAGAAAGTTTGGTTCTCCCTCGATCACATTTCACACATTTTAGGTTCTCCAAACTTTGGTAGCAAGCTTGAAGAAATAGACTTTAATCCTCGTATTCGCGACAACATCAATCATCAATTTTTGGATGATAACATCAACTTTGCGGATCTCAAATCCACTTCCTTACGTCCTAGAGCAAGAATTCTCCGCAAAGCTCTTATGAGAACAATCACCCCAAGAACGGGTTCATATGAACTTTTATACCCTAACAATATCGCTCACTCTATGCAATTTGGGGTAATTACCAAGTTAATTGGGTTCAATTGATTCTTGACGAATTTCTTACATTTAATAATGGCAAAATGAGGACAATCTATTTTGGTGAGTATATCATGCGATTACTTCTCAATGTTGATATGCCATTAACTGAGTCCGAGAATACAATGGTGCACCAAATAAACCATCGAACTATAAGTCTAATGCAACTTCCGGCAAGACCTCCTCGCATTATATCTCTTGCCGAATGGGAAGCTAGACATCAAGAACAACATCAACCTCCTCCACCTCAACAAGAAGAACCTTTAGATCAAGATGATGAAATTCGTGTCATTGAGCCCGGTTATGCTTCCACAAATCAATCATTGGGAATCTTATCAAGGAATCAAAAAATTCTTGATAATCGTCTCAAGAAGGTAGATCACAAGCTTGATAAAATTAAAGGATTCTTCAACAAGTTATGGAATGCAATCTCATGCTCAAGCTCCACTACCGCTTCAACATCACTAGGCAAACGTTCGGCACCAACTTTCACTTGGACATCATCCGAAGAGCATACAAGCAGTAGTACAAGCGGAACAAGTGGTGGCCAAGGAGGAAGAGCTTATAGACCACCAACAGGTTGACCAGTCATTCGTGAACCTAGAGAGAGAGAGAAGGTTCTTACGATTGGATAAAGATGAGTAATTTTTAATGGTTTATTGATCTATGTTCTTAACTTGTTAAAATCATGTCTCCATTCTACTTATGCAACCTTGTTTTATTATTTGACTATGCTATTCTCTGGTAATCTTAGAACTCTATTTGTTCAGTGGTTGTCTTTTATTCTATATATCTATGAGTATTACTTCCTTTTTGTCGATGACAAAGGGGGAGAAATCTATGTAGCTAACTTTATTATGTAGGAAAGATAAGTGCATACATTCAGGGGGAGAAGATTAGTAAATACATCTCTATAACACATTAGTGTTGTCATCAATCAAAAAGGGGGAGAATGTTGATACACGAAGATTTTGATCAATGACAATGTACTTCAACAAAAAGGAAGAGATATATGCAAAATCAGAGGAAGATCGATGAAGACCAAAGTGTAAACATGAGTATGATTTTTATAGGTCTAAAGTCTAGATTATTTGTTAAAATCTATCCTCAAGAGATTTGCACGAACATTAAAACACATCCGTAAAACTTCATTTTTATGCACACATTAACTGTGCAGATTTTTATAGTTCAGTCGACTGAACAGGCATGGCCAGTCGACTGAAACTGGCACAGAATTACAAATATGCACAGTTTCAGTCGACTGAATTTCCTGCCCAGTCGACTAAAGTCATTCCTGAAAATTTCTCTGTATATTTTCAGTCGACTGAATTTCCTGCTCAGTCGACTGAATCTGTAACTGCGAATTTTCTCTGAATAGACACCTTCCTCTTCCCAAGAGTTGCAACCATTCTCCAATGGAAATGGAAGCATCTCTTGCATGCACCTCTAGCAAACAAATGCACCTCTTCTACAAGTATAAATGCATGGTTTTAACAATTGCAAATTACCAATTCTACTTGCTTTAATCTCTCTACTTACTTGAACATACTTTCAGATTCTTTTAAGTTTTCAAAAGCAAACCAATTGCTTGAATCTCTGTTTTAACTATAACATCTCTTGATTCATAGCAATTCACATTTCCTAAATCTTCACAAACACTTTGTATACTCTCGAGGATAAGATTATAGGAAAGTTGTACTAAATTGACTCATTAGTGTTATCAAGAACACAACAAGTCAGAAATACTTTTTATATTCAAGTTGAAGTCCTCTTCGGTAGTTGAGGCAAGAAATCCCGTTCGGCTGTTCGGGTAAGTTGTAAACCTATTCCTCCGGGTTAAGTGAGGGTTGTTGGTTAGTTGAATTCCTAAGAGGAGCTTAGGGACTGGACGTAGGACAAGAGGTCCGAACCAGTATAAAGTCTTGGTGTCTACTTTACTTACTACTTATTACTATCTACCTAGAGCATTTGACTATTCCATATTATACGATCCTACCGCATAGACTCTTTCAATCGTATATTGATACGTACATATATAACTTTTATAAACACACTTTATTAGATACAAATGGAATTCAAACAAATAAAATAAAATTTAATAACTAATATTTCATAAGTATTAATTAATTTACAATGATTATAAATTAATTAAATCATGTGGTATTTCGAAGCATTTATCATTACGGTCGTGCAACTTAAAGGTGTAATTAAATTCAATCAGTGATTAATATCGAACAATTCGAATATTAATGTTCCCACGTCACCTTAACCAGCGGTGTGACATTTTGGCTGAATTTATCACTTATACATCTTTTTGGTTAAATCCAATTTAACTTATTATAAGCGGTCCTGGTAGTAACGATTATTTACACCAATTCTCTTCGTCAAAATTGTATCACATTAGGACTTATGAAATTTGGTTTTGGTCAAAACTCCAGCATCATCCAGATTCAACTTTGTAATTCCAAATACAAAATCCTTGGTTCAATAATAACAATTATTACTAACCATATGCTCTGGCCATAGACTTTGATTTTGAGTTGACTACAGTTGATCATGATACTAACCCCATATAGCTAAGGAGACGAATTCTCTATTAAATAGTGTTTCACTTCCAATACTTCAACTCAGACCCAACTATAGTCGCTCGATGGACGACATGTCAATATTTAACTATAATCAAAGTGGAGTGTCCACATTGAAGTTCAACAGTATTCTCAAGTCAATGGAACTATGTAACATCGTCACTTCGAGATTGTCTATTTAACCTTAGTTATATTAACCAACAGAGAAATCTCGAGTGAGTCATTCCACAGTTATCTAATAACTATCCATACACAACCCCTTAGTGCCCCCAACGGACACGAAAAATACACTGCCCAATATTTGGAAAGCATTATATAATCTAGTCTCAATGGATGAATCAATATCCTTTCTCAAAACATCTTGACTTGGAATATTTAAAACAATATGTTATTTTCAATATGATAAAATTCTTATAATTACAGCACTTTGTAATTACTGTCACATAACATATCATTTAAGGATTTCCATCTATATACTTTAAATTAATTACTTAATTATTTTATATCGCTATATAGCAAGCGTATAATAAAAAGAAAAACATTTTTATTTTGAATAAGATTGGGCACAGAGTTAGATATATGTAACAAATTACATAGTTGCCCCTTGGGTATATCCCTAACTCTGTCAATCTCCCACTTGCGCTTGGGGTCAATTATAAAATCTAATTCCAACTTCTTTGATTCATTTTCTCAAAAACCAATTGGTACAGTCCCTTAGTGAACATGTATGTAATTTTGTTTTAATCATCTACTCTGTCAATCAACTCTCTCCAATATTGATGAACTGCCTTTATCATGTAGAACTATTAAGAGTATGTCCCTTGACTTCTAATGAGCTCCAGATTCTATTACAAACTATACCACGACATTGTTATCATATAACAGTGTGATAGGATTCTCAACATTTAGAATCATCCTAGCTTAGTTATAAATTTTTGCATTTATTTGTACTTCTTATATATTAGTAGCCTTTGTTGATTCAGCCACTACTTATTGTTTGGAACAATCCAATTTAAAGTTCTTAACTTAAGTTTGAAAATGAATTTAGGATCAATATACTATATTCGATATCACTAATGAAGTTTGAGTCCATGCACTCCTTCATAAGGAGTTTGCCAGTTCTGTAAACAATCCTCTAGTGTTTCGTAATCACTCAAGAATACTATAAATTACCATTTAGTGACATTAATTTGGATTTGATATTTTCTTCACGTATAGAATACATAAGCAGATTATGACATTATACATAATGCAACATGTATAATGATTCCTATTGCTAATGCATAAGGAATCTATCTTACATGTTTGATATTAAACAATTTATTATAGTGCCTGTGTCACTCTTTTAATACATTTAATATAGCTGGCACAATACAACATGTACTTTCTATCACTCTATTGGTCACGCCGCTCCTCTTTGTAGTCAACTTCCATTGGAAGGTGAAGCTATCTCCCTTCCTTCCAATGCCCATATCAGAAACCTACCCCCATCAATGGAAAGCTAAATGCATAGTTCCTATGGTTCCCTCATCTGCCATTCCTCATATTCCTCCTCATGTTGCTCCTCCTAATCCTGAAGCCCTCTCACGGCTGAAAACCTACATTGCAGCCCCTCCTTATTCTGTTGCTTCTTCTCATGATGCAGTAGACCTTAAAGTTCATTTTGTAGTTGTGATTGCCGGTCCAAATATGCTAGCTTCTCCTTCAAGCCAAAGATTTCATACCTGATGACTTGGATGGTGGAATTGAGTACGACTTAGCTAATCTTTTTCCATCATAGTCTTTATTTGTTACGTATCTGTCTATGTAATATGCTCTCATGTGTATTTATAACCCTTTGAGAGGCGATGTAAGGTGTAGTATGAGTTTATAGTTGTTGGGGGTACCTTGCCCTATACCTATGCTTATTTTTTATTATATAAAAGTGGACAGGCCACTTTAAAAACCAGCTTGTCTTATATACACATATAAACACGCACACAAACACACACACACACACACACACACACACACACACATATATATAGTGCCTTTGTATATCATTTCAGGATATTTCCAACATCTCTTTATACTGATTATGAAATATGTCATTTTCAAATCCAATGCCAAATATAAAATAACCAAATTGAAACGATTTTAACATGAATACATTGTTAAAAATCATAAGTTTATTGTTTAATTATACTTTTAGAAATATATTTTAGTACCTATTAATATTATTTGTAATACACACACACGCTTCCTCTACATTTTGACTTAAATTCAAATTATTTGATTTCTTTGTCAAAATACTTATTCAATTTTGATGCTTATAGAATGATACGTTCGTATCATTTCTTGGATCATATCCAAAAAACCCACGAACTCAATATCGCTTCCATTGACTTCGAGACACTTTGGTTGTTACGTGCAAACAGTCTATTCTAAATCATTATTTAGAATTTTCCATTTCAACACATATGTACCAAGACATAAAGTCATACTAAGCGATAATTTTATGAGTAAAATCAGAATCATCTTAAGCACATTGAATGACAAATTTGTTACGTTAATTTTGACATTTGAAAATTATGATTTTATTCTTATCAATATTGCTCACTATATTTCAACTGCATTAGTCTTTCTCTTGAAGATGTATTTGTGGCCGATAAGTCATATTCCTTTATTTACAACTATAATCACATGTTGAAAGTGTACTTGGAATCCTTTTGGATTTGTGCATCATACCATATGGCAGAGTCAATACTCTTAATGGTTTAATTGACTGCTAAAGATTATTTATTCTCGACTTTGATTATAAACTCACAGTTTCTCTTTAATATGCAAGAATATTTATTAGACATTTTAATGCGTAGTGTTCATTTTGGTTTGGTTAATTTCATTTCATTTCTTGTAATTAGTTTATCCTCATATCTTATCCAAATTCATTTTACTACCAATAATTTCTAAAAGAAATTCCTTCATTACGAAGGTTGTATTTCTTAAAACAGTAATCGTTTCTCGATGCAACAAAATATGTATTCATAAATTTTTTATGAATTTCCTTATATTAAACTAATTTGATTTTAATTTACAAAACTTATGTTCAAAATATAAATTGGTTATTTAATAACAGTCGTTTCCAAACTTCTTTTGGAATGATTCATACATGATCCCTTACATACAAGTATTACATGTAGTCTTCCGACTTACAAAGCCTGCCAACTCCTTGGCCTGCGATATGTTAGGGTTTCTTATAAACCCTTACTTGTATGATTTTGTAAACCATTATTTAGATGAAATTAATTTTAACCTTGTGTTCTACTCCTATGTATATAACCTTACAGAAAGAAGTTAACTCACCTTCACTCACAATCAATCATACTTTGTTCAACAAAGTTTGATTACTTCTTATCAATACATCACTATGTATCATAGGGAGGAGTGACTTTTAAGATTGAATCTTTATTCATTTTAAGTACATTCGAAACTCTTTCTAATATACTCGCCCATTCAATCAAATCGAATCATTTTATTTTCTATCGCATATTATTTTATTTACTTATGTTAAATACTCTATGAACTCATCATCAACATATCACATGTGTATCATATACAAATGTTTTTGTTTGTGATAATTCATCGGTAATACAACAAAGTACATGTAACCATTTTTGAACCTTCGATTACATGCATCTATACGCATCAACCTTAGAGTTCATCAACTCATATAATGCTCAACTTAATGGGTGCTTTCCCTTAATTGTATGAGATATATGTTACTAGTACCATATGATTCAAAATCATACAATCATAAATTATTTCTAAAAAATATGGCTTAGTCCGTAATTCCAAAATAACCGCAAATAAATTTAGATACTTCTGTATTTCAATGCATCACAAATACCACTACTATAGTTTTATTTTATAATGAATATTCATATTGAAATAAAACTATGTCTATTTTTCAGTCAATACTTAAAAATAATTATTATTTCGTAAATAATGTTTGGTATGTTTTATGGAAACAATTTTCATAACTTGATGCGACCAATAAGTGTTATATGGCATGTTCTCACTATTTCCACCATTACTATAATAGCATATGAAATATGAAGCTCCGTTCAACCACTTAATATAGGCTATTTATTTCAATTACTATAACTGGTTTACAAACGAGAATTTTCAAATCAAGTATCTTATATTCAAAGACATAAATTTCATAGAAAACAATTTCTATATGAAAATTCATTTGGAATAGATATAATATTTCTTATTCCTAGTTAAGTATCTACTATTATTTTACATTTCTCGTTTTCGATGTTTCCTTATGAAGCAGAAATAACCATTCACTCTCTTCATACCAACTGTGTCTTATTTTATATCTATCCTTGTACATTCATTTTTCTTTCTAAATGGTCGAACCATTCAAAAGGAAGTCCTTAATACATGATCATAATAAACTCTTTATAAAAATGCATTCGGTAATCCTTAACATTTAAGGATATCAAATAACTTGCATTTTATATAAGTTGATCAAACTGACTTTTTTGACCATGAGTGTGCTCAATAAGTCATAGCCTATAGATGATGGTTAACTCCTTATCAGTTTATCATATACAACTCCCAACTAGTGTTCCTTGTCCTAATCTCATTTTGACCTTGATTTTGCTCAACAAATCGAAAGATGATTCACTCGTACCTACCATTTCGCGATGGCCTAAGTATAGTATTTGTACCTTGAGATTGCTTAACAAATACATATAGCTATCTTACCTTGTCTATTCTATATATTAAAAATAATACACATAACATCCCTAGATTGAGTTTTCATAACAACCAGAGAGTATACAAGTAATTATTAATATATAAATGGTAAAGGATAACACTTATATTAAAGATTCATAATCTTTAATATAATTAATTGAGTGATATAAACTTATGGAATAATGTATTTCTTATGAAATACCCTCGCGATTCAAGTGTCGGACAAATCAGAAATCATGGTATACGTACTATATGTATGTATTTATTCCTTATGTCTATTTTGGGTTTCTTACCATTCCACTTTTATTAAATACATTCATATTATGTAAGTTTAATAATTATATAAACTTTATAATTTAATTAACTTATATAATATTCATATATACATTACATTAATTAAATCTTATTTAATTAATTTAATTAATTTCATGTTATTCAATTTAACACTTTAATTTAATATGTATACTATAACACTTATGGTCATACTCAAAATGGGTATATGGTTGGAGAGAAATGGAGAAATCCATCTAAATGTACAATACAGTTAACATTAGTATGAAATAATATTTAGTCGGTTAGTGGTAGTTTGGGAAGATCGGAAGGTTGACTAATATTCATATGTTCCTTTTAGTGAATCAAATAATGGAGGTAAGATAATGAATTTAATCGTAAATGCGTGTTACTATCAAGATGTTATTTCGTAGTTATCTCATTCCATATATTTTCTTGATTTGGTAAATCTTGGCTTAGAATGATTTCAAGTGAGTTATGTTGATATGATGTATGTAACCTATATAAATGACATAGGTTATATTGTGCAGACCTTCAGGTAATTGGTCATATTATACTATATGGTAATGGACTTAAGAGAGTTAGGGATATGCCTAGGGGTAATCCTATAAGTTTTAAAATATTAACTCTACAATAAAATCTCGTTTGAAATAAAAATTATTTGTTTTCTATTATATGCTTGTTATATTATGATATATTAATTAAGCAATTAATTTGAGTATATAAAATAGAAAATCCTTAAAGGATATGTTATGTGATAATAATTATAAAGAGTTTCAATCATGAGAAAAGTATCACAATATAATAATAACATATTATTCAAAATATTTTTGGTCGAGACCTTTCAAGAAAGGATATCGATACATCCCTTGAGACTAGAGTACGTAAAGCTCTCTAAATGTTGGGTAGCGTATTACTAATGGCTGCTGGAGGCACTAATGGGTTAGGTATGGATAGCTATTGGACAACTATGGAATGCTCATCCGAGAGTTTCTTAATGGTTAATAACCAAAGGAACCGGGCTGGTTTGCAATCGGTGAAATGGGTAGGTTGAAAAAAATTCTATTTGGATCTTGATGGGCTTGTGATGTCTATTAACCAACATAAGATCCAATCTAGCTATTTAATTAAAATCATATTTTATTTAAAATTATATTTCATATATTTAGTTAATCATATTAATTCATTTAATTGAAGGTTTATTTGAATATAATATATATATATATATCGGCTTTACTATACCCTCCTTAGGAGTTTACCGGCTCGCCGGGTTCTCTTGGGTTTTCAATATATATATATATATAACATCACATGATAATAGAAAGACGTATAAGCATGTGTATAATAATATATATATACATATAAATATTAAGAATTATATCTATTGTATATACATATATACTTACATATGCATGTGACAAATTCATATGCACATCGGGAATATAAATGTCTAAGTATATACATATGTTTAAATATACTACAACGTATGTATATTGTCTATATACACATATTAATATTTTGTATATTATATATTGTTTAGACATACATACATACATAAATACATAAATACATACGTACGTACGTACGTACGTATGTATGTGTGTGTGTGTATTTACATATAGGATCTGCTACACCTCATTCTATACCTCTTTGGTTTTTGATGCCACATTATTCCAAATCAAATGAAACTTTAGGGATGTTCAATCTGCACTATGGGCATCATTTCCACAAAAACGAGATCATTCTGAAACACCTAATATGTTCAAAATGTTAAGTCGAATAATAACCACTAAAACACTTATTTTAATCGTGTTTGCATCAAAAATGGTCACAGACATCCTATTGTATGTGAAAGCACCAATATCCAATATTTAGATCTAAACAAAGAAATATAGATTCACAGATCATAGAATAGATTGTAGAAAAGTAAATAAACACACAAGTTTTATAGTGGTTCGATAAACTCCGGCCTACGTCTACTCCAATAATCTTTTATTTATACTGTAAGATTATAATTACAATTGCTTTGCCTTAGAAAAATAATGGAGGAAGAGATAAGATGTGATGAAGGAGAGCCAGCCGAAAAAAGTCTCTTGCAATGAACCAAATCTGCTGCATTTACAGGTGAAGTTGATCGGGATGAAATTTTGCTAGAATAACCTCCAGATCCGTACGACCCGATCCACCAATTTTTGGATCGATCGCACACCTTTGGAATGATCGACGCTGATCGTTCATATGAGCTCCAATGGGGGTGTGATCATTTTTGGGGATACTCCATGATGTAAGCTACTTGCTCTCCAAATTTCGTGTGATTCCGACGTACAGTTTGTGAGATATCGCGTTTTTCATGGAATCGAGTTGAGTCATAATAAATGAAGTGCGATCGTTCCATGCTTCA
Source organism: Allium fistulosum (assembly GCA_030737815.1). Classification (NCBI taxonomy): domain Eukaryota; kingdom Viridiplantae; phylum Streptophyta; class Magnoliopsida; order Asparagales; family Amaryllidaceae; genus Allium; species Allium fistulosum. The sequence continues at coordinate 984,557,553 of CM060905.1, forward strand.
TCTTTTTGAGCTGCAATCTTTTATGTGGGTTTCTCATGATGTTAGTTAATTTCTCTCCAAATTTTGTGCAATTCCGACATAACATTTATTAGATATCGCATTTTTCATGAAGCTATGTTGAGTGTTGTGCTAAAATATTCCTATCGTTCTAGAACAATATGTACCGATCGTTCCAACTTGCTCCAAATGATGTGCGATCCAATTTGGGGACTCCTTTCTTCATTATATTGATGTTTCCAAAGTTTCATGGTTAATGGAGTTGTAGATCTTGAGTTATTGATCGAACATCGTTGATTTGTGGATCGTTCCCTATCGATCCATATAGATTCTTCTTTTGTCCATAACTCGAGCATACAAACTCCAATTAACTTTAAATTTGAAATGTAGACTCATGGGGCTTTCCTGATCACTTCATACAGATTGCACCTTGATTTGATCAGAAATTGAGGATTCGATCCGTTGCCTTGGTGAAGTGCCAATCCCATACTTAACCATTTTTCGAGTGTTGTCCATTCGAATCCAGTCAAATATCATCCTTAATTTCAACTGTAATCGATTTCCAATCCATCCATTTTACCCGAATCCATGGTATCTCGGCTTGACCAAAAGGCGGGATAATATCTACCCCCCAAAACATGCCTTGCGGTAGGAAGACGTGTTTTGAATTGTTATAAATCCAAAATCCGAAATCCATAATCCATTGATAGCCGTATTTTCCAATCTAGATCCCAATCCATTGCCAAGCTAAGTTGCCATAACCCATCCCGAGTTTGCCCGGGAGTTAGTATTTGCTTGCCAAATCCTCAATCTCTCTGGATTATTAGTGAAGTCTGCGACTGTTCCGAGTTGATAGCCAATTCCTAATCCATTCTGAATCCATGACCGAATCCACTTCCATCTTAAGCCAATAGAAAAATCCATGATCTCACTGGATCGTTGTCCAAATCCTTGATCTCATTGGATAATTATCCAAAGCCGTGACCACTCTGGGTCCATATCCAAATCCATAGTTGTTCGAAGCTGATATCAAATCCATGACCTCTTCGGGTTGTTATCCTAATCCAAATACTTGATCTCACCGGATCCTGGCCGAGAAATCCATACTCGATGACCTGAGTACGCTGATCCGTCGCGTTTGAGCGAAGCGACCTACCCCTTGCCAGGAATAGTCCATACTTGACGACTTTGATCTCTCTAGATCCTTGTCGAGCACAATCCAAACTCAACGACCAAAGTAGGCTCATCTTGTCGATCTTCGGCGAAGCGACCTACTCCTTGTCTGGCATAATCTATACCTGATGACCTGTTGGGTTTTATTCTCCGACCTCGACTCTCCGGTCGAGGACTTAATCCATGGGGTATCTTTCTCCGGCCTCGATCCACAGTTGAGGACTTAATCCATGGGGTATCCTTCTCCGGCCCAGTTGAGGACTTAATCTGTATGGCATCCTTCTATGGTCGATCCCCAATCGAGGACATAATCCATGTATGAGTCCATCTCATCGCTCTCCGACGAAGGGACTCGCACCTTGTGGTTATTTCCCCGTCTCTCTGGTCGCGGCCATAACAACAATCTGTGTTATTTATTGCAATAGTGCATATCCAGGTGTTTTAAGATTCATTAGTTATGGTGGTTTATCACCATCTTAGAGCATGCTTAGGGACCATCCTTGATCCCATACATGTGTAAGTGACTTATTCATTTTAATGTAGATTTTATTAGTTGTTTAGTTCATGCCATCCCAATCAAGAGACGACGACCTGTGCCCTTAAGCCGGGCTCGCCCCGATTTATGGTGGATGATGGCTGCTCCTGTTCCATCACCGTTATCTGATTCCTTCTAGAGTCATTTAGATATGTTCCCCCAGTTCCATGGGGAGCAGTGCTAATCCATTCTCCTTGGTCGGGGTTTGCCCTCGGTTTCTCCAATCCATATCCAAGTCTGCTAGTTTCCGCTCCAAATCCTAGATTCCATTTTCTAGCTATTTCAGCATCCATAAGTGGTCTCCGATCATCATTTCCTTCCCGCCCCCCGAGTCTGCAAGCGAATCCCAGATTATCCTCTTCCAGACATGCATCCAAGTTTTGATTGACACCAAACTACTTAGCATTGTCCAACACCTCACTAGGAATCGATCCAGCATAACCCGAGGGCATGCCCCTGAGTCTAGATCGACCAGTGTCGATTGTTATAGGACGATCAGTACCGATCATTGTGTGTTGTCCAGGGACTGCTGGCTGCTCCACTCCATCTTGCTACCTATAAGCTCTGTTTCCTCACGCTCCATTATGAATTCTAGTAGCTTCATCTACTCTGGTTTTTTGATCCAAGTTCCATACAGTCTATGTTGCCCCAACTCCGTGGTTTTGCATTCCGGCTTGTCCAATCTATCAGAGTAGATTCTGCATCATTTCCTCCTATCTTTTGAGCATCCGTTCATACATAGCATCCATCATCGTTTCCATCTTATCTCTAGTGATGTAAACTGAGGTTTGATTAGCTCCTGAGGAAGCCTCTTGACACCCTTCAGGGTGGCTCCTATCTGCTATCTCTCTCCTTGATGGTTTCACCATTGCTCCAAATCCAAGCTCTCTAATTGATCCCAAATATGAACTCCAAATCCGCGGGGGCTATCTCTCTCAGTGAAAGCACCAAAATGTTTGCGTCAAAAATGATTACAAACACCATGTCATATGTGAAAGCACCAATATCCATTTAGATCCAAATAGAGAAATATAGATTCACAGATCACAGAATAGATTGTAGAAAAGTAAATGAACACGCAAGTTTTATAGTGGTTCGGCGAACTCCAGCTTACGTCCACTCTAATAATCTTTTATTTATACTATAAGGTTACAAGTATAGTTGTTTTTGCCTTAGAAAAATAATAGAGGAAGAGATAAGAAGTGATGAAGGAGAGCCATCCAAAAAAGTCCCTTACAATGAGCCAAGTCCGCTATATCTATAGGTGAAGACTTGCATGGATCATGCTGAAATTTTGCTAGGAAATCCTCCAGATCCGCACGACCCGATCCACCAATTTTAGGATCGATCGCACACCATTGGATCGGTCGACACTGATTTTTCATATGAGCTCCAATGGGGGTTCAATTTTTTTTTGGGGGTGCTCCATGATGTAAACTACTTGCTCTCCAAATTTTGTGCGATTTCGATGTACCGTTTGTGAGATACTGCATTTTCCATGGAGTCGAGTTGAGTCGTAATAAATCAAGTGCGATCGTTCCATGCTTCATTCTTTTGAGCTGTGATTGATCATGTAGGTTCCCCATGATATTAGAAACTTGCTCTATAAATATCGTGCAATTCTGATTCACCGTTTGTGTGATATCATGTTTTTTGTGAAGCTATGTTGAGTTGCTTGTGATGAAATATTCCGATCGTTTTAGAACGATTTGTACCGATCATTATAACTTGCTCCAAATGACATCGATCCATTTTGGGAACTCCTTTCTTCAATATATTGATATTCCCAAAGTTTCATCGATAATGGAGTTGTAGACCTTGAGTCATTGATCGATTATCGTCGATTTATGTTGTTTTATGGATCGTTCCCGATCGATCTGTATAGATTCTTCTTTTGTCCATAATTCGAGCATACGAACTCCGATTGACTTGAAATTTGAAATGTAGACTCATGGGGCCTTCCTCGTCACTTTATACAGATTGCACCTTGATTTGGTCAAAAATTAGGGATCCGATCCGATCTGTTGCCTTGGTGAAGTGCTAATCCCATACTTAACCATTTTTCAAGTGTTGTCCATCCGGATCCATTCAAATACTATCCATAGTTTCATTGTAATCGATTTCTAATCCATCCATTTTAGCCGAATTCGTGGTATCCCGACCTGACTAAAAGGTGGGATAATAAACTATTGATTTGAAACATGATTTTGGACATGTTAGGATTATTCAAATTAAGCCAAATTTTGTAAAGATGACCTTGAGTTATGTAAGAACATATGTACAAATTTTTGTTCGATTTTGAACTATGTAGGTTGAAAAAGAAGAGAAGTGTAGATGAGGTGTAGATATATATATATATAGCCATAGAATTTGATTTACACAAATGGCAATCAAAGAATAATTGATGAAACAAATTTCAAATTACCTCCTTAATTAAGGTAACATTAAATAGCAATTAAGGTAGAAATGGAAAGGCTGTCCTTCCTAGCTTTCAAACTCCTAATTTAAATCTAGATCCAATCATATTTTTAGTTTTGAATTCCAAATTTAATCATACGCTCATAGCATAAAATAAGTGATCAAATATTTGATATTACAAAATTTTCAACTTGCATAAAATGACTAATAAACATATACATGGCAAAGATGAATAGATCTAAACTTTGACATATACATATGTGTTTAATTTTGATTTTATATACAAAATCAACATTTATATATGTATGTGAAATAAACATACTGTCATATAATTATAAATTAAGCAAATGTATGTATGGTTTTATATAAATAATAATCCAAAATAATTAACAAAATACATTTCAAAATATTGCTTTTACTAAGTAAACATCAAAAATCATGATTTATAAGCAAAACTGAAACATCAATTTTAGATACATAAATATACATGTTTAATTACAGCTAAAATAATGATTATATATATATATATATAAATATAATTCAATATTGGATCAAATACATTTAAAATGATCGATGCATATATACATTAGACCAAAATAAAAGGATCAAACTTTTATTGTTGTTTTATTTGAATTTTATTTAGAAACAACATATGTAACAAATCAAATTTCAATAATTTACAATGGAAATTTAAATATATGTTACGTTAAAAAATTAAGGTCCGGTGTGAATGTGAGTGATTGAAAAAAGATTATGAATTCACCTTTGCAGATCCAACCCTTCATGACACCTTGATTTGTGAATCGACTCCTAGATTCTTTGAATCACCATCCAATCTTTCTAGAATCGAATGAACCACCTTTATTTTATTTAACGTGAAAATTTCAGCCATGTGAGGATGGAGGAGTCCATGGATTAATGAGAAGAAAGAAAAATAGAATTCAGGAAAGAAAATGAATGAGAGGATTTGTTTTAATGAGAGAATAAAATCTGTTCTTATTCTCTCTTTGAAACTTCCACTTTTAGTTCAATTAATTTTCAGTTAAATCTTCATCCATATCCCTTCCTCCCTCTTTAATATGGCAAGCCACGTCATTTTATCATATGGATATTGTTTCCAAAATCTTGTTAAGCAATAACTATATTTAAAACCTGTTTAAATACATTCCAATATCGTATATCGATATACGCATATATAACTTTTATTTGTACATCTAAATGATTACTAACAACACCAAAACATTAAATAAATTAAATAATAACCAATGTTTCTTAAATATTAGTTAATTTAATTAATTTACAATATGTTATGAATTGATTAAATTATGTGGTTTTTTGGAGAATTCAAAAATATGGTTGGTAAATCAAAGGTGTGAATTCAATTAGCAATTAATATTGAATAATTCAAATGTTAAAGTTCACATGTCATTTTAGCCAGTTGTGTGACAGCTTGACCGAATTCATCGCTCACATACCTTTTCTTTAAAATCACATTTTATAATTTCCTAAGCGGTACAAATTAGTAATGATTATTTACACTAATTCTCTTCACCAATACTATATCACATTCAGACTTATGGAATTTTATTTTGGTCAAAATTCCAATATTGTCCACATTCAACTTGGTTAGTCCATAAACAAAGTCCTTGGTTTAATAATAACATTTATTATTAGCCGTACTGCTCTAGCCATAGATTTTTTTTGAGTTGACCATAGTTGACCGTGATACTAACCTTATATAATTATGGAGACGAATTCTCTATTGAATAGTGTTTCATTTCCAATGCTTCAACTCGGACCTATCTATAGTCATTTGATGGATGTCATGCCATGATTTAACTATAATAAAAACGGAGTGTCCATATTAAAGTTCAACAATATTATTAAGTCGAGAGTACTATGTAATATTGTAACTTCTAGATTTTCTATTTGACCTTAGTTATTATTAACCAATAGAAAACTCTCAAATGAGTCATTCCATAGTTATCCAATAACCATCAGTATGTAATCCCTTGTACCCCCAACAGCCATGAATAATACACCGCCCAACATTTAGAGAGCATTATGTGCTCTAGTTTTAATGGATGTATTGATATCATTTCTCAAAACATCTCAACCAAGAATATTAAAAATAAAATGTTATTTTATATTATAACTAATTGTTCACAATTACAGCTATTTGCAACTACGATATCATAATATTTCATTTAAGAATTTTCTTATTTATATACTTTAAATTAATTATATCGCTATATAAAAAGTATATAATAGAAATCAAATATCTTATAATGAACTAGATCGGTCACAAAGTTAGATATATGTAACAAATTACATAATTGACCCTCAGGAATACTCCAAAAACTCTATACCAATCTCCCACTTGCACATATGGTCAATTATGGAATCTTATTCCTAGTCCTCCAATCGGTTTTCTCAAAACTGATCGTGCTAGTCCCTTAGTAAACCGATATACTAATTTTTTAAATTATCCAATCTATCAATCAACTCTCTTCGACGCTGAAAATTGCCTTTATCATGTGGAACTTTTCGAAGTATGTTTCTTGACTTCTAGTAAGCTCCAATATCTTTTATGAAGTATCCCAACATTGATACCATATAATAATGTCATGGTATTCTTAATATTTGGAACCATCCCTAACTCAGTTATAAATATGTGCATATATATACATACGTATACATACACGCACAGATACACACACACACTGCATTTATTATTACACTTATTCAAAGAGATGTACATAGCCTATTGGTTGAAGTAGCCACAACCTATTGTTTGGAACATTTCAAACTTAAAGTTTCTTAACTAAGATCATGAATTTAGGATTGACATACTATACTCGAAATCACTTATGAAGTTCCAGTCCAAACACTCCTTCATAAGGAGTTCGTTGTTTCTATAAATAATTCTTTAGTATTTCATAAATACCTAAGAATACCTTTGACTATATTTAGTGATCATAATTTGGATTTGATACTCGCATTACAAATACAATACATAAGCAAAATGCGATATTATAGACAATACAATATGTACGATAATTCATATTGCCAATACATAGTATTAAACATTTTAATATGGTGTTTGTATATCATTTGGGTTATTCCCAACATCCTTTTATACTGATTATTAAACATGTCATTTTCAAATCTAATGTCGAGGATTAAACAATCAAACTAAAGTACTTTTAACATGAGTACATCGTTCACAATCATAATTTTGTTGTTTAGTTATAGTTTAAGAAATATTTTAGTACCTTTAATATTCTTTTTTATAGACACATGCTTCCTCTACATTTTGAATGTAAACCAAACTATTTGAATTCTTTATCAAAATACTTGTTCAACTCTGATGCTTATTGCATGCCATTGTTGTATATGCTTTTCGATCATATTTGTAAAATTCAAATCATGTTATCGCTCTTATTGACTTTGAGACGTGTTGGTTATTATGTGTAAACAGTCTCTTCTAAATCATTATTTAAAAGTTTTGTTTCAATGGCCAAGTGCCAAAACTCAAAATCAAATTGTGCGATAATTGCATGTATAATCTGAAGGTTTGAGCATATTGGCTACCATAATTACATCACTAACTTCAACGTTTGAAATCAATGAAGTAATTTCTTATTAACATTACTTTATATAATTTCAACCACATTGATCTTGTTAAAGTTACACTTGTAGTCAATAGATTATATCCCTTCGGGCACAACTATCAAAATCGTATTTTGACAATGTACTTGGTATCCATTTCGAATTTAAAGCATCATGCCATGTAGTAGAGTATATACTCTTTATGGCTTATTGGAAACTGAGTAAATTATTACAGCTAATAATTATTTTTCTTGACATTGATGAGAAATTCATAGTTTCTCCTTGATGTACGAGAATTAATATTAGACATTCTAATGTGTTGTGTGTCCATTTTAGGCTCAGTTAATTTCATTTATTCTTTCAGAATACGTTTTATTTTTGGATCATGTCTAAATCCATTTTACTACCAATAATTTCTAAAAGAAATTCCTTCTTTAGGAAATTGGTGCTTCTTGAAATAACAGTTGTTTCTCAGTGAAACAAAATAGGTATTCATAAACATTTTATGAACTGCCTTTGTATACGTACAAAACTGATTTAGTTTTTTAGTTAACAAAACTTATGTTCATAATATAAGTTATTCAACCAATGTTGGTCAGTCCCATACTCCTTTGGGATGATCCATACTAGAGCCCTCATGAGCAAGTATTACGTGCAGCCTCTCGAGTCATACAACGTATCAACTTCTTGACCTATGATATGTACGAGTTTGTTATCCACTCTTATCTTGTATGATCTTGTAAACAATGTTTTAGTTGAAATAAACTTTAACATTCTGTAATTACTCTTATGTACACGATCTTATAGAAAGAAGTTAACTCTACTTCACTCATTGTCAGTTGTACTTTGTCCAACAAAGTCAGATTATACTTTATCGATACATCATTATGCATCATAAGGAGTGTTAATTTGGAGATTGAATCTTATTCGTTTTCAGGTACTTTCAGAACCCTTTCCAATACACTCACTTATTTGACCATATCAATTTTTTATTTATCTTTTTGCATGTTAAGTTTGCTACTTCCTGTAATGACCACGACTTTCTCTCCACAGAAAGTCGCATCATTATGAAGAAAGAAAGGGGTAGAAAATAGAAAAGAAGAGAAGAAAGAAAGAAACAACAACAACGATCTCACAGCGGAACGAATAAATTATATTAATAACATAAACTATTACATAGTTACAACAATTTACAGAGTTACACAGCATATACATCACTTACTAGACAGTTATAAACATCTGTCTAGACATTACAACTCAATACACTACAGAGATACAGACACAGCGGAACTACTATATATATCTACAACGCTGAAGCCTCCTACTCCATTGCTCCTCCACAATTCGTCAAGCTAAACCTGAATCCCTTGGCTACTCGTAAAAATTTGAGTACCCAAGAGTTTATAAAACAGAAATAAACACTTGGGTCAGACATGGGTCTGGTGTGAGTAACAGGTTAAACTTGCTTAACTTCAAAACCTTTAGAAAGAAAAGGTATCACGTAAGACTCCCCACAAATAAACATGGGTAAGTTTTTACCTTACGCTAACCAAAACATTTGATAGGAAATCTGATTTTATTATAATAGGGTCTAGGGTTTTCAAATAAAATATAGAAATAGCTGAAATGCTTACATCTCACATTCCAACATAGTTGGGCACAACTAATACGTACGGCACTTATTGGAGTTTGGATTCCATACAATGGCAGGGCTACTGGGGTACCGCCCGTCACAGTACGTGGCCTAGATCACCGTACCGAGGAGTACGCCCGCTCCCCTGCAACACAAAGCCGGAACCATCCCTTACTGGATAATCCCGAACAAGATAACCCCGTAGTTGGCGCGACCAACCACACACTAAGCCGAATAAAAAGAAAAGGGACCTCTAGACAGGGATCTATCTTGCTCTCAGTGGGTGCTACCCACGAAACCTTGCTGCACCTCCCCTGTTTTAGCCATTCCCGGTTGATGAGGCTTGAGGTTACGATTACCTTTAATCAGAACATATCACTTAGAATGCTCATCGTCCGCCTGACGATGTGCTGAAAGCATTCAATCCATACAAGTTCGTTCCGGGTTCGAACGAAACCGAAGGCATTATCTCGTTACACTCGTTTTGGAATCACCCTCAGAGTTAACGACAATAACCCTTTAAACCTCGAGCCAAGTCCCCATTTTCACGAGCATTACTTCGAGTCACTCGCGCTTATATACTCGAAAAAAAAAACTCCTCTGCTCCACAACCTACCCAAACAACTATCGCCAAAACACACCGTGCACGTGCACGTTGCCCCCAGTCACCTCCGACCATCAATGATGATCGTTCCACATCCAAAACCACTCCACTACCCCAACTCGATCATTAGATCGTCATTCCTAAGTCAAAATCAAATTCGAGCTAAAACACCCAAACTGGAACCATCATCTGAAGTCTGGAACCCACCTCGTCCACAGCACTCCGACCATCAACGACTCCGGAACTCCTGCCATACCATCGCCAACCTCCCTGTTACCATTCCCTCGAGTTTCGTTAGACTCGATACACTAGAGAGACAATGCAAATCGAACATCAAAACCCAGCCAAAACTAGGTTTACAAACCCAATCGACCAACCACCATCGCCACGGTCATCTGCCTCTACTTCCACCATTTTTCTCATCAACTTCGATCACTCTTCCATCACCAGAATAAAGCCCAGCCTCCCAGATCCTCAGAATCATAAGAATTTCTCAAAAACCCCAAAAAACAGTGCAACCCCGACATGCTCTTCAATTCCATTTTAGAAATTATGGTATAGATCTTAAAAATCCTATTTTTGAATCAGTATTCGATTTATAATCCTAAATAAAAGAATTACAATGTTTGAATTTTTACTAAAAACTTAACTTACCTGTTGTTTTTGTTTCCAGAGCAAATTACAATTTGTTTTAGTTTAAATAAAAGTTTAAAGCTTTCATTATAATATATCAGACAGATATCATTTGAATCCTAAATCCTAATATGAACTTGTTTAAAAGAAAAATGGATTTTTATCAAAATCCTTGCTTCTGAAACCAAGTACAGGCAAACAGATTCACAACACATTCAATCATCTATATATATACTTATAGCAATGCATTTAAAAATTATACACCCAAACATACTAATCAACATGCATCCAGATATTCATACACAAAGCATACTTATTCCAGTCATAAATCAAGCAACAGATTATACTTAAGTTTATATTTAAAAGAAAAAGTTACTCACCTAAACATGTGAGGACAGAGCCTTTAAGTTGAAATCTGTTTTGAAAGCTTTTGCTTTGAATTAAAAACCAGAGTGCCTTGCTTTTAAAATTCCAAATTGAATGCTTCTTTGAATTTGATAAAAACTTGAGTTTTTGCTGATTTAAACTTGCATGCAGGCTATTGAAACTTGAACTTGCTTCAGATTTTACTTGCTTGCCTTAAAACTTGCATTACATATTTCAGGTTTGCAGGCATATGCTTTTGCATGTTTCTCAGATTTTGGAAAAATGTAGATGCTCAGAATTTATACATGCGGGCTTTGATTTATATTTAGTTTGAGGAGGAAATTTTCAGATTTGAACTTGATTTTGGTTTGCTTTTGAAAATGAGATTATAGGGAAATGATTTGCTTTTGCATCTGAAAATAATTTTACAGAGGATTTCAGGCTTTGATTAAGGAAGGGTTTCAGGTCTTTTGAATTGGATTTTTGGAGAGTTTGTTACTGATTTGTTTTCAAATTTGGTTCAGCTGAAAGATTTCTTTTTCTTAACTTTGAAAAAAAATGAACATTAGAAAGAGTAGATTTTGAAGAAAACATGCTTATATAAGTATAAATGATTTATTTAAAAATAAAAATCAAAAATTAAAAGGACACTTGTCTAAAAACATAACATTTGTCAAATTGAGTAGATTAATTGTTTACATTTGTCTCATTAGTTACTTAAGATATTAACACTTGTTATATACATATTTTCTTATTTTTATTTAATATAAAAGTAAATACAACTCTTTCTTTATTTATTAAATGCTTATATATATATATGAATTACTTTTATATGTAAATGTATATGTGCATTCCTTTTTTAAAGAAAATGAAATAAAACAATACATATAAAAATGAAAGCTTACTTACATAATTTAAATATGTTTATTCATTTGAATTCAAAATAAATTCAAATTCAAATTCTATTTATATTTGAAAATCCAATTTTTAAAACTAATTTATATCAACATATTTTAATTTTAAAATAATAATATTGTCTTTTAAAATCTATCTATATTTATACATTTATTACTATTATTTGAAAATAACTCATTTACCAATTTTAAATCATTATAAAAGAAATTATAAATTACTTATCTTATTTATCTTAATTAAATGCATTAATGTTAAATTTTTAAATGATATTTTAAATTTTCATATATAATTTCCAAATTATAAAAATGAATATTAGAATTTAAAAACAAGATTTTATTCATTAAATCCAAACTTATTTATTCACAATATATATAACTATATATATACATTATAAATAGGAAAACATTTTATTAGCTTTTAAAAGATAAATTTCACTAATTAAATATTTATATAATTAGATTATTAACCAATTCAAATTTTTATTATCAAAGATTAACAAATCAATTTAATTATTTAAACAGATTATTAAATTGATATTGTCCATAAATTTCCGGGATATTACATTCCTCCCCCCTTAAAATAATTTCGTCCCCGAAATTTAAAACAAAGGTAATTTAATAATCTATTTAAATCACAACCATAAATTATCATCCATATGCTAACAACCATAGCAAACAATTTACTCAACCAAACAATTCAAACTATCCAGAAAAATTCTAGATAGAATTTTCTCGAGTTTCCCCAAGTATATATACCGAGATACTCGCTCTACAGAATCCAAACAATCAATACTACTAAGCTATAGAGCTCCTACTCATCTAGATCTACAGAACTAGACAGATATCAGACTACAGACGAGTCTGACTCAACAACCAAATCCTCCAGAACTGCTGGTTCCAAAACCAGAGATAGATCAAACACGTACTCCCTCAGAGATACATAAAACACAATGAATTCCAGTTATCCAAACTGACAATTCAATCCAGTAGATCAAAGCACTTATCCAAATCAAAACACAGAAAATATCCAAAACAACTCGGAGCTGACTTCCCAGACTTACCAAATCTTATAGCTCCCTTTTACCAGAGAAAAACTTCACAACAACGAAGTCTCCAACTTCGAATTCCAAATTCCTCCGTCTCTTATCTACAAAATCCTTCAGACGATCCTGTGCTGACTACAAATCCTTCCTGATCAACTCAACCTTCGCTGATGCTTCTTGAAACAAACAGGACCAAAGATAACTCAACAGAATGATCTCCTCAAGATCCATCCAATCCAATACAAACTCTACTCACAAACATCAGTAGATCGAACTAACTTCTCCTATCTGGAAAAGACAACAGGAACACTAACCAAACTGCTTCTACTGCGCCATTCTGATCTGGAGTAGAATGAAAATACTGATGAAGAACACAAGCAAAGACTGGACAACACATCCCAGAAATTTCAGATAACTCAAGAGAATACTCAAACTATCGCAAGTCACTTTTGCGATCAACCCAGCCAAATCCAAATAAAACTGTTCTATCTTTACCAATCAGAACAGTCCACACTTATCTGTCAAATCCATCGAAGAAATGGATCCACTTTGCTGCTTCTGAACTTCACCATAAGAAAAACTGCTCAGCCAGAAACTTCCTGCCAATACAGAACACTCCGAGCTGCACTGCTGCCACAAATGCCAAAGACTTCCTTTTCCAAAGCTCTTCGAGAAACTCGAACCCAAACCAAATAGAAACACCATGCTGAACTCAACCACAACACCGAAGCAGACACACTTCATTAACTTGTTCCAAAGAAAACATCTTCGGGAACATCCATAGTCACTGCATCTCATCATACAGCTACTATTACCTGAGATACCATCACTCGCTTCTGTTCTCCGACAGATCCAACTCTACTCATCCAACTCCTAAGATGAACTCCGAACCTTAACAGGTTTTCTTTAGAGATTGTGAAATCCTTACAAAACTTTATTTATCTCAAATTCTAGGATACAAAATTTAAACTTGAACTCGAATGAAAACTTGATTTAAAACTGGGTTTAAATCCTGTTTTCAAAGTTTAAAACTCAATTTGAATTTAAACAAACACTGCCAGGTTTTAAAACTGCTAACAAAATCTACACGAGCCTTCCCCTTTATTCTAAGTTAACTCTGTTCTTCTTAAGTTTCCAGAGACATTCAAGTTATTTTAACTTGATTAACATTTTAAACTTTACTTCATGATTTCACAAACAACTTTTGTTTGAAATCCTAATTCTAATAGAGATTAGTTTGGGAGAATTGGAATTTAGATCTAAATTTTAAACTGAGAACTTTAAACAGAGATGATCACTGGTACAATCAAACATACACATAGTATCTTCATTCATATATACATGTATCTAGATCTAAAACAAACATGCATACATAATTTCAAACATGCACCACAATTTTACTTCAGATATTTTACCACACAAATCAAATCTATCTATTTTTAAAATCTAAGTTACTCACATAAAACAAAAGGATGAACAGAGCACTTATAAACAGCATGCACACAAATGAATATACACATCAGACATTCACTTATATATACATGTAATACACATTTAAATTCATCCATACTAGCATGCAACCAATTATATTTTAAATTTTTAAAAGTTACTCACACCAGACCCATGTCTGACCCAAGTGTTTATCTCTGTTTTATAAACTCTTGGGTACTCAAATTTTTACGAGTAGCCAAGGGATTCAGGTTTAGCTTTGACGAATATTCTGGAGGAGCAATGGAGCAGGAGGCTTCGGCGTTCGTAGATATAGTATTCCGCTGTGTTGATATCTGTGATAGTGTCTTGTCTTGTATTTGAGTTGTAATGTCTAGACAGATGTTTATAACTGTCTAGTAAGTGATGTATATGCTGTGTAACTCTGTAAATTGTTGTACTATGTAATAGTTTATGTTATTAATATAATTTATTCGTTCCGCTGTGAGATCGTTGTTGTTGTTTCTTTCTTTCTTCTCTTCTTTTCTCTTTTCTCACCCCTTTCTTTCTTATTGACGATGCGACTTTCTGTGGAGAGAAAGTCGTGGTCGTTACACTTCCATTCTATATTCAATGAATTTATCATAAATTCACGTATCAAATACACATATTCATTTCTGTGATAATCCATTTATGAATTAAACGAAGTAAGTGGATCCATTTTGGTATCATTAGACTTTCGACTATATACATCTTTAACTATCAATTCGAAGAGTACATTAACTGTTATGTCGCTCCCACTGAATGAGTGCTTTGCCCTTGATCTTTTGAGATATAATTCATCAGAACCATATGATTCATAATCATATGATCCTTGAATTACTCCTTAAAGATATGGCTTAGTTTATAATTCCAATATAATTATAATAATTTCAGATATGCATCGCTTTGTTATGAAAACAAATACTATTATTATAGTTTTATCTTATAATGAATATTCATATCAAAATATCACTATATATATTTTAAGTCAGTACAGAAAACAATTATTATTTCGTAAACAATTTTTGCAATGTTTACAAAATTTTTTTTTCATAATTTAAAGCGTCCTTAAGAAGTGTTATATGATATGCTCCCACTTTTTTCTGCCATTGCTATAACAGCTTACGAATATGAAGCACAATACAACCACTTATTATGAAATTATATTTCATACACTATAACTCGTTTACAATCGAGAGTTTCATATCAAATAAATTAAAGTCGAAGAAATAACTTTCATAGAAAAAATATTTCGATATGAGAATACATTTAGAATAGATATCACATTTCTCATTCCATATTAAGTATCATTTATTGTTTTATTTAATTCTCGTTTTCAATGTCTCTTCATTAATCAGAGGTGACCATTCACTCTCTTTATTCCAATAGTGCCTAAGTCGCATCTATATTCGCTTTCCGTACCAAATTGTCAAGCAACTCAAAAGGAAAACCCTTACTACAATACCGTTACAAACACTTTACAAATATGCATTCGTCCATCCTTAACATTTAGGGATATCAAGTAAGTTGCAATTTACGTAAACTGATCAAACTGACAATTCAGTGATCGAATTTATAACGACCCGGAATTTTACATTTTGATTGTGAATATTTAATTAATTTTAAATATTTAAATAATTGATTTTATAAGCTTAATATTTCCCTTTAGTTATTAGATAATAATGGCGAACTTGTTATAGAATAATATTCACAAAAATAAATAGTTCAAATAAGTATTGACAATGGAACCGAAAATCGTTTTATCGATAAACGATCTCGAAACGCATGAAATTATCATCCCCGGACACTATCTCAAATTTTGAGGAAACTAGTGCCATCAGAACCAAAATAATATGGTGATGTACGCCGACGAGTTTCATGGCGATTAGACGTCTCCTGTGATCACGCGAGCTCGAAACGCATAACGATTAAAAAGAGAATTAAATAATAATATTATTTTATTATAAATTACCTTCCCTCTAAGCCTTCTTTCTTCACTTATCCCTGTTTTCTTTCTTTATCCATTTCTTGTAAACATTTTACATAGCTGCCACCCTTCAAAAGTCAAAATCAAGAGCTGCGGTTCGCGATAAATCACGACTTAGATCCATTGAACTCGAGTGATGGAGGGCTTCACATCTACTCTTGTTGATGGGTGCAACACTACTTGGTGGAGGTCAACACAGTCAAGGCTGAGTTAGGGCTTGAGATGGACGGCGATTGGGGAGGAGTTAGGCGGAACAGAGTGGGGCGTTGAGTTCGTGATGGCAAGACGAAGTTGTGGTGGAAGTTTCGAGAGATGCGCTTGCTTCTAGACGAGTGCGGAATTTGCCCTATAACATGGCAAGGCACCAAGTCATGATGGCCTCGGGTTGTTCGAGCTTGGGGTTTTTGGGTCCATGGTGGAGCTTGTGCAAAGAGTGGTTCGTCGAAAGCAATGGTTCATAATTTCATGGACTAGGAAGGTGGATTTGGGTGTGCCTGCACAATGGTGTGTTGTGTGTGTACAACAGATATGCATTAGGGAGAAAGGATTAGGGATGGGGATTTCTTTTAATAAAGGTGATTGGTAAAATAATATGTTATTTGATTAAAGTTTTAACTCGAAATCTTATAAAATCATATCTTCTATATACGAGGTCTAAATCGAATGCGGTCCTTTGCATTGCACTCATAGGAGTGCTATCCACGCATTGGAGTTGATTTCTTCAAGTTGGAGCAAGTAAGATGTTGAGCTATAATCGAACGCCATTTGATTTTAGATCAAGCAGGAATGCGTAAGCATCAGCTATGATTTCGGTGAGTTAACTGGCCTTTGAATGAACATTTTACAGTATATATATGGGTTATATTAATTATTGAGTATGCTTAGATGTTTATTGTTTGGCTGTTTAATTTAGTTGATTTATCGCTTTGGAAAGTGTATAGCATATAAAATGAAATGTAGGCAATACATGGAATTTTGTAGAGGTATCTGAATTCCTTGCCACCGTTGATTTTAATTTCATTTATATATTTGTTGCATAAATTTTTGAATGCTAAAAGCTTGGTAATTTGGCTTTATTTGATGTGACATTGATATGTGTTAAAGGTTGTACCTTTTAGCGATAAAGATAGTTGTAGCATTGGTTAAGTTTTATGGTAACTCCAGGCCTCATTATAGTGTTTTGAAATACTATTGTTTACTGTTTGATTTGAAAATGGTTTCGATTTAGAGAATGATTTTAAATGTGACTTTTGAAATTTTCTGTGGTATTTTATTTAGAAAGGGTTTCTGAACTTCTCTATTTCACTCCAACCTTTTTGGAAATGTTTTAAAAGTATTTCTAGAAATATTTATTTTATAGAGAAGTTAATATAATAACAAATATTTATTTTAAAGAAAAATAGGAGTTTATCTTTTATAATTTAGTGATTCCGTTTTAAAAGAAGATAGAAATATTTTGGAATAAATATTTTTGAAACACTTTATATTAAATGATGTATAGAATCATTGATTTATAAAAGGTATTTTATAAATAAAAGCATAAATTTATAAATGGTATTTTATAAAAGGGAAATTATATCATTTTGATAAAGTAGAATAACAAATACCATTTGTGAATTTATAGTGAGATATGGAACAATCATTTTGTGGAAAGTATTTAGTTCTACCTTGTAAGCGAAGATTAGTGACAAGTATATGAGATTTAAAATCAAGAGATTTATCAAAGGAATTTTATAAATAAATTAGGATATTTATAAAAGGAATTTTATAAATAAATATGGAGATTTATAAAAAGGAGTTTTATAAATAAATTTGAAGATTTATAAAAGGAGTTTTATAAATAAAATTGGAGATGTATAAAGGAGTTTTATAAATAATTTTGGAGATTTATAAAAGGAATTTTATAAACAAATATGGAGATTTATAAAAAGGAGTTTTATAAATAAATTTGGAGATTCATAAAAAGGAATTTTACAAATAAATTTAGAGATTTATAAAAGGAGTTTTATAAAAGGAATGAGATTTGATTTCTATAAATGATTATTTTAAATTATGGTGATATGGAAAGTATTCTTTTCATACTTAACACCAAATTCCGAGGTATGGAAACTCATCTCTATCCGTGAGAATCAAGAATGTAAGTCGAGGCAAGGATAATTTTCAAACTTATCCGACTTCATTGTTAATCGAGGGATAACAAAAATTTGAAATCGAAAAGTGGGGGTAAGTATAATCGGTCTAATTTTCAGATGATCCATTTACTTACACCAAAGTTGTTTTGGGTTTATTGTATCTATGTTTTAAATGGCATTTTTTTAAACCAATAAGTATGGTTTTGGAAGTGAAATCTTTTTTAATATTTTGTGAATATACTTATACCAATGAGATAAGTATATGCATATTTTTCTAAATATTCAAAGTGTGATGTTATTCCGATAAGATAAGTATATGGATATGTTTCTAAGTATTGAAAGTGTGATTTATGAATATACTTGTACCGTTGAGATAAGTATATAAATACTTTTCCAAGTAGTGAAAAGAGTAGGGATGGTTATTGAATATATCTTTTGTAAAAGGTATTTTAATATGAATAAATGAAAGGAGATTTTAATTAATAAAAGGATTAATTAATAGGCTCAGTGTTTTCTTATACGCTTAATCATGCTTGGTTAAATATCTGATTGGATTGTTTGCTTATTTGATAGTTAAATAATCGACCATCAAATCTTGGCCAGTTTTGAAATTATCGATTGTTCGTTCGGAGAAACCAGGATCAGATAAGCATGAGTTATCAAAAACCCACTTCTAATTAGCATAAGCGTTCAAATTGGAGACATTGTGATGATGATCGAAGTCTGAGTTCTTTGAAGTGCAAGGGCTACTTGCAACTAATCCCGAGGGCGATTCCAAAAATGATGCAGCAGAAGTAGTGCCTTTGGTTTTTCCATATCCTGAACAACTTGTATGGATGAATGCTGGTATTGCATTATTTCCTGGAGGGCTGTGTTAGCGTTCCTAGTGGGATTTTCTAAGTGGGAAATGTAATTGTGGCCTTATAAGCCTCACAACCCAATAATGACTAAAATCAGAGGATGCAGCAAAGTTATGTGGTTCACTACCATTAGAAGCATCATTTCTCAGATATTTATGGATTTTGGTATGCGTGGGCTTGGAAAAGGGTGGGGCCGGGTGCAATGTTTACAGCCTCAGTGCCCGAGGGATGATGTAATCGGGCTATGTCATGTTCGAGAGGCAAACCGGCTCTGTGTTTGCGAGGATTGCACGGTTTGCACCCTCGGTACATTTTCTAGAGATTTATTGTGACAGGTGGTACATCGGTGCCTTATCATTGATGGAATCCATTTTCCAACACATGCCTTACAGTTTTAGTTGTAGAACCTATTATTGTTGAATATAGTTATAGGTAACCACTCCAGATATGTTATATATTTATTTTCAACCCTAGACATTATTATAATACCATAAGATTTTCTTAAAAACAGGTTTGGTTATCGTAAGATAAAAACCCGTCTGTTTTTATATGTGGCATGGTCTTACGAGATACCTTTATTTTGAAAGGTTTTATAACATTAAAAATCTATATGATTTGTGTTTCTCAAGCTGGTTTAAAAAACTGATCCGGACGTTATTTTATATAACGCTCGAGTCAGCCGAGCATATTTCCAGATTTAGTTATGGATGCTTTGGAGCTTTAAGAGACGAGATGGATTCCTCCAACATGTATTCATGTATCTTTTATTTCTGCTGCATCTCTTGTATTTATCAGCGTTTATGAGGACAGGATGTTATAACTGTTCAGACCAATGATATGTTAGTTTACTTTGATTGATGTTAGTATATTATAGTTTTCTTTTGTAAAGATCATG
This sequence comes from Allium fistulosum, assembly GCA_030737815.1. Taxonomy (NCBI): domain Eukaryota; kingdom Viridiplantae; phylum Streptophyta; class Magnoliopsida; order Asparagales; family Amaryllidaceae; genus Allium; species Allium fistulosum. The sequence goes on from CM060905.1 coordinate 984,577,825, forward strand.
TGTATATTATATATTACTCGTCATGATGTGAGGGTCCATTTTGTCTTTTCTTTTCTTTTACCCTAATAATTTTTCCTTTCAGCACTTGGATGCTCAACAAGTGAATACCGTGGATGTACTAGTGTCGACATTTAAGGGTCGAAAAGGCCGGTCATCACAGTTGGTATCAGAGCTTAGGTTGAGCGAACACCTAGGACTTGAGGGGTAAACTCATTAGAGATAGGGTTAGAAACACCCTAAAATGAGTTTGAGTGTATAATATATATGAGAGCGCGTATTTTTTAGTGCTGTAAAATTGTTTTATATTGTGTTGATTGGTCTACCGGGTGGTTTATGAATTCTGGTCAAAACGTTGGACGCCATAATATTGATTGGGATTTCTAAGCTCTTAGACAAGGCAATATGACACATTATTGTTTGAAATTTAGTAAATGAAATAATTTTACCTGGATCTTATATTATTTATATAAAAGAATAATTTTCAAAAATTGATATAGTTATTTATGATGTGTTTGTTCGTTAAGAGATGATAATATTCTATTATCATCATTTATTGTTTGGTTAGTCATGCTCGACCAGTTTAGGAGCATTAACTACTGTTTGTTGATGTTTGGAATTGTGCTCAACCAGTTTATGAGAAGTTTACCTATTTTACTGCATGGGTTGGGTAGATAGTGATTGTGGGAACATTGAAACAAACATCCTGTGAATTAAGTTTCACAGTTGAACTATAAAGCATTCGATGATAATATTGGGTTAAAATTTAATTTTAATAAAAGTTGTTTGTTATAATTTAAACAACGAAATACATTTGCGAAATGATTTTTTATAAGAAAGTGAAATTAGATAAGTATGGTTTATAAATAAAAAGGATTTAAGCTGAGAATTTGAGAACTTAAATTCCGGTGTTTTTGGAAAATTATTTCAAAGGTTTTGGAGAGATTAATAATAGTATTATTTGAAAGTATATACGAATAGAAATATTTAAAGAGCGATTCTAAAGGAGAAAGAAAGTACCGTACTCACTTCTGTCAGTGGAAAATAATTCCGGTGATGACTGCAACATCATCGGCATTCATTTTCGAGTTCCGAAGTAGGGGAGATGTATATTATTATTATTATATTTATCTCATAATGATTTGAAACAAAACCCGATGTTCTAAAGTTTTCTGTTAAGTTATATTATGGACACATGTATCCTATGCATTAGGGTAGTTTAATTTGTGCATCTCCTTATGATACGTTGTTTGGTAGTTTTCATTTGTTGAAATGAAATGGAATTTTCTACGATTTTGGATTGTCAAAGACTTCCGAATTAATTGAGAATTTGAAGCTAAGCGTTTGTGAAAATATAAAAGTAGAGTTTTGTAATTCTAGAATGGAAAGACTGTAAGTTAAATGAGTTTTAAATTTGTTGAACATCTTGGTTAAGTAAAACAAATATGATATTGTATATACACTCTTATAATGTGGTGGAGCAATATACGAATATGAACTTAAGTTTTAAAGTGTCGATAAACATAAGTTGTGTTCTATAAGATGTTTATAAACTTTAGAAAAGCTTTATGAAATTGTTTATAAATGATTTTGGTATTAAAGAAAATATACTATAAGTAAAAATTAATGCGAATTAAAAAGAATTGGTGTGGTTAAGGAACCAGTGGAATAAATACGTAAGTTATACATAGATCATTATATTCGCTTAACTGATCTCAATCCAGATTCAAGTACATGATTTCGAGGTGATTTACACCGATCCGAACAAGGATTTTTCACTCGATTCTTTAGGGAGAACACTTTATACGGATTTTTGATATGATTCTGAAGTTTTCTATCATAGTATATGGCTATGTAAGGAAAACAAAGGTTTCTAATCAAGAAAAAGTCTGCACCAGGGAAGTCGAGTGAGCGATACTAGTTTGGAAAAGAAGTTAATGAGATCAAGCGAGTGATTGGATTTGATATTGCATATGGATGGAATACGTACATCGTACGGGCTTTAATATATTGTATGCTTCTTTCATTACAAATGCAAGTTACATGGTTTGATATGGCATGTTGCTGTGAGATGATTGATATATATATATATATATATGATTTAGCATGCTTAGATTCATAGTACATGATGGATGGGTTGTTGTATTGTTTCATTTGTCGTGTTTAACTCTCTTTTGGGTTAGGTAAGTGAGATTTAGGTATATGGAAGAAAATTCTAGCTTACCACTTTTGGTTTCATGAGTAGAGTTTGATTGCTCGATAAATTGTACATGTTTATGCTTAAAGGGTGTGTTTGCTATGTGACATACACACTCTATAAGGTATATCATATGGATATACTATTGTTGTGTTGTCCTCAGTTATGGGAGGTCCCAGATATGGGCTTATATTGATATTGTCATTTTTTTGGACCTAGCCGCGCAAAGGAGGTGCTGCCGAAATTTTCCATAGCATATGAGACTTTATAAGCTTAATAACTTATTTTAATTAATTGACTTTATAAGTCTAAGGATGTGAACAAATTTTCCTTTCTTTAGAAATTTCGGGGATGAAATTCTTTTAAGGGGGGAGAATGTAACGACCCAGAATTTTATCGTTTTTATTATGAATATTTATTTAATTTTAAATATTTAAGTAATAGACTTCATAAGCTTAATAACTTATTTTAATTATTAAATAATAATGGTGAACTTGTTATAGAAAAATATTTGGAAAATTAAATAGTTCAAATAAATATCAATAATGGGACTGAAAATCGTTTTATCATTAAAAAGAGAATTAAATAATATTATTATTTTATTATAAATAACCCTCCCTCTAACCCTTCTCTCTTCACTTTTCCCTCTTTTCCTCCTTTCTCCCTTTCCTATAAACATTTTACATAGCCGCCACCCTTACAAAATAAAAATCAAGAGCTACAGTTTGTGATAAATCACAATGTTAGATCCGTTGAACTCGGGTAATCGAGGGCTTCGCATCTATACTCTTGTTGATGGATATGACCTTACTTAGTGGAGGTCGATGTAGTCAAGGCAGAGCGAGGGCTTGAGATGGATGGTGATTTGGGGAGGAGTTAGACATAACAGAGTGGAGTGTTGAGTTCGTGGTGGCAAGATGAAGTTGTGGTGGATGTTTGAAGAGGTGCGGCTGCTTCTAGCCGAGTGCGATATTTGCACTATAGCATGACAAGGAACCAGGTCGCAATGGCCTCGAGTTGTTCGAGCTTGGGGTTTTTAGGGCTGTAGCGAAGCTCGTGCGAAGAGGGTTCGTCGGAAGCACCGGTTCACGATTTCATGGACTAGGGAGGTGGATTTGGGCATGCGTGCACAATGGTGTGTTGTGTGTGTACAGAAAATAGGCATTGGGAAAGAAATGATTCGGGAGAGGGATTTATTTTAATAAAGGTGATAGTAAAATAATAAGTTATTTAATTAAAGTTTTAACTTGAAATCTTATAAAATTCATATCTTCTACATACAAGGTCCAAATCGAATGCGGTCTTTTGCATTGCACTCGTAGGAGCATTATCTACACATTGCAGTTGATTTCGTCAAGTTTGGAACAAGTAGAATTTTAAGCTAAAATTGAAAACCATTCGATTTTAGATCGAGTAGGAACGCGTAAGCATCAGCTGGAATTTTGGTGAGTTAACTCACCTTTGAATGAATGTTTTATTATATATATATATATATATATATATATGTATATATATATGGGTTATATTATTGTTTGGTTATGCTTGGATGTTTATTGTTTGGCTATTTGATTTGGTTGATTTCTTGCTTTGGAAAGCGAATGGCATATAAAATGAAATACATGTAATACAAGGAATTTTATAGAAGGATCCGGATTCCTCACCACTGTTGACTTTAATTTCATTATATATTTGTTGTATAAATGGTTAAATTCTAAAAGCTTAGTAGTTTGGCCTTATTCGATGTGACATTGATATATGTTAAAAGTTGAACCTTTCAGTGATAAAGGTAGTAGAAGCGTTGGTTAAGTGCTATGGTAACTCCAGGACTCGTTATAGTGTTTTGAAATACTATTATTTGCTGTTCGATTTGAAAATGGTTTTTATTCGGAGAATGGTTTTAAATGTGACATTTGGAATTTTCTATGGTATTTTATTTAGAAAGGTTTTCTGAACTTCTCTATTTTATTCCAACCTTTCTAGAAATGTTTTAAAATTATTTCTGGAAATATTTGTTTTATAGAAAAGTTAATATAATAACGGATATTTGTTTGAAAGAAAAAAGGGAAATTATCTTTTATAATTTACTAATTCTATTTTAAAAGAAAATAGAAATATTTGGAATAAATATTTGTGAAGTGCTTTATATAAAATGTTGTATAGAAAGGTAGATTTATAAATGGTATTTTATAAATAAAAGCATAAATTTATAAATGAGATTTTATAAAAGGGAAATGATATCATTCTGATAAAGTGGAATAATAAATAATATTTGTGAATTTATAGTGAGATATGGAACAATCGTTTTATGGAAAGTATTTTGTTCTATCTTGTAATCGAAGATTGGTGATAAGTATATGAGGTTTATAATTAAGAGATTTATTGTAATATCCCATATCTGGAGGCCAAAGGCTAACCGCTACAGATGCTGCAGTCATCTATAGTATTAACTTCTGGTGACAAAATACGGCAATGCTAATGGTATTCATAATATCAGAAAACACTGGAATATGAACAAAATCATAGATTTCAAAAATAACTTTTTTGCTGATTACATTTCAAACAAATACATATTCAAATTACATAATCCTATGTCCATTTCCCAAGTAAAGATCAATTATAATCATTACTAACTACGCCAAGAGCGACATATGACGATGCCCCTTAGCTGATCAAAGAAATACAGTCATAATTGACTTAATATACACAGTGGAAAAATGAACAGAATAATCTATATTAGCTATCCGTCTGCCACTTGCTCGTCTTCGGAAGCTTTATTCGCCAAAAGACAAAAACCTGAAAACCTTATCCCTCAGCCTACTCAAATCAATTTTAAGCACCCGAGAGTTTAAGGGGAAAAAAAACTACGAGTCAGACATAAAGCCTGGTGTGAATAACTCTGTTACATCTCGATTTACTGATATTAAGTGAGACTATGCCGCTTAATGGCTACCCTTAATTAAAAATCAAATCTAAACCCCCTAATCAACACATTATTTTATTTAATTTAGCTAATTAAATATTCTAAATAATGTTACCAAAAATCTGGGGTATTACGGACTCCCTTCCTTAAAGAATTTCATCCTCGAAATTACGGTAAGGTACATAATAAATCAACTAATGAGGTAAAACATACCATCAAACAAGTCAGGATAAGTATCTCTAATCCTATTCTCAATCTCTCAAGTACAGTCTTTGTCATCATTGCTCCACCAGATTTTGACTAACCTGACCGTCTTGGTTGTAAGCCTTTTCTCATCTCTCACAACAATGCGAACTGGCTTCCTCAATATAGTCAAATCCGGTTCTACTACTAAGTCATCTAGCAAAGTCGGTGCAATAGTAGTCTCTGGGTCTCTAACACACTTTATGAGATGAGAAATATGGAAAACATCATGGAATGCTGCCAAACTGCTCGGTAACTCAACTCTATATGCGAGTTTTCCGATCCTCTCAACAATAGGAAAAGGTCCAAAGAACCTCGATGCCAACTTCCCTGATTTTTCAAACCTAATCACACCCCTCATCAGTGTCGCTTTGAAGAAAACCTGGTCCCCAATCGAGAACTCTAAATCTTTCCATCTCTTATCCGCATAAATTTTCTTCCTAGACCAAGCCTCCTTCATTCTAGCCCGAATGACCTCAATCTTTTCTGCAGCTTCTTTGACTAATTTTGGACCAAGAATCAACCTATCCCCAGTCTCTAGCAACATACGGGAGATTTGCATTGCCTTTCATACAAAGCTTCAAATGGTGCCATCCCAATACTAGTGTGATAACTGTTGTTATACGAAAACTCGACTAAATGTAGATGGTCTTCCCATGATTCCTTGAAATCTAGAACACAAGCCCTTAACAAATCTTCCAAGATCTTGTTAACCCATTCTGTTTGCCCATCTGCCTGCGGATAGTAAGCGGTACTCATCTTGAGCTTGGTTCCCAAAACTTCCTGCAGAGTCTTCCAAAACTCACTAGTGAACAAAGTATCTCTATCACTAACTATGCTACTAGGAATTCCATGCAGTCTAACTGCATTCCTAATGAACAACCTTGCTAAAACAGGTGCCGTTCTGGTTGACCTAACTGGAATGAAATGGGAACTCTTGGTCAATCTATCCACTATGGCCCGTATACTATCATTTCTCCTGTTCGACCTTAGCAACCCATCAATAAAGTCCATGGATATAGAATCCCACTTCCACACTAGACTATCTAACGGCTGAAGCAAACCACTTGGTTTCTGGTGTTCGGCCTTTGCCTGCTGGCAATTCAAGCACTGCTTTATACACAAACCAATATCCCGCTTCATACCTTTCCAGAAGAAACTCCTCTTCTTATCCTGATACATCTTAGTACCTCCTGGATGAATGGTGAACTTCAAACGATGGCATTCCCCCAAGACTTCTCTCCTTATGTTTCCTACACTTGGAACACATAATCTTCCTTTCTTTCTCAACCACCCATTCTGGTCAAGGCTGAAATCTTTCAAGTCATCGCTCTCAATTCCTTCTCTAAGCTTCCTGATCCGTTCGGCTAACACTGGATCCTACATCTGTTTAGAAGCAATCTTTTTGATCAACACTGGTCGAACTTCCAAACAAGATAACACAACTGTATCTCCACTAGACCCAACCTCGGATCTCCACTACACTCTGCAATCTGCTAAAGCTTCAAAAACCTTCCATTCAGCAATCATTGCCAAAACTACATTCTGACGTTTCTTGCTAAGTGCATCCGCAACCTTGTTGCCTTTCCCCGGTGCATACTCAATCCCAAAATCATAAGCAGCGATAAACTCTAACCACCTTTGCTGTCTCCTTCTGAGAGAACAAATACTTCAGCGACTTATGATCGGTATATAACTCAAACCTTTCTCCCAAAAGGTAATGTTTCCACACCTTTAAAGCAAAAATAACTGCAGCCAATTCAAAATCATGTGTCGGATATCTGACCTCATGCGGTCTAAGCTGTCTAGAAGCATAGGCAATCACTTTACCTCTCTGCATCAGCACAGCTCCTAGTCCTGTTCTACATGCATCGATATAGACCACCAAATCTTGATTCCCTTCTGGAACAACCAACACAGGCGCATGTGTCAACAAGTGTTTCAAACCCTAGAATGCTTCCTCACACTTATCAATCCACACAAACTTCACGTCCTTTCTTATCAGCTTGGTCATCAGCGCCGCTATCCGCGAAAAATCCTTAATGAACCTCCGATAATAACCAGCTAACCCAAGGAAACTATTTATCTCGGTTACTGTCTCGGGTCTCTTCCCAGTATTCACTGCCTCAATCTTAGTCGGATCTACTGACAACCCTTCTTCTGAGACTACATGACCAAGAAACTTCACTTCTTTCTTCCAGAAGTGACACTTCAAAAACTTCGCTTTCAACTGATGCTGCTTCAGCCTCTCAAGAACCACTCTAAGATGAACTTCATGATCTCTATCATCCTTAGAGTATATCAAGATATCATCTATGAAAACCAATATTAACCTATCCAAGTGCTCTCGGAAAACCCGGTTCATCAAATCCACAAAGAAACCTGGCACATTCGTCAGTTCGAACGGCATGACTAACCATTCGTACAACCCATACCTAGTCCTAAATGCCGTCAAAGGTATACTATCCTCTGCTACTCTGAGCTGATGGAAATCTATCGCTAAATACAACTGTGAAAATACCTTAGCTCCACTCAACCGGTCGAACAAATTGTCAATCCTAGGGAATGAATATCGATTCTTTATCGTCCTCTCATTCAACTTACGATAATCAATACAAAGCCTCAACGATCCATCCAGCTTATTAGAAACACTGCAGCTGCTCCCTAAGGCGAACTACTCGGCCTGATAAGACTCTTGCCTTCTAAATCCACCAACTGCACCTTCAACTCCCTCATCTCTGAAGGGGACATCGTGCTCGGCGGTCTACTCACTGGTTCTGCTCTCAGAACCAAATCTATCTGAAACTCAATGGCTCGTTTCGGTGGCAATCCAACTACAGGCTCAAACACATCTGTGAATTCTCTAACAATGAAAAATCAACTCAACTCATCATTTTGTTCCATAGCACCCAACAAGGCATACATCTCAACGCTAGAACCTTCTACGGTATAAACAATCCTGTTACTACAATCTGGGTGTCTAAGCGATATTTTCCTATCCTAGCATCGTACTCACTTAACCAATCCATCCCAAGAATGATCGCGAACCCCACAAAATCAAACACATGCAAACTGCAAGCAAAAGCATGACCTAACAGGTCAAACTCTAACTGGTCATACATCAACCCTAGAGTTGCATACCCTCCTATTGGATTCGCAACCCGTAAGGAAGTAACTAAATATGTGGGTTCTAGGTTAAGCTTATCTATCAAACATATAGATATAAAAGAATGCGATGCACCAGTATCAAATAGAACACTAACAGTCATACCATAAATCTGAAGTGTACCTCCCAAGACCGCCTTTCCCTTCTCCTGAACTGTAGGCTTAGAAGCAGCAGGCTCCAATGCATAAACCTTGCCCTTTCCATCCTTTGCGGGCTCCTTGCACCGGCTCTTATAATGGCCAATTTGGTCACAGTTGTAGCACCTGACATTCTTCCACCCAGCCACTTCCTTTGCCTTCCCAGCACGACACTCATTGGCAAAGTGCCCCTTCTTGTCACACTTTAAATAGACAATCTCAAACTTCCCTTTCTTAACTGCTCCACCCTTCTAAGAACCTTTCTTAGGAAATAACTTCCTCTTCTGACCCTGCCTAACCGAGACTTCTTTAGTTTAGCCTTACTCTTCTCTAGAGAACCAAGTAACTCCTCATGCCTTAAGGCCATCTCCACTACAAAACCAGAAGGATCTCTAATGTGAGGTAATGTAGCCCTAGCTAACTCAGGCTTCAACCTCCTGATAAACTTCTCGTTCCTCTTCATGACTATATCTACTGAAGCATACCTATATCTGGACAACTCCTCGAACCTCCTAGCATACTCCAGAACAGACATCTCTCCCTACTCTAATTCAGCAAACTTTCTGATCAGAGCTGGCTGTGCCATAGCAGACATGAACCTCTCCTGAAACCTCCCCTTGAAATCTTCCCAGGTCATAGCCTCCTCGTCCACCGCCATAGTCACACTATTCCACCAGAACATAGCAGCTACCTAAAGCTATCTAGATGCCAACCTCCTCTTCTTCTCATCATTGAGCCCCAAATCTGCAAAAATCCTTTCGTAGAGTAACAACTAATTCTCTACCTCAATGGAATTCTCCGTTCCAACAAACAGCTTCCATCCAAGCTTAATGTAGTCCCCACTCAACTTAGCATAATCGTTGACCACTGGAGCTCCCGGAACTCCTCCCCCTACTCCAGCAGCAACACTTGCCTGCACCATATTCATGAAGAAATGATACATAGCTTCCATTCCAACTTGCGGGACTTTAGCACCCACATTCTCTACTTATGCCTGACCTTGACCTCTTCTCACATTTGGCCTGGCATTCCTATCGGTGCCTTCCCCTCTTGGGTTAACTCTTCGTCTTATTCCTTCCATATCTGTATTCAAACCTCATGAGATACCGAAAATAACCTAACAAAGATAGGAAACTAGAGATAAAGCGTATACTTATATATAGCAAATAAAAGCACGTTACTATAGCATTGTCCCATACCCCAACCTTACTCTACTTCTTTAGGATTATGTTTTAAAAAGCATTTTTAGTTAAAGTTTTTTTTCATAAACATAGGCTCTGATACCAAGTTGTAACATCCGTATCTGGAGGTCAAAAGCTAAGCGCTACAGATGCTGCAGTCATCTATAGTATTAACTTCTGGTGACAAAATACGACAATGCTAATGGTATTCATAATATCAGAAACACTTGAATATAAACAAAATCACAGATTTCAAAAATAACATTTTTACTGATTATATTTCAAACAAATTCATATTCAAATTACATAATCCCATGTCCGTTTCCCAAGTAAAGATCAATTATAATCATTACAAACTACGCCAAAAGCGACATATGACGATGCCCTCTTCGCTAATCAGAGAAATAGTCATAATTGACTTAATATACACAATGGAAAAATAAACAGAATAATCTGTATTCCTAATTAGCTATCCGTCAGCCACCTGCTCGTCTTCGTAAGCTTTATTCGCCAAAAGACAAAAACCTAAAAATCTTAATCTTCAGCCTACTCAAATCAATTTTGAGCACCCGAGAGTTTAAGGGGAAACAAAAACTACGAGTCAGACATAAAGCCTGGTGTGAATAATTCTGTCACATCTCGGTTTACTGATATTAAGTGAGACCACACTGCTTAATGGAATGGGTTTCCCCTCACTAATATCCTTTCAAAACACACACACACACACACACATATATATATATATATATATATTGCAATTCCTTTCCTACAACCAAACTGATTAATCAAACTGACTATATCAAAATAGCAATATCCTTTATACTAATAAATGGCCTATCTATCCATGAAACAAGTAATTATGTGAGCTATCTGCCCATAACAAGATAGCAAGGTCCGTTATGCTAACAAAAGGACTAACTGTCCGGAAAACAATAGCAAGGTCCGTTATGCTACAAATGGACAACTGTCCATAAAACTAGGCTGACTGCCCGCAAATTTGACTGACTGTCCAAATCAAAATGGACTACTATCCGAATTCTTTCCTTAGGGTTAACTACCCTTTAAACTTTCCTTGAAAACCTTTTTAAAATGATTTAGTCCTTCAAATCATATATATACAGGGAAAATATATCTTTAGCTTTACTTTAAGCTATTTTTTCCATGATATATATACTTTACTCAAAATAATGTTGATGAATTTTAATGAGGATTAACTACCCTTCCAAAATAAGTTGGAGTCCTTTTTAACTTGAAATATTTAGGCTATATTGCCTATTCAATACATTCGAAACCTTTGTTTCAAACCTTTAAACAACCCTTTCAAAACCCTTGAAGGTAACCCCTTCGAAACCAATGAAAGCAACTCTTTTGAAACCGATAAAAGTCTTTCTTTCGAAAGCTTTAAAAAATTAGACATCCTCCTTTAAAACTTTGGCTTTTGAAATCATAGGAAAAACCTTCCTTTTTCAACTTTGTCGAAACCCAAGAGAACCACCCCTTTCTAAACCATTCATTAAAACCTTCGAAACCTTTGAAACTTAACTCCTTCGAAAGCACTTTGGGTTCAATTTAAAACATGTGGAAACCTTTTGAAACCATTCAAAGTTAACTCCTTTGAAACCTTTGAAAACGTCTTGGTCGAAACCATTTAAAACTCTCTTTCGAAACCATTTTGGGTTTTACTTCAAACATAGAAAAAGGTCTTAAAAACATTTAAGTCAAAGCTTCTGTTTCGAAACCATTTCCTAAGTAATGAAGTAATGGTGTCGAAACCATCCCTCCAAAATCATTGGAGTGGTGGGCAGATTTTCTAAAACAAAACAACCCCTTAGAAACCTACTGGGTCAAAAGGTAAAAAGGCGGCAGCCAGGTGTTTCGACTTAGTCGAAAGCATTCATTTAAAACAAAAATAAAACCCAATCGAAACCATCCTTTTAAACCATTTGACTTAGTCGAAACCCAACCAAGTCGAAATCATCTTAGTCGAAAGCAAGCCGGCGCGTTTTTCTTTAAAACCAAAGCAAAGCTTCAATCCTTTCGGAACCCCTTGGTTTCAACCCTATACCTTTCGCCCACATCCAATTCATTACGTACTAGTTGCCTGATACCATATGCATTGGTTTTAACTATGTCGGAGGCAATAGTATGGAGGCAGAACCTGGTGCCGAAAGAGACGAAACAGTGAAAAACCTATTTATTAGTACTTTTAAACCATTTCTTTTGTACCTAACCTGCCTTGTTTGTCTAAATCTGATTGGTTGTCATAAGACTTTTTCAAAAGTGCTGCCATTTGCAGAATTAACAAATTCAACTTATTTACAAAAAGCTCCTTCTCTATTTAAAAATATATAAAACATTTAAGTCCCGTACCTTAAATAATTTTATATACCTATCAAAACTCCTAGGAAAAATCTGGAAAAAAATTACAGAAAATCAATTTATATATGTTTTCTAACATATAAAAATTTCAGACCCAAAAATAATAATTATTTACCCGTAAATAATTTATAACCCAAAATACCATTTTCTTTACTAGAAAATTCATCTTAATTCCATAAAAATTCAAAAAAATCTGAAAATTAAAACCCTTCTCCAAAATATTATTATGATCTTCATAAAAATTTGCAAGGCGTTTGGATGTCATTTAATAGGGTTTTCTTCTTAAAACATATCATAAATTCATTATGAAAAATTATAATTCATCAACAAGTATATATATTCATTCCATCATTCAACATGGCAAATCATTGCAAAATATTCAGAATTCATCTTAAAACCGAAAACACAATAAAAAATGAGATGTAAACATTATTCACCTTAGCCTTTGTGATTAAAGAGATTGAGATATGAATAGATTTGATTTGAATTTGCTTCTTCCTAGCTTTTCTTCTTTCTTTTTCCCCTTTTCCTTGTTAATGGTGGCCGGCCATGAATTTTAAAATTTGAAATGAAAAATGAACCTGTAAAATTTTACATGGCCAAGGGTTGGAGGATATAAGAATGGCCTCTTTCCTATTTTACCCCTCATCTATTTCAATTTAAACTCTTATTTAGTTCATTGTTAAATGGCATGGCAACCCTTAATTAAAAATCGAATCTCAATCTCCTAATCAACGCATTATTTTATTTAATTTAGCTAAATATTTTAAATAATGTTACAAAAAATCTGGGGTGTTACATTTATAAATGGAGTTTTATAAATAAATATGGAGATATATAAAAGGATTTTATAAATAAATATAGAGATTTATAAAAGGAGTTTTATAAATAAACATGGAGATTTATAAAAGGAGTTCTATAAATAAATACGGAGATTTATAAAAGGAGTTTTATAAATAAATTTGAAGATTTATAAGAGGACTTTTAAATACGGATGTAACGACCCGTAAATTTCAACTGTTTTAATAACGTGATTAGTTGAAATTTTGTGAAATTTTAAACGATAAAATTTTGAAATATAAATTTGATATTTGGAATACGTCTAGTTAAACATAGCAACTGATAAATTTTCGTCCGAAAATATGAAAGTTTATTTCACGCGTAAATTCACTTCAATTTAATCAGTTAAAAAGCGATGAAAATAAAATGTTTTCAAAACCTAAATATTTTTACATAGAAAAATTCTAAACCATCTTCTGAGCAAGATGTCAGTTTGTCGTTTTTCCAAATTCAGACATCTTTGGCTCCGTCGATCTTATTTTTCAGCGTTTTTCTTGCATTTTTCGCTATTAGAAAATTCGAATTTTTATAATTCTATCGTACCACTGATTTCTACATACCGTTTTGATCGTCTCGTCGTGTTGATCTCTAAGGTATATTCGATTGTCAAATTCGGAGTTCCGGAGTACGTTGCACTTTGTGAAACACCTTTCGTATCGGTACTCGTTCGTGCCTTTCGGGTTTTGTGCCCATTCAATTTCCACTGTATAATTCCAATGGTCACTTGCATTTATTCCCATCAGTTCACGCATGCAACCAACGGCCATTTGCATTTATATTTTGCTCTGTAACTTGTTATTTTTATTTTGCATTGAAACTTGCTCTCTGACTTTATATGCTTTCTACCTTCCTTTCCACCATTCTAACCCCTTCACCCTCACTCGTCTGCTCTGATTGCTTCAAAACAAAGAAAAATATAACAAACTAAGTTGTATAATATATTCTGAAGCTTGGATCATTCTATTCTATTTTGATTGGCATCATCTTCTTGTGCCAGACCGTAACATATTTCATTTTTGCATTGCTCCTTCTCCAACTCATGCCGAACTAGATCTGCTCCCTCTCCCCACGTCACCCACCACGAGAGCAAGCAACCTTCCACCACAAACCTTCCTCCCATTCACTTCGCCGAACATCTCCGCCTCACACCAATCGGCAGGCTCCCCTGCCTCTTCGCCACTGACCACCGCGCGCCACCTCCATATCAACTGTCGCCACTTCCAGCACTGACCGCCCTTAGCTCCGGCCTAGTCACCGACTGCCTCGCCTGCCCAGACCACCACGACAGTCGCCATCCCCTTCATCCACCGTACACCCGAGACTAGCAACCCAGAAACCCACCACTGCTGACCTGACAGCCTGAGCGCATCCTCCGCCTTCCACTTCTTTCTGCACTCTGTTCGCTGCCCTTGCCACTCGTCCATCTATCAACCAGGCTCGTGAATGCAACTTCTGGTACTCGCGATCTAAATGGTACAGCAGTGCTTCACTTCTAGCTTTAGACTTCTATATATATGTATATAGGTTAATATAAGCCAATTTAATACATGGTAGTTGCATCATGTCCTGGGTTTGCTGTGAAAGTATTCGTACACCAATGTTAATATATATATGTTTACTTTATAAAAAAAAAAGTAGAATAGAATATGTTAGCCGTATAGAAAGTTTATGCCAGTTGTATATGTTGGTTTATAAATATTTTAATAAACTAAGTTTATGTATTATTATATGGAGTAGCGTTGAATATATATATATAGTGATACATTTAGTTTATGTTTACTATATTCTAGTATAAAATGCTCTAAATATGCAAGTTTTAAGTATAGTTGTTTATATATTTTTTTTTGTATATATAGGTACTGTATTGTATAGGTTGCGTTAATATAAATATACAAGTTCAGTTTTTAGTTATATTTAGTCTATGCTGCATGCGTTGGTTTTAACTCATACATGTTAATATGTTAATGCATACATAGTAGGCTGCATATGTTCGCATGTGTCTACATACTATTTGGGCTTTGTTATATATGAAAGTGTATGAGTCATATGGTTAGTTTATATACATTGTTGTACACTGCTTATTGTTGAATTGGTTGTCATACTATATATGCAGTATTATATATATGTGCTTTTTTATGTATTTTGTCTACCTATATACGTTCTTTAAGTAAGATATATAATATATTTTACATAGTTTTCGAAAACCTTTCATTCCTGTTAGGTTTATATATGTTATAATAAAATTGTTTATATTAATTTGATAATAAGTATTGATTTTATTTATAACCTATATGTAAGTTGTATATGGGTGTCTATACACTAATTATATATATATCAACAGCTACATACGGTCATATATACAAGTTCATTTATTATTGATCTTCATCAATCCAGCTTTGTTTTGATTTCGTCGATGCCTTATCATCAGCTTTGATTGTCAAATTCAAGCCCATCTCACTTTGCTTTGGAATTCGTGTTTGGATTCACAACTCATCTCATTTCCGTCCATCTCCAGCCTCGAAAGGTGAGCACTCACTCACGATTAACGTTCTTTTATTTATTAGATTTGATTTCAATTGAAACGACAATTGAAATATGCTGCTATTAGTTAATGACACTGTTATATATGTTATTACCTGTATCAGTTCACCTGTGACATCTGACACCATTATCTGTTAATTATTTATGCGATGATAATACAGTTTGGCTGATAATTGATTGATTGTTGATGTTTATATTGGACGATAAATTGTTAATGTTAAAATGATAAATAGTATGAAATTGAACTTGATATAGGATAATTAAATGTTAAATTTGATTAACTGACATTTGTATAATATGACCCCTTTTTACTGTTGAATTTATTGACACGTAGGATTTGTTTAATTACATTTTGAACCACTGAATGTACGTTGTTAAATTGATGATTGAATGACAAGTGAAAAACCGTATAAATAATTTGTGGAATAATCTTTAATCTACATGAAATGATAGTGTAGATTCTAGAAATAATTATATTAATTCGTACAAATAACAATGCGAATTAATACGGTTATTTCGGGATTATTTGAATTGATTATTGGATGATATTGGTTGTTGTTATTGCTTGTTTATTTACTTTGACACCATCCCTGTTATCACACTGCAAGTTCCCTTTACTATGCTTTGATTTTGGAATTTAATTGGAATCGGGTTGAAATGATAAATACCCAAATTGAACTTTGACCTAGGATAGAAAATTAAATAAAACCCGATTGGTCAATAATTTGATTTAAAAATAAAATGAAGATTTTATTTGAATAAATAATATGGTTTTGAAATGAAGTT
Source organism: Allium fistulosum (assembly GCA_030737815.1). Lineage (NCBI taxonomy): Eukaryota > Viridiplantae > Streptophyta > Magnoliopsida > Asparagales > Amaryllidaceae > Allium > Allium fistulosum. The sequence continues at coordinate 984,594,212 of CM060905.1, forward strand.
GAAATTTGAATTTTAATGAAAGGAAAATGTAATATTTCATAATCTGAAATAAAATATTAACAATGTAATCGATGAAAGAATGTTGTTTAATTTGAGAAATGATTGAATTAAATTTTGAAATGATTTAATAATTAGGTTTGAAATTATAATTAAGTTTGAAATTATTAAAGTTTGAAATGATTTAATAATTAAGTTTGAAATTATTAAACTTTGAAATTATTTAATAATTAAGTTTGAATTATTTAATACTTAAATAAGATTGAATTATTTAATGATTAAATTAAATTGGATTCTTTAATAAGAAAAATTGAACTTTTGAATAGGTGAATTTACTTCGTAAATAATTGAAATTGAGTTTCTTTATTAATTAAGTTTTGGAAATTATTTAAGAAAGTAAATAAGTGAAATGGAATTTCTTTAACAAGAAATGAAAATATGATATTTTTGGAATTAATGTAAGACTTGAAATTTAAAGAATTGATTCGACGAATTTAATTTAATTCAAATTTGTAAGTTTTGTTTTAATTAAGTTGAACTTAAGAATTGATTATTGAATGATAAAGTAACTTAACGAATATTGAATGAAATCGATAAATGAGTTTAAATTGATTTGAATGCTAAATAGAATTTATTTAAATAATTTCGGAATGAAACTTATATACGAACTTGAATCAATATTTGAATTGTTTTAAATAGAAATTGAAATTGAATTATAAGATTTTGAAACGGAAAATTGGAAGTTTTGAAACGAAAATTTGGAAATTGTTTTAGAAAGACAAATGAAATGTTGATTTACGAATTCTATTTGAAATTGAAATTGATTTGGTTTTTGAAATATTATAAACGACCAATCGGTGTAATAATTACGAAAGTTATTAAAGAGACCGGAATCGGTAATGGATATACTCTCTATCTGAACCGAAACCACTTTAATAACTATACGCGGAGTGTTGATCCAGAACGAAGTGGATGGTTTTGGTGAACGCGTTGACTGAAGAAAGAGAACGATAATGGATGACCCCTGACATGACTAAAACAGGAGCCGCGCCGGGCCATTGAGGTTCGCCATCTCTAGCGGACACACTTCTTCGATACCATATCTATTACTTTTGTGATTCGATTTGGGTGCACCCCTCGATTTGGGAGTGTTGTTCGCGGTGTTGGGGTGGTAGCTGCTATGCCCAACATCAGTCCGGATCAGGCAACTACTAGTATCCTAGTTGGTATCGCCTCATGTACCTTGTCATACTTGTATTCCATTTATGCGCGACCACTACGATTTTGATTTGTACCTTTAGTATATGGATTGCCCTCTGGTGACTTCCGGTTTTGGGGAAACTACGGTCTTGTATATGCTTTTGGGAATAAACAGGTTAAGAGGTGTATGGGCCCTGCTTAACCCTACTTTGATATCTTTATATTACTGATAGACATTACCTACTTAGCGTACATTACTACCTAGTAGATAGTTTAACGGATCCTTAAAGGATGGGTATTCCAAACATCCTTTGAGTTACTTGTATTTCAATTGCTATTTCACTTGGGTTGGATTTATTAATATAAGAATGTTAATCCTGACTCGAGTGTCTTGTGTTTTGCTTTACGCTCGGGTCAGACTGAGTGGTTCAGCTTTCGAGACTCACCTTTGAAGTTGGAGCTTCGCTTGGAGATCCAGCTATCTATCCTGCTTTCAGATATTCGATGACTCCAGTGATGCATTCTGATTTGTATCTGATGTATCGTGTTACTCTTCCGTTGTATCTGGTTTAACTCTGATGTATCGTATTATTCTTCTGTTGTAAACTCTGATGTATTTTATATATTCATATAGTAGCTTCATGAACTACTATCTCTTTTATTTCCGCTGCAATTATTACTCTGTGTCTGTGATCTGTGATTATTTATTTACTGTATATGTTCAGTTTTGCCAATTTAAATTAACAACGCGGTATTTTGAGCAATTCAACTCCGGCATGAGTGTCTACCTATTCACTTATAATGGACGCGAATGGTCCAAAATTCTGGGTCGTTACAGTTGGTATCAGAGCCAGGTTAGCTCTAGGCAAAACTTAACATATAGGGTAAATGTATTTACAGAATCACTTTCATTTCGAGTTTAAATCTCTTCCTTTTGATTCGATTCCTTCGAATTTTGGAACGTTCCCCTCGGATCCGAAATTCATTCGTGTCCTTCACTATTCGTCTTCTTTCAATCATGGAGCACTCCATAACTCCATTCTGAATGTTATCTATAATAGATCGGCGGTCTCGCCAATATTCGAATGATTCGTAAAGGAGCAAAACTCCTTTATAATAGGCATCGTTTTACCGGAGATTTCAGTACCCTTGGTTTACGATGCTATCTATCCCCTACTATACCTGAATTCCATCTCTTGAGATCGAGTGTTGATTTACCTCGGAATTCAGCATCGATCTTATTCTTGAAGTTACGGACGACCCGGTTAAGGTTGCCCGTGAATTAAATAAGCTTGTCCATCTCCTGATTCTGTTAATTAAATCACCTTATCTTTTCTTTCGAATTTATTTTCGGAAAAAAAAAATTCTCTTTGATTTAAGTCCATCAAATTCGAATCTCTATCTTTGCTTTGAAATCTATTCCTGTATCGTCGAGCAAAGAAATGTATTTGTAAATTTATATTTAAAACGTTTTAAAATATATTGTGTTGTTTGAGTTATTGATGTTGATTTGGGTTTTCGATCGATTCGTCTGATCAACGCTATCGATAGGATTTCCAAAATACTTGAGCAGAGCAAACTGACACAATATTGTTTCAAAATTTGTTTGATTATAAAAAAAAAATAATAAGTAAAATTTTCTGAAATTTAATAGGTTAATTAAATTGTTTGTTTGAAATGATAATATTTGATTATCATTTATTGTTCTAAATAAATTTATAAATACGGTTTATAAATTGATTTGGAATTTGAAATGAATTAAATTCAGAAATTTGAGAATTTAGTTTCCGATGATTTCGAACTTTGGTTTTAAAATTTTAAAGGACATAGTATTGGAAGTATTTTCGAATAGAAATCGTTTTCAAAGAATTTTAAAATGTTGAAATCAGTGCTCTTCTCTTTGTCGCTGGAAAATAATTTCGGTGATGGCGGCCGCATCATCGACATTCATTTTCGAGTTTCGAAGTGGAGAAACCATTCTGTAGCTTTGCTACGGTTTTGTTTTGAGAAAATATATTTGATTTGAATTTCTTCAGTATAATTTGATTTATATATATATATAAGTATCTTATTTTAAAATTTAATTTGATTTGATATAAATATATTATATATATCTCTAAATTGTTTAAAGTTAATCGGAAATCTAATTCTTAAATTTTGTTAAAGGATGATTTTAATTATAAGTAAAACCAAAATTTGGAATAAATATTTAAACTTGAATAATTGAATTGGGAAAATTTTATTTGTATATTGTTCAACTGCATTCTAATACAACTTACCTAACTCATTCAGAAGTTGAAAATGTAATTGGATAATATATAAGATAAATTGAATTTATAGATAAAATTTGAGTGACTATAATAAATGTTATACACTAAATTTTGATTATAAAGATGCTAATAGAGTTAGATAGGATAATTAGTAAACTCAATTACTAATGAAATAAATTTGTTTTGAGAAAAAAAATTAACAAATTGAATTAGATCAACTTAGGGAAATAGCTTAAATTTAAACCAATAATTGAATATAAATTAATTTAAATTAATTTAAATTGGAATTTATATAGTTTAAATTAATTTATATGGTTTAAATATATGTAATAAGATATATTAAGTAGAATAAAGTTAATAATTATTTGGAATAAAAGAATTAGATTTGTTGAATAAAATATGATTAAAATAAAAGACTATTTAAGTTTATGATTTTAGAAATTGTTAATAAGGATAATTGGATAATAAAACAATGAATAAATGAGATAAATAAAATAAAATTTTGTTTTGTAGAAATCTTTTGGTATCAAATATTAATAAATTGGAATTAAATCAACTTATTGAAATACCCTGAATTTTAAATCAAATATTGAGTATTAATTAAGAAAAATTGAAATTTATACGGTTTAAACCAATTGTTTTATTTTGTTTTCAATCTGTTTTTCTTTCTGCTTGTTTCTATTCTTCTACCTCGTTCCTTTTCGGGGACGAAAAGTTTTGAGTGGGGGAGAATGTAACGACCCGTAAATTTCAACTGTTTTAATAACGTGATTAGTTGAAATTTTGTGAAATTTTAAACGATAAAATTTTGAAATATAAATTTGATATTTGGAATACGTCTAGTTAAACATAGCAACTGATAAATTTTCGTCCGAAAATATGAAAGTTTATTTCACGCGTAAATTCACTTCAATTTAATCAGTTAAAAAGCGATGAAAATAAAATGTTTTCAAAACCTAAATATTTTTACATAGAAAAATTCTAAACCATCTTCTGAGCAAGATGTCAGTTTGTCGTTTTTCCAAATTCAGACATCTTTGGCTCCGTCGATCTTATTTTTCAGCGTTTTTCTTGCATTTTTCGCTATTAGAAAATTCGAATTTTTATAATTCTATCATACCACTGATTTCTACATACCGTTTTGATCGTCTCGTCGTGTTGATCTCTAAGGTATATTCGATTGTCAAATTCGGAGTTCCGGAGTACGTTGCACTTTGTGAAACACCTTTTGTATCGGTACTCGTTCGTGCCTTTCGGGTTTTGTGCCCATTCAATTTCCACTGTATAATTCCAATGGTCACTTGCATTTATTCCCATCAGTTCACGCATGCAACCAACGGCCATTTGCATTTATATTTTGCTTTGTAACTTGTTATTTTTATTTTGCATTGAAACTTGCTCTCTGACTTTATATGCTTTCTACCTTCCTTTCCACCATTCTAACCCCTTCACCCTCACTCGTCTGCTCTGATTGCTTCAAAACAAAGAAAAATATAACAAACTAAGTTGTATAATATATTCTGAAGCTTGGATCATTCTATTCTATTTTGATTGGCATCATCTTCTTGTGCCAGACCGTAACATATTTCATTTTTGCATTGCTCCTTCTCCAACTCATGCCGAACTAGATCTGCTCCCTCTCCCCACGTCACCCACCACGAGAGCAAGCAACCTTCCACCACAAACCTTCCTCCCATTCACTTCGCCGAACATCTCCGCCTCACACCAATCGGCAGGCTCCCCTGCCTCTTCGCCACTAACCACCGCGCGCCACCTCCATATCAACTGTCGCCACTTCCAGCACTGACCGCCCTTAGCTCCGGCCTAGTCACCGACTGCCTCGCCTGCCCAGACCACCACGACAGTCGCCATCCCCTTCATCCACCGTACACCCGAGACTAGCAACCCAGAAACCCACCACTGCTGACCTGACAGCCTGAGCGCATCCTCCGCCTTCCACTTCTTTCTGCACTCTGTTCGCTGCCCTTGCCACTCGTCCATCTATCAACCAGGCTCGTGAATGCAACTTCTGGTACTCGCGATCTAAATGGTACAGCAGTGCTTCACTTCTAGCTTTAGACTTCTATATATATGTATATAGGTTAATATAAGCCAATTTAATACATGGTAGTTGCATCATGTCCTGGGTTTGCTGTGAAAGTATTCGTACACCAATGTTAATATATATATGTTTACTTTATATAAAAAAAAAAGTAGAATAGAATATGTTAGCCGTATAGAAAGTTTATGCCAGTTGTATATGTTGGTTTATAAATATTTTAATAAACTAAGTTTATGTATTATTATATGGAGTAGCGTTGAATATATATATATAGTGATACATTTAGTTTATGTTTACTATATTCTAGTATAAAATGCTCTAAATATGCAAGTTTTAAGTATAGTTGTTTATATTTTTTTTTTTTGTATATATAGGTACTGTATTGTATAGGTTGCGTTAATATAAATATACAAGTTCAGTTTTTAGTTATATTTAGTCTATGCTGCATGCGTTGGTTTTAACTCATACATGTTAATATGTTAATGCATACATAGTAGGCTGCATATGTTCGCATGTGTCTACATACTATTTGGGCTTTGTTATATATGAAAGTGTATGAGTCATATGGTTAGTTTATATACATTGTTGTACACTGCTTATTGTTGAATTGGTTGTCATACTATATATGCAGTATTATATATATGTGCTTTTTTATGTATTTTGTCTACCTATATACGTTCTTTAAGTAAGATATATAATATATTTTACATAGTTTTCGAAAACCTTTCATTCCTGTTAGGTTTATATATGTTATAATAAAATTGTTTATATTAATTTGATAATAAGTATTGATTTTATTTATAACCTATATGTAAGTTGTATATGGGTGTCTATACACTAATTATATATATATCAACAGCTACATACGGTCATATATACAAGTTCATTTATTATTGATCTTCATCAATCCAGCTTTGTTTTGATTTCGTCGATGCCTTATCATCAGCTTTGATTGTCAAATTCAAGCCCATCTCACTTTGCTTTGGAATTCGTGTTTGGATTCACAACTCATCTCATTTCCGTCCATCTCCAGCCTCGAAAGGTGAGCACTCACTCACGATTAACGTTCTTTTATTTATTAGATTTGATTTCAATTGAAACGACAATTGAAATATGCTGCTATTAGTTAATGACACTGTTATATATGTTATTACCTGTATCAGTTCACCTGTGACATCTGACACCATTATCTGTTAATTATTTATGCGATGATAATACAGTTTGGCTGATAATTGATTGATTGTTGATGTTTATATTGGACGATAAATTGTTAATGTTAAAATGATAAATAGTATGAAATTGAACTTGATATAGGATAATTAAATGTTAAATTTGATTAACTGACATTTGTATAATATGACCCCTTTTTACTGTTGAATTTATTGACACGTAGGATTTGTTTAATTACATTTTGAACCACTGAATGTACGTTGTTAAATTGATGATTGAATGACAAGTGAAAAACCGTATAAATAATTTGTGGAATAATCTTTAATCTACATGAAATGATAGTGTAGATTCTAGAAATAATTATATTAATTCGTACAAATAACAATGCGAATTAATACGGTTATTTCGGGATTATTTGAATTGATTATTGGATGATATTGGTTGTTGTTATTGCTTGTTTATTTACTTTGACACCATCCCTGTTATCACACTGCAAGTTCCCTTTACTATGCTTTGATTTTGGAATTTAATTGGAATCGGGTTGAAATGATAAATACCCAAATTGAACTTTGACCTAAGATAGAAAATTAAATAAAACCCGATTGGTCAATAATTTGATTTAAAAATAAAATGAAGATTTTATTTGAATAAATAATATGGTTTTGAAATGAAGTTGAAATTTGAATTTTAATGAAAGGAAAATGTAATATTTCATAATCTGAAATAAAATATTAACAATGTAATCGATGAAAGAATGTTGTTTAATTTGAGAAATGATTGAATTAAATTTTGAAATGATTTAATAATTAGGTTTGAAATTATAATTAAGTTTGAAATTATCAAAGTTTGAAATGATTTAATAATTAAGTTTGAAATTATTAAACTTTGAAATTATTTAATAATTAAGTTTGAATTATTTAATACTTAAATAAGATTGAATTATTTAATGATTAAATTAAATTGGATTCTTTAATAAGAAAAATTAAACTTTTGAATAGGTGAATTTACTTCGTAAATAATTGAAATTGAGTTTCTTTATTAATTAAGTTTTGGAAATTATTTAAGAAAGTAAATAAGTGAAATGGAATTTCTTTAACAAGAAATGAAAATATGATATTTTTGGAATTAATGTAAGACTTGAAATTTAAAGAATTGATTCGACGAATTTAATTTAATTCAAATTTGTAAGTTTTGTTTTAATTAAGTTGAACTTAAGAATTGATTATTGAATGATAAAGTAACTTAACGAATATTGAATGAAATCGATAAATGAGTTTAAATTGATTTGAATGCTAAATAGAATTTATTTAAATAATTTCGGAATGAAACTTATATACGAACTTGAATCAATATTTGAATTGTTTTAAATAGAAATTGAAATTGAATTATAAGATTTTGAAACGGAAAATTGGAAGTTTTGAAACGAAAATTTGGAAATTGTTTTAGAAAGACAAATGAAATGTTGATTTATGAATTCTATTTGAAATTGAAATTGATTTGGTTTTTGAAATATTATAAACGACCAATCGGTGTAATAATTACGAAAGTTATTAAAGAGACCGGAATCGGTAATGGATATACTCTCTATCTGAACCGAAACCACTTTAATAACTATACGCGGAGTGTTGATCCAGAACGAAGTGGATGGTTTTGGTGAACGCGTTGACTGAAGAAAGAGAACGATAATGGATGACCCCTGACATGACTAAAACAGGAGCCGCGCCGGGCCATTGAGGTTCGCCATCTCTAGCGGACACACTTCTTCGATACCATATCTATTACTTTTGTGATTCGATTTGGGTGCACCCCTCGATTTGGGAGTGTTGTTCGCGGTGTTGGGGTGGTAGCTGCTATGCCCAACATCAGTCCGGATCAGGCAACTACTAGTATCCTAGTTGGTATCGCCTCATGTACCTTGTCATACTTGTATTCCATTTATGCGCGACCACTACGATTTTGATTTGTACCTTTAGTATATGGATTGCCCTCTGGTGACTTCCGGTTTTGGGGAAACTACGGTCTTGTATATGCTTTTGGGAATAAACAGGTTAAGAGGTGTATGGGCCCTGCTTAACCCTACTTTGATATCTTTATATTACTGATAGACATTACCTACTTAGCGTACATTACTACCTAGTAGATAGTTTAACGGATCCTTAAAGGATGGGTATTCCAAACATCCTTTGAGTTACTTGTATTTCAATTGTTATTTCACTTGGGTTGGATTTATTAATATAAGAATGTTAATCCTGACTCGAGTGTCTTGTGTTTTGCTTTACGCTCGGGTCAGACTGAGTGGTTCAGCTTTCGAGACTCACCTTTGAAGTTGGAGCTTCGCTTGGAGATCCAGCTATCTATCCTGCTTTCAGATATTCGATGACTCCAGTGATGCATTCTGATTTGTATCTGATGTATCGTGTTACTCTTCCGTTGTATCTGGTTTAACTCTGATGTATCGTATTATTCTTCTGTTGTAAACTCTGATGTATTTTATATATTCATATAGTAGCTTCATGAACTACTATCTCTTTTATTTCCGCTGCAATTATTACTCTGTGTCTGTGATCTGTGATTATTTATTTACTGTATATGTTCAGTTTTGCCAATTTAAATTAACAACGCGGTATTTTGAGCAATTCAACTCCGGCATGAGTGTCTACCTATTCACTTATAATGGACGCGAATGGTCCAAAATTCTGGGTCGTTACAACGGAGATTTATAAAAAGAAGTTTTATAAATAAATATGGAGATTAATAAAAGGATTTTTATAAAAGAAATGAGTTTTGATTTCTATAAATGAATATTTTAAATTATGGTGGTATGGAAAGTATTTTATTCATACATAACACCAAATTCCGAGGTATGTAAACTCGTCTCTATCTATGAGAATTAAGAATGTATGTCAAGGTAATGATAGTTTTCTAACTTTTCCGACTTCATTGTTAATCGAGGGATAGCACAAGTTTGAAATCAGAAAGTGGGGTTAAGTATACTTGGTATAATTTTCATATGATCCATTTACTTTCAACAAAGTTGTTTTGGGTTTATTGTATCTATGTTTTAAATGGCATTTGTTTAAGCCAATAAGTATGGTTTTGGAAGTGAAATCTTTCTTAAGATTTTGTGAATATACTTATACTGATAAGATAAGTATATGGGCATTTTTCTAAGTATTGAAAGTGTGATCTTTTGTGAATATACTTATACCAATGAGATATGTATATGGATATTTTTCTATGTATTGAAAGTGTGATGATTTATGAATATACTTATACTGTTGAGATAAGTATATAAATACTTTTCCAAGTATTGAAAATAGTAGAGAGGGTTTGTGAATATATCTTTTGTAAAAGGTATTTTAATACGAATATAATCATGGTTGGTTAAATCTTTGATTGGATTGTTTGCTTATTTGATAGTTGAATAACCAACTATCAAATCTTAGCCACTTTTGAAACTATCGATTATTGATTCGTAGTTACCAGGATTGGATAAGCATGAGTTATCCGATAACCACTTTGAACCAACAAAAGTGTTCAAATTGGAAACATCGTGAAGATGATCGAAGACAGGGTTCTTTGAGGTGTAAGGGCTACTTGCTACTAACCCTGAGGTCAATTCCAAAAATGATGTAGTAGAAATAGTGCCTTCGGTTTGTTCATATCCTGAACAAATTGCATGGATGAATACTGGCATTGCATTGGTTCCTGGAGAGCAGTGTTAACATTCCAAGTGGGGTTTGCTAAGAGGAAAAGGTAATCATGGCCTCACAACCTTGTAATGACTAAAATCAGGGGATGCAGCAGATCTATATGGTTCTTTACCATTAGGGGAATCATTCCTTATATCTAGATTAATATTTATGGATTTTGGTATGCGTGGGCATGTAAAAGGGCGGGCCGGGTGCAATGTCTGCAGCTTTTATGCCTGAGGGATGATGTAATCTGGCTAAAGTCATGTTTGAGGGGCAAGTCGGCTCTGTGTTTGCGGGGATTGCAAGTTTTGCAACCTCGATACATTTTCTAGAGATGTACCATGACAGGTGGTACCCTCATGCCTTGTCAATGACGGAATCCATTTTCCAATACGTGCCTTACGATTTTAGTTGTATAACCTAGTATCGTTGAATGTAATTATGGTAACCATTCCAGATATGTTATATATTTATTTAAACCCTAGACATTATTATAATATCACAATATTTTCTTATAAAATGATTTGGTTATCTTAAGGTAAAACCTCGTTCGTGTCTATGTGTGGCGTGGTCTTACGAGATGCCTTTATTTTGAAAGGTTTTATAACATTAAAAATCCATGTGATTTGTGTTTCTCACGCTGGTTTACCAGACTGATCTGCGCGTTATTTTCTTATAATGCTTGGGTCAGCCGAGCATATTTCCAAATCTAGTTATGGATGCTTTGGAGCTCCAGGAGATGAGCTCGATGCCTCCAAGACGTATTCACGTATCTTTTATTTCAACTGCATTTCTTGTATTGTATTTATCAGCGTTTGTGAGGATAGGATGTTATAACTATCCAGGCTAATGATAAGTTAGTTTACTCTGATTGATATATGCATATTACAGTGTTCTTTTGTAAAGATCGTGTGTATATTATATATTACTCGTCACGATGTGAGAATCCATTCTGTCTTTTCTTTACTTTCACCCAACAATCTGTCTTTTCGGCAGTTGGATGCTTGACACGTAAATATCGTGGATGTTTTAGTGTCGGCGTTTAAGGGTTGAATAGGCATGTCGTCACATTTGGTATCAAAAAGGCTTGCCGTTGAATATAATTATGGGTAACCACACCAGATATGTCATATATTTATTTTAAACCCCAGACATTATTATAATATCACTGGATTTTCATATAAAATTATTTGGTTATCGTAAGGTAAATACCCGTCTGTGATTATATCTGGCGTGGTCTTACGAGATATCTTTATTTTTGAAAGGTTTTTATAACATAAAAGAAATTCAAATGTTTTGAGTTTCTCCTGCTGGTTTACCAAACTGATACGGGTGTTATTTTCTTACAATGCTCGGGACAGACCCGAGCATTTTTACAGAGTTAGCTTTAGACACTTTGGAACTTCAGGGGACGAGTTGGATGCCTCCAAGACATGATCTCATACTTTTATTTCCACTATATTTCTTGTTTTGTACAAATCAACATTTATAAGGTCAGTGTGTTATAACTGTCCAGGCTGATGATAGGTAGGACTCTGATTGGTTGAAGTATTCTTTGAAAAGATCATTTGGATAATACACATTACTCGTCACGATATGAGATTCTATTCTGTCCTTTCTTTTCTTTCACTCCAATAATATGTCTTTTCGACACTCAGATGTTCGACACGTGAATACCGTGGATGTATTATTGTCGACTTTTGAGGGTCGAAATGGCAGGACATTACACTTCGAGAAAGGATATCATACATCCATTGAGATTAGAGTACATAATGCTATCGAAATGTTGGGCAGTGTATTACTCATTGTCACTGGGACACCAAAGGGTTTACGTACTGATGGTTATTGGATAACTATGGGATGACTTACTTGAGAGTTTCTTGTTGGTTACTAACAACTAAGGTCAAACAGGAAATCTTGAAGTGACGATATTACATAGTTTTCTCTACTTAAAAATACTTTTTAAAGTTAATATGTATACTCCACTTTGGTTATAGTTAAATCATGGCATGATGAACATCAAGCGACCGTAGTTGTATCTGAATAGGACCATTGGAAATGAAACACTAGTAAATAGAGAATTCATCTCCTCAATTGTATGATGTTAGTATCACGGTCAACTGTAGTCAACTCAAAGTCAAAATCTCTTGACATAGTAGTCTGGATGGTTAATAATAAATGTTATTATCGAACCAGGGATTCTTATTTATGAACTAATTAATTTGAATATCGATGATATTGGAATTTCAATGAAAACCAATTTTCTCAAATTCTAACACACCGTAAAATTAACAGTAAATAATAAATAATTATTAAGGCTTATAAATAGAATTTGAGAAAACATTGGAATTTGACTATGAAACTTGCATAGTTGTGTTCGTGGCGATTTTATGAGCAACTTTCATATTTGGAGTTTGGCGAACGGTGTTCAAACGAAAAAGTTATCAGCATTTGAAGTTTTTAGAATGAAAATAATTAAAAAGGGGTAAAAAGGAATAAATTATATAATTGCGTGGACTCCATTGATCAAAACCATGGGCATGACCAGTTGACCCCTAGCAGTCCATCGCTGCCTATGGCCGGTCGATCGATCTGTGTGGGCTAGGTTGAACCTTGGTCGTACGATCTAGATTTTTTAATTTTAAATCTAGCGGATACGATTGATCGAGCGTCTATAAATACAGGCCCAACCCTTCACTTTTCTTCTCATATTTTCTAATCAAAGTAATGAAGCTATGTCATTTTCCCTTCTTCACTATTTCTATTCATTATAAAATATTATATTATATGTATACATAAAATCGGAGAAGGGCAAAAAATAAAAGGGAAGAAGAGAAGGAGCGAATCGATACTTCAAAAAAATGCAATTTCAATAATTATAAATCTATATTCCCATTAACCCCAAATATCTTTTTAGATGTGTAATCCTAATGGTGTGTATATATCTTGTTATACATATTTTTTTGGATTAGAAAGGAAAAGGAGTAAATTAAAGGGATAAATTCAGATTTGGGAGATTTGGAATGCTACAAAGGTGAGTGGGAAATTATACAATTTATATATGACAATAGAATTTAAATCGTTGAATTTTATTTAATTATTATGCCTATGCAAGATCTATGGAGTTGTTGGCTTAGAAAGAACGTATTCAATCTCACCTATATATTCTATAATTTAGGTAATTGGAATAAAATGGTATATACACCAAAATATGGGAATTAGAAATCAGTCCCTAAAATTAGTTAAAGTAGAAGTTGATTTCAGATTTAGGATAATTAGGTTGTAAATTGTTAATGTAGATTTAGATTGCCCTAATTTGATTTAGAATGTGAATTTCTATATTTTAATTTATTGGGAGCATTGTGGGTACAATTTAGTTATACTTTTTTGGTGTAATTTCCACAAATTATCTAATTTCATAACAATGTATAAAAAGTACGTCGTTTGAAATAATAAGGAATATACTAAAAATGAAAGAGATGTGTAAATTACATATGTTTTCTCTATACTTTGCACTGTGTTTTTATAAAAAAGAGAAAATTCCTTGTAATTTCAAACGAAGCAAAAGTCTCACCTTTGGATAATTTATGGAAAGTAATAACGGTAATCCTTTTTGGAAAGGGCAACTCTAATATATTAAAATTTAGAAATAAATGTTCCTTGTAGAATGCACAAATAGTGTATATTCTGGAATTCCTAAGTGTAGGAATTAATGAGTTATATATATACATATACATATATATATATACACACACATATAACCACGCCTACCGATTATGTATATATAGCGTAATATACGTCAATATTTGTATTAGTTATAATTAGGACGACTAGTTATTAATAGCATAGTAAACCATAAGACTATGAGGTTGAAATAGAAAATAGATAGTAACTCCAAAATTAGTAAGGAAATAAACGTGCAGTCAATAGGGAATTACTGGAATTAAATGTGGACATGAATGCGTTTAATGGGACTAGTTAAAGGATTTAATATGACATTTATGAAGATATGGAATATGCATGATAGGTTGAATTAGTATGAATAAATAAATGTCATTAATGATTGTCCAATTCGAATAATAATGACCCTTTATTACAGACAATTGACATTTATGAGACATAAGAGGAAATTACAGAATATACATAATATGTGTATAAGATAGGAATTAAATGCTACAAGGTAGTATAATTTTCATAGTGGGAAATTATATAGCCTTAATAATACGTTTAGGACGAGCGTGAATTAGTGGGCTAGCCCAATATTTAGGCCTAGGATGATTGGTTTGGTTTAGTAATTATTGGAATGCGAGGTCAGTAGAGTTACACAACAGAAGTCCGCCCTTCACTTAGAAGCTGCCGGTAGTTTTGTATATTTGCTACCGATGTGAGACATCTCCAACCATTGGACCCATGGAGAAAGGATATACATTTGCATATAGGTAAGGGAAAATATACCAAAGGTTCGCCTCAGATTTAAAGTATTAAATGACTCGGTACTTTTAGAGTTGTCAAGAGGTTTACTTCAGGGTGGAAGGTATTAAATAGCTGTTGGTTCTGCCTCCTCCCTATTTAAGAAGTTTTAAATAACCAACGATGGTACCTAATAGGGAAATGGGGTTTGCTTCAATTCTAACAAGAGGTATTAAGTAACTAGAATGAGCATTTTCCTTGACTTACATTGGATTAGTCCAATCGAGATTTCAGCTATGGGAGCATTTTCCTTGACTTACACTTAGCGCTCCCTCCATGGGTCCTCTATTAGGGTTAAGATCGGCTTGTCCCCTTGCTTGAAGACATCGGCGAAACCAAATTGGGACGTTCATGCCCAGAATCTCAGTCGCATCGCCTAAGCCTGAATCTCTCATCTTCTATCTATGATTTAGGAATTTATTAGCAACTTTTAACATATAAAATTGCAAGAATAGAGAAAGAGTTATTCACATTATATAAAATATTTTGAAAAGCTTATATCTATACATACATATATATACACCTTGGAAACTCATTTTGAAAATCTTTTTGGAAAACCTTTTGAAAAACATTTGGAATTCCCTTTTCTTTTCAAAAACATTTCAACTACGTTCTATTAATACGTCCATAATCCCTAAGGAATTCCAAATCTAAGCTTTGATACCAACTATGACAACCCACACCTCCTAACACATCGATCCAAAGCCTATGGTGACTTTCGAACTCGCGTCAGTGCCAAGAAGCATGAGCTGTCTGGATGTTTATAGCATTATAGAGACTAAAGATATACAGATATGATCTAAGATATACTACACTTTCAAAACTTATAGCGGAAGACAACAAAATACAAAAAAGAAAATAACCATCTCAGACAATATCTCAAAACATAGTCTCTGAAACAATATGTAGTCAAATCCAGAGTGCACAGAAATACGATACATAGTCTGATAAATACTAGGTACCGAATAAGATAGATAGTCATATGGAGAGTAAAATAAAATGACAAGCTACTCCAACGATGAGCTTGCCTCTCCACGTACTAATCACGGGCTTATCACCTGCTGCCCTATCCTCTTATGGTGGGGAAAAGAAAGGAAAATAGGTAGGTTAGACAAAAGTCTAGTGAATGAGTACACAATTAATATATGGTGATCATATGCAGTTGACTTAATACTCTATGTGACCTAAGGTGTACTAAGAGTGTTCTTGAATTACTTGTTTACTTTATTTAAGGGGTTTAACTCAATACACACCTACAAAAACTACTTGTGTAGGCTCATACATAGGATCAAACAACTGATCGAACCTATAGACAACTATTGATCGGCTAATAACTACTGAAACTTTTCCAACATAGGGTTACCCTATAATTTCCTTTATGAGGCTGCATCTCTCATATTATGACTAGCGTAACTATTCTGCATAGGTTTCCCTACAATTTTTACCATGGAACTTAGTTTCTCACAACTACGACTACACATACCCCTATTATGCATTGAGGGGGAGCCCACAATGCCGACTTGCGAAGTGTTTCATTCTCTGCATCCATGTTCACCTCTCAATGGTAATGTAATGCCTCTTATTGCACGTGCCGGGATCCAACAACAATAAAGTATCACGTCGTGTCAGTATCCGTGAATACCAAGGAACTCCCATTGTGTCAGGCCACACACTTCATCAAGCATTAGTCAGTGTTGCGCATCCACCGTAGAACCTCCCATGAGTGCCATTTGCGATAGAATCGCCCTAGTTGAATATCAACCCATGCTGGATAAAGAACATTTACCCACCCCCTCTATGTCATAGTATCGTCTCATAGGGAACCAGCTTCCATACTCTTAACATATATATATATATATATAATATACTGCTAATAAATTTATTTACCACTTGTGCCATAGGTCGAGATTCAAATTGCATTTAGGAAATGCCAACCGGTCGATCGCCTGATTCTGGAGCGGTCGACCGCTTGCTGTCGACCACTGCAGATAGTGCGGTCAAATGGTCGCCATCGATTAAGGTTTTTAAGTGTCTGATTTTCATTTTTTGGGTTGATTAATTATTATTTAATTACGTTCTTTCCTAAATTAGTGAGTTGTAGAGTAATTACAGTGAACCAACTTTTACAATTCCCTAAATTTCTTATTTGAATTCAATTTACAGATTTGCTGAGAAACAGTTCAACCTAGGGTTACTATTAACATCCATATTCACAAGTTATAGGAATTTCTACTTGATTAGAAAAGGGTTTTAATCCTAGACTAATTCCTATTTGACAGGTATCAAGTTAATTTGTTATTAAATCTTAGATCCAAACGATATGATTCACAATTTAGTTTCTAAAAACCTAAATTAGATAGGGTATATTAAAATTAACTACATATAAATCATCTTATTAAAAATATACCCACTCACCTCAGATCCAAGCTTTCCTTTGACTCCCGTCTGGAAATCTTCTCCCGTTTGTTATTTGTTTGCTTGATTTGATCTTCTTAGATTCCTTTACTTTATTCTTATTTTTTAAAGAATTTTATAAGTTGAGGAGAAAGGAATTGATAGAGTTTTGGTACACAGATAGATTTCTAATGAATTAGGGTTTAGGTTAACTATGTATTTGTAGAGGATTTGGATTAAAACTGACCATTGATCAACCCTAGGAGAATATTTTCTTACATCATGTATGCAAATCCTATACTTCGTTATCAAATATAAATATTTCTATAAATCCGGGATGTTGGCTGCTCAAAATTATCAATCTGAAACATCAAATGATTGATCGCTAGGTCCTGACTATGAGAAATGCGGATTATGGATCTTAAGGCTAGTATAAACACTAGAAGGGGGGTGAATAGTGTTTTAAGGAATTACTAATTCTTTTTGAATTTATATTAATTTGAACACAAATGTATGCAATATTCAGACACAGATATGATCACAGATTCAAACACAGATGCAAATATAAAGTAAAAGCAGTAAAGGAAAGAACACACCGGATTTTATACTGGTTCGGAGTTACCCTACATCCAGTCCCGCACACAAGTACGGATTTCCTTTCAAAAACAATATTTACAATTACAACCCTCGATTTCAAGGCCACGAGGTACACCACTCCAGATTCACAATCCTCTGGGAAGAGATACTTGATTTCCCAGGCAACAAGTTCACCCAATTGATTTCCTAGGCTACAATCATACCTTTTCTCACTTGATTGATTTCCAAGGCTACAATCACATATTTTCTCACTTGATTTATTACAAAGAAGCCTATAACTCTGAATAGCACTGGGATCTTGTTGAGATAGTGATAGAGAATCAAACCAGAAATGATCTAGTTAAATTCAATGGTGATTTCGGCAGAGTAATGGTAAGAATATATATAAAGAAATGTGAAAAAAGAAGAGGAGTGAAAACCAGAAAAATATTATTAAAAATTCGTTGAAAACATCCCCTATTTATAAAAGAACAACATCCATGTCTATTCGTGAAAGGTTATGGCGAATAGACACTTCTTTTGAAATTCAAATTTTTGAAACATACTGCCACTATGTTGACATGGGTATCTTGGGTATGTCGACATCCGAAAGGAAATTTTGGTGATTTGTTTTTCTTTGAAAATTACTTCTATCTTATATTAAAACTATTTTAAACTTTATAAATATACTTAACTATAGTTAAAATACATAAGTAAATATAGAGAATAATATATATAAAATTTTACTATAATTTTATATTTAAATCTAAGTATAAATATATTATAATTAAAAGATAGATTAAAACAAACGAAGTTTAAAACAAGAGTTTATTTAAAAACAAAATCAAAGAATATTTTAAGGCTAAAACATCTTTTTGAAAATCATTTGAAAAGATAATTTTTAAGGCTAAAACATTTTGAAAAGCAGTTTTGAAAATCATTTTGAAGTAGTTTTGAAAGCTTCTTCCTGCAGAATATCTCATCACATCAGGACTCGAGAACTTGTACAAAAACAGGATGTTCGTGGGTTTGTAAGCCACTTGTCGTAGGTTTGTAAGCTACTTGTCGTGGGTTTGTAAGCCACTAAAAAGGTAGAAATGGGTTCCATCCCAAATGAAATATGGAGTGAAGATTTCAGTGCTATTATGAAGTTTTAACATAATTCTAGACTCAATACTTATCTTGTACTATTTGATAATCTTGCTATTCTTGATATTCTTGATACTTATGAGTCTTCAATCTTGATATCTTGAATCTCTATACTGTACAGTCTTCATTCTTGATACCTGCATGGTCAAATCCTGCATATACATATATATATCTAAACTATAATGTTAGTATTTATATTTTATAAACTTATCTATGGTTGTTGTCATCAAAACCATCATCTCAAGGACTAACAATCTCCCCCTTTTGGATGATGACAACCTTTGTTTATAAAATATTATTTCTATCCTAATGACCCCCCCTAAAACTAATAACTCCCCCTTAATCTATGCCTAACTATCCTATATTTTATACTTCTCCCCCTTTGTCATCCACAAAAACTAACTCCAAACTATATAACTCCCCCTTAGTTTAATATTAAATTATTATAATGATAGTGTTATCATAAATAATCAACACTTAAATATAAAACTAAAACTTTAGTCCTAAATTACAAACTCTCCTAACTAAGAATCTTTATATGATAATATTTGTAATATACAAATCATTTATATTGTTATATTTACATGAGCGTAGAGAATTTAAGTAAAAACATACAACAATAGGAAAGAGGAAAGAGAAATTAATGCGTGTCCTTAAAAATGGGAGATCTATGAACCGAACAATTTGGATAGTGGAAACAAAAATTTCCACGTTGTTCAACAAGATTTCCATCTTTGTCAAAGCACACTTCGCCAACGCAAACGACTTTGTCGTTATCTTCAGCGTGCTCTTCTTCCATGGGAGCTTCTTCTTCTTCTTCCTCGCTGTCCTCTTGCACTTGATCTCCTAAAGACTCTTCATCAATCAAGATCGGATTATCATGATTGTCCATTAGAAATTTTTGCAAATTTCTAAAATTTTGCCTTGCCGTTCTTGTTCTTTGGCCAGTCTAAGTTGTACCACTTGAATTTCAGTCATTAGTTGCAGTGCATCCTTCAAAGAATCCTCCATTTTCATCACTCGTGCAAGTGTAGTTCGTTGAAACGGTCCAGAAGTAGGAGAAGGGAACGAAAAGATTGAATTTTTGTTTGATTTGGAAGAGGAGGCCATTGTTTAATTGTTTTCAGAAGATAGAACAGAGAAAGAACAGAAAGAATGATCCAATTTTCGAAATAAGAAGAATATATAACCACTTATTTGAATTTTGGTGGGAAAAATTCAAAAATAAAAAAAATTGTTATATGTCGACATGGTTAGGAGGGGGATGTCGACATGGTGCTTGATATTTTTACTATTTGATTTATTTTTAATTTAATTTTTAATTATACTTTGTTATTTATATTTTATATTTCAGTTATTGAACAAATACCTAATTCTCTTCTTAATTTAGTAAATATAGATTTATTTAAGGGTTTTGTTAATATATCAGCAATTTGATTCTCAGAATTGATATAATCGAGAGTAATTACTTCCTTACTTATATTATCTCTGAGAAAATGATTTCTGATATCAATATGTTTAGTTTGAGCATGATGAGTAGTATTTTTTGATAAATTTATTGCACTAGTATTATCACAATAAATTGGTGATCTTGAGATATTTAAACCAAAATCTTTTAAAGTTTGTTGCATATATATTACTTGAGAACAAGCTAAAGCAGCAGAAATATACTCTGCTTCAGTTGTTGATAAAGAAACTGTGTTTTGCTTTTTACTAAACCAGGAAATCAGAGAATGCACCAAAAAGTGACAAGTTCCACTTGTACTTTTTCGGTCTGACTTACAACCAGCATAGTCAGCATCACAGTAAGATATTAATTCAAAAGAATCATTTTTAGGATAAAATAAGCCATAGTCAATGGTGTGTTTAATATATCTTATGATACGTTTTACAGCTTTTAAGTGGGTCTCTTTAGGTTGGGATTGATATCTTGCACAGAGGCAAACGCTATGCATGATATTAGGTCTACTAGTAGTGATATAGAGTAGTGATCCAATCATTCCTTTATATAATTTTTGATCTACATCTTTCGAGAGATCTTCTTTACTTAGGTACTCATTGATTGCCATGGGAGTGGATTTTCCACTTGCAGTAGTCAAACCAAATTTACTAACTAGGTCTTTAGCATATTTTTCTTGACTAATAAAGATACCATTATCTAATTGTTTTATTTGTAATCCTAGAAAGAAGTTTAATTCACCCATATGACTCATCTCAAACTCTTTTGTCATTATTTCAGAAAATTCTTTATTCATTTCAAAATTAGTTGATCCGAAAATGATATCATCTACGTAAACTTGTACTAGTTGAATATCATTTTTATTTCTTTTAATAAAAAGAGTATTATCTACTTTACCAATTTCAAAGTTTGATTGAAGTAAGTAAGATCTTAGTCTATCATACCAGGATCTAGGAGCTTGTTTTAGACCATATAGAGCTTTCTTAAGTTTGTAAACATGATTTGGAAATTTTTCATTTTCAAAAAGTGGTGGTTGTTCAACATATACTTCTTCTTTTACAAATCCATTTAAAAAGGCACTTTTAACATCCATTTGAAATAATTTGAAAATATTATAATTTGCGAAAGCAAGTAGAATCCTAATGGCTTCTAATCTTGCTACGGGAGCAAAGGTTTCATCAAAATCTATTCCTTCTTCTTGACAATAACCTTGAGCGACTAACCGGGCTTTATTTCTAACGACCTCACTTTGTTCATTCATTTTATTTTTATAAACCCATTTTGTTCCAATTATAGTTTTATTTTCAGGTCTAGGAACAAGTTCCCAAACATCATTTCTAGTGAATTGATTTAATTCTTCTTGCATAGCCAAAATCCATGAATCATCAGTTGATGCTTCTTTTGGATTTTTGGGTTCAATAGTTGATATAAAAGCTACATTGCTCATTTTACTTACTTGATTCCTAGTTGTAACAACAGATTGCATATCTCCTAGAATATTTTCTATGGGAAGATCTTTTAAAAGTTTAATCCTTTTATTAGGATGATTAAATTCATTATTAGTTTCAATTGACTCTTGATTTTGAGTAATTAAATCCTCTTCATCATTTGTCTCTACAAAATTTTTGGGATTTTCATCGAATGAAACATGCATTGTTTCTTCAATGGTGTTAGTTCTTAAATTAAACACTCTGTATGCTTTTCTTCTAGTAGAATATCCGATAAAGATACCTTTGTCGGATTTATGATCAAATTTATCTAAGTCATCTTTTGTATTTAAAATAAAACATTTACTTCCAAAAATTCTAAAAATAAGATACCTTAGGTTTCTTTCCGTGAAGAAGTTCATAAGATGTCTTATCAGTTAAAGGTCTTATTAAGATTCTATTTAAAATATAACAGGCGGTAGCAACTACTTCTGCCCAAAAATGTTTTGGTAAATTACTATCTAAAAGCATAGTTCTCGCACACTCTTGAATCATCCTATTTTTACGTTCTACTACTCCGTTTTGTTGTGGAGTTCTTGGAAATGAAAAATTATGAGTTATCCCCTTTTTATTGCAGAATTTCTCAAACTTTTCATTTTCAAATTCACCACCATGATCACTGCGGATGGTTATAATTTTTACAGAAAGTTGATTTTGAATCCTTTTTGTAAAGTTCTTAAAACATTCAAAAGTATCACTTTTATGTTTCAAAAATACTGTCCATGTAAATCTAGAATAATCATCTACAATTACAAAAACATATTTACTGTGATTTATTGACTGAATTTGAGATGGACCAAATAAATCAAGATGCAGTAATTCAAGAGGTTTTGAAGTTGAAATCATATCTTTTAATTTAAAGGAACTTTTTCTAAGTTTTCCTAATTGACATGCATCACATAAACTATCTACTTTAAAATTCATTTTAGGGAGACCTCTTACTAGATCATGTTTTGACAGTCTAGATAAGAGTTTGAAATTCAAATGCCCAAATCTCTTATGCCAAATCCAAGGGTCACTTGTATTTGCCAAAAGACACAAGTTATCATTTGAAACTTTCATACTAAGAATATAAATATTCTTTTTCCTAATTCCCTCAAATATTATGGTTGAATTATTATCTTCAATGTGACACTTATCTTTTTCAAATTTAATTTTATATCCTTTATCGCAAAGGTGACTAATACTTAGCAAATTATGTTTCAGATTCTTAACTAGCAAAATGTTAGTAATAATAGGAGTTTTAGAGTTACCGACATTGTCGATGCCAATCGCATATCCTTTTGGGTTGTCTCCAAAGTTAACCAATCCACCGTCTTTGTATATTATATCATTTAGCATATCCGGATTACTAGTCATGTGTCTAGAACATCCACTATCGAGTATCCATTTATTCTTTTTGATCTGCACAATTTGTCCATTGTGGATTATTCCTCAACACTCATAAAACATGTTTCCTGCACATCATAAAAACCTTGTGAACGATTTGACTTTGAATATAGATTATATGCAGACTTATGATACAATGATGATTTGAATATTTTTAAACAAGTATTAACAAAATTTTCAAATATAGCCATTAAATTTTTTTCTAAATTCAGATTATAAAACTTTGAAAACCTTGCTCCGATACCAAAGGTGAGAAATGCGGATTACGGATCTTAAAGCTAGTATAAACACTAGAAGGGGGGGTGAACAGTGTTTTAAGGAATTACTAAATCTTTTTGAGTTTATATTAATTTGAACACAAATGTATGCAATATTCAGACACAGATATGATCACAGATTCAAACACAGATGCAAATATAAAGTAAAAGCAGTAAAGGAAAGAACACACCGGATTTTATACTGGTTCGGAGTTACCCTACATCCAGTCCCGCACACAAGTACGGATTTCCTTTCAAAAACAATCTTTACAATTACAACCCTCGATTTCAAGGCCACGAGGTACACCACTCCAGATTCACAATCCTCTGGGTAGAGATACTTGATTTCCCGGGAAACAAGTTAAACCAATTGATTTCCTAGGCTACAATCACACCTTTTCTCACTTGATTGATTTCCAAGGCTATAATCACATCTTTTCTCACTTGATTATTTACAAAGAAGCCTATAACTTTGAATAGCACTGGGATCTTGTTGAGATAGTGATAGAGAATCAAACCAGAAATGATCTAGTTAAATTCAATGGTGATTTCGGCAGAGTAATGGTAAGAATATATATAAAGAAATGTGGAAGAAGAAGAGGAGTGAAAACCAGAAAAATATTGTTCAAAATTCGTTGAAAACATCCCCTATTTATAGAAGAACAACATCCATGTCTATTCGTGGAAGGTTATGGCGAATAGACACTTCTTTTGAAATTCAAATTTTTGAAACCAACTGCCACTATGTCGACATGGGTATCTTGGGTATGTCGACATCCCAAAGGAAATTTTGGTGATTTGTTTTTCTTTGAAAATTACTTCTATCTTATATTAAAACTATTTTAAACTTTATAAATATACTTAACTATAGTTAAAATACATAAGTAAATATAGAGAATAATATATATAAAATTTTACTATAATTTTATATTTAAATCTAAGTATAAATATATTATAATTAAAAGATAGTTTAAAACAAACGAAGTTTAAAACAAGAGTTTATTTAAAAACAAAATCAAAGAATATTTTAAGGCAAAAACATCTTTTTGAAAATCATTTGAAAAGATAATTTTTAAGGCTAAAACATTTTGAAAAGCAGTTTTGAAAATCATTTTGAAGTAGTTTTGCAAGCTTCTTCCTGCAGAATATCTCATCACATCAGGATTCGAGAACTTGTACAAAACCAGGGTGTTCGTGGGTTTGTAAGCCACTTGTCATAGGTTTGTAAGCTACTTGTCGTGGGTTTGTAAGCCACTAAAAAGGTAGAAATGGGTTCCATCCCAAATGAAATATGGAGTGAAGATTTCAGTGCTATTATGAAGTTTTAACATAATTCTAGACTCAATACTTATCTTGTACTATTTGATAATCTTGCTATTATTGATATTCTTGATACTCATGAGTCTTCAATCTTGATATCTTGAATCTCTATACTGTACAGTCTTCATTCTTGATACATGCATGGTTAAATCCTGCATATACATATATATCTAAACTATAATGTTAGTATTTATATTTTATAAACTTATTCTAAGGTTGTTGTCATCAAAACCATCATCTTAAGGACTAGCACTGACTGATCGACCGCTACATGTTGTACGGCGACTCCCTAGGGTGTCAACCATTGTTTTTATTTTTGTTAATTAACTTCTTCATATTAGCTCCGATTTCAAAGTACTATATATGAAAATCATCTAGAAAATTGCTATGAATGCAACGGTGCAAGTTTTGTAGTCAGATTTGGACATTTATAAAATTTTTGATTTTTCCCTTGTTATATTTTAAACTTAATTCTTTTATTAAATTCTCTCTTAAATTTTCAAGGTGTTAAACATGTCAAAAATATGGATGTGTTCATGTTGTGATGGTGAGGCTAGCCATGCTATTCATTCTGCTTGAAGTTAAGTGTGGTGATGGCAGGAGGTACGTGAATTCGCGACACAGTTATGGCTATTAATTCGACGATGGCCAAAGGAGATGAGGGTGGTACCAGTAGGTGCAACATAACACATTGACTTCAGTGGTGAAAATAGTTTGGTCTTAGGTGGCCGAAAGTGGGGGCTATATAGGTGGAAACATGGAGATTTGGTGGCAGTCAGGTGGAGATGAATAGTGTCAAACTCATCGTGGTGGCCATAGGGTGGCTCAGTTTTGGACTCTGGTCTGAAATACTATGGGGCGTGGTTGTTCGTGGCACAGGGTGACGATGTAAGGTGGAGCAAGGTCGTTGGTTTTGAGTTCCTGAATGTGCATGCTCATAAAAAAGGAAAGCTTTTAAAAACCCTTATAAATTTAAATATATTATTCAAAGTTTATAATTTATTAAACTATAAAGTATAAATTTCCAATTAAACCCTCAAACTTGAATTAGTTATATCTTCTTCATACGAGATCTGATTAAGACACGGTTCGCATCATTAGAATCGTTATGACACGTGGAATATTTAATATAACTTATTCACCCATTTGAAGAAAGAAATATAAAGTTATGGAATAAAACTTGTATTTTTAGTTTGAATTATTGTACTCTTGATTTGAATTCGAATTAAAAGATGAAATCCTATATAAATAGTTCAAAATGTCTTTGGCTTGAAAAAAGGGGATATTTTTATAATTTAAAGATTAAAGGAGCTTTTATACAATAAATATTGATTTATATCATAAATAATTTGAGTTTAAATTTAAATCATAATATATAAATGGTTTAAATATATAAGCTTTTCTATAAGGAGAATTTTGGAGAATTATTGAGATGTTTGAAAATACTTAATAAATGAATTTGAAATTCATTTACTATATAAATACAAGTATTTAATTTTGGAATTGAGTATTAAATGATATTGAAAAATACCTGGTTAAATATAAAAGAATTTATAGTATGATTTCAAAGAAAGAAAACCAAGTATATAAGTTAATATTTTAGAAAATATGGGTATATTTTATAAAATATTAAATAAGAGTTTAAATTAGGCAAATAAAAAATTTTAAAACCCAAAGTTTTTAATAATAAATTAAATATGAATAAGGATAAAAATATTATTTTACATAAAAGGACAAAATAATAATTATTTTTACAAAAGTTGGAATTAGGCCTCGGGACCTATTCCATTGCATCCAGAACGTCGTTTAAAGTCAGAAAACATACATAAGTTGCTAAATTAGATAACACGGAGCGAAAATAGTGAAAAATATAGTTGGTGGCATTTTCGTATATATGCATTTCAAAAAATTAGCTTAGAAACCGTAGTTCTCAACTATAAATAAAGGCATATGCCTCCACTCTTCTCACTCAGGAATCCTATCCTTCGCCTTCTAAACATTTATTCTTCCTCTTCTTCTTCCTCAAAAAGAAATTATAATTTGAAACAAAAAAAGCAAATAAAAGAAAAGAAAAAAGAACTGAAGTTTTAACGTTTTGAGAGCTCTCGTAATGGCAATTTCTTGCTTTCAAAATTCAAATTCTTCATTCCATTCTACCAATTCTTATTCTTGTTTCCTAAAATCTAATTCATCGTCCCAATCTATCAAGCAATCAAATTTGAATAATCGATTCATTTATCCTCGTCGTTCTTATGCTCAAGTAGTTAAATCTTGTTCGTTTAATGTTCAGTCTCATAAATACAACAACCCAAAGAAACTCTGGATTGAAAGAAAAAGAGGGAAAAAAATTTGTTTTCATTGTGGAGACGATAACCATTTTGCAAAGCAGTGTAGAGATCCAATACAATGTTTTGCGTGTGGGAACTTTGGTCACAGAAAATTTGATTGTCCATCAAAATCATTATCTATCTCCAGTAAATCTGTTCCCTATCCTTCTTTGGTTGATCATGGGTTCCAGTTCGTTTTGAAATGTATGCTATTAAAAGGTCTTATGCTTGATAATCTTTGGCAAATGAGAGATGAAGGTATTAAATATTTGGAGGAGATGTTTTTACATTTCGACGATATAAACTCGCCCAACTTTGGTAAGGGTTATCGGGATAGATTTGGAGATCCTGAAGTCCACTTTGGTAAATCAGATACTTTCTCTATCAATTCAGAATCAAAGAATATATCCTGTAAACCCATTCCCTGTCCTTCTTTGGTAGACCAAGGATTTCAGTTTGTCTTGAAATGTATGTTATTAAAAGGGTTATTACTAGATAATCTTTGGCAAATGAGGGATGTGGGTATTAGATATTTGGAGGAGTTCTTCAATCATTTCGATGCTATAAATTCACCTAACATTGGTAAAGGTTATCGTGATAGATTTGGTAATCCCGATGAATATTTTGGTAAATCTGGTTCTTATTCTAACAACATTGATTCGAGTGAAAGCAGAGAGGATATATTGGATGGATATAATAACTGTGTAGATTTTAGTGTCAATGCTATGATAGAATGCATCGCGTATTTGATTCTATGCTTCTGGATCCTAATGTTTCCTTATTGTCTGAGAATTCTTATTTGCCAAAGGAAGATGTAATGCCATTTAATGCTGTTTCTATCTTGATGGATTTTGGAAATGATACTGGGTTATGTGACGATGGTTTCTTTCAGGTAAATAAAAAGAGAGATAGAGTAAAATCTCGGGATAAATGTTTTTTTGAATTATCTACCAAAGAATCCATTTGAGTGCCTTGAATCTTCGATAGCTTCTGAACTAATTTCTGAAAGTCATGGTGTTGTAATGAGATCAGATTGTTCTATTGATAGCTTTGATGATACAAATCTACATGCATCAAACAAGAGAGATGAGAGTTCGCATGACTGTAATAGTATGATTATAGTAGTTGACAATCTTGTAAGGCATGGTATAGATAATGTTAGGGAAGGCTATTCTTTGTTAGACAGTGCCACTGTGAATCAACTTAAGTTAGCGAGTGATAATATTATGGGGAATATTGATTCTAATTCAGATGTTAATTGCAATGATAAGTGGATGGTTGTTTTGGATGATAAGTTGCTGCTTGCTACCGATCCTTTCGAACTGGAGAGAGTTGAAATAGAGACCATACTTATTACTGGTGATTTAGAGGTGCTTTTGTAGAGGGACACTACTGACCGTTTACACAAATCTTTAACTGAATCTAATGAAGAGAATTTGGCTACGTCCATTGTTAAATTCATTGATATGTCAGATGGAATCAGTGTGCATGTTGATACAGGTGTAAACAGTGCAGTCGATTTGCATGCTTCAAGTTCTATTATTTCAATGGCTGTTAATCTTTCAGGTGAATGCAATGTTAGGTCAGGCAAAAATGTTGATTATACTGGAGTTAAGTCTGGAGATAACCCAATCGAGTTAGGTGATTGTTTTGTTGGTGATGTTTGCACTGTTAAGCCAGATTTGAACTGTGTTGCTGTGTTGAATAAAAGGAAGTCAATTGGCTTAGGGAACTAATAAATTGGTAGGAAATTCTGTAAATAATGCTGTCATAAATAAGCAAGCGCGTGATGACTTGGCTTCTGGAGATATAATTGATTCAGGGTATTACTATAGCGTGTCAAATGGTGGGAGCGTTAACCAGTTTGCTTCTTGTTCATCTTTGTCTAAGAAAGGTAAGAGAAGGAAGATAGTTGCTAGTGGATCTGTTAGACGTAGTGCCAGGATCCGAAGTAATCAGTCTCAGTCTATGGGTGAGTTACCTGGTTCGAGCGCCAAGAGTGGCACTACGAATTCAGGCTCAGGTATGCGCTTTGATTTGGGTAGTATGTATTCTTCGTATGCTTTAAGCAATTTGTCTTCTTCTGAGTTTAGTAAGTTAGCTTCTGATACTTGTTTCATTTTTTCTGATGCTGAGATTGATCGAGAGTATATTATTTGTAGGGAATTGGATAGGGCTAGATCTGTTGGTTTATGAGGATTATTAGTTGGAACTTAGAGGTTTACATGATTTAAATAAGTGTGACAAAGTTAGAACTTTTTTAAAGACTATTATATTGATATTGCTATCCTTCAGGAAACTAAAATTGATTGTCCAGATATTAGATTCTTTAGAAGATTAGGTGGTTATCATTTTAGAAAATGGGCTTTTTTACCCTTTGTAGGGCTTCTGGGGGTTTAATGATTGGGTGGCGAGATAATTATTTTAAACTTCTTCAAAGTATTTCAAAACAACATTCATTACACATTATTTTTATTAATCTTGTTGATAATTCTTTTTTAAACATTTCTAATGTTTATGGGCCTAATTCAAAAATAAATCGTCAGATTTTATGGAATGAATGCCTAGAGTTCAAATCTTTAGCTCCGGGCTCTTAGATATTGGGGGGGGAGGGATTTTAACGTTACGCGTTTTTTGGGAGAGCGTTCTCCACAGGAAGGAGATTTCTCTACTATGAAGGAATTTGACCAATTTATTATTAATTCTAATTTGATAGAAATCCCTCTTTCTAATAGAGAATTTACATGGAGTAATACTAGGGAATCCCCTTCTTTGGCTCTTCTTAATAGGTTTTTCGTTAGTGATGAGATAGAGGATAAATTTCCCATTTGCAAAGCTTCTGGTTTGCCTTACACTTATTCCGATCATTGTCCTATTATTCTCACTTGTGAAAAGCATAGGGTAGTTAATAGATCATTTAAATTTGAAAAAATGTGGCTTTTAGAATCTTGTTTTTTGAATTTAATTAATAATAAGTGGACCTCTTTGAATTTTTATAATATTAGAAATAAGGATAATTCTGCTAAAAATTTTGTTTTAAAACTTAGGAATCTTAGGAATTTTCTTAAAAATTGGAATAAAAATGTTTTTGGTAATATAAAATTTTAAAAAGATAATATTCTTAATGATATGCTTAAAATTAATAAGATTGAAGAAACTAGACAACTAAAATTAGGAGAGCGTAACGTTCTCGCTAATCTAAAAGTGGATCTTAATTCTATTTTAGAAAAGGAGGAGGTTATGTGGAAACAGAGATCCATAATACAGTGGATTAATGAAGGTGATAATAATACCAATTTTTTTCATAACATGGCTAATGGTAGAAAGCGTATTAATACGATTAATTCCATTATTTGTAATAATGAAGAATTAGTTGATCAGAGAGACCTTAATAAGGATTTTACAGACAATTATAGAGATATTTTTGGTAATAAAAATAAACTTAGAATAAATGTTAGATGGAATGATATTTATCCGTCTGATTCTAATGTTGATCTTACTGAGTTAGATAATCCTTTTACTGAAGAGGAAATTTGGAAAGCTATTAATGACATGCCTAGTGATAAATCTCCGGGTCCGGATGGGTTCCCTATTTTATTTCATAAAACTTTTTGGGATGTTTTAAAATTAGATCTAATTAATATGTTTAATTATTTCTATAATGGAAATTTGCAATTAGGAAGATTCAATTTTGCAAATGTTATTTTATTACATAAAAAAGTAGGTGCTAATAATTTAAAAGATTTTAGACCTATTTCATTGATTAATTGTTCCGTTAAAATTATTTCAAAAGTTTTAGCTAATAGACTGAGTATAAGAATGAATGATTTAATTGACTGTTCACAGTCTGCCTTCATTAAATGGAGAAATATCACTGATGGGGTGGCTGTTGTTCAAGAATATATAAATCACTGTTGTGAGAATAATATTACCTGTGCAATCTTAAAACTAGACTTCGCTAAAGCTTTTGATTCGGTATATTGGGATTTTCTAATAGATATTTTTCATGCTAGAGGTTTTAGTCATAGATGGATTAGTTGGATAATGAATTTTCTTAAAACTGGTAACTCTAGTATTATGGTCAATGGTATTTTAGGTAATAAAATTCAATCTAAGGGAGGTTTAAGGCAAGGGGATCCTTTATCGCCTCTTTTATTTAACTTAGCCGCAGACGTTTTTGCTAAGATAATTAAAAAAGCGGTTGATGATGGATCTTTGGAAGTATAGGTAATGATGTATCACGTAACGGTATATCAGTCCTCCAATTTGCAGACGATACCTTGCTTTTTTATTCTCATTTACCTAGACACATTATTTCTCTTAAGTTTATTCTATATAATTTTGAACTTCTATCAGGTTTAAAAATTAATTTTGATAAAAGTTCTATTTTAGTTTTAAATATTTTGAGAAAGTTGAAATTTAGCTGCCAATACGCTAAATTGTAAAACTATGATTTTTCCTTTTGATTTTCTTGGTTTCGTGATTAGACCTACTAAACTAAAACATGAAGATTGGTTTATAATCATAGATAAAATCAAAAATAGGATTTCTAATTGGAATGGGAGATTTTTATCTAGAGCAGGTAGACTTGTACTAATTAATTCTGTTTTATCATCTCTCCTGATTTATTGGATGTCTATGCATCTTTTCCATGACTGGGTGATTGATAAAATAGATAAATTTAGAAGAGATTTCTTATGGAGTGGTGAAAATTCTAACAGCAGTATAAAATGTTTGGTAAATTGGAAAACTGTTTGTAAATCCAAAAAGGATGGTGGTTTAGGAGTTATTAATTTGCGTAATATGAATTTGTCTCTTTTAGGTAAATGGTTATGGAAATTCAAGGATATAAATGATAATGCCACTTGGAAAGAAATTATCCCTAAATATTACTACAATGGTAGTAATAATTTATATCAAATTACTCCTTCGGTAATCCGTAAACAATCTTATTTTTGGAAATCCATTTTAAAAAATCTTAAGATTTTTAACTTAGGCACTAAAATTATAGTTCATTCAGATAATAATACTTCTTTTTGGCATAACAGTTGGATTTCTGTTATTCCTCTTATGATCGAGTATAGAGAGTTGTATAATATTTGTAATTTTAAATATGCAATAATTTCAGAAGTTATTTCTCCCGAAAACGTCCCTCTTTGGAATTTTAGCTTTAACAGAATGCTTGTAAGTTCAGCCCTTAGGATGCTTTCTTTGATTTACGCTAGATTAAATCTTTATAATATTGATAATGATAATGATTTTATGAGTTGGGAGTGGGATAAGAGTAAGAAATATTCTTCTAAATCTTTTTATAGATTTGTTTACTTTTCGGGTGTAACTAATAATTTTTTTAAATTTATTTGGAAGTCAAATGCTCTCCTAAGTCTAAAATTCACACGTGGTTAATTATGCACGGAAAACTAAATTCTATAGAATGTTTAAAAAGAAAAAAATATAAAAATTGATAATAAATGTTATTTTTGTAATTTACATTTTGAAGATATTAAACATATTTATTTCGACTGTATGGATACTTACTTCATTCTAAATAATACCCTTAAAATTTTTGATTTTAATATTATTACTGGAATTACTAATTGTGAATTCTATTGGAATACTTTTAGATTTAAGTTCAATATAGATAACAGATACTTACTTGATACTTTATTCATTTTATCTTGTTGGTATATCTGGTTTGAAAGAAATCAGAGAATATTTAATAATAATAATAATCATATTAATAAACTGATTTTTTTAATTTCATCTTTCTGCTTTAATTGGATATCTAATCCTAAATATAAATTAGCTAAAAATAACCTTTTAAGGAATATCTTAATAAGGTTAGTAAAAATATTAATGTATTCAAACATAACAATAATATTTTGGACATTAATAATAATAGTATTAATATTTTTTCTAACTTAAATGATGATCCCACTGTGTATCATAATTTGCTTTTCATTATAGGTCCATAAAGTTAATTCTAGAATTGTCTTTGATTTTATTTTAGTTATTATTGTATTTGTTTATAGTTCTTTAACTTTCTTCAGTATGGATCTCATTACCTTTTCCTTTTTAGAGCTTTTAATTTTTGTACAAGTTTATCTTTGCTTTATTATGTCCTATTAGATTTTTATGTACACATATACGTATATAAATTTCATATATATATATATATATATATATATATGTGTGTGTGTGTGTGTATGTGTGTGTGTACCATTCTAACTATTTTCCTAGTGTATTTTCAGTTACAGATTGGGGATGGATTGGATATTAGCGTCTTTTTGCAGGTGCACATGATTGCTATTTCCAGGATTGCCGATAGCAGTGAGGGATTCTTATCAGTGCATCTTCAGCTTCACTTAGGCATTCTATCTTCAGGAAGATTCATTTCTTAGCCAGGTGCTTCTTCAGCTTTACAGAGTCTTCAGAGTGGAGTTTTACATTCTGGAATATTAGTCATTATGCCCCAGATTAGCCACAGTCCTATTTCTTCAGAGGCAGCAGCTTTGAGTCTTCTTACTAGATGGTGTTGGTTTTCATATCTTTGGTTTTTGTTTTTCTTCAGTTTTTCAGGTACTTCTCACACCTTAATATCGGGCGGTGGCCTTGCTGGAGCTCGATATTGGGGTGAAATGGGCGGTGGCTTTGCCGGAGCTCATTATAGGGTACCCGGGTTTTTTCCCAAGATACTTATACTTAGATTTGTTACCCGCCAGGCATGTTGGCAGCACTTTGGTATGTGTTATATATATAGCTTCATGTGTGCTCTCCTCTATTGCTAGAGGATCACACATTTTTCTCAAAAAGAAAAAAGTAAAAAGAGAATTAGATAAAGAAGAATATAACAACTAAAGCAAGGGGAGAATCCATAGAAGATAGAAGAGGAAAAGGTAAAAAGGCGAGTAGATTCTATATACGAAATGAGTATGATGGAAATAAGTAATTGATTTTCAATTACACACCTTCTTAGTAATATAAGCACGATTTCTCTTCTTGAAGCCGTCTTTTATTCTAGATTTTTGAACTAAAATAATTTGGGGAAAACCTAGGAAATGATAGATCTAAATATTATATTGATAAATGAACATAAAACTATCTCTAATCTTATGGATCTATATTGTATAACATGTTTTGATTTATTTTGATATGTGAGAAATGCGGATTAAGGATCTTAAGGCTAGAATTAACACAAGAGGGGGGGTGAATAGTGTTTTAAGAATTTTTTTAATCTTTTTGAGTTTATCTTACTTTGTTAACAATGTATACACTAATCAGACACAGATATGAACACAGAATCAAACACAGATGCAAATATAAAGTAAAAGCAGTAAAGGAAAGAACACACTAGATTTTATACTGGTTCGGAGTTACCCTACATCCAGTCCCGCACAACTAAGTACGGATTTCCTTTCAAAATCAATTCAAAAATGACAACCCTCGGTTTCAAGGCTACGAGGTACACCCTCCAGAATCACAATCCTCTGGGTAGAGATACTTGATTTCCGGGGCAACAAGTTCACCCAATTGATTTCCAAGGCTACAATCACACCTTCTCTCGCTCAATTGATTACAAAAAGTCTATAACTCAGATTAGCACTTGGATCTTGTAGAGATAGTGGAGAGAATCAAAACCAGAAATTATCTAGTTAGATTCGATATTGATTTCGGCAGAGTAATGGTGTAATTTGTAAATAAGAAAGTGGAGAAGAAGAAGAGAAGTTAAATCAGAGAAAAGTATTATAAAATTCGTTGAAACTGACCCCTATTTATAGAAGAACAACAACCATGACCATTCATGAAAAGTTATGGCGAATAGACACTTCTTTTGAAATTTGAATTTTGAATTAAACTGTCACCATGTCGACATGGTGCCTATGGGCATGTCGACATCCCTCAGCCAAATTTGATGTTTTGAATTTCTATAAAAATAATATTTATCTTATATTAAAACTTTATAAATATACTTGAATATAGTTGAAATTCATAAGTAAGTATAAAGAACAATATATATATATATTATTTAACTATAATTTAAATCAAAGTATAAATAATTTAAAAGTTAAATATATTATTTGAAAAGATAGTTTAAAATCAGGAGAAATTTTGACTCTGAAAATAAAGATGTTTTGAGGCTAAAATTATTTTAAAAACGGAATCGAGGGTTTTGAATCTTTTTAAAAGGAAAGTTTTGAAATCATTTCGAAAACAAGATAATTTTGAAAAATCATTTGAATTAAGCTTAGTGGATACAAAACAATGTCCCACTAGATTTTCGTAGGTTCCATCCTACTTAGGGTTCCATTCCTTTAACGGGCTCGAAGTGGATTCCATTCCACGAATAAATTGTATATTAAGATGCCAGTGCTTTTTTACGAGTTTTAACAAATATTCCTAATAAAACAAACTTAACATTGAAATCTTGAACTCTTGATAATCTTGATACTCATGAGTCTTCTATCTCTATATCTTGAATCTCTATACTGTACAGTCTTCATTCTTGATACCTGCATGGTTAGATCCTGCATATACATATATATCTAAACTTGTAATGTTAGTATTTATATTTTATAATCTATTCTAAGGTTGTTGTCATCAAAACCATCATCTCATGGACTAACATGATAAACAAGTGATAATTTTTATTGAAACCTACCTTAGTCTTTTACATCAAATTCACATATAGATTTGGTAATCAAGAGATAATTTTTATAGATCTGATCTATATGAGAAATTTGAAATGATTTTTAGATAAATAGGAATGAACAAACATATCTGTTGGAATGTATTTCGACCTGACTCAATCTACATTGAAATATATTTGATAATCGATTTGAGTGTATATATAAAATTTATTGAAGTATATAAATATAATTGATTGGAAAACTATGAACAAATGTTAGAATAAAACATTTAAAGTTGGGTATGAAACAAACATAGAAATCTAGTTTGAAAACTAGTCCTTAAACTTGTATGCGAAATCACGAAAATATGAATAAAAATAACTAAAATAAACAAGTTATAAAAATTTATAAAAAAACAAACTAGACACCTGACTAAACATCTAAAAATTACTTTCAAACGTCTAAAAATTCATTCAGATGTCTAAAAAATCCGTCCGAACATATAAAAATTCATCCAAGCGTAGTACAGAATATAAAATAGAAAACTATCCCAGCAAAGGACATGAAAAATATGAGTAATATTTTGTAGTTTGTAACATATGAAACTCAATTCTTATTAAAAAAAAATCCATATCCAAATTTGAGACACCATAAACAAATTTTGTCTAAATTTGAAATACCATAAACAAATTTTGTCAATAAAAGTCATTTTATTATCAAAATCTATACAAAGATATTCAACTGTCAATATTTAACATACATTTATTGTAACACCCAGTAAAATTTATAAAAAATTAATTAGTTAATAACAACGCTAAAAATGAGAATTTACAAACATCAGAATTTGGGTTTGGAAGTTACGTAATTATATTCATGACGATCTTTTGAGAAACTTTCTTATATTGAGCTTCGCTATCGGAGTTCAACTGAAGAAGTTATTAACACTTGAAGTTTCTGAATTTAAAATAATTAAAAGAAATTAAATTTATAATTAAGTAAAGTTAATGTTTGAAATTAAAAAGGTGATAAAAGATTATAATATTAAGAATAATGCAACATCGCTAATTTTTGATAACATTATTCAAAAGAATTAATTAGATAAATTAAATAGAATAATGAAGATAAGGAGATTGAGATTTGAATAAATTATATAGGGCCGTGCTTATTAATAAGATAAATGGGCTTTAAACTGGTTTATTGGGTAATTAAACTATACATGGGCATATTAGTAAAATTATCCAATTATTTATACACGGCTATAACTTCTCATTTTGTCCATTCACGTTTCATTTTCCACTTTCACAAACGAAAAATCAGAAACCTAAACTAAAGCCGGCCATTACCAAGGAAGGAAAAGAAGAAATTTTAATCTAAAGGTAAGGAAAAGCTAGGAAGGATTAAGCTACAACAAATCTCAATATCCTTATCAACTCTAAGGTGAATAATAATCTCCAACCATCTCTATTTTTGTTCTATGATTATATGGTTTCTGATTTATGATTTAAATTCATTTTTGTGATAAAATGGATGATGATATGCTTGAGTTATATTATGGTGATTTGTTTTAATTCATAAGCACATGAATTTGCACCGTTTTGACATGAAACCAAGAATATATGATTTCAGATTGCCATGGAAAATTTTTATGTTAAGTAAAACATGATTTTGGAGATGTGTTTTAATTTTTAGAATTTTCCAAGCTATGGAAATTTTATTATGAATTTTATTGAAATATATGATATAATTGGGTTTAAAATTTATTTCGAGAATTTTAGGAAGAAATTGGGTACAAAATTTTAATATGTTTGATTACATGATGAAACTGAATTTCTATGATTTTTGGGGATTTTTCCTAATCGATTTACTAAGGAAAATAAATTATTTGAAAAGGACTTTTCTGAAATAATTGGTTTTAGTATATGGAAGGGCTAAAACGTTGCATTTTTAGTGGTTTTAATCTAGTATAAATTATTTGAAAAGAAGGACTTTTTTGAATAGCCGACCCCTTGAAATACGATGACCGGGTCTTTAGGAAGAGACCGGTTCGTATTCATTCCCACATATAAAAGCCCAGGTTCATATTTTTTTCTTCTCACTTTTACTTCTCTAAGTTTATTTCTCCTCCGAGCTCTCTCATCTAACCCCTTTAACACCATTTACGCCTCTCTTTTTTAAAATCTGAGTTGCCTCGCCTCTTATTTCCCAATCAAACATGGATTCGAACTTCCCTTCACTCGAACTCATTGCTATTTCCTAGCCCCAGATCTGTGACATAGGTATGAACTTTCTCTCCAACTCACGCCATAGCCTCGAGGACTTGCATGGTGTCTAGGTACATAGGCGGTTGGGTTTCCAGCAAGGAGTGGACATAAGGTGGAGAAGAAGAAGGACTAAGGAAAACAATATGGAGTCATAGGAAAGGAAATGGGTTCTGTGTTTTATGCTAGGCATTGGGACTAGAAAACCAGGGGTCGACATTCTTAGTTTGAGCATAGGGATCAATATAGTACTTAGTGAAAGGGATCGGTAGTTAGGAGAAAAAAGGAGGGATCGGTATATTTCGTAGAGAGGAGGGATCGGTATATATTGAGAGAGAAGGGGCCGGTATGTGTTAA
Source organism: Allium fistulosum (assembly GCA_030737815.1). Taxonomy (NCBI): domain Eukaryota; kingdom Viridiplantae; phylum Streptophyta; class Magnoliopsida; order Asparagales; family Amaryllidaceae; genus Allium; species Allium fistulosum. The sequence continues at coordinate 984,632,676 of CM060905.1, forward strand.
GACGCAGTGGTCAGCATAAGGTAGCTGGGATCGGCATTGATAATTGAAACTATCCTAACTCGAGTGATCCACATATTTTGACTACATATTTCCTTGCCCAAGCATGAAGCGATGAATACATGACTTAGCACATACAAGCACATGGACTCAACTCGAACTAATAAATTCTCAGTTCATACGTCATGACTAAATGTAATACTAGCCCAACAGCTTCAGGAAAAGGACTTCATAATCTAGAATGTCAACATCCGATCCTGAGACCCCTGTCACCGACTACCTTCCACGCAGTCCGGGACGGTCAGCGATGATGGTCTCTTCGGACGAGTACTCAAAATTTCATCGTTTTACTTTCGTTTTTCTTGTCTTAAGCTATTTGCATTTACGTCAAACCCATTGCACTAGTTCACACACAACACGAGGGGATGGATTATTATTATTTCTAATATCGATTGTCTTTCGAGTATATCTAACACAGGTATCCAGCTACACAAGGCACTCTCCTGTGATGTCTTCCAAGTCAGATAAGAAATTGAGCTCCGTTACTCTATCCGATAAGCCCGGGCTAAGCCAGCAACAAAAGGTAGTAGAGACATCAAGCCAGTAATTAGACCTCTTTTTCAACATTCCAACTCTTCCTGCAGAAGCTATAGATCTGGCTCCCGATGCCATGGATGATGCTATTGTCTTGGATAACCCGACTGATTCATAGTCTTCGAAAATCACGAAACGGCCCTTCATCAACTTGCTCGATTCATGGGATTCCTTTTGAGGATGTTCTGGTACCGTCAAGGCAAGACAGGCCCCACTTGCCCCCAGTCGGGTACACTGCATGTAATAAATTCATGTGCTGGGTCGGATGCGTGCCACCCTTCAACTCCTTTATTCGTGAAGTGCTAAAGTATGTGAGAATCGCCCCTACTCAATTGCACCCAACAGTTACGCGTTTATTCACGGCACTTTCTTTCTCTTCATTAGCGTCCTATTCCGACCACCAACTCTTGAAGACATCCGATATATTTACAATTTCAAGAGACGAGCCGATAGCCCCTCGTAGGTATTCCTTGAGCCATTGCCCAGATGCCAAGTTCTAATGGGTGCATGGAACAAACTTTCCCTATTCAAGCAAGAGTGATTCTATGTGCGATGTCCTCCCGGCTTCACGAGAAGTTGGTTGGAAGGACGTAAGTCTTATTCCTGTTCTGTCGTTAATTTAAGGACACAAATTACATTCTCTCCAATCACCCAAACTTTTTAACTTTCCCAGGTGTTCGCCCTCGGCTTGAAGGCACCAGATATTCCAAGGAAGTTGAGGCTATCCGGGCTACTTCGGTAGAGGATCGAGATATCAAGCTGTTAGTCACTGACGAGCTGCTCTCACTATTTGGGCTACTAGCAGACGACCGTAGGATCGGCCTTCCAGGGAGTATAGCAACCTTAAGGGCGGTAGCCGATAGGAGGAGAGAACAAGTCGGCCCTGTGATGCCCCATGTTGAAGGAGTCCATGAAGGTACTAAGGAAGGGGAGATCAAAGAAACAGAGGCCCCAGAGCCTAATACTGAAAACATAAGTCCTGGATAGGTGCCAGCAGCCAACGCTCCCCACACAAGCCAGCCATGACCTTCTTCGAAAAAGAAAAAGAGCCTGGCATATAGAATTAAAAAGAGGGAAGTTGGGGAGACCCCAAAATTTGTTATAACTTCCATTGAGAAGGGGTCGTTTTCCCAACAAATGGAAAGCTTGCTGAAGGGACTCTCCGACCTTTCTATTCTGGGCGACCTGTTAAATTATGATTTTGCTAACCTTGGTGTTGAAGGACTTAATTCTCCCACAAGAAGCAGTGAAAGCAAGCGACTTCGCAATCAAGGAGAACAGACTCCTATGAGTAAAGCACTTACATTCCATCATTCACTTGCATTCAACTTTTTATATGGCATCCACTAACTCGTTCTTCTTCAATCCTATTTACAGGTACAATGACTGATTCACACGGCTTCGATCACCTTTGTGGCTCTTCTATCTTCCACCGCTCAGGCCGGGATTTAGAGTCCGAAAAACGTAGAGAGAGAAATTATCGTTCTAGAGAATCATCCTCATCCTCAAAAAGGAAAACTCATGGGCATACTTCATATCAAGGCGACCCTACAAATCCTCCTACGCGGGGTGGAGATAAGCCCACCTACCGAGGCTCCCAGTCTGACGCTCCCCACGACCATCATTCTGGCTCTTTCAGCACTAGGCAGTCTCGTGAGCACCATAAGAAAACGTTTACTCCGTCATAACAAACTCCTCCAGCTCCTGCTCACGACCCAACTACAACGGAGAAATTAGCTGAGCTTAAAGCTATCTTTCTAAAGATTTGCTTCAATGGGCTAAAGTTCTTTCCAGCTATACATCCCATCCCCGTGAATGCCAAAGCAGATTCTCTTGCATGTGTGAATGACATATATGTACAACATGAGGCGTTCATACACTTGGTTGAAAAATCCTTGAAGGTTTCTATTGAACGTCAGCATGAGATTGACCGCCTTATGTTAGAGGCCGTCCATGACAAGGACATCATAAAGTGTTAGGATAGTGAACTACTTTCATTCAAAGCCCAACTTGAAGATGCAAAAAAGAATGCCAAAGAGATGGCCGAGACGGTTAGTCGCTTAGAGGCTACCCACAAAAAGGAATTAAACGATGCACTCCAGCACAGTGGCGCTTTAGCTCTAGAAAAGGACTCCCTACAAAAGGAGAAATACACCCTAGCCCATCGCGTGGAAGAGCTGGAGAGACTGTTATCTAAGGAAAAGGAGGAGAAAATAGAAGCGCAAGAGGAGTCATATAAATATTGCGAGGAAATCGTCGAGACAAGAAACTTGAAGGCGAAGCTCGACAAGGAACTCTCCCAGATTGAAGCGCTGAAAGAAGCCGCCCACGAAGAGGGCAAAAAAGCAGTACTCACAGAAGCCGTCTCCCGAACTGAGGCATCGACCGAATCCGGTAGGGAGAAAATTAAGTGCTTATTTGACCCACTCATTGCTGAATATAATGCAAGGGTTCTCCTCCACCGTGATTTATCCTTCTTGGGCGACGATTATCTCGAGTCGCTTGCCGAAGCTTGGGACACTCTCGTTAAAAACAAGAAAGTGGAGTCAGGCACGGCAGAGATTGATGAAGAGGCACTCGCAAAAGAAGTGCTTTGAGGAAACAAGCCATTCGATTTGGCTGCTGTAAAGCTTCTATTTGGCGGAGCTCCCCCAACGTCTAAGGAGAAAGAGGATATTGCCGGGCCATCTGGCACTGAGTCCCAGGGGCCTATTTCCGTTTAACCGACCGAGACTTCATCTTCTCAACCTCTCGAGCAACATGTCGGTTATGACCCTAAAAAGCCTAGACTTGGCATCTACAAGTTATCTCCGATTATTGAAGGGAGTACTCCTATGACCACCGAAAGTCAACCGGACGCTGGTACTTATCTCGACCTCTTCTAATCTGAAAAGTTGTCGTTCTTGGAAAATAACGGCCGTAATCTAACATTTGCCTTTTGTGAAACTGTGTAGGTCATCCTAGTCTTGAGTCTACTCCGAGGGGCGATGTCACCACGGAACAGGAGGAAAAAAAGCTGAAGCACCAGCTGCTGGAGACATTCCTGGTCCTGATACTCAAGTAATTGGGGCGCTAGATGAGGATAAACCCGAAGATCCATTACTTGCCAAGGAGCACGATGACATTTTGATTACGGGCGCTTCTGAGCACACCGCCAAGTTCAGTATGAAGGAGCAAATCGAAAAGGAGGAAACGACGATGCTCAAAGTTAAGGGTGAGCCCAAGGTGGTGGAGATTGATGATCCCCTTAATAGGCCACTGCAATTCATTCCACCCGGCGGGTCTATCCCTATGGTAGTTCCTCCTCCTTCCTCAAGTACGTCCTCCTAAGGGAGAAAGGGGTCTCAAAAGAAACGTTTGGCTGAGACAACTCCCGAAAAGCCGAAGAAAGACAGAAAAGCGAAGAAATAATCGTAGCCTTGTAATATTTTTCTTAGTTTGAATAAATTAGAGTTATCTAGTCGCTTTTCCTTCCTTTTTTTAGTAGTAGATGTACGGACTTGGCCTTTGAACCTTCGGAGGGGTTGTAAGGAAATTTTGAATTGTAAATAAAATTTTGTTCCTTTGCCAATCATCGAATGCGTTATTATTTCAATGGTAGATTAATCTTTATACTCCAAGTAGTTGTGATGGTATTTTCAGGTTTTGTTGATAATTTATCATCTCAATCTCAGAGCTTCTCTGCGAATTTCACCAGAAGTCGCCGTCGGCGCCAGGCCGGAATTGTAGCTAACAGTCGTATTCCATCACTAACAGTTCGAGCATTTTTTATCAATCTTAGATCGAAGCCCGTAGGTAGTAAATGGTCGAAAGTTCTCTCGTTCATCCGCAGGTTCGGACGCTTGGCATTTTTAAGTTCGCCCCTTAGACTTATAGACTTTTCTCACATCATGCATAATTTAATCCGCAACCAGGGACTCGGAGATTTTACAAATCTTTTATACTCTAGTCTGCGTTCTGAGGACCTAGAGTACTCTAATCCGGACTGGGGACTTAGAGATTTTTCAAGTCATTTATACTCTAGTCTGCGCTCTGGGGACTTAGAGTATTCTAATTTGCACTATGAGGGCTTAGAGATTTTTCAAATCATTTATACTCAGTCCGCGCTCTGGGGACTCAGAGTACTCTAATCCACACTCTGAGGGCTTAAGGATTTTTCAAATCATTTATACTCTAGCCCCCGCTCTGGGGACTCAGAGTACTCTAATCCACACTCTGAGGACTTAGAGATTTTTCAAGTCGTTTATACTCTAGTCCGTGCTCAGGGGACTCAGAGTACTCTAATCCGAACTCTGGGGACTTTGAGATTTTTCAAATCGTTTATACCCTAGTCTGCGCTCTAGGGACTCAGAGTACTCTAATTCGCACTCTGAGGACTTAGAGATTTTTCAAATCATTTATTCTCTGGTCTGCGTTCTGGGGACTCAGAGTACTCTAATCCACACTCTGTGGACTTAGAGATTTTTCAAATCGTCTATACTCTAGTCCGTGCTCTGGGGACTCAGAGTACTCTAATCCGCACTCTGGGGACTTAGAGATTTTTTTATAGCTGGTCGACTTTTAGTTCTATGCGTGTGTTCATACGTCACATATGTCAGTGTTAATTAATCTCAACACGTAATTATATAACATGAAACAACAGTAGTCCACATAAAAGTAGCTTCAAGCTATTATTCATCATAGAAAATAGGGACAGACTAATTTGTCTTATTACATATCGAAAACAAAAAACAACAAGAAAAGCAAATATTGAAAACAACTATGATTGAAATGCAAAAGAATCAAGCTAGGTAAAATAGCAACGCAGATGCTCGCTATTCCATGCTTTGGGAAGCGTTACACCATCAATAGTCGCTAGCTTGAAAGTTCCTTCTCCAAGCCTCCGTTCGATGACGTAAGGACCTTCCCATGTGGGATTCATGTGTGATGGGACCGGAAAGCCTCGCTTCAGAGCTAGGTCACCCACATCAAAAGTTCTTGACCAGACTTTTATATTATAAAATTGAGCGACTCGGTGCCAATGTGCGGCCGCCCTTAAATCAACCACCTCACGCTTTTCGTCAATAAAGTCCAATGACTCCAATAAGAGATCTTGGTTTGTTCTGGGATCGTAATAAGTTACCCGATGGGAAGGGACTTCAAGCTCCATGAGTATAACTGCTTCAGCCCCGTAAGCCAAGGCAAATGGAGTATGTCCAGTCGCTGATTTGTGAGTGTGACTGTATGCCCAGTCGCTGATTTGTGAGTGTGACTATATGCCCAGAGTGCCGTTGGAAGTTCGTTCACCTACTTGCCTCTAGCCTTTTCCAAACACTTTTTCAGGATGGATTTAATTATCTTATTTACAGCTTCAACCTGCCCATTCACCTTAGGGTGAGCGACTGCTGCAAACCTTCATCAGTATGATACTTCTGACAATACTCTTTGACTTTAGCTCTATCAACTTGAGTTCCGTTGTCGGTTTCAATAGTCCATGGGAGACCGAAACGACATATAATGTTCCGCACAATGAAATTAATGACCTTTTTGGTGGTGATCGTAGCTAGTGGTTCCACTTCTGCCCATTTGGTGAAGTAATCGACCACGATAATTGCATACCTCGCACCACCTTTGGAAATCGGCAACGAGCCGATAATGTCAATTCCCTATATCGCAAACGACCATGGGCTATCCATTTGTGTGATTTCCGTCGGCGGCGCTCTTGGGACTTTCGCATATTTCCGGCATTAATCACATCTTCTCACATAATCTGCGGCATCCTGATTCTCGGCCAGTAGTACCCATAACAAAGTATCTTTTTAGCTAGCATTTGCCCCCCAGTGTGGTCACTACATTCTCCTTCATGGACTTCTTTCAAAACCAGATTTATCTCATCATGAGCGATGCACCTGAGTAAAGGAACAGAGAATCCCTTTCGATACATAATCCCATCTCGGATAACATATCGCGAGACCTTGCGAAGGACTTGGCATTTTTCGTTCCTTTTCCCAGGCAAGGTTCCGCTCAACAAATATTCTTTAAATGAGGACATCCATGACTCCCTTTCGGTTTCTGTCTGCGGTACATGATCGACTTCCATTGCCTTTATACTCAGGTCATATAGGGTTTCGATGGGAACCAAGCCCATTTGTTGTGCATCACCAGTTCTTGCGAACTTTGCCAACGAATCGGCTTCCTCGTTCTGCTCATGCGGAATGTGCGAAAAGTCGTAGTATTCGAGGTCTGCCAATAACTCCTGAACTCGGGTAAGGTATGGGGAAAGCCATTGCCCCTTCACCTGGTAATCCCCTCTAACTTGGTACATCACCAGCTACGAGTCATAAAAGATTTCGATCGATTTCACCCCCAAGCTCTTTAGCAAGCTTCAATCCAGCAATCAGCGCTTCATATTCAGCTTCATTGTTCATAGCGGAGAAATCAAGCTTTAAGGCGCAACAAATCGATCGGTTCTCAGGGGTTACAAGAACTACTCTAGCCCCAAAATAATAATCATTGGACGCTCCATTGGTGTATAGTTTCCAACGTATGGTAGGAATCGTATCGCTCCCATTTGGTTCGTCCTGCACAGTGAACTCTGCTATGAAATTTGCCAATGCTTGTCCCTGGATAGTTCTTCGAGGCAGGTAAGTAATGTCGAACTAGCTGAGCTCGATGTTCCATTTACGCAACCTTCCAGAGGTTTTGGGCCGTTGGAGTACCTACCGCAAAGGTTGGTCAGTATAGATGTTGATTGGATGTGCTTGGAAGTACGGGCGAAGCATGCGTGACGCGATCACCAAGCAGCACGCCAACTTTTCAATCCTCATAGTTTTTCTCTATCCTCGTTAATCGTTTACTGACATAATACACTGACCTCTGGATCTGGTCCTCCTCACGAATCAAGGCAGCACTTATGGCGTGCGACGACATGACTAGATAAACATACAGCTCCTCATGGTCCACGGGCTTCGACAAAATAGGGGGCCTCTCCAGATGACTCACCAGAGCTCGAAACGCGTCTTCACAGCCTTGCGTCCATTCAAAATTCCTTTTCCCTTTTCTTATCAAATTGAAGAAAGGAATGCACTTATCGGTTGCCCTGGATATAAATCGACTCAACACAGCAACCTTCCCATTCAGGCTCTGTACTTGCTTAATGGTCCTGGGTGCTTGTATATCCCGAATGGCTTGAATCTTTTCTGGGTTCACTTCGATTCCTCGTGCGTTGACAATGAAGCCCAGAAACTTTCCTGATGCAACGCCAAAGGAGCACTTCAATGGGTTGATTTTCATACCATAAAATCCGAGGTTGTCGAACATCTCTGCTAATCTCGAATGTGGTCGTTTGACTGCCGTGACTTCACGAGCATATCATCCATATAGACTTCCATCGTATTGCCGATCTGATCTTTAAACATTCGGTTTACCAGACGCTGATAGATTGCACCTACATTCTTCAACCCGAATGGCATCACCACAAAACAATATAACCCAACATCTGTGACAAAACTGGTGTGCTCCTGATCCGAGATGTGCATCAGAATTTGATTGTATCCCAAGTACGCATCCATCAATGATAACGATTCATGCCCCGCTGTCGAGTCAACCAGCTGATCAATTCTAGGCAAGGGAAAACTATCCTTAGGGCATGCCTTTTTCAGGTCTGAATAATCAACACATGTTCTCCATTTCCCGTTTGCCTTCCTTACCAGTACAGGGTTAGATACCCATTCAGGATAGAGGACGTCATGAATAAACCCGTTGGATTTAAGTTTATCCACCTACTCCTTGAGAGCAACAGACCTCTCTAGGTTCATGCCTTGTCTCTTTTGTTTCATAGGGAAATACTTCGGATCAATATTCAGCATGTGGGTCACGATGGCGGGTGAAATCCCACACATATCAGAATGAGTCCAAGCGAATACATCAAGGTTCCCTCGGAGAAAATCAGTAAGCTCTGTCATCAGTGAGGGGCTAAGTTGTGATCCGATTTTTAATACCCATGACAGATCATCGTGGTTGACTGTGATATCTATCGTCAGTTCAGCCGGTGCTGCCTTGGCCTCCTTGGGTTCCTCTTCGTCATCTCTCGGATCTACATCTCTATAGAACCGACTGTGGTACCCAAGCCTAGGCTACGGCGCTGCTTGTCAACTTTCAGTAACTTGGATGCGAATGAATTTGTCCACACCCTTTCCCTTTTCATTTCATTGGGCTTCTCTCAGCTCAGCCACATAACAAGCATGACCAGTCGCTTGATCGCCATGCACAACACCAACTCCATTATCTATAGGAAATTTCAAAGTCAAGCACCATAGAGCCAGAGCTACCCTAAACTCAGCCTGGGCCGGTCGGCCTAGAAAAAACATTATACGGGGAATCAACATCCAAAACAATGAATGGTAGGATCCGTACTCTCCTATGTTCACCTTCACCCAACTCAACTACAACTCAAAAAAACCTACTGCTTCAGTAGCCGCACCATTAAAACCGTGTATACAGGCTTTAGATGGCTTCAGATCCTTAGCCTCCATCCTCATCTGATCATAAGCCTTCTTAAAAATGATATTGACAGAACTTCTACAATCAATCAATATTCTCCTCACAAGCGCGGGTCAGATCATAGCAGAGATAACCATGGATTAATAGTAGGAGCCTCCACTCGATCTGCATCCGTACTCCTGAACACTATATCATCTGCCATCAAACGCTGCTGTTTTGCCAGAGTCCCATCCTCCGTGTTTGAGCAACATTCAAAATTAACATGTCTCAAAGAACTTGCATAACGCTCCATCTCCTGCCAACTCCTGTCTACGGGATGCGGTCCACCAACTATCGTGTTTATTACCAATCTTCCACCGGTTTGTGCGGGCTCTTCGAGTCGGTGCGGAGCTTGTCCTCGGTTGGGATCGGATGTTCCATGTCCGCCTTCCTACGGATTCTTAACAAACTATTGCAACTTCTTCTGGCGAATCAATTTTTCTATGGCATCATGGAGGTGCCTACACTCATCAATGTTGTGCCCATAAGACTCATGAAACCGACAGTATTTCTCGGTTTGCTTTTGTTCTTCGGTCGATTTCTTCGGATGCGGCTTTCGGTACTGGAAAGTGTAACAGGTGGATAGGTAGATGTTTTCCAAAGATGTGTTCAGGGGCGTATATTCATTATAAGTAGGAATTCTCGGCTTTCACTTTTCGGATTCCTTCTTCCGACCGGAATTTCCTCCTACGGTCCCCTTTTTTTGATTCGGCTTATTCTGGACGTTAACCTGGACCTTTCCAGAGCTCTCGCCCGATTGCTTCGCTGCAATGTTGCTTTGCACCGTCTCTCTGCTTGGTACCGCAGGATTGCCCTTTCTTGACAACCTGCCTTCTTCCTTTCTCATGAACTGATTCGCCTTTGAGAAAAAATGCTCCAGCGTGATAGGTGGTTTCTCAGCTAGCCAATCACCAAACTCAGATTCTGGGTCAACCCCCGTCATCACGACCATAAGAATGGCGTGGTCATTCAGATTACTAACTTCAGTAGTAGCAACGTGAAACCTCTGCAAATAATCTTTCAGCGATTCACTCGCAGCCTGGATCACACTGGATAACGACATCACGTCTTTGGGCCGAATAGCATGGATCCAGAACTGTTCCATGAACCTCGTCGCCAGCTCATCAAATCTGGAGATCGACCGCGGGGGCAACCTCGTGAACCACGTTGTAGCGATTCCAGATTGAGTTATGGGGAAGCACCTGCATTTGGTCGCGTCATTCGCCCTAGTCAAGTCCATTAACCACTCGTACCTCATAATGTGCTGTCGGGGGTCGGTCTTCCCTTCGTAAGCGGGCATTGTAGCAATGCTAAACCTCCAAGGGTATTCAGCTTCTAAAATGTTATCAGTAAACGGAGTATGACTCCTAGAGATTCCCCAATTGTCACTAGTCAAGCCCTAGTTCTCCCTCATCAGTTGCCTGACCATTGCAGATAAATCTGGACTTTAGATAGGGGTGTCATGTCAGGATCCATCCTATGTGATTATTTCGGTTGGCGCCTCATGGACATTTCATGCTTTCTTGGCCTGTTATAATCTAGGTGTGCATTTTGAGGATTCGCTTCATTACCATCCTAGCGAGGAAATTGACCAGCTTCCATGCGCGCTCTAGAGCCTAAGTTTCTCACTCCAGATTGAGCGCGACTTCCCAGGTGTAGTTGAGGAGCCACTCTCCGGGCTAAGGGATCAGGATCAGCTCTGCTGGATTGCCCATGGTGGCTTGCCACAAATTGCTCCGTTGCTCCGGTTTGTGCCATTTCAATCCTACGTCGCCTACGCCTGTGGTGCTCGTTTGACGAAGTTGAGCTATCAGATGATGAGTATGAAGCGGGACTTCCTCCAGCATTCTGACGCTGCTGTTGAGCGATCTGGTTCATTAGGTTGGCATTCGCCTGGATTTTCTCATTCAGCTGCCTCCTGCTTTCCATTAACTCCCTCATCAGACCATTGAATTCAGCCCTGGTAATGGAATCAGCAAGGTTCTGGGTCATAACAGGTTCCATCCTTGCATTAGCCGGTTGGTTGCTTAGCCCTACTTGTTGGACACTAGCAGTTTCATTAGCATCAACATTATGGGAGGTAGATCTAGTGCGCGACCTTGTTATCTTAGAGTTCTTTGTCTAGATTTCGAAAACTCTAAATAGAATATACAAACCCTTGAGAACAAACTTGGATCTCCTTTGGGGGAATTCTTCAATCTAGTAGCAACAAAGGTGATCCTAACAGCCTAAGAATCGATGTTCTCAATGAAAGCACCAAAATGTTAGCACCAAAATTGATCACTAACACCCTTGAGTAGATTTGTGTAGCGATATAAATGAAGAAATTAAATGGAAAAAGAGGAATAACACAATATATTGCAAAATAGAACAATAGAGAACAAGAACAACAAAATTTATAATGATTCGGCGTTAATTGCCTACATCCACTCTGAATATACTCTTTATTGCTTTATCAATCACTTGAATATAAGTACAATCCACAAGGAAAAGCCTGAATACAAGTTGGACCAAAAAGAAAATGAGTACAAAAAATGGTAGAGTCATCCTTCAGTTCTTCAAAAGGATCCCCAAAAAATGGACCCCTGCCTCTCTATTTATAGATGGAGACAGCCTGGCATCTTAGAGCTTGAACATCTCTTCAGTCACTTGGGACCGTCACCAAGAGAACTCGGCCTAACATTGATAATCTAATAGTGCTGATTCAGAAATGTTGACCCCTCATGGCCGATCGCTCCTATTATGCCAACCCAAGCTCCAAATATGCCAATCACTTCAAGCTTGCCGAACGCCCCAAACTTGCCGATCCGGAGTATGTCGAACAGAAGCCCTCGTACCTTATGCTGATCCGAGTGCAAGCATCATGAATGCTGACCCGAGCTTCTTCTTATGCCATGCCGACCTGAACTTTTGTCGAACCCTTCAAACTATGCTGACCCGAGCTTCTATCGAACCCTTCAAACTATGCCGACCCAAGCTTCTACCACTGCCAACCTCAATTCTTTACTCCACCGACCCGAAGCAATGCTGACCTGATTTGAATATGTCGACCCCAGGGACATATGCTAATCTTCAACAGCTATGTCGATTCCTAGCAACCATACATACCGACCCGAAGTTAATGCTGAGATGGCCTGGAGCAAACATTCCCTTGACTCGAAGCAAACTCCTCAGCAACTCAAAGTAGACTCATGTCTTGACCCTTCTTCCATCAACAATCAACTACGGTCTCTGTAACTACTATTTTATAGCCGGGCCAAGGCAGCGGGTAACAAATAGTAACCCTAGAAACTATAATCGAGATAGATAGTTAGAATGAATGAGGATGGGTAATCCAGAATTAATTTATTTGTTTTGCATATCATCGTAATGTTTTGAAATACTATGTTTTAACCATTTTGGATGTAGGAGCACAGTATATGGTTTTATAAATGTTTTATGATACTAGTGAAGGGAAACCGTTCCGCTAAGCGGCGTGGTCTCACTAGCAATCTAAATAGTTTGAGATGGTAAATTATTATTCATATTAGGTTTTATGTCTGACTCGAAGTTTTTGTTTTCCCCTTAAACTCTCAGGTACTCAATTGATTTTGTGTAGGTTGAGAGTTAAGGTTTCCAGGTGTTCTTTTAGACGAATAAAAGCTTCCGAGGACATGCAGGAGACAAGATTGTTATTAGAGTTCTTTTATTTCCGCTGTGTGTTTGTTTGTAAAGGCAAATTGTTTTCTTTCCTATCTATATACTCTGATTTAACAATGGGGCATCTTCATAAGGCGCTCTTGGCGTATTTTATAATTATTATATGTTATCTGAACGTGGTCTGCAAATTGGGATTATGTAATCAATTTGGAATATTTTGAAATAGAATGTGGAATTTGTTTTGCTGTTTAATTTTTTTTCCATATTCTTTTGTTTTTGTGTATCAACGTATCTAATTTCACCGTGTTTGGTCGCCGAGGATTAATTACTATGGATGATTGCTACATCCATAGCCATTAGTTTTGGGACTCCAAATAGGGGGATGTTACAAGTTCGTATCAGAGCATAGTTTTATGAAACTTTAAAAGAAACTTAAACCTAAAAGATTTTTCCAAACATAATTAAATGAATCATATAATAAGACTGGGGTTTGGGTTAACGCTATAGTAATGTACTTGTATTTGCTACATATAGTCATATATATATAAGTACGTATCCCCTATTCTCTAAGACCGTTCTTCTGTATCTTACTAAGGCTCGTATGTAGATTTAAAAGAAAGGAGATATGGAAGCAGGAAACGGAAGAGGAAATCTCGATGGGAGAAGCACTACAACTAATGGAAATGCTCGACCCACTACTAGGAGAAACCTGGGTCGACCGGCTAATGCTAGTAACCAAATTGCAAAATCCAATATGGGTGCTGGAAATTCACTAGTAGATATGTGGGCGATGTATCAATTCTTTGCTAGTTTTGTGCAAGCTGGAGCTGCTGCTAGAGTTGTTGGAAATGCAGGAGGAGCTAATCCTGTGGCTCTAGTTGGGAATATTGTTTTGTTGAGTAAAGACTACACCAGTTTGGGTGGGAAGCCATTCTTGGGAACAAAGAGTGCCGTAGAGGTTCAGAATTGGTCGTTGCATTGTGAGCGTATATTTACTGATTTAGGCCTGAATAATGGACAAAAGAGGAGGTTGGCCACTAGACAGTTGCAAGGGTCAACACTGCATTGGTGGAATAGTGTCACTGCCGGAGTGATGGAAGAGCAGTTAACTTGGAATGTTTTAAAATGAGATTTGAGCAGAAGTTTGCTAAGTCTGAGCCGATGAGGAAATTTATGGATTTAGTGCAAGGAGACATGTCAGTAGTTGAGTACGCTACTAAGTTTGAAGAGTTGTTTAGATATGGATATGATATTATAGATACAGACATAAAAAGGAATGAGAAGTTCATTCGGGGACTGAGGCCCGAGCTTGCTAGAATGACCATAACCCATGTCCTTGATCCTTGTAATATAGTGGTGGAGATGGCCATTCGCCATGAGGAGTTGCTTGTTGATTTAGTTAAAGAGAAGTCGGTGGAAACTCAGGGTTCTCAGGGGAAGAAAAGGGAGTTCTTTAAGAAGAAGGGAACCCAGAAGGGAGATATTGCCAAGAAGTTAAAGGCTGAGGTAGTTCGATATAAGTGTGACAAGAAGGGTCACTTTGCTAATGAATGCCGGTCAGGAAATGGGAAGAAAGCTGCAGTTAAGAAGAATGTGAAATGCTTCAACTATGATCAAGTTGGGCATTACAAGAATTAATGTCTAGAGCCAGTTAGGGAGGACAAAGGAAAAGGTTTTGCTATAGGACCAGCTTGGCCTACTGTAGTAGATAAGGGAATGACTGTGATGGAAGATACGCTCTTGATTTAGAGTAATTCAGTTAGAGTACCTTTTGATACCGGTGCATCACATTCATTTATATCTCAGTGTTTGGTTGATAGGTTATGTCTAGAACCCACCTACTTTGTTACTTCCTTAAGGGTTGTGAATCCAGTAGTATGGTATGCAACTCTAGGGTTAAGATGTGACCAGTTAGAACTTGACTTGTTAGGTCATAGGTTTGCATATAGTTTGTATGTTATTGATTTCGTAGATTTCGATATCATTTTGGGTATGGATTGGTTGAGGAAGTATGAGGCTAGAATATTTTGCCAGGATAGGGAAATATCACTGAGACACCCTGATAGTCATATTTGAGTTATATTCTTAGTAGAAAACACTAACCGGAGTGTTGGTGCTATGCTTAATGCTATGTAGGTAGGAAACAAGTTAAGTCAGGTTCAGGTAGCAAGAGAGTTTGCAGATGTCTTTGAGCCAGTCACTGGACTACCCACGAAAAGAGCTGTTGAGTTTAGAATAGATCTTGTGCCAGGAGCCGAACCTTTAAGTAGACCACCTAGCAGGATGACACATACTGAGATGAAGGAATTGAAGGTGCAGCTAGTGGATCTAGAAGGAAGGAATTTTATTAGACCAAGCAGTTCGCCTTTGGGAGCGGCCACGGTGTTCGTGAAGAAACCAGATGGGTCGTTAAGGATGTGTATTGACTATCGTAAATTAAACAAAAGGACAATTAAGAATAAGCATCATTTGCCAAGAATAGATGATCTGTTTGATCAGTTGAGTGGAGCCAGAGTGTTTTCCCAGTTGGATTTGGTGACAGGTTTCCATCAGTTGAGAGTGGCGGAGGACAGTATTCCTTTGACAGCATTTCAAATTAGGTATGGTTCATATGAGTGGTTAGTGATGCCATTTGGATTGACAAATGCACTTGCTTTCTTTGTAGATTTGATGAACCGAGTTTTCCGAGAGTACTTGGATAGGTTTGTGCTAGTATTTATAGATGACATTCTAGTATACTCTAAGGATGAGAGAGAGCATGAAGTTCATCTTAGAGTGGTGCTTGAGACACTGAGGCAGAATCAGCTAAAGGCGATGTTTACAAAGTGTCGTTTCTGAAAGAAAGAGGTAAAGTTTCTTGGTCACATGGTTTCAGAGAAAGGATTGTCAGTCGATCCAGATAAGATCGAAGCTGTGAATAATTGGAAGAGACCAGAAATGGTGACTGAGATCAGAAGTTTTCTTGGAGTTGCTGGATACTATCGGAGATTCATTAAGGATATCTCGCGGATAGCAACACCCTTAACTAAGCTTACCAGAAAGGAGATGAAGTTTGTATAGTCTGACAAATGTGAGGAGGCATTCCTTAAGTTAAAGCATTTGTTGACCAATGCACCCATGTTAGTAGTTCCAGACGGAAACCAAGGATTGGTGGTGTATACTGATGCATGTGGAACTGGATTAGGAGCGGCATTGATGTAGAGTGGTAAAGTCATTGCCTACGCATCTAGGCAGCTTAGACCGCATGAAGTTAGATATCCTACTCATGATTTGCAGTTGGCAGCTGTGATCTTCACATTGAAGATTTGGAGACATTAATTATCTCTTAGGGGAGAGATTTGAAGTATATATCGATCATAAGTCTTTACGGTATTTATTTTCTCAAAAGGAGTTGAATATGAGACAGCAGAGGTGGCTGGAGTTTTTGGCTGTATATGATTTTGGTATAGAATATACAATAGGAAAAGGTAATAAGGTGGCTAATGCTCTTAGCAGGAAACATCAGAATGTGGTGTTAGCTATGTTGGCGGAGTGGAAGGATTTAGAAGCTTTAGTCAGTTGTGATGCGCAGTTAAGATCGACTACTGGTTCTAGCCAGAGTACCGCCAGGTTGTCTTGTTTAGAAGTTCGACCAGTATTGATTGAGAAAATTGCTTCTAAGCAGAAGGAGGATCCAGTATTAACTGAAAGGATTAGAAGGCTTGAGGTTTGAACAGAGATCGCTGATTTAAGGGATTTCAGCCTTGACCAGAAAGGATGGCTAAGAAAGAAGGGACGGTTGTGTGTTCCGAAAATGGCGGACTTAAGGAAAAAAGTTCTTGGAGAATGTCATCGATCCAAGTTTATGATTCATCCAGAAAGAAAAAGGATGTATCAGGATATGAAGAGGAACTTCTATTGGTAAGGCATGGAGACGGATGTCGGCTTGTGGGTTAGACAGAGTGCAAACTATCAACAAGTGAAAGCTGAACATCAGAAACCAAGTGGGTTACTATAGCCTTTAGAGATTCCAGTTTGGAAATGGGATTCGATATCCATGGATTTTATAGATGGGTTGCCAAGGTCAAATAGAGGTAATGAAAGTATATGGGTTATAGTGGACAGATTGACCAAGAGTGTCCATTTTATTCCAGTTAAGTCAACCAGAACGACACCTGTTTTAGCTAACTTGTTCCTGAAGAACATTGTTAGACTGCATGGAGTACCTAGTAGTATAGTCAGTGACAGAGATGCATTATTCACTAGTGAATTCTATAAGAGTCTACAGGAAGTAATGGGTACCAAGATTAATATGAGTATTGCATATCACCTCAAACAGATGGGTAGACAGAGAGAGTCAATAAGGTACTCGAAGATTTATTGAGGGCTTGTGTACTAGACTTTGTTGGATTTTGGGAGGATCACCTACATTTGGTTGAGTTTTCCTATAATGATAGTTACCAGACTAGTATAGGAATGGCGCCATTTGAAGCTTTGTATGGAAGGCCATGCAAATCACCAGCCTGTTGGTTGGAGACTGGAGACAGATTAGCCTTAGGTGCAGATTTAGTTAGAGAGGCGTCAAAGAAGATTGAGTTAATTCGTGGAAGGATGAAGGAAGCTCAGTCCAGACAGAAGAGTTACGCAGATAAGAGGCGTAAGGACCTCAAATTCTTAGTTGGAGATAAGATTTTCATTAAGGTATCACCTATGAAGGGTGTGGTACGCTTTGAAAAGTCGGGGAAGTTAGCCCCAAGATATGTAGGTCCATTCCAGATTATAGAGAGGATTGGAAAGCTCGCATATAGAATAGAGTTATCGAGCAATTTGGCAGGTGTTCATAATGTATTTCATGTGTCTCATCTTCGCATGTATGTGCATGATCCAGAGACTACTATTCCTCCGACAGGGTTGGATGAATTAGTGGTAGAGCCTAATTCGACTTTTGTTAGACAACCAGTTCGGGTTGTAGCTAGAGATGAGAAAAGATTAAGGAACAAGACAGTCAGGTTGGTGAAATTTCAGTGGAGCGACAACAAGAAGGACTGTACTTGGGAGACAAAGGATAGGGTTAGAGATACTTATCTTGATTTGCTTTGAGGGTATGTCTATATTAGATTTATATAGATAGTTGCTAGTCAGTTAGACTAGTATGGTCGTTAGGAGTTGTTACAAATGATTGCTATGTCTATTATTTAGTCCTTACTGAATTTCGAGGATGAAATTCTTTAAGGGGGGAGCCTGTAACATCCCTAATTTTTGATAACATTATTCAGAAGATTTAATTAGATAAATTAAAGAGAATAATGAAGATAAGGAGATTGAGATTTGAATAAATTATATAGGGTTGTGCTTATTAATAAGATAAACGGGCTTTAAATTGGTTTATTGGGTAATTATACTATACATGGGCATAATAGTAAAATTAGCCTATTAATTATACACGGCTATAACATCTCATTTTGTCCATTCACGTTTCATTTTCCACTTTCACAAATGAAAAATCAGAAACCTAAACTAAAGCCGGCCATTACCAAGGAAGGAAAAGAAGAAATTTTAATCTGAAGCTAAGGAAAAGCTAGGAAGGATTAAGCTACAACAAGTCTCAATATCCTTATCAACTTTAAGGTGAATAATAATCTCCTATCATCTCTATTATTGTTCTATGATTATATGGTTTCAGATTTATGATTTAAATTCATTTTTGTGATAAAATGGATAGTGATATGCTTGAGTTATATTATGATGATTTGTTTTAATTCATAAGCACATGAATTTGAACGATTTTGACACGAAACCGAGAATATATGATTTCAAATTGCCACGGAATATTTTTATGTTAAGTATTACATGATTTTGGAGATGGGTTTTAATTTTCAGAATTTTCCAAGCTATGGAAATTTATTATGAATTTTTATTGAAAAATATGATATAATTGGGTTTAAAATTTATTTCGAGAATTTCAGGAAGAAATTGGGTCTAAAATTTTAATATGTTTGATTGCATGATGAAACTGAATTTCTGTGATTTTTGGGGATTTTTCTGTAACGAACCGATATTTTGGACCATTCGCATCCATTATAAGTGTATAGGTAGACACTCATGCCGGAATTGAATTGCTCAAAATACCGCGTTGTTAATTTAAATTTGGCAAAACTGAACATATACAGCAAATAAATATAATCACAGATCACAGACACAGAGTAATAAATACAGCGGAAATAAAAGAGATAGTAGTTCATGAAGCTACTATATAAATGTATAAGTTACATCAGAGTTAAACCAGATACAACGGAAGAGTAATACGATACATCAGATACAAATCAGAATACATCACTGGAATCATCGAATACTGAAAGCAGAATGGATGGCTGGATCTTCAAGCAAAGCTCCAACTTCAAAAGTGAGTCTCGAATACTGGTACACTCAGTCTGACCCGAGCGTAAAGAAAACACAAAACACTCGAGTCAGGATTAACATTCTTATATCAATAAATCCAACTCAAGTGAAATACCAATTGAAATACAAATAACTCAAAGGATGTTTGGAATAACCATCCTTTAAGGATCCGTTAAACTATCTACTAGGTAGTAATGTACGCTAAGTAGATAATGTCTATCAGTAATATAAGGTATCAAAATAGTGTTAAGGCGTTACCATTATCCTCCTTAACACATTTTATATAAGCGTTATAGTCTATACAGCACTGTAAACTCCACCGTAAACTAGTGGGCTATCAGGGAGTACTCCATAGGTATAACACAAAACAGATTCGTAGTGGTCGCGTATAAAGGGATACAAGTATGACAAGGCACATGAGGCAATACCCAAGGTAGTGATACTACCGCTTTCCTGATCCGGACTGGTGAGAACGCATCGCCGCAGCGATCGCAACACCGTGAAACAACACTCCCAAAATCAAGGGTGCACCAATCGACAACAAGTAATGAGTAGTTCGAAGAAGTGTGTTCACTTGAGGTAGCTGACCTCCATTGGCCCGGCACGGCTCCTGTTTTAGTCATTTCCAATTTGACACAAGTGTCAAGGCTATCCATCATCGTTCTCTTTCTTCAATCATCACGTACATCATTCCAACCACTTCATTCTGGATCACACTCCGCGTATAGTTATTAAAGTGGTTTCGGTTTAGATAGAGAGTATATCCATAACCGATTCCGGTCTCTTTAATAACTTTCGTAATTATTACACCGATTGGTCGTTTATATATTTCAAAAACCAAATCAAATTCAATTTCAATTTCAATTCGTAAACCAACATTTCATTTGTCTTTCTAAATCAATTTCCAATATTTACGTTTCAAAACTTCCACATTCATAATTTCAAAATCTTATAATTCAATTTCAATTTCTATTTAAAACAATTCAAATATTGATTCAAGTTCATATAAGTTTCATTCCGAAATCATTTAAATTAATTTAATTTAACATTCAAATCAATTTAACTTCATTTATCGATTGCATTCAATATTCATTAAGTAAATTTGCCATTCAAAACAATTTCTATTAAATTTCCAATTCATTAAATCCATTATTTAAATTCAACTTCCTTATATCAAAACTTACAAATTGAATTAAATTAAATTCATCAAATCGAATTCTTTAAATTTCAAGTCTTACATTAATTTCAATAAATCACATTTTATTTCTTGTTAAAGAAATTCAATTTCACTTATTTACTTACTTAAATAATTTTCCAAACTTAATTAATAAAGAAACTCAATTTCAATTATTTACGAAGTAAAATTCACTTATTCACAAATTCAATTTAATTTAATCATTAAATAATTCAATCTTATTTAATTATTAAATAATTCAAAACTTAATTATTAAATAATTTCAAAGTTTAATAATTTCAAACTTACTTATAATTTCAAACTTAATTCAATCATTTCTCAAATTTAACAACATTCTTTTATCAATTACATTTGTTAATATTTTGTTTCAGATTATTACATATTAACATTTTCCTTTTGTAACGACCCCAAATTTTTATTTAATTTAAATTAATAATTTATTGGATTATGAATAAAAGTTTTTAAAATAAATTTTTAAATGGATTAATTGATAGCGAGTTTCCCCGATCGTAATAAAAATTCTGATGTTGAATCATTCAAATTTAAAATATTGTATATATACGTGAATATATATGTATATTATATGATATACGAGTAAACTTGAAATTTTATATATAAGTATATATTGATTTGAATTTAAATTTCAAGTAAATGGATTTTAAAATAAATATATATAGAAATACAATATAATTGGTATTGCAGTAAAAATAACAAAATAAAATATATACTTTGTACGAGTCATTAATGCTCCTACCTATAGCATGGTCGAAATCATCTCAGCCTAAGAAATGCAAAGCTAAAAACAAAGTATACATGCTTATACAAAGCAAAGGAAACTGTACAAACATGACAAATAGTGTAAGGTCGTAAACAAAGATATTCAATTATACAATGAGAATTTATGAAGCCACCAAGTACCATCATCTCAGCCGAGTAAAGTAAGCAAGGCAAGTAAATAAAAATGTTAAGTGTATGAAACAAGACAACAAAATCTATGTACATGCATAATTAAACAAATAAATAAACTGGACATACACATCAAATAGTAAGTATGCAAACCATCCCTATATCTATCAGCCGAAAGCAAAGGATAAGTGTAGAAACATAGGGGACATGCATTAAATGCAAGGCATGGAACAAAGTCAATTCGAGTTGCTTAGGATGATTTCAGCCTGCATAAGGTTGTAAGCCATTAATGCAGAGGTATCTTTAGTACAAACAAATATATTGACCTGTACAAAATAATATACCACTTGTACCACAATTCATCCTAGTTTAAACAATGAATAACAACACCCTGTACAACACTGTTTCTTTTTATATACATCTACTTCATTTCATTTCGTTCAATCCAAACTTAGCAAGCCTGAAAAAAAAAACTGTGAAAGCAAATAGAAAAACCAAAAGGAAAAGAAAAAAAAAACATCACCATTTACAAGTTCAAATGTCATTCAAGTTTAAAGAAAATCAAATTTGCAGTTTCAAATCAACAGAGTTCTCTGTTCTTTCCTGGAAACAACTGTGAGCAACTCTTCTTATTTACATGTGAGCAAACTACTTTGTTAAAGCTTAAAAATCTGATTTAATCTTGCCAGTATGCTACTGTGATAATCTCTGGTATAAATGTGAATATACTTGTATGTATATAAATTTAGGTGTGCATGTTTGATCACAGGCTATGATGGCCTCTGTTTGATTACAGGCTTTCAAACCCTGTTCATAAAGCAAAACCTCCTCCTCAAATTTATTTTAGGCTTTAGGGTCTTAATAAAATTTGTTATACGATCCAAATCTAAGTTCTAAAAATATTTATGAATATATCAGTAAGATATTTTTACTGAAAAATGAAAGGTTTCAGTAAAATCAACTCAGGTCAAAATCTTGATTGATAAATTTTTAAATTTTGATTGTATAATTGGATTTGCGTAAAGAAATCATGATTTTTAATATAGATATTAAAATTTTTAAAATCATGGGAGATGAGAATTTGAGAGATAAACGGAAAATGTTCTTTAGTCGATTCTGGACGATAGGTGGAGATGGAGCTGTCGTGTTCGTGGCTGAAGGAAGTTTAAGAGTTGGAGATTATCAGAAAAATAATGAATGAATTTTTAGATCATCGACTCAGTTAGTCGGCGATGAAATAGGGTTTTAAGTACCCGATTTAAACAACGTTGATTCTCGAGTTCCTATGGCGACGTGAGAGGATAGGGCTCGATCGCATAAGGGGGAGTTGAGGCAGGGGACTCTGGCGATAGTGTGGGTTCATTGGCGTTGGCTCTGATGGACTAGATCGGCGTGGCGAGGAGTTTTCGTCATCGAGGTTGGGTTTCAGTAGGTTGCTGGGTGTCTCTTTTTCGATTTTGAAGCGTATTGATGGATCTGAGTATTCGTGGCAACTCTGGAGATGATCGGTGACCTTTCGACATCGGCGAAGTTGGTCGAAGCTTCGGCGTTCAGTTGTACACGTGAACGTGCACGTTTTCGTGAATCTGGGAAGTTGGTTTGGAGAAGAAGAGGGGTGCTCGGGTAGACTGGGAATTTTCTCGAAGCACTGGGTTGTTTTGCTCGAGTCTGTGAAGTATTTGACTCGAAGGGGAAGAAGAGGGCTCGGGTTGGTTTTGTTTTTTAGTAGCTGGTTTCGAAAATTTTAAAAGTGAATCAGGTTCAGGTTTTAAAAAGAAACAAAAGCAGTTTTTAACTTTAAAGCAAATCAAAAAAAAAAAAAAAAATTTGAGACCAAGGGGATGTTTAAATTCTAGTTTGGAAATGAAAGAAGTTTAAAATTTTAAATAATTTAAATAAGTTTAAATATTTTGAATTTGAGGGAATTAGATTTAAATTTCTTTCATAACAAAGGAATTGCTTTAAGTTATAATTTAAAGTTTTTAAAGGTTAGTTTAAAGTGATTTAAGGTTAGATAGTGATCGTTTAACTTGGGATTTAAAATGAAAGTTAAAAAGGGAAGAGTGAAATAAATGTTCCAACATATTGTGGTGGAAATTTAAATAATAATGGCAATTAATTAAGATTAATTTAATAATTAAAGATTAATTGATTCATTTATTTAAGAATGATTAGTTAATAATTAAGGGTTAACTAATAAATTTGAAAGAAAGATTTTCAAATAATTTGTAATTAAATTACGATAATTAACCCGGATTAATAAATTGATACATCTATATTAAATTAATCAGTTGTTAATAAATTCACTTGTGAATGTTTGGATTCTATTGAATGTTAAATTGTTTGATATCCCTGATATATGATGCTTTGTGATATACCCTGATTTATGTTGTGCCGAGCTGTGATTTCTATTTCTGTGATATATACTGCTATGTGAATATGAAAACCTTTGACCTGTAAAACGGCATTTAAACTTCGATGCGACAGGGAGTCGGATTCCAGTTGGTTATCCGAAACCCACATCGAATTGTAACGATGAACCCTTGTGATTGATAAATTTATTTTATCTGTGAAATTGTAAATGAAGATAAGCGTTATCGATTATACCGCTTATCGATATATCTGTGATGATTGATGTTGCACTATTGTGTGTAAAACCCCTGGACTACACCTTTACACACACAAATATGGATTTCACGTAGAAATCGGTTAAGTCACAGATGATGTAAATTTAATGTTTTTGAAATTGAAATTTTAATTTCAATTGATTTTGAAATTGGAAATTTGGGTTTAAAGTGAAGCTTTTGAAATGGAATTTAAAAGATAAAAGTTATTTCGAATAACTTAATCGAGTCTTGAAATTTAAATGATCTGATTTAAATTTGAATTCGAGTTTGAAATTGAATTCTATGATTTGAAACTAGGGATTAAAGATGTTGTATAAGTTATATATGAGTTAAACCATTTTAAAGTATTAATTTGGGAATTTGAATTTTTATTCAAGGGTTTTAACTCGTGTAAATATAACTGGATTTTTCCGAAGACGAAAACTACTTGTTTTCAAATAATAATAGCTTTCATTTTAAGAAAGGATTTCCAAATTTGTGTTGAAAGAATTTCAAGTTTGAAATAGAATTGAAATGTTTTGAAAACTATGAAATGAGTCTTTGATTTCAAAGACCGGATGAGTTAATCTAACTTGAAATGGAATTGTTTTGAAAGGCTATGAATGAATCTTTGGAAACGAGTTTTGAAAGCTATAAGTTAAATCTTGATTTAAAGATTTAACGAGTTAATCAGATTGAAATGGAAATCAATTTGAAAATCTATGAATGAATCTTTGTGAACGGGGTAAACTTTGTGAATTGAATCTTTTTGTTTAAAAGATTAAAAGTGTGGAAATTGTTTAAACTATTGAAGGTTTTTGAAATAAATCTTTTATTTAAAAGATTGGAAATGGTAATTTGTTTTACCATTCGAATGAAAAGGTTGAGTTTTAAAGCTGTGATTTAACTGAGACCCCAGTATCCATATGATTTTTAATATTGCGCTCGTTATTCGGTTTAGCCGGGAAAGGACCTTTGTGTCGTATAACCCATTCCGAATAATGATACGACGTATATGGATAGCATTTGAAGACCGGTGGTGAAGACCGGATATTTTTGAAAACGGAAGGATTACCGTCGAGTTACTCTGCATCGGCTGATCCCCGATATAGAGGTTTTATCACCCTTAGTGACGGGAAGTCCGGACGTGATTGGAAATTATCCGGATTTGCAAGGGCTTTGTGAGAAGTGCCTTCGGTTCTGTTCGAACCCGGAACAGACTTGTATGGATGTTTGTCTGACGTTACACTTTGAGATGTAAAGCTGGTTTCTATCAAATACATTTCTGTTGGTGGCGGAGAATTTATTCTCTTAGCTTAACACCCTTCTCTGAGACGTATGAGCTCAGAGGTTATGTAGTTGATGGTTACTAGTGATACATTCCCAATTTGGTAATGTGGCATACGAATTGCTGATGATCATTTGTTGATCAAAGCGTGGCTTTGTGAAAAAGCGTAGTTTTGTGGACGAGACTTCGTCGAGCCTCACAACCCGGTAATGGTCGAAACAGGAATGTTGCGACAAAGGTTTGTAGGGGTAGCGCCCCTAGGGTATGTCATTTCCTTCTGGATAAAGGGTGGTATCATGGTATGGAGCCCAGATACTTAACTCGTGTGGACACGGTAATTTATTACTGTATGATGTTGCTTTGTTGGTTTTCGGGATCCCGGATAAAGGTCGGTAACGACCGGGGGATGACATAGCTCGTGTGTTAGTTACCTAGTTACAGCTTGGTTAAAGCGTGAGGTAGCATCGGCCTTTTGTTTGCGGAGATCCGGTTAGGATCCGGGGCGTCTTTCCAGAGGCGTTTCTATTTCGATAAGGAAGTTCCTTAGCCTGATCATTTGTTGGAAATCCAAAGAAACAATACGAACCCTGTACGGTTTTAGTTGTATTACCTGCTATGGAATGTGGCGGTAACCTGCTATCGAACATGGTAGCTATAGTAGGCATACGATGAAATGTTGTATGCTGGCTATTTTATATTATATTTTCGAAATGTTTTTCTACACTATGCACTAGAAATAATATCAAAAGAGTTTTGATTTTGCGTAGTAAGCATGTTTGACTATCATAAGAAGAAATCTCCTCCAATTCTGCGTTTGCATTGTGTGTGTGGTGGGAGGTCTTATGGTAGTTTCATTTTCGAAAAGCATTGCGGATTTCAATGTTTAAAATCCTTTTGTTGTTGTTTAAAGATAAACTGTTTTTGTTGCTCACACCAGTCTTGCTATATTACAGCATGATAGGGGGTTCTCGCTTCGCGGTTAGATGGCGAACGGGAGACTCTTACCCCTACATGTCCCTGAGAGGGATGGGTTGGTTAGGCAGATGCCGTGACAGTCGAGAGGCTGGCCGTAAAAGCAAGTTTGGGGTATCATTGTCAGCCACGGTGGGACTGGGATGGTTGCAAAGCCTACCGGTGGCCGCTGTTTGCGAACCTTGACAAGTGGTATCAGAGCTAAGGTTGAACTTTAGCTCAGGATTATAACACGTTAAGTAGCTCATTAGAGATAGAGTGAAGTAAACTCTAGAATGAGTAATTCTCAGATATCCGTCCGTATGCCTAAGTAAATTCTCTTGCTATCCACTGATAGTAAGTATGAATGCAAGAAGAGGATGAGATAAGGGACAGGGGAATACGACTATAAATGGTCAATATCCTGTAACAACAAGGAAGCAATCTTTTCTCTATCAATCTCTTTTGTTCAGCATCTTTTCCTTAATTCTTCGATGATTTCTGATAGATCCAGGAAGGAGATTCGATATCAATATGGGACATAAACTCCAAATAGGCCAAAATTGTTGTTTGGATGAATTGTTGCTTCGGTTGCTATGGTTGATAAGTATACTTTAGTTTCTAAACTGAGAGTTTTAAAATTGTATCCATATATCTATCTATTTTTTTGGGACCGGATATATTCTACGAATGGTTAGTTATCCCTTTGAACTAACCGATGCTATTGTATATTTCGTAGATCTGGATAACCCGAGTATCTTGTGAAGTGTTAAACAGATTCGTTCTTGTATCTGTTATTGATATTCTGATTTGGTAAGCCAAATGCAGAATAGATGTTCAATTTGAGTTGATGAAATATTCTTCATCTATCCTTGTGTCTCCTTGGCAAATTTCGAGGACGAAATTCTTTTAAGGGGGGAAGTTTGTAACGACCCCAGATTTTTATTTAATTTAAATTAATAATTTATTGGATTATGAATAAAAGTTTTTAAAATAAATTTTTAAATGGATTAATTGATAGCGAGTTTCCCCGATCGTAATAAAAATTCTGATGTTGAATCATTCAAATTTAAAATATTGTATATATACGTGAATATATATGTATATTATATGATATACGAGTAAACTTGAAATTTTATATATAAGTATATATTGATTTGAATTTAAATTTCAAGTAAATGGATTTTAAAATAAATATATATAGAAATACAATATAATTGGTATTGCAGTAAAAATAACAAAATAAAATATATATACTTTGTACGAGTCATTAATGCTCCTACCTCTAGCATGGTCGAAATCATCTCAGCCTAAGAAATGCAAAGCTAAAAACAAAGTATACATGCTTATACAAAGCAAAGGAAACTGTACAAACATGACAAATAGTGTAAGGTCGTAAACAAAGATATTCAATTATACAATGAGAATTTATGAAGCCACCAAGTACCATCATCTCAGCCGAGTAAAGTAAGCAAGGCAAGTAAATAAAAATGTTAAGTGTATGAAACAAGACAACAAAATCTATGTACATGCATAATTAAACAAATAAATAAACTGGACATACACATCAAATAGTAAGTATGCAAACCATCCCTATATCTATCAGCCGAAAGCAAAGGATAAGTGTAGAAACATAGGGGACATGCATTAAATGCAAGGCATGGAACAAAGTCAATTCGAGTTGCTTAGGATGATTTCAGCCTGCATAAGGTTGTAAGCCATTAATGCAGAGGTATCTTTAGTACAAACAAATATATTGACCTGTACAAAATAATATACCACTTGTACCACAATTCATCCTAGTTTAAACAATGAATAACAACACCCTGTACAACACTGTTTCTTTTTATATACATCTACTTCATTTCATTTCGTTCAATCCAAACTTAGCAAGCCTGAAAAAAAAAACTGTGAAAGCAAATAGAAAAACCAAAAGGAAAAGAAAAAAAAAACATCACCATTTACAAGTTCAAATGTCATTCAAGTTTAAAGAAAATCAAATTTGCAGTTTCAAATCAACAGAGTTCTCTGTTCTTTCCTGGAAACAACTGTGAGCAACTCTTCTTATTTACATGTGAGCAAACTACTTTATTAAAGCTTAAAAATCTGATTTAATCTTGCCAGTATGCTACTGTGATAATCTCTGGTATAAATGTGAATATACTTGTATGTATATAAATTTAGGTGTGCATGTTTGATCACAGGCTATGATGGCCTCTGTTTGATTACAGGCTTTCAAACCCTGTTCATAAAGCAAAACCTCCTCCTCAAATTTATTTTAGGCTTTAGGGTCTTAATAAAATTTGTTATACGATCCAAATCTAAGTTCTAAAAATATTTATGAATATATCAGTAAGATATTTTTACTGAAAAATGAAAGGTTTCAGTAAAATCAACTCAGGTCAAAATCTTGATTGATAAATTTTTAAATTTTGATTGTATAATTGGATTTGCGTAAAGAAATCATGATTTTTAATATAGATATTAAAATTTTTAAAATCATGGGAGATGAGAATTTGAGAGATAAACGGAAAATGTTCTTTAGTCGATTCTGGACGATAGGTGGAGATGGAGCTGTCGTGTTCGTGGCTGAAGGAAGTTTAAGAGTTGGAGATTATCAGAAAAATAATGAATGAATTTTTAGATCATCGACTCAGTTAGTCGGCGATGAAATAGGGTTTTAAGTACCCGATTTAAACAACGTTGATTCTCGAGTTCCTATGGCGACGTGAGAGGATAGGGCTCGATCGCATAAGGGGGAGTTGAGGCAGGGGACTCTGGCGATAGTGTGGGTTCATTGGCGTTGGCTCTGATGGACTAGATCGGCGTGGCGAGGAGTTTTCGTCATCGAGGTTGGGTTTCAGTAGGTTGCTGGGTGTCTCTTTTTCGATTTTGAAGCATATTGATGGATCTGAGTATTCGTGGCAACTCTGGAGATGATCGGTGACCTTTTGACATCGGCGAAGTTGGTCGAAGCTTCGGCGTTCAGTTGTACACGTGAACGTGCACGTTTTCGTGAATCTGGGAAGTTGGTTTGGAGAAGAAGAGGGGTGCTCGGGTAGACTGGGAATTTTCTCGAAGCACTGGGTTGTTTTGCTCGAGTCTGTGAAGTATTTGACTCGAAGGGGAAGAAGAGGGCTCGGGTTGGTTTTGTTTTTTAGTAGCTGGTTTCGAAAATTTTAAAAGTGAATCAGGTTCAGGTTTTAAAAAGAAACAAAAGCAGTTTTTAACTTTAAAGCAAATCAAAAAAAAAAAAAATTTGAGACCAAGGGGATGTTTAAATTCCAGTTTGGAAATGAAAGAAGTTTAAAAATTTAAATAATTTAAATAAGTTTAAATATTTTGAATTTGAGGGAATTAGATTTAAATTTCTTTCATAACAAAGGAATTGCTTTAAGTTATAATTTAAAGTTTTTAAAGGTTAGTTTAAAGTGATTTAAGGTTAGATAGTGATCGTTTAACTTGGGATTTAAAATGAAAGTTAAAAAGGGAAGAGTGAAATAAATGTTCCGACGTATTGTGGTGGAAATTTAAATAATAATGGCAATTAATTAAGATTAATTTAATAATTAAAGATTAATTGATTCATTTATTTAAGAATGACTAGTTAATAATTAAGGGTTAACTAATAAATTTGAAAGAAAGATTTTCAAATAATTTGTAATTAAATTACGATAATTAACCCGGATTAATAAATTGATACATCTGATTTAAATTAATCAGTTGTTAATAAATTCACTTGTGAATGTTTGGATTCTATTGAATGTTAAATTGTTTGATATCCCTGATATATCATGCTTTGTGATATACCCTGATTTATGTTGTGCCGAGCTGTGATTTCTATTTCTGTGATATATACTGCTATGTGAATATGAAAACCTTTGACCCGTAAAACGGCATTTAAACTTCGATGCGACAGGGAGTCGGATTCCAGTTGGTTATCCGAAACCCACATCGAATTGTAACGATGAACCCTTGTGATTGATAAATTTATTTTATCTGTGAAATTGTAAATGAAGATAAGCGTTATCGATTATACCGCTTATCGATATATCTGTGATGATTGATGTTGCACTATTGTGTGTAAAACCCCTGGACTACACCTTTACACACACAAATATGGATTTCACGTAGAAATCGGTTAAGTCACAGATGATGTAAATTTAATGTTTTTGAAATTGAAATTTTAATTTCAATTGATTTTGAAATTGGAAATTTGGGTTTAAAGTGAAGCTTTTGAAATGGAATTTAAAAGATAAAAGTTATTTCGAATAACTTAATCGAGTCTTGAAATTTAAATGATCTGATTTAAATTTGAATTCGAGTTTGAAATTGAATTCTATGATTTGAAACTAGGGATTAAAGATGTTGTATAAGTTATATATGAGTTAAACCATTTTAAAGTATTAATTTGGGAATTTGAATTTTTATTCAAGGGTTTTAACTCGTGTAAATATAACTGGATTTTTCCGAAGACGAAAACTACTTGTTTTCAAATAATAATAGCTTTCATTTTAAGAAAGGATTTCCAAATTTGTGTTGAAAGAATTTCAAGTTTGAAATAGAATTGAAATGTTTTGAAAACTATGAAATGAGTCTTTGATTTCAAAGACCGGATGAGTTAATCTAACTTGAAATGGAATTGTTTTGAAAGGCTATGAATGAATCTTTGGAAACGAGTTTTGAAAGCTATAAGTTAAATCTTGATTTAAAGATTTAACGAGTTAATCAGATTGAAATGGAAATCAATTTGAAAATCTATGAATGAATCTTTGTGAACGGGGTAAACTTTGTGAATTGAATCTTTTTGTTTAAAAGATTAAAAGTGTGGAAATTGTTTAAACTATTGAAGGTTTTTGAAATAAATCTTTTATTTAAAAGATTGGAAATGGTAATTTGTTTTACCATTCGAATGAAAAGGTTGAGTTTTAAAGCTATGATTTAACTGAGACCCCAGTATCCATATGATTTTTAATATTGCGCTCGTTATTCGGTTTAGCCAGGAAAGGACCTTTGTGTCGTATAACCCATTCCGAATAATGATACGACGTATATGGATAGCATTTGAAGACCGGTGGTGAAGACCGGATATTTTTGAAAACGGAAGGATTACCGTCGAGTTACTCTGCATCGGCTGATCCCCGATATAGAGGTTTTATCACCCTTAGTGACGGGAAGTCCGGACGTGATTGGAAATTATCCGGATTTGCAAGGGCTTTGTGAGAAGTGCCTTCGGTTCTGTTCGAACCCGGAACAGACTTGTATGGATGTGTGTCTGACGTTACACTTTGAGATGTAAAGCTGGTTTCTATCAAATACATTTCTGTTGGTGGCGGAGAATTTATTCTCTTAGCTTAACACCCTTCTCTGAGACGTATGAGCTCAGAGGTTATGTAGTTGATGGTTACTAGTGATACATTCCCAATTTGGTAATGTGGCATACGAAGTGCTGATGGTCATTTGTTGATCAAAGCGTGGCTTTGTGAAAAAGCGTAGTTTTTTGGACGAGACTTCGTCGAGCCTCACAACCCGGTAATGGTCGAAACAGGAATGTTGCGACAAAGGTTTGTAGGGGTAGCGCCCCTAGGGTATGTCATTTCCTTCTGGATAAAGGGTGGTATCATGGTATGGAGCCCAGATACTTAACTCGTGTGGACACAGTAATTTATTACTGTATGATGTTGCTTTGTTGGTTTTCGGGATCCCGGATAAAGGTCGGTAACGACCGGGGGTGACATAGCTCGTGTGTTAGTTACCTAGTTACAGCTTGGTTAAAGCGTGAGGTAGCGTCGGCCTTTTGTTTGCGGAGATCCGGTTAGGATCCGGGGCGTCTTTCCAGAGGCGTTTCTATTTCGGTAAGGAAGTTCCTTAGCCTGATCATTTGTTGGAAATCCAAAGAAACAATACGAACCCTGTACGATTTTAGTTGTATTACCTGCTATGGAATGTGGCGGTAACCTGCTATTGAACATGGTAGCTATAGTAGGCATACGATGAAATGTTGTATGCTGGCTATTTTATATTATATTTTCGAAATGTTTTTCTACACTATGCACTAGAAATAATATCAAAAGAGTTTTGATTTTGCGTAGTAAGCATGTTTGACTATCATAAGAAGAAATCTCCTCCAATTCTGCGTTTGCATTGTGTGTGTGGTGGGAGGTCTTATGGTAGTTTCATTTTCGAAAAGCATTGCGGATTTCAATGTTTAAAATCCTTTTGTTGTTGTTTAAAGATAAACTGTTTTTGTTGCTCACACCAGTCCCATGACTGATCCGGAGTTTATTGTTCCCTTCCTAAACTCTGGGTGCCCACTATTTTCCACACGGGCAGTCTAGAGTTGGGTTTTTCAGATATTCAGGTTTAGTAGATTATCTGGAGCTAGTTCAGTTCTTGGAGTTCATGGATTTACGTTGCTTATCTTGGAGCATTTTATTGGAGATATTCTATCCGCTGCTGGTGTTATCTATTTTCTTTCCGCTGCTATTTCTTGTATCATATCTCTGATGTATATTGATATCTGTTGTATCATTCTGTTGTACCTGTCATTGTATCAATGTTATGTAATTGATATATTCTTTTTCCGCTGTGTTGTTATACTTAATGGTGTTATAAGCTCCGGCGACTCGGATTTGAACGGTCGAATCTACGGCATTCGAGTACGATGTAAAGTATGGATGTCGATTTTCGAACGCGAAAATCCGTAGTCGTTACACCTTTCATCAAAATTCAAATTTCAACTTCATTTCAAAACCATATTATTTATTCAAATAAAATCTTCGTTTATTTTTAAATCAAATTATTGACCAATCGGGTTTTTATTTAATTCTCTATCCTAGGTCAAAGTTCAATTTGGGTATTTATCATTTCAACCCGATTCCAATTTAATTCAAAATCAAAACATAGCAAAGGGAACTTGCAGTGTGATAACTGGGATGGTGTCAAAGTAAATAAACAAGCAATAACAACAACCAATATCAATCCAATAATCAATTCAAATAATCCCGAAATAATCGTATTAATTCGCATTATTGTTTGTGCAAATTAATATAATTATTTCTAGAATCTACACAATTATTTCATATAGATTAAAGATTTTTACATTACGGTTTTTCACTTGTCATACAATTTCAATTTATACTACAACAATTAATCCAATATACGTCGATGGTTCAAAGTGTAATTATCACTATTCTACATGTCAATTAATTTAACAATTAAAAGGGGGTCATATTCAACTAATCAAATTTAACATATAAATCAGTTTTAAAATCGTTAACTATCCTATATCCATTTCAATTTTGCATACTTTTTATCATTTAACACTAACAATTTAACGTCCAATATAAACATCAACAATCAATCAATTATCAGCCAAACTGTATTATCATCGCATAAATAATTAACAGATAATGGTGTCAAATGTCACAGGTGAACTGATATAGGCAATAACATATATAACAGTGTAATTAACTAACAGCAGCATATTTCAATTGTCGTTTCAATCGAAATCAAATTTAATAAATAAAAGAACGTTAATCGTGAGTGAGTGCTCACCTTTCGAGGCTAGAGAAATAGACGATGAGATTGAGTTGCGAAATCCAGGCACGAATCCCAAAACAAAAACAGATTGGCACGAATTCGACGGGTAGAGCTAATAAATAGGAATTGATAAAATGAATCAGAACCAGTTTGATATAAGCTGGAAAAAAAAATATATAAACATTATTATTATATAATATATATATATTATACCTATCTTCATAAACCCATATATTTAAGATCAAAACATATATAAATTACATTTTAAACAAGTACATATAACTGATATATTGTAACCAACATATAAACAAATATGTAACGCATAAAATTGTCAACAGTTAAATCTATAACTTTACTACATACATACCTATCTATAAAGAGGTCTACATACAAAATTCATATAGCTTAATATATATAATATACGTATAACTAAAATATTATAACTTTATAAATAAACAAATGTATATAATATGTTACATTAAATATAACCACCCATACATATACTAACCTTCATAAAATTTTATATAGATTAAGATAAAATTCTAAACAGAACAATAAACTAGACTATATATATAAATTATACTATATACATTCTTACATTATATAAACAACTGTGGTATAACATATATATAGAAACAAATATAAACCTCGAGCCAAAACCAACTTATAATTAATATAACCAATATATAGTGTGATATACAACATATTGTACGTATAACAAATAAAATATTGTGTGATACTGTTCATATGAGAAATGCCCAGATGTAAAATTTCAAAACCACTACATATATATATATATATATACCGAAAACAAAGTTGAAAGCCGATCTCTTCTTTTTTATTTAAATATAATTAAACAACACACATAACAATCTATTCACATATAAATACACATATATAACCAACTTTATAACTATATATATATATAACAAACAACTTCCTTAAACATATAACATATATATAATACAACAAGTTATAAACCTGTACACCAACATATGCAGCAATTCTTAAGGGAAAATCGAATCTAAAGTGGAGGCTGGTCGAATCTAAAGGGAAAATCGAAGTCTTGAGTAATATTAATGTACGTAATTCTTAAAAATCATTAAGCATTCATGTATTTCTTTGCAACTGTGTGCATGATGATGGTCTAATGTTGCGGCTAATCTATCACTTAATTGTAGTTTATTTTGTGCTGTAGCCTTTGTTTAATCATTGAACATGCTTACCCATGGAGTAGCTTTATTGTTAGTATTGAAAAAAAAAATGCAACAATTTGTTTACATACAACTTATATTAATAAACATATATATAGCATATAACATATACTAAAAGTATTAACAACTGTAATATACAAGTACTTACATAAATTAACATAAACAACCAATATATTATATCACTTAGTAAACTAATATATGTATAACACTTTAATAATGTATATATAACTTATACGAACAGTGGGAACAAATATATAAACAAATCCTAAGATAAGCATAAACAATATATATACCTGTTATATAAAAAGAGAGGAGTATGAGTTTGTTGAGGTACGGCCTAAGCTCAGGTTGAGGAGGCACGGAGGATGTTGGCCATGCTTTGGTAAGACAGGTAGAAGGCGGAAGGCGAGAATATGATGGGTTTTGAGGTGGGGAGGAGCGACCATTGTTTGGGTCAGAGCATGAAGTGGCTTCACGAACTCGGCCGGAGGAGATCTGAGCGGCAGGAGGAGAATGAGGCAAGGTGACAGAGAGCGGAGGCGTGGCGCGGTGGAGACTGAAGAAGATGCCAGTGTTTGGGTGAAGGCGGCGGAGGGGATTAATGGCCGGAGGAAGGTAGTTTGGAAAAAAATTTGCAAAGGAAGCGGGAGTAGCAGGTTGAATGAAAGAAGGAAAAGAAAAAATATAGAAGAGGAGAAGGTTAGAACGTTTTATATACTTTATTATTAAATAATTTTTGTTTCAAAGCAGTGAAAACATGAACGAAGAAAAATTAAATGAACCAGCTGGAATAGAAAAAGGCAAGCACGAATTTAGAAGTTATTAAAGGGAAATGGCTTTTGGTATTATACGGTGGATATAGGAGACCAAAAGGCTCAATTACAGAACCGATATAACAAGTCGTTCCGTAGATTTCGTTGTCTTTCGGACTCCGAAATACACAACCGAATATACCGCAGTGATCAGCATGACGAGACGATCAACACGGTATATAGATATCTGTGATACGATTGAATTATAAAAATTCGAATTTTCTAATAGCGGAAAATGCAAGAAAAACGCTGAAAAATAAGATCGACGGAGCCAAAGATGTCCGAATTTGGAAAAACGACAAACTGACATCTTGCTCAGAAGATGATTTAGAATTTTTCTATATAAAAATATTTAGGTTTCGGAAACATTTTATTTTTATCGCTTTTTAACTGATTAAATTGAAGTAAATTTACGCGTGAAATAAACTTTCATATTTTCAGACGAAAATTTACCAGTTGCTATGTTTAACTATACGCATTCCAAATATCAAATTTATATTTCAAAATTTTATTGTTTAAAATTTCGCAAAATTTCAATTAATAACGTTATTAAAACCAGTTAAATTTACGGGTCGTTACACTCTCCCCCACTCAAAACTTTTCGTCCCCGAAAAGGAACGAGGTAGGAGAATAGAAACGACCAGAAAGGAAAACAGATTTGAAATACAAAATAACAATTAATTTAAACCATATAAATTCAAATTTAAATTAATTGGTATTCAATAATTGATTTAATCCATTAGATTTCACTAAAATCAATCTCAACTATTTCTAAATTCATTATCTTATTATCCCATTTTCTTCAATTTACAATTTCTAAAACCATAAATTTGAATAGTCTTTTATTATAATCATATTTTTTCAGCAATTTAAATTCTTCTTTATTCCAATTTATTCTACTTAATATATCTAATCATATATATTTAACCCATATAAATTAATTTAAACCATAAAAGTTTCGATTTAAATTAATTTACATCTACTAATTGCTTTCAAATTCAAGGTATTTTCATAAGATGATCAAATTTCAATTTATTAATTCTTTCAAAACAAATTTATTTCATTATTAACTGAGTTTTACTTATTATCCTATCTAACTCTATTAACATCTTTATAATCAAAATTTTGTGTATAACATTTATTATAAACACCCAAATTTTATTTATAAAATTATTTTATATTGTATATTATCCAATTACATTTTAACTTCTGAATAATTTAGGTAAGTTATTTTGAAATGCAATTTAGCACTATACAAATAAAATTGTCAAATTCAATTATTTCAAGTTTAAATACTTATTCCAAATTTAGACTTATTTGTAATTGACAACATCTTTTAACATGATTTTTAAGAATTAAATTTTCGTTTAATTTCAAACCCTTTAGAAATAATTATGTATATATTATATATATTGAATCAAATTAAATTTTAAAATAATATACCCATATATATATAAAAATCAAGTCATACTTAAGAAACTCAAACCAAAATATTTTTCCAAAACAAAACCGTAGCAAAGCTACAGAATGGTTTCTCCACTTCGAAACTCGAAAATGAATGTCGATGATGCGGCCGCCATCACCGAAATTATTTTCCAGCAACAAAGAGAAGAGCACTGATTTCAACATTTTAAAATTCTTTGAAAACGGTTTATATTCGAAAATATTTTAAATACTATACACTTTAAAACTTTCAAATCAAAGTTTGAAATCACCAGAAATTAAATTCTCAAATTATTTATTTAAATTCCTTTCAAATCCCAAATCAAATCATAACCAAGTTTCATAAATTCATTTATTTATTATGCAATAATCAATGGTTTACAAAACAATACGTGAAAATCCAATATTATTATTTCTGACAACAAATTCATTAACAATTTAATTTCAGAAAACTTATATTTATATATAATATAATCATACAAACTTTTATTTTATTTACCAGATTTGAAAACGATATTGTGTCAGTTTGCTCTGCTAAAGTGTTTTGGAAATCCTATCGATAGCGTTGATCAGACGAATCGATCGAAAACCCAAATCACATCAACAACTCAAACAACACAATATATAAAACATTTTAAAATTAATTTACAATACACTTCCTCACTTAACGATACAATAATGGATTTCAAAGCAAGGATAGGGATTCAAATTTTTTTTTGATAAACTCAAATCAAAGAGAATTTCGATTCGAAGATAGGTTTGAACAAAGACGAGATAATTAAATAACAAAATAGGAAGATGGATAAATTTATTAAATCACGGGCAACCTTAACCGGGTCAACCGTGACTTTAAGAATAAGATCAATGTAGAATTCCGAGGCAAATCGACATTGATCTCAGGAGATAGAATTCGGCATAACCAAAGATGTCAGCATCTAAACCGAGGATATATAAATCTCCAGTAAATCAATGCCTATTATAAAGAAGTTTTACTCCTTTACGAATCATTCGAAGATTGGCGAGACCGCCGATCTATTATAGATAACATTCAGAATGGAGTTATGGGTTGCTCCAGGATTGAAAGAAGACGAATAGTGAAAGACACGAATGAATTTCGGAACCGAGGGAAACATTCCAAAATTCAAAGGAATTGAGTCAAAGGAAGAGATTGAAACTCGAATGAGAGTGATTCTGTAAATACATTTACCCTATATGTTAAGTTTTGCCTAGAGCTACCAAAGCTCTGATACCAAC
The DNA here is from genome assembly GCA_030737815.1 of Allium fistulosum. NCBI lineage: Eukaryota > Viridiplantae > Streptophyta > Magnoliopsida > Asparagales > Amaryllidaceae > Allium > Allium fistulosum. The sequence continues at coordinate 984,671,015 of CM060905.1, forward strand.
TGTAACGACCCGATATTTTGGACCATTCGCATCCATTATAAGTGTATAGGTAGACACTCATGCCGGAATTGAATTGCTCAAAATACCGCGTTGTTAATTTAAATTTGGCAAAACTGAACATATACAGTAAATAAATATAATCACAGATCACAGACACAGTGTAATAAATGCAGCGGAAATAAAAGAGATAGTAGTTCATGAAGCTACTATATAAATGTATAAGTTACATCAGAGTTAAACCAGATACAACGGAAGAGTAATACGATACATCAGATACAAATTAGAATACATCACTGGAATCATCGAATACTGAAAGCAGAATGGATGGCTGGATCTTCAAGCAAAGCTCCAACTTCAAAAGTGAGTCTCGAATACTGGTACACTCAGTCTGACCCGAGCGTAAAGAAAACACAAAACACTCGAGTCAGGATTAACATTCTTATATCAATAAATCCAACTCAAGTGAAATAGCAATTGAAATACAAATAACTCAAAGGATGTTTGGAATAACCATCCTTTAAGGATCCGTTAAACTATCTACTAGGTAGTAATGTATGCTAAGTAGATAATTTCTATCAGTAATATAAGGTATCAAAATAGTGTTAAGGCGTTACCATTATTGTAACGACCCGGGAATTTCGACTTCGAAAATCCCAAATTGTTAAAGAAAAGAAAAAGAAAGAGGTAGAAGAATAGAAAAACAAAACTCAGAATCACATATTCTCACATTCGCAGCGGATAAAATATAATATCAAATAATATTCTTTACACAAAGAAGCTGTATCAGTCAATTACATTTTTAATACATCAGAGTTATAACCATTTATACATGAACTGGACAGTTATACAACCTGTTCCAGACTACAATCTATACAGACTACACAGTCTCATATACACAGCGGAAAACATTCTATACGTTCTTGTCATCCAGCTCGCCTCCTGAGCTCCAGAACATCCTAACCTGAAAAGCTGTAATACTCGGTCTGACCCGAGCATTACATCAAAGTAACACCCGGGTCAGGCTGGAAACCAGCGTGAGTAAACCCATATATCTTGAAATACTAAGCTATATAACTTAAGTGAATTACCAGAGTAACTCGTACTTTTCTACGAGTTCTAATCTTATTTAAGTCAATTCATTTATCTCAAATCAATATCCAAGAATCGTTATCAGTTTTAAATATCCATGATACATAGCTTATTTCATTCCAGCATGTTTACTTCCAAATTCACATTTATAAAGAATCGAAGTGGTTTCGGGTATTTACTGATACCCGGCCCCGGTCTCTTCGAATTCAATGTTATATCTAAATCAAGTTATTTAAGTGAAATACAATTCAACATTAAGTAGGATGTCACTTATACACAGCAATTTATCATCGATAAATAACTACATTATCATTGTCCACCTATATCATATCACAAACATTGCATATCAGACATATCAACCAATTCAAAGCATTTACATCATTCAATCATTCATAAGCAAGATTGATCACTTCCAAAATTAATTTAATTCATCCCTAATTAAATTAATTACTAATCTTTAATCACTTAGATTACCTTTACTTAACAATTATTAATTACAAACCGATTAATTAATCTTCCTTTAATTTTATCTTAATTAATCCCCTTTTGATTAATTATCCTTTAATTATATTAAGTAATTAACTCTTAATTACCCCATAGATAAACTAGCCTTAACCATTCACATTGACTTTTAATTAATCTCCTTAATTAATTTATTAATTAATTAATCACATTAATTAATACTTCTCTAATTACTTAATTAAAGTAATTACTTAAGAATTAATCACTTAACCCTCCTAATCAATCATTAATTAACTACAAATCATTTAATTAATTAATTAATCATTCCTTGATTACCTTACAAATCAATTAATTAATCTTTAATCACTTAATTAATTACCCCTTAATTATAAATTAATTAATCGTTAATCACTTTCATTAAGTAATTATCTATCAATCATAAATTAATTAACCCTTAATTAATTCTTAAATTAATTACCCTCAAATTAATTACTAAATTAATTAATCACATAATTAATTATCCTTTAATTAATCATTCTTTAACCCCTTTCATTAATCAACTTTTAATCATTAATTTAATCACAATATTAAGTTTATTTAAAAATAAACTTTTCAAAAAAACTTTTTAATACATTCCAACTTAATTATACATTCATCACATAAAAGAATTTTAGTAAGAAATCGTTTAACTTTCAAAACTTGTTTAATTTAACATTTTAAAACTGCAATAGTATTAAACCCGAGATAACTTCGAGTTAAATCCCAAAATACCCGAGCCTTACTTCGAGTAGCCCAAATTTCCTTTTGCTTCGAGTCGAACTAACCTTTTTCTCGAGCTTGAACCCGAGTACTCCTCATCTTCCCCAGATTCACAACAAACCCAGATACTCGTATCTACGCGTGCACGTACACCAGAGCTCGGATCATCTCCGACCAACCTCGCCCACTTCGACACGTCGACGACGATCATCCCAAACCAACAGGCATCTCAAAATCCACGATATCACCGTAGTTCGTAATCGAGCAGATCATCACCCTCCTGGAACCAACACCCTCGCCCAAATCGCCTCGCCAACGACCACTCGTCCACGATCATCCACACTGACATGACCAAAGCTTTGTCAACCTTCCCTGCTTTGATTCCCCCCTACGCGATCGAGTCCGGTCTCCTCACGGCGACGAAATCGTAACGAATACCTCGACATCCAAAAACTTCTCGACAACCCTAATTTGACGTCGTTCGTCCCCTACAGTGATCTATAAAACCTATCACCATTTTTCCTAACATCCATGACCTCCAACTTTGCTTCAGCCAAGAATTCGGCCCTCCTCCAATCGCCGATCACCAGAATTTGACCCAAACCCAAAATATGTTCAACCCAAGATTTCTCACCATATACAAACTTAAAAATTACGAAACTTTCACCAAAATTCATCAATTCCTAAGTCGAATTTGATAATATAAGTAAAACATGAATTCAAGACAGTCGAATTCCAGAGATTTTTCATTTTCTACTGTAAATTCTTTCTTTCCAGAGAAATACTTACTAACTTCACTTGAAACTATTTTTAAAAATAGTAATTCGTAAATACAAACATATTTTCTTCAATTACTATGACCTATAAGTTTTTGAGTGAAGAGAAAAGAAATTTTGAATGATTTCTGAGCCTGTTAGAACAGAACAGAGGCTCTGCACATATATACACAGCACTTACAAGCATATATACACATGCACACATACATTTCATCCATGCAATATTTTTACAACTTACTTTAATTATTTAATCACATGCAACCAGAAAATAAATAGATTAAGCTTTTGAGAAGAAGATTTGTTTACTCACCTGTCATTTTAAAACAGAGAAGCAGAGAACAGAAATTTTTGTTTCCAGGCTTGTTCCAGGTTTGTTATTTGATTTTTAAGCTTGATTTCTTTTGCTTTGTAGAATTTTAAACTTGCAGTTTGATTAATTTCTCTGATGGCAATTGAAGATTTCGAAACTGCTTATTGAATTTGTCTCCATCTTCTTCCTTTGATTTGCATTTGAAATTTCCAGACTTTCCATTTCCAGATTTTGCTTTGCTTCTTTGAATTTGATTTCCAGTCTTTTATTTCTTTTGATTCGAATTATTTTAGTTGAAGAATGAAGAAAGATTAATTCAGCTGAAAGTAAAATATATTTCTTCTTTAAATTTTGATTTATTTATTTTAATTATTAAAAAGAATGTTGACATTTGTCCTTCTTATGTATTAATTTGCTTACACATTGTTATCCCGCCTTTTGGCAAGGCCGTGACACCAAGGATTTGACTGGAGACCGGTGACAGATCGTCTCGGAAATCAGTTACACACAAGGATCGCGATGGATATCAATGAAATTTGTCCGAGTCCAGATCGGGCTGCAATCGATAAGGCACGTCAAGCAGAGTAGTAGAAACCAATGTTCCAAATTTCGGGGCAATCCGAGTTCGTATGCTCAAGATATCACCGACGAAAAATGGAGTAGACAGTCCTTAGTTCGAATCCATAGGCGAAGACCATCTTCGAATCCATGAAGTTCGTATCCACCAGACCGGCATCACCTCAGCATGGTCGAATCCATCAAACGTATGTTGCTTCGAATCCATGGAGCATAGCCTTGCTTCGAATCCATGCAGATCATGTTTACTTCGACTCCATCATGCGTGTCCCCTCTTCGAAACCAACAAGGTAGGGGATCTTCGAATCGATACAGTCAAGTGTGCTTCGGCTCCCTTACCTCGAGTCCATTGGAACACTCCCTTCTTCGAATCCATTCAGCAATAGTGTCTTCGTATCGACCGACTATGGGGAACCCTGATCGATACGAGGGAAGCAGACGACACAATCGATTCGAAGGAGCATATCTTCGAATCCACTCAACTGAGAGTCCTCGACTCCACCATCTTCGAATCCAAGCCATGGATTCGACCCAGTCAAACAGGAGTACAAAACGGATCGAGGCGAGATACGCGCGCCACGTCGCAGCAAGCATCGAGTCGACCGAATCGATTCGAACTAAGATCGATTCGAAGTATCCCTGTTCTCCAAAAATGCAACATTGAATCGATCATATCTCGAGTTCTACAAGTCCAAATGCCATGAGATTTTCACAGAAGCTTAAACACATGATGAAGAATGTTCACACCAAATTTCAGCTCGATTGGATGATTTCTTGATCGATTCGAACCAAGGGTCGAATCGATCCCAAAGTGGGCCCGGATCTCCAGATTTCGGCCATGTGGGCCCCCTGACGTACCAGAACTGGTCTCCCCTCATTTTAGGCGAAATATCAGCCTCCTACACCTATAAATAGAGCCCCTGGTCATTCAGAAAAGAGGGAGAGAATTCTAAGTACTGAAGAGCGCCCAGATTCTGCCAGATTTACTCCAGAACACCGCCGCTGCTTTAGATTGACATTTAGCAATTAGATTCAGTTGTATTACATTATAAACTACTGTAATCTTCAAGTAATCGAGCAATAAAATCATCAAAACTTCATAGTGGACGTAGGCAAAACGCCGAACCACTCTAAATTGCTTGTCTTTGCAATTTACTTTCTGTTATTTGGAGTTTTTGTTAGATAATCCGCAGTTTTAATTTTCATTCTTCACTTTTATCTCTTCAAAAACTTCCGAAGAGTGTTGTGCCCAATTTTGGTACAAACACTTTGGTGCTTTCACTGAGAAAAAACCAGCTTTTTTCTCCTGCTCCTTGGATCTACCATCGATACCGGATTGCACAAATCCAAGAGGAAGATCCAGATCTTCGATTCACAGTCCTTCCATTCTACTCAGATTTGCATAAAATCTAGGAAAAGGATTCATCATTCAAAATGGTTAGCACGAGAACCACTTCTACAGCTGCTGGACAAGAAGGTAGGGATGGACAGAATCCTGCTCAACAGCAGCCATCCAACCAAGACAATACTGCCCACTCAGATCCGTCTGGGGCAGTCACTAGACAAGAATTCCAGGTGTTGCTTCAAGAGCTGACTCAGAGTCGGCGGCAATCAGCCGAACAGTTGCGTGCCAATATCGAATTGACAAACCAACTGAACCGCCAGGGCCGTAGGAGGTCCAGAAGGGATGATGTTTCCCGCTCATCCACTGAAAGTTCTGCCTCATCTGACTATCATCATAGATCTACCCGTCCCCGATTAGACGGAGATCATGCTCAGACTGCTGGATATCAACCCGCCCTGACTGTCGGGCAATTGAGGGTAGGACCATCAACCAGCTTCCAGGCTGGGCCATCAGCACGAGGTGGTCGTACTCCACAATATACTATGGAAAACCATGTCACAGCTGCCACAGTAGAAACAAGGGTTGATACCCGACATCTTCCGGATTCGAGTAATCAACAACAGGGACGTACTTCTGAACCATACGTCCCGGAAGACGCTGAGCCAAGGAGGCGAAACTTGGACCGTCGACAGCGCCCGGTCCAAACTCGCACTGTGGAACCCGACCACACCTTAGCTCAGCATGCTCAAAATGTAGCAATGCCAGACATCTCGACTATGATACGTCAGATGATCCGTGAAAGCCAAGGTCTTACCAATGACGATTGGGGGATTTCCCGTAGTCATACTCCCTTCACAGACGAGATACTGAATGCTGAACCTCCCCGGCGATTCAGAATGCCAACCCTTCCTATGTACGAAGGAAATTCTGATCCCAATCAACACATCTTGAAATATGAGTGGTCGATGAGCGCCGCAAGGGCCGATGATGCAGTAAAATGTCGAAGTTTCCCCATCTCTCTAGGTGGAATTGCAATGATGTGGTTCACGAGATTGCTACCTAGGTCTATCTCTTCATTTGATCAATTGGCTAAGAAATTTTTTGAACAATTTCGCATGCATGTCGCTAGGCCCAAAGATGTCAACACCTTATCCAGTGTTACCCAAGCCCGTGGGGAAACGCTAAGGCGTTACTTGGAGAGATTCCATGCGGCATGTGTGGAAATTAGTAATCCCAACGACAACTCAATTTTAATGGCATTGACAAAGGGAATTGATCCCGATTTTGAATTTGGAAACTGGTTAGCCGGAAAACCACCCGCATCGTTGGACCGTTTCTACTCCAAAGCCGCTCAATTCTTACGGCAAGAGGACGCAAAACAGTCTAGGAAGCAGGACGATGCGAAACCCGGAAGTGAGGGAATACAAAGCAATGTAGCAGTTAAACAGTCCGGTGACAATTCCGGAAAAGTCCAGTTAAACATACAGAACAAACAAACTCAGCCAAGAGGTGGCAATGGTCAAAATAAGAAGAGAGATCCGAATCCAGGCCCACGGCGTAGGGCTCCGATGTTCGAAAATTATACACCATTAAACACTTCGCTGGAAAATGTGTACCTGCAAACTTGCAACACTGAACAGTATAAGAAACCCGCTCCTAAGCGGTCATCAGAAAGGCAGATTCAGATAGGAAAGTTTTGTAGATTTCATGAGAGTTATGGCCACAATACTAATGACTGTCGCCATTTGCAAGATCTCATAGAAAAGTTGATCAGGGAGAGGAAGTTAGATCAATTCGTGCGGGCGCCGCAGTCTGGTGGTGCGGGCCCCTCGAATCCAAACCGTGCGCAAGACCAAGAAAGACAAGAGGAACCCGCTCGTACAGGCAGTAGGCTAGTTATCAATACCATAAGCGGTGGTCCTCATCCAGCGGACAGGAGCTGGAGGGAAATGGAGTCGTATGCTAGCTCTATCAGGCATGCGAGCTTCGAATGCTGCAGTAATTGTGAGGATGGAACCCCGACTAAGCAACAAAAAACGATGTCTGACGATATCATATTTAGAAGCAGGGATGCTGACAAAATCGAAGCTCCAACAATTGACCCACTGGTCATATCTGCCCAGGTTGATCCTGCTTGGATGAAGAGGATCCTGGTTGACAGTGGGAGTTCTGTAAACATTCTATTCAAGCGAGCTTACGATTTAATGAAGATGGAAGCCAAAGACTTGAAACCCTGCCAATCCCGAGTTCATGGCTTCAATGGGAGTGCAACGATACCTACTGGAATAGTGGAACTACCAGTAGAACTGGGGATTGGAGAACGCAGGAGAGTCCGACTGCTGCAATTCGTCGTTCTTGACATCGCTTCACCGTACAACGCATTCCTGGGTCGACCAGCCCTTGCTGAATTCAGGGCAGCCATTGCCCCGTGGTGTTTGACTTTAAAATTCCCAACCGATCATGGTATAGGAATCGTTCAAGGAGATCAGGCAGCAGGAAGAGCCTGTTATGTTGCTGAGTTGCGTGAAGCACAGAAGAAGGAGAAAGGAAAGGGCGTAGAGGAATCTCTCTGCGTCCGTTTTACTGATAATTGACAACTAACGCCTGGGCCCCGGCCCGGGCACCACTACCAATTCCTTAGAGATCTTGACCCTAGAGATAGCGATGATAAAGATGAAGTAGAAGAGAATCAAGCGTCTCCAGCCGAACTGACTGTGGACGTCCCGGTCAGTGAGGATGACGACTCGAAAGTACTAAAAGTTGGATCTCAACTGGGAAAACAGATACAACAGGAATTGGTTGAATTTCTTCAAGCGAATCTTGATGTCTTTGCCTGGACGCACTCTGACATGTGCGGAATCTCACCGAACATTGCAAGTCACTCTTTGAATATTGATCCGCGACATGTTCCGGTCAAGCAAAAGAGGCGTGGTATGGATCCAGAGAGATCTGCCGCCCTTAAAGAAGAAATTGACAAGTTGCAATCAAATGGTTTCATCCGAGATGCTCTATACCCAGAGTGGGTATCAAATCCGGTAATGGTTCGGAAACCGAATGGGAAATGGAGAACTTGTGTCGACTACTCCGACTTAAACAAAGCTTGTCCTAAAGATAGTTTTCCACTTCCTCGAATTGACCAACTCGTAGACTCAACTACAGGCCACGAATTGTTATCCTTTATGGATGCTTATTCCGGTTATAATCAGATACCCATGCATCTACCCGATCAAGAACATACTAGTTTCGTGACCGATCTGGGACTCTACTGTTACAGAGTCATGCCTTTTGGTTTAAAGAATGCCGGAGCAACTTACCAACGCTTAGTTAATCGGATGTTCGCTGATCAGATCGGGAAGACCATGGAAGTCTATGTGGATGACATGTTGGTTAAGTCTCGATTTTCCACAGATCACGTCAGGGATTTAGATTCAATGTTCCGCATCCTACGTGAGTACAGAATGAAGCTTAACCCGTTAAAGTGCCACTTTGGCGTCGCATCCGGAAAGTTTCTAGGTTTCATCGTCAACGCTCGTGGGATAGAGGCAAACCCCGAAAAGATCTGGGCAATAAGGAATTTGCAAACTCCAAGGACCATAAAGCAAGTCCAGAGTCTCAATGGGAAGGTAGCAGCGCTAAGCAGGTTCATTTCAAAATCCACTGATAAATGCATTCCTTTCTTTGATCTAATCCGGAAAGGAAAACGAAACTTTGAATGGACCATGGAATGCGGAGACGCATTCCGATCGCTGGTTCAGCATCTCTCTACGCCACCGATCTTGTCAAAACCAATTGATCACGAACAACTATACCTCTATCTGGCGGTATCAGAGCATGCGATCAGTGCTGCTCTGGTCCGGGAAGAGGATCGAGTGCAGAAACCGGTCTATTATGTTAGTAAACGATTGACCGGAGCTGAAAGAAATTACCCCAGGTTGGAGAAACTGGCTTACTGCTTGGTCATTGCCTCGAGAAAGCTTCGTCCTTATTTCCAAGCACATCCGCTTACTGTGTATACCGATCAGCCGTTACGACAGGTCCTCACGCGGCCTGAGACGTCTGGAAGGTTACTCAAGTGGAATATCGAACTGAGCCAGTTTGACATTACTTATGCTCCGCGGAGAGCCATTCAAGGGCAAGTCCTAGCTGACTTCATAGCTGAATTCACTATTCCAGACGACTTACCCGAAACCAGCGAGTCTCCTGAATATGTCTGGAAACTTTATACAGACGGTGCATCAAACGATCGGTGTTCGGGCGCTGGGGTTGCACTAGAGACCCCCGAAGGTCGATCCATATGCTATGCTTTGAAGTTTGATTTTCACGCAACCAACAATGAAGCCGAATATGAAGCCCTGTTGAATGGATTAAAGCTTGCCAGAGATCTGAGAATTATCGCTATAGAAGTTTATTGTGATTCACAGTTGGTTGTGTGTCAGGTACGGGGAGAATATCAAGCGAGAGATCGAAGGTTAGCTGCTTATCTAGCCCGAGTTCAGGAAGCGCTGGATCAGTTTGATTATTATGATATTTACTACATACCACGAGATCGCAATCAAAAGGCCGATTCATTGGCAAAGTTGGCCAGCACAGGTGAAGCACAGCAAATGGGACTTGTCCCGGTCGAAACTTTGTCCTTCCGAAGCATCGATCAAATCAAAACGAATGATGTGTTGGAAATCTTTCCCAGCAGAGAATCATGGATGACTCCGTATCGAAATTATATTGAGAATGGGATATTGCCTGAACACCGAAATGAGAAAAGGCAAGTTCTACGAAAAGCTTCGCGGTTCATCATTCAGGACGGGATCATGTATAGAAAAGGTTATTCTGTTCCACTCCTCCGGTGTATCGCTCACGATGAAGTCAAACGAGTGTTATATGATGTACACGAGGGAGAATGTGGCGATCACACCGGTGGACAGGCGCTTGCTAAGAAGATACTCCGATATGGATATTACTGGCCGACAGTGAATCGAGATGCAGATAATTATGCCAGAAAGTGCGACAAGTGCCAAAAACACGCTCGAATTCCAAGAGCCTCGCCTACCGAGATAACTCAAATGGTCAGTCCCTGGCCGTTCGCTATGTGGGGTATCGATATCATTGGCACTTTACCTCTGGCAAGAGGTGGTGCGAAGTATGCCATTGTCGCAGTTGACTACTTCACGAAATGGGCCGAGGCCGAAGCTCTCGCAACGATTACGTCGAAGAAAGTAATAAACTTTGTGGTCCGCAATATCATTTGCCGATTCGGACTCCCGCATACCATCATCACCGATAATGGGACCCAATTCGAAAGTTCGGAGTTCAAGAATTTCTGCCAACGATTTCATATTCATAAAAAGTTCTCTGCAGTCGCGCATCCACAAGCAAACGGTCAGGTCGAAGCTGTTAACAAAGTTATCAAATCCATCTTAAAGAAATGACTGGAAAAGGCTGGGGGCAAATGGGTTGATGAACTTCCTATGGCATTATGGGCTTATCGAACAACTCACAAGACCGCAACTGGACACACCCCATTTTCCTTATCCTATGGCTCGGAGGCCGTCATTCCAGTTGAGACAGAAGTATTTTATCACCGCGTAACTTATTATGATCCAAAAACAAACGCTATATTACTCGCTGAATCTTTGGATCTCTTGGACGAGAAACGAGAAGAAGCTGATTTAAGAGCGGCCACCTATCGAAGTCGGGTCGCCCGGTTATATAACACCAAAGTTCGCCCCCGAACCTTTGAACTCGGTGATCTGGTCCTCAAGAGAATCTATCCGGTTCCTTCACACATGAAACCAAATTGGGAAGGGCCATACGTAATTACTCAAAGACTTGGGGATGGCACATTCAAACTATCAACCGTGGACGGTCTAGTTTTACCAAGAGCCTGGAACAGCGAGAGTCTCCGTCGCTACTACATATGACAGGCTTCATTTATTTCATTATGTTTTTTATTCAGCAATTTACTTTTGCATTTCGAAATTAGAATTTGTAATAAGGCAACTGATTTGCCATATTTTCTTATTTCAGCAATAAAATGCCATCTCTTCGAGCCAGAGCTGTGATTCATTAAATACAATGTACAACATCACGATGCACGAAGAGCTAAGTTCCATCACACAGTGGAATTTATTCAAGTAGGGAGTGGCTGTGAAGCAATCAACCACTCACTAAATGAAACCCGAGCTCGGGGGCAAGCCATCACATCAGGCCACGAAATGGGTTGATACACGACAACCCTTCATTCAACTCCGTACTCCCAGAGTGCGAGGCGGAGTATAAACATTTTACTAAACTCCGTGCTCCCAGAGCGCGAGGCGGAGTATAAACTTTCATTCAACTCCGTACTCCCAGAGTGCGAGGCGGAGTATAAACATTTTTCCTAAACCCCAGAGTACTCCGAGAGCGCGAGCTGGGTACAAGCTTTTTACTTAACTCCGTACTCCCAGAGTGCGAGGCGGAGTATAAACATTCCCTAACTCCGTACTCCCAGAGTGCGAGGCGGAGTATAAACATTCTTCTAACTCCGTACTCCCAAAGTGCGAGGCGGAGTATAAACATTCATCTAACTCCGTACTCCCAGAGTGCGAGGCGGAGTATAAACATACATCCAACTCCGTGCTCCCAGAGCGCGAGGCGGAGTATAAACATTCTTCTAACTCTGTACTCCCAGAGTGCGAGGCGGAGTATAAACATTCTTCTAACTCCGTACTCCCAGAGTGCGAGGCGGAGTATAAACATTCATCTAACTCCGTACTCCCAGAGTGCGAGACGGAGTATAAACATTCATTCTACTCCGTACTCCGGAGCGCGAGACGGGGTATAAACATACGTCAACTCCACACTTATCCCCAATACAGGGGGCAGAACCATAACACATAACAAGTTGAAGACAGAAAGGGAATAAATTTTCATTTCCACTATCAACAAAAAGAATCTGAGTACAAAGTGTTAAAAGAAAATTCTGCTAGTGGGAGCCGAATCCACATCTATACACGGCAATAGAGAAATCAACAAAATGCTACCCTACGCAACAAAGATTTAAAGAAAGAGTTCAATCTTTCTTCTTCCTTATCTTCTTCTTCGGGGTAGCCCCACCAGATCCACTGCCTGATTTTTTCCTCAATCGCTTACTCTTTTCAGGCTTGCCCTCCGACAGCGATATAATGTCAACGTCTTCCTCAGATCTGGAGGCGACGGAAGTTCTTCTAGGAGGTCGAACTGGAGGCATAGGAGTAGTAGCAGGAGGAGGGACAGGAGCAGTTTCAATCACTACGGTACCGCCCGGTGAAATCACCATTAACGGGGCAGGCCCGGGGGGACTCGTACCAACATTCCCTGCTGCCATCTCGGCAGCAATCTCAGCAATAACGTTGTCCTCACGAGATACTTGGGCCGCATCGGATGTGCCAATAGCTGGCATAGATGAACTAACGGCCGGAGCAGCCCCACTCACAGCATCAGACGGGTTGGCAGAAGGATCGATGGGTTCATTGAGAAGTTCCTCAATCATTTGAGCGCTGAAAGAAAACATATTCGCATCTCCCTCCTCGCCAACCAAAGTAGAAGTCGTGATGGCTTCAGAAAAGACAACCCCTTGTGTTTGATGAGGAGCTGATAGAGCAAGGGGCGCAGGAACAATAACTTCAGTCACTGAAATGCGACAAAACGAAGATTGTTAGCCAAGTGTGTTGCTTAAGGTTCTTCACAACTAAAATACGAGAAGCGTTCAAATACCTTCCTTGGTCTGGACCGAAGCGTGGGCAGAGTCCTCGGCAGAAGATAATAATGGTTGGTCAAGATTATAGGCAGGAACAGACTGGGAATCTACCGCACCAGTGGTTTCGGGCAATGTTGGAATTACAGCTCCAACACTTGTTCCGTGGTGCGCGATCCCCGAACCTTCGCCTGTCTCTAGAGATTGGACGCCAAGCTTTTCTTTCGCCATAGAAATCGCCGCCTCGTGAAGGACCTTCCTCTCATCTTCGGTAAGCAAGCGCATCTCCAACTCAAAGTCGTCAAGTGTTTCATCTGGATGCGCTGCTCTCTTTTCATCCAATAGCCGGGTCCAGGCATTGTACAAGATCGTGGAGTCATCTCCCAGCCACGCTAGATTCCTGTGTTCCAGCACATTAGCGTTGTACGTGACCAAGAGATCATCAAACTCAGAATCCAGCCTGGACCTCTCCTCCAAAATCTTTTCTCGAATTTCTGCTTCCGCAGACTTAGCCTTGACCGCCGCCGCAGCAAGTTCGGCCCTGAGAGATACTGCTTGGTCGCAAGCCTCTTGAGCAGCGACGTTTGCATCGTCCTTCTCCTTCACCATTTCAGTGAATTTGGCCTTGAGCTCGTTTAGCTCTTTAACGGCTAAGTCTCGCTCAGCTGCAATGGTGGTGTTGCGGTGGCCCATCTCCTCTACCGTGGCGCAATGTTCTTGTTGCATCCTAGCCATTTTAGCCACGGCGTCCTCATGCTTCTGGAGAGCTTGAAGTTCAGAATTCCGGGACGTCTCCATTTCAGATTGAAGAACTTCAACGATGCGTTTCTGTTTAGCAATTTCAGCATCGCGTTCAGCAATAGTCTTCGCCCGATCAAAAGCTACTCTAGACGCCTTCACGGCTGCCTTGTACCACTCCTTATACTGAGCATAGAAGTCATGGATATAACTATGAGCAGTGATCTCAGCTTCCGGAGGGATTCTTTTAAAGTTAGGAGGGAAGATATAGCCATCCATGCAGATTTCCGGGTAGTCATTTTTCATTTGGGCAAGTTTAGCAGCTCCCTCGCTTGTCAACTCAGCCGGAGCTTGTTCAATTATAGCGGCTGCTGTCGGTTCCATTCTTGGCCGCTGAGCATCAGGCCGAGAAGATTGAGAAGGCAACTATTGCTGATGAGATGGCCCTGGGAGGTCTACTGGAGCCCTGGGAGGCGGAGGAGAGCGAGATCAGGGTCGGTACTGGTATCCCCGGTCTCTGTCAGAATAATCATAGCCAGAACGGCCACGCGAGTGATCCCTGTCTCTATCATAACGTTCTTGACTTGAATAGCTTCGCCCATGATCCCTATCTGTTTCTCTCCTGCGGGAATCATAAAATGGAGAGGATTGGCGCACATTCCGAAGCCTATCCAGAGTAGAGCCACGTCCTGACATCTCGCCTGCGATAAGAAAGAATTACGGATTAGGGTCCCATAAAGCAATGTTTACTATGCAAAAGTCATGAAGTGCCGTGGAAGTGTGTGTAAATGTGTAAACCCCCAAAACCGACCGGAAGTGTTGACCGCACTTAAAGGAAAGGGCTCGTTCATGTTTAGAACATCTTGAAATTCCTCCAACCCAGGATTATGAGAAATCGATATATAATCTGGGATAGGAATATCGTCTAGCCCTTTGAAAGAATCTCTCGAATGAGAAGGGGTGGCCTCAGAAATCATGACCCCGGAAGCGGGAAGAAACACATCTACGGATTTTCCCCCCTTGGACTTAAGTTTTTTGGAAATGGCGGCCTTGCCTTTCCGTTTTTCTCCCGATTCTTCAAAATTTCCCGAGAGATCAGCCATCGGCTCTGAATCTGTGTGGGTTCTTTCTTCGTCACCCGCCTCAATTATTCTGATTCCGAGTGACTTCTTCACTTTTTTCCTCTTGATTTTCTTCTTGGTCTTCTTCTTATCTTCCTTCTTGGAGGCGGACTTTGCAAATCCCTCAACAACTATGCTTTGATTGATGTCGATCAAGCCAAGAACTCTTAAGTTGTAATCATTCAGCACCGAGTCAATATGCCTCAGCTCGCTTGGGACTTCTTGAAGACTCCGGACGGTACCCTTGAAACGCCCTCCATCGGGCCTAGAGATAATAGTTGTAAAAGGAATGAAATGTCAATTTTAACACCGAAGAGCTATTGGTCAAGGAAACAGGTTAAGGCGCTTACGTCTAGACAACCATCGCCTAGCAAAACACGGAGGGCACCGAACGTAGAACCACTCGTTCTTTTAATAGCTCAGTCGAGTCCAAGCTCCAACTACAACTTGGCAATTCCTAACTGCCTCCAAAAATGTAAAAGACGGGCTATCACCCCTACTCTTGAAGTTAAATATGTGTCTGATCTCGGAGGGCCTCGGCGGGCGAAAGAGACAGTCCATAAATATTACAAAGGCACTGTTCAGCAACGCGTGCCCGTTGGGATGAAGTTGTGAAGGAGCGATTCCTAAATATGATAGCATCCCTCTAATATATTGGTTGAAAGGAGGAAGAGTTCCGGCCGCACAAGCATGACGGTAGAATGCTGTATATCCTTCAGGCGGGTTATGCGGTCTATCAGTGGCGCTGGGCAATAATACGTCACCTAGAGATATGTTATGCTTTAAGCATATTCGTCCCAATAAGGATTCAGAGATGTTAGACTGAACCGAATCAACAGGGTCCTCAATAAATATCGCCTCCGGCAATTCATCTGGAGCTGGATCGATTACATCGGTAGGGATATCGGGAATCTCAAGAACCGGAGGAGTCGAGCTCTGTGCCTCTTGTTGTTGGGAACTCGAAGATTCCATAATTAACTAACTCATCAGAAAGCAACGTTAAGTTCGTAAACAGCCCGTGCATTCCCCAGTGTAGAGTGTGTGAGCGTGTTGTGCAGTGCAAGTGCTGTGCATTACTTAAGCAAATTTAACAGAATAAAGCAAGATGTTCGTACAACATATCTTGGGAATTTGAGAATGAAAACGACCGTCATCGCTGACCGTCACTTCCACACCATCCAAGTGCTACCAACCAATGCAAGTTTAAGTCTGTTGAGATTTTAGTTAAGTCACAGTTCCATCGACGAGCTTCAAAAAGGAGGTCAAGCTTTACTGTCAAGTTTGATTGTGCAAGGCCGAAGCTCGTCGGAGTCAAGTATGCTAAAATCCATTATGTTCGTCAAGGTTCAACTTGAGATTGGTCGTAGCTCAGATGTTGGAGCAAATCAGAAGAACAGGTGTTAGAACGTTCGAATCGATCGATTCGAATTGACATAAGTCGAATCGATGATGTTCGAATCCATACGCCTCGACTCCATTAAGGTCGAATCGATGATGAAGCCTTAAGATGGAAGAGCGCTTCGAATCCATAAGCTCCGCGTAACTTCGAATCGATCAGTAGTCAATTCCTTCGAATCGATCAGGATAACATTACTTCGAATCGATCAATTCGATGCCCAGCCATTAAAAATCATCGATCCAAAGCCTTGCCCTCAAGATCGATTCGAACTGGGCACTCCTGGATCGATACGAAGCAACGACGCTCCTCCATATTAGCACTCAAGATCGATGCAACACGAACGGACTCGTTCCTCAGATCCATCAAGTCGACCCATTCCCGACCGCACTATTCCTCATAATTTTCAAGAGGAGTCGAGATTAGTGATAAAGGTTCCAGTTTTATCTTTCATTGTTCGAATCGATCCCTTGGTTACCTGGTTGAATTCGATTACAGATAAAAACTTGAAGGAATTTGATCAACTCGTGCAAAACGCAGAACTTTGAAAGATCGATTCGAAGAAAGAGCTCTCGCAACAGTAAAAAAATAGAAAATGAAAGTGAAAAAGATCCCGGTATATATAGGGGATTGCGAGACGATTCGCATCCCGGTCAGATGCAACCGGTGAAAACGGCTCCAGCCTATCGATTCGAACGAATATCTTCGAATCGATCACTAAAAAGCATCTATCGATTCGAAGCTGACAGAATGGTTTCACCAATTCGAACCCCAAAAGTACGTAGGTTACAAATCATCTTCGAATCCATTCCTCCGAATCCATCCATACAATATCAATGCGAAGCTTCATCGATTCGAAGCACAACGTCAGAAGAGTCAAGGGAACGTACGACACCATCGATTCGAACGACCACTTTCGAATCCATCAATTCCGAACCCACCAACTCAGAGAACTTCGAATCCACGCAATATTGATTCGGAGAACCATCGATTCAAAGTACCCACTTCGAAACCCTCAACTCGAAGCGGATCAAGAAACATAGCTTCGAATCCATCAAATACCACCGGTCAAATGGACGAATCGTTTCCATATAAAAAATTGCTTGTCCACTCTTGTACCGATTCAGGAGAGGATCAATACGAGAGGATGATCATAGACAATCATAAAAGCAATGTTTTAACTCAAATCTCAAATCGGTTCAGGAGGGGACCGATGCAGATTTCGATAGCAAACCGAACTGACAACAACTTGCGATCACGCAACGTTAACCAAGGTCAAGATAATACACGTATGCACGTATTTTTTGACTAATGTTTTGGTCTTTATCATCAACAGGAATCAGATGTTCATCTCGTCATGACTCAAAAGCCTAACAGTCGATCATGATCATACAACGATTGATTACAACAGCAAAGAAGACAATTTTCGACAAAGCATGTGATAACTGTTCAATAAGGGACTGTAGCTTTTCAAAGCACGTCATGTTTACACAAGACATACTTTGGGGGGCAAATGTTATCCCGCCTTTTGGCAAGGCCGTGACACCAAGGATTTGACTGGAGACCGGTAACAGATCGTCTCGGAAATCAGTTACACACAAGGATCGTGATGGATATCGATGAAATTTGTCCGAGTCCAGATCGGGCTGCAATCGATAAGGCACGTCAAGCAGAGTAGTAGAAACCAATGTTCCAAATTTCGGGGCAATCCGAGTTCGTATGCTCAAGATATCACCGACGAAAAATGGAGTAGACAGTCCTTAGTTCGAATCCATAGGCGAAGACCATCTTCGAATCCATGAAGTTCGTATCCACCAGACCGGCATCACCTCAGCATGGTCGAATCCATCAAACGTATGTTGCTTCGAATCCATGGAGCATAGCCTTGCTTCGAATCCATGCTGATCACGTTTACTTCGACTCCATCATGCGTGTCCCCTCTTCGAAACCAACAAGGTAGGGGATCTTCGAATCGATACAGTCAAGTGTGCTTCGGCTCCCTTACCTCGAGTCCATTGGAACACTCCCTTCTTCGAATCCATTCAGCAATAGTGTCTTCGTATCGACCGACTATGGGGAACCCTGATCGATACGAGGGAAGCAGACGACACAATCGATTCGAAGGAGCATATCTTCGAATCCACTCAACTGAGAGTCCTCGACTCCACCATCTTCGAATCCAAGCCATGGATTCGACCCAGTCAAACAGGAGTACAAAACGGATCGAGGCGAGATACGTGCGCCACGTCGCAGCAAGCATCGAGTCGACCGAATCGATTCGAACTAAGATCGATTCGAAGTATCCCTGTTCTCCAAAAATGCAACATTGAATCGATCATATCTCGAGTTCTACAAGTCCAAATGCCATGAGATTTTCACAGAAGCTTAAACACATGATGAAGAATGTTCACACCAAATTTCAGCTCGATTGGATGATTTCTTGATCGATTCGAACCAAGGGTCGAATCGATCCCAAAGTGGGCCCGGATCTCCAGATTTCGGCCATGTGGGCCCCCTGACGTACCAGAACTGGTCTCCCCTCATTTTAGGCGAAATATCAGCCTCCTACACCTATAAATAGAGCCCCTGGTCATTCAGAAAAGAGGGGGGAGAATTCTAAGTACTGAAGAGCGCCCAGATTCTGCCAGATTTACTCCAGAACACCGCCGCTGCTTTAGATTGACATTTAGCAATTAGATTCAGTTGTATTACATTATAAACTACTGTAATCTTCAAGTAATCGAGCAATAAAATCATCAAAACTTCATAGTGGACGTAGGCAAAACGCCGAACCACTCTAAATCGCTTGTCTTTGCAATTTACTTTCTGTTATTTGGAGTTTTTGTTAGATAATCCGCAGTTTTAATTTTCATTCTTCACTTTTATCTCTTCAAAAACTTCCGAAGAGTGTTGTGCCCAATTTTGGTACAAACACACATAGGCCTTAATTTTTACAAATGTCTTTAAACTATCTTTAAAAGCTTACAAGTGTAAATTCTTTTCTTTATTGATTTATTTAAGTCATATACATGTATTTATGAAATATTTACATGTATATAATGTATTTATCTCTTTTTATAAATAAGCTTTTAGATTTTAATAAATATATAAATATGAATTTATGAAAACAATTATTTATAATAA
The DNA here is from genome assembly GCA_030737815.1 of Allium fistulosum. Lineage (NCBI taxonomy): Eukaryota > Viridiplantae > Streptophyta > Magnoliopsida > Asparagales > Amaryllidaceae > Allium > Allium fistulosum. The sequence goes on from CM060905.1 coordinate 984,690,442, forward strand.
CTTATGCTTTGATCAAATTAAATGTATTATATTTTTATATACTTGGAAAATTTATTTTAACTCTATATATATATTTTTACAAACCCATTTTTACTTAACAATTTATCTTATGTTTGAAATTTAAAAATGAAAGAATATTAAAACAAATGAACTTTTAATTTAAATCTTAACTAAAATAAAAACTTAAAATATATGTTTAAAATAAATAAGAAATTATTCTTGTTATTTAAATCTCAAATATCATTTTTAAAAGTATTAAGTCAAATTAAAAATTTCCAATTTACAAATTATATATATATATATTAAAGTTTGAAAATACTTTATTAAATTCAAATCCAATATTCTTTCCATTTCAATATATACAAATATATATATTCTAAATGGAAAATATTTTTAACATTAGTTTGATAATTATTATATTTAATTTTATAACATAACTTCAAATAACAATATATATATATATATTATAATTTGAAAACATATTCTTTTATTCAATTAAAGCCTTCCTATTTATAATATATATACCAATATATATATACATTATAAATATAAACATTTGTAAGCTTTGAAAAATAAATCTTACCAAATTTAAATTGTTAGAAAAGATATTCCCAAATTAAAATGTTATTAGTTTTCAAAAGAAATAAACTTATAAATTTTATTAACAGATTTATTTGTTTAACCTATAAATCATTGTTTTTATTGATTCAATCCAGTTAATTATCAATTAATAAATGTCCAAAAATCCTGGGTTATCACATTCCTTCCCCCTTAGAATCTTTTCGTCCTCGAAAAGGAACGAAGCCAAAATTTATTATTTACTTATTATCAGATAAATTTCTTGTTGAACAATTTAAACTATAAACTCCCTTTATATTAAATTTTTTTTTAAATATTTTAAAATATATATAATATTACAAAAAAATAGTTTTTATAAAAATACTTTTATAACTCGATGTTTCAACAAGTCAATCCTTGTTCTCACAGAAATTCGGTCATACGTTGATCAGACGTAGGACTGAAAATCTATAAGTGTCTGGCAGACCCGTTTTCAACATCCAGTGAAAATATTTTGAAAATAATTTTATTGAAAATATCGAAAACATTTTTTTGAAATCGAGGAAATATCTTTGGTGAGAATGCTCTGGAAATCATCACCCCCATCCATGGTCACAGTTACATCACGGGTTACGTTACCATCACAGCAAAAGTCCATGTAACTGATTACACCATGGAACCCACAACAGATCACAGTTACATCCATGGTTACGTTGCCATCGCAGCAAAAGTCCATGTAACTGTTGGCTCTCAGCGGCACACACGATTTCGCTGTCAAAATGAAACTTCTCCACATAGGTCGCAGTCTACCGATATAAAATCAAACGTAGACAGTTGGCTCTCAGCAGCACAAACGACTTTTGCTATGTTACCATAGTGTCACAGTCTACCGATATAAAATCAAACACAGACTGTTGGCTCTCAGCGGCACACATGACTTTCGCTATGGTCTGCAGTAGATCGCAGTGACATCGAGTTAAACTGTCATCACAACATAACCCAAATGCCTCTGTGGGCACCAGCCCCTCGACTTTCGCTACACAAATAATCCTCAGGAACTAGTTTTGTCCGGACTCCTCACAGGATCAAATTTAGAATCCCCCTTTGGGGTTCAAGGCAGTACCACCCAGTGGCACTCCTGAGAAGTTCATTTCAAGGAAGCGCCTTTTTCCCCAGAGCTATTCACAAAACACTTTATACTATACACTTATAGTATCTTCAAATCATATCCTTTATGATTTATATCAAAATCTCCTTTACACAAAATCGATTACCAAAATCGATAATTCTCAAACTAGGCTTTCCAAAATCCAAAATTGATTTTCCCAAAAATCAAAAGCCTTTTCCAAATTCATAGGTTTCCAAAATAATTCTCATAAGATCCTTTATATATAGATATAGATATATATATAATTTTAAAAATCTTTGGATCATTTCAAACTTGTATAAAACCTCTTTTATACTTCAAATATTTCAAAACCCTTTTTATTCTGGCTAGATTCAATAAGGGAAGTTTATCATATTACAAAATATAACTTTATTTATTGCCAAATCAAATATTCAAGTTTGATTTCTTTATAAAGTTATTTACCATTTACTTACTTCCATAAAGTAAATTTCAACCAAAGAAATATCCAATTCCATTATATTTCACAAATATACTTTTCATTTCAAAACCATTTCAAATTCCTTATTCACAAACTTCAATATCAATTTCATTCAAACCCGTACGATGTACACATATCATCCGTATGCTATATCAATTTGATCGCTCACTCGATCACACAATTTCACTTCCGAACTAGTATCGTCCATCCGACTTTCTAGTGCGGACTCAGATCTGTTTTCTTGATCAGAAACCGTCATTCTCCTTGCATAGTCACAACTATGATAGAGAATATCCAGAATCAATCAAAAATCCATATCCAGGTTCGCCGTCGAAAATCGAGCGAAAAATCCCAACTCGGATCGATAATACTATCTCGAAATTCTGTGTTCGAATCTGGATCAAATCACTATGCGAATAGAATAATTTACGTATATCCTACGTATTTATCTTTATTGGTTATTAGCCAAATCAATTCTCTTTTCTATTCACATTTCCTTTAATTCCTTTCACTTATTCTCAATTGCTTCCATTTTCAATTGAGTTATTACTTCAATTACAAACAGTTTGAACTCTAACCAATTTAAATTTAAAAATAGTTTGAAAAAGTTTTAAAATAGATAAGTAGTTGAAAAATAGTTATTAGTTTGTAAAATAGCTGTAAAATAGTTAAGTATTATAAAATAGTTAGGTAATTGCAAAATAGTTTTTAAAATAGTGATTAGATATAAGTAACTGAAAAATAATAATTAGTTTATAAGACAGTTTCAAAATAGTTAAATAGTTCCAAAATAATTGTAAAATAAGTATAAGATAGTTTGGGGTTTAAGAAGAAAGATTGTATAGTAAATAGTTTGGAAAAATATACTTGTATTAAAACAATTTGAAAATAATCCAGAGCCAAACTGTTTAATTTCCCAATCTCCATTTCCAATTAATTTCCCAATCTCCATTTCCAATTAATTTCCCATTAATTCAATTTAAATTTCCACTTCCATTTAAATTGACTCAATACTTCAATTTCCATTGAATTTAATTCAATCCCAATTCAAGTTGAATTAATCTTAATTCCTTTCCAAATTCAAATCAAATTCAGTTTGAACTAATTCAATTTAAATCTCAATTTTAAACTGTCTCGAATTATATAAATTCAAGTTAAAATTGATTTAATTCCTTAAATCACAATTCCTTTACTTTTAAATTAACTCAACCTTTATTTTTAATTTTAAAAAAATTAAATCTTTAAACCTTTTAATTCTGAATTCAAATTTCAAAATTCCATTTTAAAATTATCTTTACTTAACTTATTACAAAGTTCAAATAAGAATTCAAAAACAATTTAATCTTCAGATTCTAATTTATTATCCATTTTCAATTTCCAGATCTCAACCCATTTTGAGATCACTCATAACTCCCATTTAAATTAACCATTTAACTACCCAAGTTAAATTTAAATTTCATCTTGGAATTTCCAATTCAAGTTATTTATTCAAACTTATTTAACTTCCTCCAAGTTAAATTTACTTAATCCAATCAACTTTCACAATTTGAATTCCCATTCAAATCTTAAACTTCAGATTAATAGTCTTTCCCCTTTTAAGTTTAAAAACTTACTTTACTTTGGGTTTCACATCACATTCCAATTTAAAACTCAACACTAAGTGTTTATTTCAAATCATCATTGGTATTATGTATATTCCTCATATATACATTTTCTTTACACACCAAGTTATACTTTAAATTTTTAAACCACCTTTGGTTTTAATTCAAAACAAACTTCTTTAAAACAATTTCAAGTTTTCTGGATTTAGATTTAAAATTTCACAATTTTTAATTATCTTCAATTCCAATTTATAAGTTATACTCACTTAAATGTTTACTTCCCTAAACATTTCATTTTGCTAAATCATTAACAACATTCATTATTAAACACAATTACCATTTATGATAATAACCAAGATTATCATATCTGGAAACCAATTCATTATTATCTTTATTCTTGATAACATTTCTACAAATTCAAGATTTTAATTTCAGTTTGAATTCATTTCAAACTTATCTTCATTCAATTTTAATTTGGCTTTATTTCTATTACCACTTAATTTAATTCCAATATTTTAACAACCAATTACCTTAATATTTATTAGAAAGAAATATCATTTTATATATCAAAATATATTCTTATATAAAATCATTTAAAATCCTTATATAAGAAAATAACAATTACGCTCTCATATATATATATATACACTCAACTCGTTCTAGGGTACCATTAACCCTATCCTTAACGAGTAATCCCAACAGAGCCAAGGTTCTCGCTTAACCTTCGCTCTGATACTAAGTGTAACGACCCGGGAATTTCGACTTCGAAAATCCCGAATTGTTAAAGAAAAGAAAATGAAAGAGGTAGAAGAATAGAAAAACAAAACTCAGAATCACATATTCTCACATTCGCAGCGGATAAAATATAATATCAAATAATATTCTTTACACAAAGAAGCTGTATCAGTCAATTACATTTTTAAAACATCAGAGTTATAACCATTTATACATGAACTGGACAGTTATACAACCTGTTCCAGACTACAATCTATACAGACTACACAGTCTCATATACACAGCGGAAAACATTCTATACGTTCCTGTCATCCAGCTCGCCTCCTGAGCTCCAGAACGTCCTAACCTGAAAAGCTGTAATACTCGGTCTGACCCGAGCATTACATCAAAGTAACACCCGGGTCAGGCTGGAAACCAGCGTGAGTAAACCCATATATCTTGAAATACTAAGCTATATAACTTAAGTGAATTACCATAGTAACTCGTACTTTTCTACGAGTTCTAATCTTATTTAAGTCAATTCATTTATCTCAAATCAATATCCAAGAATCGTTATCAGTTTTAAATATCCATGATACATAGCTTATTTCATTCCAGCCTGTTTACTTCCAAATTCACATTTATAAAGAATCAAAGTGGTTTCGGGTATTTACTGATACCCGGCCCCGGTCTCTTCGAATTCAATGTTATATCTAAATCAAGTTATTTAAGTGAAATACAATTCAACATTAAGTAGGATGTCACTTATACACAGCAATTTATCATCGATAAATAACTACATTATCATTGTCCACCTATATCATATCACAAACATTGCATATCAGACATATCAACCAATTCAAAGCATTTACATCATTCAATCATTCATAAGCAAGATTGATCACTTCCAAAATTAATTTAATTCATCCCTAATTAAATTAATTACTAATCTTTAATCACTTAGATTACCTTTACTTAACAATTATTAATTACAAACCGATTAATTAATCTTCCTTTAATTTTATCTTAATTAATCCCCTTTTGATTAATTATCCTTTAATTATATTAAGTAATTAACTCTTAATTACCCCATAGATAAACTAGCCTTAACCATTCACATTGACTTTTAATTAATCTCCTTAATTAATTTATTAATTAATTAATCACATTAATTAATACTTCTCTAATTACTTAATTAAAGTAATTACTTAAGAATTAATCACTTAACCCTCCTAATCAATCATTAATTAACTACAAATCATTTAATTAATTAATTAATCATTCCTTGATTACCTTACAAATCAATTAATTAATCTTTAATTACTTAATTAATTACCCCTTAATTATAAATTAATTAATCGTTAATCACTTTCATTAAGTAATTATCTATCAATCATAAATTAATTAACCCTTAATTAATTCTTGAATTAATTACCCTTAAATTAATTACTAAATTAATTATCACATAATTAATTATCCTTTAATTAATCATTCTTTAACCCCTTTCATTAATCAACTTTTAATCATTAATTTAATCACAATATTAAGTTTATTTAAAAATAAACTTTTCAAAAAAACTTTTTAATACATTCCAACTTAATTATACATTCATCACATAAAAGAATTTTAGTAAGAAATCGTTTAACTTTCAAAACTTGTTTAATTTAACATTTTAAAACTGCAATAGTATTAAACCCGAGATAATTTCGAGTTAAATCCCAAAATACCCGAGCCTTACTTCGAGTAGCCCAAATTTCCTTTTGCTTCGAGTCGAACTAACCTTTTTCTCGAGCTTGAACCCGAGTACTCCTCATCTTCCCCAGATTCACAACAAACCCAGATACTCGTATCTACGCGTGCACGTACACCAGAGCTCGGATCATCTCCGACCAACCTCGCCCACTTCGACACGTCGACGACGATCATCCCAAACCAACAGGCATCTCAAAATCCACGATATCACCGTAGTTCGTAATCGAGCAGATCATCACCCTCCTGGAACCAACACCCTCGCCCAAATCGCCTCGCCAACAACCACTCGTCCACGATCATCCACACTGACATGACCAAAGCTTTGTCAACCTTCCCTGCTTTGATTCCCCCCTACGCGATCGAGTCCGGTCTCCTCACGGCGACGAAATCGTAACGAATACCTCGACATCCAAAAACTTCTCGACAACCCTAATTTGACGTCGTTCGTCCCCTACAGTGATCTATAAAACCTATCACCATTTTTCCTAACATCCATGACCTCCAACTTTGCTTCAGCCAAGAATTCGGCCCTCCTCCAATCGCCGATCACCAGAATTTGACCCAAACCCAAAATATGTTCAACCCAAGATTTCTCACCATATACAAACTTAAAAATTATGAAACTTTCACCAAAATTCATCAATTCCTAAGTCGAATTTGATAATATAAGTAAAACATGAATTCAAGACAGTCGAATTCCAGAGATTTTTCATTTTCTACTGTAAATTCTTTCTTTCCAGAGAAATACTTACTAACTTCACTTGAAACTATTTTTAAAAATAGTAATTCATAAATACAAACATATTTTCTTTAATTACTATGACCTATAAGTTTTTGAGTGAAGAGAAAAGAAATTTTGAATGATTTCTGAGCCTGTTAGAACAGAATAGAGGCTCTGCACATATATACACAGCACTTACAACCATATATACACATGCACACATACATTTCATCCATGCAATATTTTTACAACTTACTTTAATTATTAAATCACATGCAACTAGAAAATAAATAGATTAAGCTTTTGAGAAGAAGATTTGTTTACTCACCTGTCATTTTAAAACAGAGAACAGAAATTTTTGTTTCCAGGTTTGTTATTTGATTTTTAAGCTTGATTTCTTTTGCTTTGTAGAATTTTAAACTTGCAGTTTGATTAATTTCTCTGATGGCAATTGAAGATTTCGAAACTACTTATTGAATTTGTCTCCATCTTCTTCCTTTGATTTGCATTTGAAATTTCCAGACTTTCCATTTCCAGATTTTGCTTTGCTTCTTTGAATTTGATTTCCAGTCTTTTATTTCTTTTGATTCGAATTATTTTAGTTGAAGAATGAAGAAAGATTAATTCAGCTGAAAGTAAAATATATTTCTTCTTTAAATTTTGATTTATTTATTTTAATTATTAAAAAGAATGTTGACATTTGTCCTTCTTATGTATTAATTTGCTTACACATAGGCCTTAATTTTTACAAATGTCTTTAAACTATCTTTAAAAGCTTACAAGTGTATATTCTTTTCTTTATTGATTTATTTAAGTCATATACATGTATTTATGAAATATTTACATGTATATAATGTATTTATCTCTTTTTATAAATAAGCTTTTAGATTTTAATAAATATATAAATATGAATTTATGAAAACAATTATTTATAATAACTTATGCTTTGATCAAATTAAATGTATTATATTTTTATATACTTGGAAAATTTATTTTAACTCTATATATATATTTTTACAAACCCATTTTTACTTAACAATTTATCTTATGTTTGAAATTTGAAAATGAAAGAATATTAAAACAAATGAACTTTTAATTTAAATCTTAACTAAAATAAAAACTTAAAATATATGTTTAAAATAAATAAGAAATTATCCTTGTTATTTAAATCTCAAATATCATTTTTAAAAGTATTAAGTCAAATTAAAAATTTCCAATTTACAAATTATATATATATATATATTAAAGTTTGAAAATACTTTATTAAATTCAAATCCAATATTCTTTCCATTTTAATATATACAAATATATATATTCTAAATGGAAAATATTTTTAACATTAGTTTGATAATTATTATATTGAATTTTATAACATAACTTCAAATAACAATATATATATATATTATAATTTGAAAACATATTCTTTTATTCAATTAAAGCCTTCCTATTTATAATATATATACCAATATATATACATTATAAATATAAACATTTGTAAGCTTTGAAAAATAAATCTTACCAAATTTAAATTGTTAGAAAAGATATTCCCAAATTAAAATGTTATTAGTTTTCAAAAGAAATAAACTTATAAATTTTATTAACAGATTTATTTGTTTAACCTATAAATCATTGTTTTTATTGATTCAATCCAGTTAATTATCAATTAATAAATGTCCAAAAATCCTGGGTTATCACAATTATCCCTCTTAACACATTTTATATAAGCGTTATAGTCTATACAGCACTGTAAACTCCACCGTAAACTAGTGGGCTATCAGGGAGTACTCCATAGGTATAACACAAAACAGATTCGTAGTGGTCGCGTATAAAGGGATACAAGTATGACAAGGCACATGAGGCAATACCCAAGGCAGTGATACTACCGTTTGCCTGATCCGGACTGGTGAGAACGCATCGCCGCAGCGATCGTAACACCGTGAAACAACACTCCCAAAATCAAGGGTGCACCAATCGACAACAAGTAATGAGTAGTTCGAAGAAGTGTGTTCACTTGAGGTAGCTGACCTCCATTGGCCCGGCACGGCTGCTGTTTTAGTCATTTCTAATTTGACACAAGTGTCACGGCTATCCATCATCGTTCTCTTTCTTCAATCATCACGTACATCATTCCAACCACTTCATTCTGGATCACACTCCGCGTATAGTTATTAAAGTGGTTTCGGTTTAGATAGAGAGTATATCCATAACCGATTCCGGTCTCTTTAATAACTTTCGTAATTATTACACCGATTGGTCGTTTATATATTTCAAAAACCAAATCAAATTCAATTTCAATTTCAATTCGTAAACCAACATTTCATTTGTCTTTCTAAATCAATTTCCAATATTTACGTTTCAAAACTTCCACATTCATAATTTCAAAATCTTATAATTCAATTTCAATTTCTATTTAAAACAATTCAAATATTGATTCAAGTTCATATAAGTTTCATTCCGAAATCATTTAAATTAATTTAATTTAACATTAAAATCAATTTAACTTCATTTATCGATTGCATTCAATATTCATTAAGTAAATTTTCCATTCAAAATAATTTTTATTAAATTTCCAATTCATTAAATCCATTATTTAAATTCAACTTCCTTATATCAAAACTTACAAATTGAATTAAATTAAATTCATCAAATCGAATTCTTTAAATTTCAAGTCTTACATTAATTTCAATAAATCACATTTTATTTCTTGTTAAAGAAATTCAATTTCACTTATTTACTTACTTAAATAATTTTCCAAACTTAATTAATAAAGAAACTCAATTTCAATTATTTACGAAGTAAAATTCACTTATTCACAAATTCAATTTAATTTAATCATTAAATAATTCAATCTTATTTAATTATTAAATAATTCAAAACTTAATTATTAAATAATTTCAAAGTTTAATAATTTCAAACTTACTTATAATTTCAAACTTAATTCAATCATTTCTCAAATTTAACAACATTCTTTTATCAATTACATTTGTTAATATTTTGTTTCAGATTATTACATATTAACATTTTCCTTTCATTAAAATTCAAATTTCAACTTCATTTCAAAACCATATTATTTATTCAAATAAAATCTTCATTTATTTTTAAATCAAATTATTGACCCATCGGGTTTTTATTTGATTCTCTATCCTAGGTCAAAGTTCAATTTGGGTATTTATCATTTCAACCCGATTCCAATTTAATTCAAAATCAAAACATAGCAAAGGTAACTTGCAGTGTGATAACTGGGATGGTGTCAAAGTAAATAAACAAGCAATAACAACAACCAATATCAATCCAATAATCAATTCAAATAATCCCAAAATAATCGTATTAATTCGCATTATTGTTTGTGCAAATTAATATAATTATTTCTAGAATCTACACAATCATTTCATGTAGATTAAAGATTTTTACATTACGGTTTTTCACTTGTCATTCAATTTCAATTTATACTACAACAATTAATCCAATATACGTCGATGGTTCAAAGTGTAATTATCACTATTCTATATGTCAATTAATTTAACAATTAAAAGGGGGTCATATTCAACTAATCAAATTTAACATATAAATCAGTTTTAAAATCGTTAACTATCCTATATCCATTTCAATTTTGCATACTTTTTATCATTTAACACTAACAATTTAACGTCCAATATAAACATCAACAATCAATCAATTATCAACCAAACTGTATTATCATCGCATAAATAATTAACAGATATTGGTGTCAAATGTCACAGGTGAACTGATATAGGCAATAACATATATAACAGTGTAATTAACTAACAGCAGCATATTTCAATTGTCGTTTCAATCGAAATCAAATTTAATAAATAAAAGAACGTTAATCGTGAGTGAGTGCTCACCTTTCGAGGCTAGAGAAATAGACGATGAGATTGAGTTGCGAAATCCAGGCACGAATCCCAAAACAAAAACAGATTGGCACGAATTCGATGGGTAGAGCTAATAAATAGGAATTGATAAAATGAATGAGAACCAGTTTGATATAAGCTGGAAAAATATATATATATATAAACATTATTATTATATAATATATATATATATATATTATACCTATCTTCATAAACCCATATATTTATTTTAAACAAGTACATATAACTGATATATTGTAACCAACATATAAACAAATATGTAACGCATAAAATTGTCAACAGTTAAATCTATAACTTTACTACATACATACCTATCTATAAAGAGGTCTACATACAAAATTCATATAGCTTAATATATATAATATACGTATAACTAAAATATTATAACTTTATAAATAAACAAATGTATATAATATGTTACATTAAATATAACCACCCATACATATACTAACCTTCATAAAATTTTATATAGATTAAGATAAAATTCTGAACAGAACAATAAACTAGACTATATATATAAATTATACTATATACATTCTTACATTATATAAACAACTATGGTATAACATATATATAGAAACAAATATAAACCTCGAGCCAAAACCAACTTATAATTAATATAACCAATATATAGTGTGATATACAACATACTCTCCGTATAACAAATAAAATATTGTGTGATACTGTTCATATGAGAAATGCCCAGATGTAAAATTTCAAAACCACTACATATATATATATATATATATATATATATATATATCGAAAACAAAGTTGAAAGTCGATCTCTTCTTTTTTATTTAAATATAATTAAACAACACACATAACAATCTATTCACATATAAATACACATATATAACCAACTTTATAACTATATATATATATAACAAACAACTTCCTTAAACATATAACATATATATAATACAACAAGTTATAAACCTGTACACCAACATATGCAGCAATTCTTAAGGGAAAATCGAATCTAAAGTGGAGGCTGGTCGAATCTAAAGGGAAAATCGAAGTCTTGAGTAATATTAATGTACGTAATTCTTAAAAATCATTAAGCGTTCATGTATTTCTTTGCAACTGTGTGCATGATGATGGTCTAATGTTGCTGCTAATCTATCACTTAATTGTAGTTTATTTTGTGCTGTAGCCTTTGTTTAATCATTGAACATGCTTACCCATGGAGTAGCTTTATTGTTAGTATTGAAAAAAAATGCAGCAATTTGTTTACAAACAACTTATTTTAATAAACATATATATAGCATATAACATATACTAAAAGTATTAACAACTGTAATATACAAGTACTTACATAAATTAACATAAACAACCAATATATTATATCACTTAGTAAACTAATATATGTATAACACTTTAATAATGTATATATAACTTATACGAACAGTGGGAACAAATATATAAACAAATCCTAAGATAAGCATAAACAATATATATACCTGTTATATAAAAAGAGAGGGGTATGAGTTTGTTGAGGTACGGCCTAAGCTCAGGTTGAGGAAGCACAGAGGATGTTGGCCATGCTTTGGTAAGACAGGTAGAAGGCGGAAGGCGAGAAGATGATGGGTTTTGAGGTGGGGAGGAGCGGCCATTGTTTGGGTCAGAGCATGAAGTGGCTTCACGAACTCGGTCGGAGGAGATCTGAGCGGCAGGAGGAGAATGAGGCAAGGTGACAGAGAGCGGAGGCGTGGCGCGGTGGAGACTGAAGAAGATGCCAGTGTTTGGGTGAAGGCGGCGGAGGGGATTAATGGACGGAGGAAGGTAGTTTGGAAAAAAAAATTGCAAAGGAAGCGGGAGTAGCAGGTTGAATGAAAGAAGGAAAAGAAAAAATATAGAAGAGGAGAAGGTTAGAACGTTTTATATACTTTATTATTAAATAATTTTTGTTTCAAAGCAGTGAAAACATGAACGAAGAAAAATTAAATGAACCAGCTGGAATAGAAAAAGGCAAGCACGAATTCAGAAGTTATTAAAGGGAAATGGCTTTTGGTATTATACGGTGGATATAGGAGACCAAAAGGCTCAATTACAGAACCGATATAACAAGTCGTTCCGTAGATTTCGTTGTCTTTCGGACTCCGAAATACACAACCGAATATACCGCAGTGATCAGCATGACGAGACGATCAACACGGTATATAGATATCTGTGATACAATTGAATTATAAAAATTCGAATTTTCTAATAGCGGAAAATGCAAGAAAAACGCTGAAAAATAAGATCGACGGAGCCAAAGATGTCCGAATTTGGAAAAACAACAAACTGACATCTTGCTCAGAAGATGGTTTAGAATTTTTCTGTATAAAAATATTTAGGTTTCGGAAACATTTTATTTTTATCGCTTTTTAACTGATTAAATTGAAGTAAATTTACGCGTGAAATAAACTTTCATATTTTCAGACGAAAATTTACCAGTTGCTATGTTTAACTATACGCATTCCAAATATCAAATTTATATTTCAAAATTTTATTGTTTAAAATTTCGCAAAATTTCAATTAATAACGTTATTAAAACCAGTTAAATTTACGGGTCGTTACATTTTCCTAATTGATTTACTGAGGAAAATAAATTATTTGAAAAGATTGAATTTTCTAAAATAATTGGTTTTAGTATATGGAAGGGATAAAACGTTGCATTTTTAGTGGATTGGTAGGAAGGCGGAAGCCTTGGTGTCGAAAGGGTAACTGTCGATGGAGTCGTAACCCTGCCTTGTTTTCGTAAGTTAAAATTCTTGCCTAGTTTTACCTAAAGCCGTCGACACAGTCGAAACATATGCTTTTGAAAAGGTTTTATAATTGGCTTTTGTAGAAGGGTGTCATGATGTGTTAAAGTATTTGTTTTTGAAGGAGTATCTTTTTCCTTTAAATAATTGCTTTCGAAAGGGTAGGTTCCGGCCTAGTCAAAACCTGGCCGCTACTCTAGCTTTCGACTATATTGACCGCTAATGCTTTTGAAAGGTTACCCTTATTTTTACCATAAACTAAGCCTTTTTCCTAAATGCTTTTGAAGGGGTTGAGGTTTCGAAGGAGATGGAGTCGAAAGGGGTTTCGACTCTGTCCTTCAAAATTTTTGTTTTAAAGGTTTTGCTTTTGACTAAGATGGTTCCGACACCAACAACTTTTCCTCAAACTATTTTTTGTTGGTTTTGAAAGGGATATTTTCATATATAACAATTTTGACCCAAATGATGTTTTAAAAGAGTAAACCCAATACTTTCGAAAGGGGTACTTGAATTTGTTTCGAAGCTCTATATTTTAAAAAGACGATTTGATACCATCAAAAGGTATAATAGGTTTCGAAAGAGAATGTTTATTAAGGGCTTCGAAAGGTATGTATACAATGTTTTAAAAAGAGGTCTTTGCTTTCTAAGGAGGCTATCCAAAGGTTTCGAAAGAGATGTTTTTATGGTTTCAAAACATAAACCCAATTTCAATTTAAAGTAACAACTATGACATAAATGAAGATTTTGAAATGTTATTCACATTGTTATTAACCCATAACTGTAATTTGGGAAAAGGGTAGAATAACAAGTTAGGTTGACCAGTAGTGAATATAACTTAACAGATGTTAAAATTTTAATTAAAGATATTGACAAAGGCCAATAGGTTTACAGTAATCCCATGAAAACTATGATTTGATACTAGCAGGGGCCAGTAGGTTTGTAGTTAGCCCATGAAAACTATGTCCGGATTAGGATATTGGCAGTAAGCCAATAGGTTCCTAGTTATCCCATGAAAACTAGGATAAGGAATAAGATATTGGAGTTACCAATAGGTTTGTAGTGATCCCATGAAAACTAAGTAATTGGATAAATAGTCCTTAACATTTAACAGGTTAATAGTAACCCTAGAAACTATAATTGAGACAGATAGTCAGAATGAATGGGGATGGGTAATCTAGAATTGGTTCATTTGTTTTGCATATCATCATAATGTTTTGAAATACTATGGTTTAACAATTGTGGATGCAGGAGCACAGTATATGGTTTTATAAATGTTTTATGATACTAGTGAGGGGAACCCGTTCCGCTAAGCGGCATGGTCTCACTAGATATCTAAATGGTTTGAGATGGTAAATTATTATTCATACCAGGATTTATGTCTGACTTGATGTTTTTGTTTTTCCCTTAAACTCACGGGTACTAAATTGATTTTAAATAGGTTAAGAGTTAAGATTTCCATGTGTTCTATTAGACGAATAAAAGCTTCCGAGGACGTGCAGGAGGCAAGATTGTTATTAGAGTTCTTTTATTTCTGCTGTGTGTTTGTTTGTAAAGGCAAATTGTTTTCTTGCCTATCTATATACTCTGATTTACCAGAGGGCATCTTCATATGTCGATCTGGCATATTTTGTAATTATTATATGTTATCTGAACATGATCTGCGAATTGGGATTATGTAATCAATTTGGAATATTTTGAAATAGAATGTGGAATTTGTTTTGCTGTTTAATTTTTTTCCATATTCTTGTGTTTCTGTGTATCAATATATCTAATATCGTCGTGTTTGGTCGCCGAGGATTAATAACTATGGATGACTACAGCATCTGTAGCCGTTAGTTTTGGGCCTCCAAATAAGAGGATGTTACAAATAAGGTTAATGTTTAAGCAAAGGTAAGCGATATGATTAATTAAAGAAATAATATAACGTTAGCGAATAATTTATGGCCAGGGACAGAAGGTCGTCCAAAGAGGACAGGTCGACCGGTTGAGTTGAGATAGCTAGGGTTTTCAAGGTCTAAACGGTGCAGATTTAATAGATTTTGATCATACGGTCCAGACATGTTTTAACCACTATAAATAAAAGGCTAGCCCCCTCACTTTTATCCCCAAGAAAAATAAGCATGCTAACAAAACTCTGCTAGTTTCCTTCCTCCTTATTAAACTTTCTAGATTCAAAAATAAAAGATTCAAGCATTAGGGAAGAGGTTAATCAAGTTAAAGGAAAAAGGCAACGAATTTTACATATATGTATATTTCTCTTTATTCTATTCTTCCATAATCTTTGAATTCCGAACCTAATCTATATACAAATGGTTTTTTATATATTATACAATTAAAAAGAAGATAATTTGAGAAAGAGATTGGCATTAACACGAAAGAAAATCTAAGGGAATTCGAGGAAAGCTATCTTTGAGTAGAAATCTTAGTTTTTCTCTTTATAGTAGTTTGTGTAGTTAATATTTGGATTTGTTTTATGCCTTGGGGAATTTTGTATGCGAAAACTTTAAATGTAAAACCCCAAAATTCCCCTAAAAATGTTAATTCTGGAATTGGTTAGAATCTCATTTGTCTTATGTTAATATGGTAGAATTTAATCCGTTATTATTTGCAATATGAATAATTTATGTTCTATTCATCTTCCACTTTCCTATTTGTGGTTGTTATAACGAAGGATTCTAAAAAGAATTAGAAAAGGGCATGCAAAGCATGGATTTTAATCCCATCGGTGATTTGCACCAACTACATCCATAATGAAATTAGATATGAATCATTTTCCACTTCAAACTTATCCATTTAAAAGTCGAATAGAATATAAAGGATTTAAATTGTAAAGTTTTTCTCCCTTGAAATAGAGGCGTTGATTCTACCATGTTAATGTAAAACAAGTTGGACGTTTTGATTCCATTTTTCTCAATATGTATGTATGTATGTATGTATGTGTGTGTGTATGTGTGTGTGTGCGTGCATGTGTGTGTGTGTGTATGCAAATTGGATTTGTTTAGCTAATTTAAATAGTGATATTAGCTGTTGTGAAAACTGTTGTATTGGACTAGGGACTTGTATGGATATGGTAATCATGACATTTAAATTATCTTAACACCCGAATAGGAAGCAAAAATTTTAGTACATAAATGCTTTTATGCATGCTTAGGAATATTTAATAAAAACTAGTTAGCCAAAAAGTTAATGTTAAGTATAGATATAATAATAACGTATAAGTCGTAACATATAAAATAAATAGGCTAACAAATAACAACAAACCATATAAAAAGGAAGTTAAGAACAATGATGGAAGTTAATTCATAATTAAAAGGAGAAATAAGGAGTTTTCCTTATATGGCCTTAATGCGTAAATGCGAATGAGGTGTGTCTATATATATATATATTATAAATATATGTTAGTATAATTTTTTAAGGTTGGAGAGCTGAAATATGACTAAGTTATAAGGATGCGAGGTCAGTTAAAAGTACAGAGAAGTTTTCCTAGCTAATCTGGCTACCAGTAGTGTGACTTTGGAACTAATGTGAGACATCGCCTACAATAAGTACACACAGTGGAAGTGAGATTATGTAATACCTCGTGAAATGAACCATAAATAAATAAAGTAAATTGAATTAAATATGATAAGGTTTGGATATGGAATTTTATAAAATTTGGAATTTGACCACGAAAGTTATTATGTTGCATTCATGATGGAATTTTGATCTGTTTCCATATATAATATGCTGAAAATGGAGCTCAAACAAAGAAGTTATGAGCATTTGAAGTTCTCGGATTTAAATTTATTTAGTTTGAATTCAAATTCAAATGAGAAATCAAGTTTAGGATTTAAATTTCAAAAATTAGCTTGGGGGCTAAGTAAACGATAAATTAAGGCTTAATGTTAAAAAGTTAATTAGGGAATAAACTAATTCAACAATGGAAAGTAAAATAAATGCCCCTAAATAAGATAGAGGTCGACCTGAATAGGTCAACCGGTCGACCATAGTGGTCGACCGCTTAGCAACAATAGTTGCCAGTAGCGGCTAGGGTTTTATGTTATTTATAATTCGATTGTGCGCTCCAGATTTACCCGTTTCCTACCTACTTTCATCCTATGGTTCTGGTGTGTTTCAACTCCTATAAATAGGACCATATTATCTCCAATTTTATTCATATTATTTTGGGGAGTACGACGAAACTCTGCCATTGCTATCTCTATATTAAGATTTAGAAACTCCGTAGAAAATTGAGGTAAGGATTCAACTTATTTCCTATTTGTTTCTTCCTCCTCCAATCTATTCTTATCCTATTCTTCTCTAATTATTCCGAATCTAATAAACATATATACCCCTTCTGTTTGTACCAAAAATGGGCACAACACTCTTCGGGAGTTGTTTGAAGAGATAAAATGAAGATTATAAATGTAAAACAGAGATTATCTAACAAAAACTCCAACAAATATGAATGTAAAGTGCACAGACAAGCAGTTTAGAGTGGTTCGGCGTATAGCCTACGTCCACTATGAAGTTTTGATGATTTTATTGATTCTCTTTCACTGATTACAAGCGTTTACAGCGATGAACAGCGGATTACAGTTTAGAATTCGAAATTGACAGCAAAAGTATGGTGCAAATCTCAATCCGGCAGAGTCTGGACGCTTCAGAGAAAAAAGCCCCCTTTTTCCGTTGATTCTGGGGCTCTATTTATAGGCGTAGGAGGCTTGGATTTCGCTCAAACCCCGGGAGACTTGGCCTGACACGTGAGGGGGCCCATTCGACCACTTCCAGAGAGTTTCAAGCCAATCTATGATCGATACGAAATCATTTCGTATCGATCAGGATTACTTCCAATTGAGCTCAAAATTGGTGGAGACATTCCTTGCTATGTGTGCAGCCTTCAGTTAAAATTTCATGGTGATTGGATCAGTGGATCGAGAGATATCGTCGATACGAGATGGATTTTAACGCTGGCTGTTCTGCTCGTCTCCATTGCTTCGACTCCATCCTTTCGTCTCGATGATTGCACGTGCTCTCAAGGTGACGCGGTGCGCGCGCTTCGCTTCGATCCGCCCTTCACTCCGAGTCGACCGCGTCTACTCCATATATCTCGGCGCATTCGTATCGAGGGATGACGTGGTGTGCGCTCTTCGCCTCGATCCGGTATTTGCTCCGCGTTGACCGCTTCGACTCCATGTATCTTGCCCCGTTTCCTTCGAGAGGTGACACGTTATCCAAGCTGGTTGACCTGATGGTTTCGATTAGGACTTCATTCATGGATACGAAGTAAACACTGGCTGATGGATACGAAGCAAGTGTTGGCTGATGGATACGAAGTAAACACTGGCTGATGGATACGAAGCAAGTGTTGGCTGATGGATACGAAGCAAACACTGAATGATGGATATGAAGCAAGTGTTGGCTGAAGGATACGAAGTCCTTCAATTGCTGGTATGCGTGAAGTCCATCGATACGAGTTCGATGGATACGAAGAAAATCGAGTCGAACCTGGGTACCTCGATGGATCCGGAGCTGATCGATACGAAGCATGATGGATTCGAACTGGGGCTTCGGTGATGGATACGAAATCGCCCAGAATGATGGATACGAAATCTGGGTTCTTTCCAATTTGACTCGATCATAGCTTGAGTGTATGAGTCTGGATCGACTTGAAATTTGAGGTGCTGATCTCTATGGCCTTTCTTGTTGTGTCCTATCAATTGTAGCTCACTCTGGGCTCGGACAAAATTCAGTGATATCCATGGCGTGCTATCCTTGTTCTCTAGCCGGCTTCTTGATGTCCTGGCCTTGCCAAAAGGCGGGATAACATTTGCCCCCCAAAGTACGTCTTGTGAAAACATGACGTGCTTTGAAAAACTTTAGGCCTTCTTCGAATGGCTTTGGAAGTCACACCCCTTAGCCGTTTTCTCGTATCGGTCCTCTTACGAATCGATGCTCAAAGTCGAAAAGCTTTCTTTCGTATCGATGTGGGTTGGCTTGACGGATACGAAAACAATCATTCGTATCGATAGTCACAAATGGTGGTGAATTCTGGTTCGAATCGATGATATCTGGTGGATACGAAATGGACGTTCGCATCGATAGATACTGATGGATACGAAATTAAAGCTCGTATCAACAGGTCTGCTCTGTTTCGAATCGATGGCTCAAAATTTGGATGTTTCGAAATGATGGTGTCTGGTGAACATTTCGCCTTGATGAATGCACAGCTTGGTGGATTCGAAGAGAGCGTCTACATCGACCCATCGTATTCATGCGGCCTCCATGTGCGCTTCGAACCGATGGAGTCTGGTGGGTTCGAAACGAGCCTTCGTTTCGATGCGCCGTCTGACTGGTTGCGACCGGTCAGATTGACTGGGAGTCGAATCGACTCGGTTCCGTCCTAGGCTTCATATAAATACCTGGGACTTAGCCCATTCTCACTTTTTTACCTTTCTACTTTTTACTGTTGCTCTTCATTCCTTCTTTTACTTTCGTATCGATAAACTGAGAGACAAGTGTTCGCCTTCGAGTCGAAGCAAACTTTCGTTTCTTTATTTCAAATCGCTGAAATCAGGTAATGAATGGATAGAGTCATGTCAATAACGTCGAATCACGAGTCTGCGCATTCATCTTTCCTGCCTTTTCGTCCAGCCTTCACGAATTTTCAGATCTGGACGAGAGAAAACGGTATTGGGGAATGACTCGTGGCCATGGAGCTGAGATCCCTTGGGGAAGAAGAAGATATGGAGGAAATCACCCTATCTTCGTCTCGTGTCGACCTGAAATTGGAATATTCGAATCGATCCAGTCAGCATACGTTCGTATCGGTAGGGAGATGAGAGCGGCAATTGCTGCGAAGCCATCGTTTTCAGATCGATGCGAAATTGGTGAATTCGATCGGTTCGAATCGATCTGCTTCCGATCGACACGATTCGTATCGATTCGAACCTGATTGATACGAAGCGCTCTCACCCCTGCCTGACCGATACGAGTGTATCGAGTCGAACTCGATCAATACGAAGTACCTGCATTCCAGTGTGATCGACACGAACATATCTTTCATTCTGAGACGATCGATACGAATGTATCGATTCGAACAGCCGGGTTGCGACGCATGACCTTCATGACTCGATACGAAATGAAATGTAACGACCGATTCCAACCTAAATTCGAATGGACTTAAAGAAATTTTTAATATTCAAATACTTGACTCCGACGAGCTTCTGCCTTGCACAATAGAACTTTGCCACAGAACTGCATATTTGACTGACTTTCGGAGCTCGTCGATGGAACTGCCTTTTAATAGAAAAGTACAACGAACTCTTTAACCTGGAATCGATTGTTATCATCTGGATGGCGCAGTCATGACGGTCAGCGATGACGGTCATGTTTGTCTGACTTCCAGAATCTCGTCGCTTGCACATTTTCTTTAACTCTGCAGAATTTGCTCAAGTCATGCACAGCACTTGCACTACACAACACATTCACGCACTTTACACTGGGGAATGCACGGGCTTTTCGTCACCTAATGATGGTTTCTCGTGAGTTAGCTAGTGATGGAACCGTCAAGTTCGCAGCAGCAAGAAATTCAGAACCCTGTCCTTCCTAGAATTGAGATTCCGGTCATCGAGGCCGAGGTTATTGGCCCAGCTCCGGACGAGTTGCCCAACGCGTCCTTCATTAACAGTCCACCTGATTCCGTCTCATCCAATATCTCCGAAGACATGCTGGGGAGGATATGCTTAAGGCATGGTTTATCTTTGGATGAGGTGTTGTTGCCTGGACCGGATGATAGGCCACATAATCCCCCGGAGGGGTATACCGCTTTCAATCGGCATGCGTGTGCAGCCGGCACACTTCCTCCATTCAACGACTATATAAGAGAAGTGTTAGCTTACCTGGACATTGCTCCATCTCAATTGCATCCGAATGGGTATGCCTCACTCAACAGCTTGTTCGTTGCATTCATGGAGTACCTCCATCGTCCTCCCCGTATGACCGACATAAGATTCTTGTTTAACTTCAAGAGTCGGACTGACAGCCCATCTTATACGTTCCTGGAGTCTGTAAGGAACTGCCAAGTCGTCGTGGGGTCGTGGACTAGGCTAAGCTATTTTAAGTCGGAGTGGTTCTATGTCCGATGTCCCCCGGGATTTGCCAGAAGATGGCTATTCAGACGTGAGTATTGTCTCTTTTCCCAAGTAATTGACAGGGCAATTTTCGGAGTGAAATTAAACTTACATCTTCTCCTCTTTTTCTTTCAGCTATCATCCAGCGGCCTGAGGGTGGCTATTACAAAGAGATAGTTCGGGTCCTCCAAGAGATTCCTAGCGAAGAAAGGAATATTGAACTGTTATTGACAGATCAGAATCTCAGAGTCCTTGGGCTGATTGGTCGGCGGCAGAGCATAAGACTTGACGGCGCATTAAAGACCGTCTCCAGGAAAAAGGTCAAGCAGATGAAGCCCAGGGTCGTGATAATCGAGGAACCCGACTCCGAGAAAACCCACACTGACGAAGAACCGTTGGCCGGACCTGCTAATGCAACCCCAGAGTCCGATGCTAAGAGGAAAGGCAAAGCTGTGGCTTCGAAACAGCCTAAGTCTGGGAGGCGGAAGTCTGTGGTTTTGCACCGCCCTTCGTCAGGAGTTAAGATTACGGAGGCGTCCTCCCCGCAAGCTGGAGATCAATTCGAAGGGCCTACTGACCCTCCAGTCCCTGACACCGAGCTGGAGCAACACGATGTTGGGTCAGGTGGTCCGCGACATGTCGACGATGTTAGCGAGTCTGAGCCTGCCAATGCGACGGACACTTCTGGTTGGTCCGGGGGGTTACACATTCACACACTCCTCACGGCACAACACACTTTCCTAACCATAAACAACGCATCGCGAACGGTTACTGATTCCTTGTTGTTTTCTTTTCAGGTACGATGTCTGGGAAAGGTTCCGTGCTTGGTAGTTTGCGTAAGCGCCGTTACCACGAGCCACGCAGGAGAGAGGGCGAGAGGGATTATGACGCTGGACACTCTGGTCAGGAGAAGTCTGACAGAGATAGGGGACATGTTCACCGATCCCGATCCCGTTCTCCTCCCCCCAGGACCTCTGCACCTCCTGTGGTCGCCGTCACTCGTCCTCCCGAAACTTCACGGTCTAGGCCGTCTTCTCAAGCGTTGAGGGCCGACCCTCCGCGCAGGACCGAAATAGCCACCTCTTCGGCTACTGTGTCGGCCCCGACCGAGGCGTCTAGTGAAGGAGCGCTCAAATTAGCACAGATGAGGAAGGAATTTCCTGACATCTGTTTTGATGGATATGTCTTTCCCCCGCACCTGAAGAGAATCCCGCCAACCGCGGAAACCACTATCCACGATTACGTCGCGGACATCTTTTTCCAATATAGAGAGTGGGGACGGGCCGCAAGGAAGGCATCTAAAGTGGCGTTTGAGCGGGGCGTCACCATCGAGAAACTTGAGAAGGAGCTGGGTCGCAACGACCAAATTATAAAAGCGCTCAACTCAGAGGCCGAGTCTTCTCGTAAGTCTGAAATGGAGGCTTTAAAGAAAGTTGATGAAGTGACCGCCGCCATGGCCAGGATGAAACAAGAACATTACACCGCCATTGAGGACATGGGTCACAGGAACACTTCCATTACTGCCGAGAGGGATGCCGCTCTCAAGGAGCTTAATGAGCTGAAGTCAAAGTTTTCAGAGATGGCAAAGGAAAAAGACGCAGCTAACGTCTCTGCGCAGGAAGCCTGTGACCAGGCAGTGACACTTCAAAAGGAGAAGGAAGCGGCTGTACAACAAGCCCGTGAGGCTGAGGCTGGAGTTGAGGAGAAAGTACGGCAGGCGGAGGCCAGGATTGAGGCCGAGGTGGAGGAGCTACTCGTCACTTACAACGCCAATGTGCTAAGGCACCGAGACCTGACATGGCTTGACGATTACCCCACACATCTCTATAACGCCTGGAACCTACTGGTGGATGAGGAGAGATCTGGGCACCCTGATGAAGCCCCTGATGAGTTCGAGCTGGAGAACCGCATCCTCAATGATGACGAAAAGAAGGTTCTCCATGACTCCATGATTTCCCATGACAGGGTGAGGCTTGGTGCTCAGGTCCCGGAAGTCGGAGAGAGCTCTGGTGTGGAACACCATGTTACAAGTTCTGAGATTGTCGTGTCATCTCAGTCTGAGCCAACTTCAATGATCTACTCCCAGCCCATCCCAGCGTACGACCCAGATCAACCGCACTTATCTCCTATTAAGGAGCATTCTTCTGAAGCGGTTCAGACGACCTCGAGCCACACCGAGGAAGGTACTTTGAACTAACTTCCAGTATACTCGGATTGAAGATCCCGTGTTGAAATGTTGCTAATGACATGTCTTTTCATTTGATCAGTGACAGGAGTTGCACCAGCCGCGCCTCTTACCACCCAAGTATTAGGTCAGGCGCCAGGAGCCATCGTTTCTGAGGCGACCTCCGTCGCAGCAATGGCACCGGTTGGAGTGACGGAGGGGAGCTCACTTTCTTTCGACGAGCAGATGATAAACGAGCTTCTCGGCCGTCAAAGTGATCCTTTTGCGGACCTGCCATTCGGCTTGGGTGGATTCACGGCTACATCAGACACCTTGTCCCAAACTACTACGGCTCCTAGCGAGGCCAGGGCACGGCGAGAAGCGGCGATGTTAGCCGAGATCAATGCTGAGATGACGGCTGCGGCGCATGGCGATGATGCAGATGACGGAGCGGCAGCGCAGTGCCCCATTCCTCTTATGACTATGTCTCCTGAGGGCACACTTACCGATACTGGTGTACCAGCCCCTCCTCCGGCTGCGGAGTCTGTTCCTCCCACTCCTCCCGTGGGAAGTATCCCTATAGAGTCCAGCTCAGATGAGGACGTTGACATTATGCCTTCACCCGGGGGGAGCTTGCCTAGGAAGAAAGGCTCCAAGCGAAAGGGAACTGGCGGCTCCAGTAGTTCCTCAAAGAAGAAGAAGAAGCTGAGGAAGCAGAAGGATTAGACATCCTTTTCATAGGCAGTTAGGGACTTTTGTTATTTTTTCTGTCTTTTCCCTTTTGTAGGCCGTGTTTAGATGCGGGTTCGGCCCCTGCTAGTAGGAACATTTTAGGAAAGATCTCATGTATGAAGCATTGTTTTTGGGTTTAGTTGGAATAAAATTTTGTCTTTTAGCTTCAGCTTGCGTTCCTTTCTATGCTTGAATATTGTAGTGTTCGGACTTTGGTCCAGTGTATTTGCATTTTTTGATTGCTTCAAGGATAGCTCATTTGTACTTGTTAAGTACGGAACTTTCGGACTCGAGTTGTGATAGGGAATTGCATCGGAGCTGAACATCGTATAGTTTCGGGCAATGACTAACATTCGCCTCTGCCCCCAGTTCCGGGGTCAAGTTGTGATGATCAGCTTGTGATGACACCAAGCGAGGACTGAGTGGTCGAACTACGCCTGTTCTCTTATGAATCGTTCCATCCACACTCCGGGGATATGCGTCATCTCATAAGCGGTTGTTCGCACTCTGGGAACATGGAGTTGATTGTTTATACTCCGCTTCGCACTCTGGGAATATGGAGTTAAATGTTTATACTCCACCTCGCACTCCGGGAACGCGGAGATGAATGTTTATACTCCGCTTCGCACTCTGGGAATACGGAGTTAAGTATTTATACTCCGCTTCGCGCTCTGGGAATACGGAGTTGGATGTTTATACTCCATTTCGCACTCTGGGAAAATGGAGTTAAGTGTTTATACTCCATTTCGCACTCTGGGAAAATGGAGTTAAGTGTTTATACTCCGCTTCGCACTCTGGGAATACGGAGTTGGATATTTATACTCCGCTTCGCGCTCTGGGAATACGGAGTTGAATGTTTATACTCCGCTTCGCACTCTGGGAATACGGAGTCGGATGTTTATACTCCATTTCGCACTCTGGGAATATGGAGTTAGATGTTTAGACTCCATTTCGCACTCTGGGAATATGGAGTTAGATGTTTAGACTCCATTTCGCACTCTGGGAATGTGGAGTTAGATGTAGGATTGTCGTGTGTCAATCCTATTAATATCGGTGTCATGGCTTGCCCCCGAGCTCGGGTTTCGCCTAGTGAGTGGCCGGTCGTATCACAGCCACTCTCCATTTGAATAAGTCCCATTGTGTGATGGGATTTAGCTCTTCGTGCATCGTGATGTTGTATATCGTACATAATGAATCACAGCTCTGGCTCGAAGAAGTGGCATTTTATTGCTGAAATAAGAAAATGCGGCAAAGTCAGTTGCCTTATTACAAAATTCAAATTTCGAAATGCAGAAACAAATTGATAAATAGAATGAAATAAATAAAGCCTGTCATATGTAGTAGCGGCGGAGACTTTCGCTGTTCCAAGCCCTCGGTAAATCGAGACCGTCAACAGTCGACAGCTTGAATGTACCATCTCCGAGCTTTCGTGTAATTACATACGGCCCTCCCCAGTTTGGTTTCATGTGTGAAGGAACTGGGTAAATTCTCTTGAGCACGAGGTCGCCGAGTTCAAAGGTTCGAGGTCGAACTCTGGTGTTGTACAATCGGGCGACCCGACTTCGATGTGCGGCTGCTCTCAAATCAGCCTCCTCCCGTTTTTCATCCAATAGATCCAAAGACTCGGCTAGGAGTATAGCGTTTGTTTTTGGATCATAATAAGTCACGCGATGAGAGAGCACTTCTGTTTCGACCGGAATAACGGCCTCTGAGCCATAAGATAGGGAGAACGGAGTGTGTCCGGTCGCGGTTTTATGGGTCGTTCGATAGGCCCATAATGCCATAGGAAGTTCATCGACCCACTTGCCCCCAGCCTTCTCTAATCGTTTTTTCAGGATCGATTTTATAACTTTGTTGACAGCTTCAACTTGTCCATTCGCTTGGGGGTGTGCGACAGCCGAGAACTTTTTGCGGATATGAAACCGTTGACAGAAACTCTTGAACTCTGCGCTCTCGAATTGGGTTCCATTATCAGTGATGATAGTATGCGGGAGCCCAAATCGACAGATGATGTTGCGAACCACGAAATTTATCACCTTCTTTGTCGTAATGGTTGCTAGGGCTTCGGCCTCGGCCCATTTTGTGAAGTAATCAACTGCGACAATGGCGTATTTCGCTCCGCCTTTTGCTAAAGGTAAAGCGCCGATGATGTCAATGCCCCACATTGCGAATGGCCAGGGACTGACCATTTGGGTTATCTCAGTTGGCGGAGCTCTCGGAATTCGGGCATGTATCTGGCATTTATCGCATTTCCGGGCATAGTTTGCCGCATCTCGGTTCACCGTCGGCCAGTAATACCCATATCGGAGTATCTTTTTAGCGAGAGCTTGCCCGCCGGTATGATCACCGCACTCTCCTTCGTGCACGTCATGTAGCACTCGCTTGACTTCCTCGTGGGCGATACATCTGAGGAGAGGAACGGAATAACCTCTCCTGTACATGACTCCGTTTTGGATGATGAACCGCGAGGCTTTTCGCTGAATCTGTCTCTTCTCATTTCTAGGTTCAGGTAGCACCCCATTCTCAATGTAATTCCGATACGGAGTCATCCAGGACTCTCTATTGGGAGCGATTTCAAATACAGAGTCCATTTCTATCCGATCGATGCTTGGAGTGGCCAAAGTTTCAACGGGGACAAATCCCATTTGCTGCGCTTCGCCTGTGCTGGCTAACTTCGCCAGTGAATCGGCCTTCTGATTGCGTTCCCGAGGCACATAATAGATGGCATAATAATCAAACTGGTTTAGGATTTCCTGAACTCGTGTCAAGTAAGCGGCCAGTCTTCGGTCTCTTGCCTGGTATTCTCCTCGCACCTGGCATACCACTAACTGCGAATCGCAATAAATTTCTACAGCGACAATTCTCAAATCTCTGGCAAGCCTTAGGCCGGTCAGGAGGGCTTCATATTCGGCTTCATTATTAGTTGCACGAAAGTCGAATTTAAGAGCATAACATATGGATCGGCCCTCGGGAGTCTCAAGTACAACCCCCGCGCCCGAACACCGGTCATTTGACGCACCATCAGTATACAGCTTCCAGATGTATTCGGGAGATTCACTGGTTTCGGGTAAGTCTTCCGGGACGGTGAATTCGGCTATGAAATCGGCCAGGACTTGTCCTTGAATGGCCCTTCGCGGAGCGTATGCGATATCAAATTGGCTTAGCTCAATGTTCCACTTGAGTAACCTACCGGACGTCTCAGGCCGCGTAAGGACCTGTCGTAACGGCTGGTCGGTGTACACAGTAAGCGGATGAGCCTGGAAGTAGGGACGGAGCTTCCTTGAGGCAATGACCAAACAATAAGCCAGTTTTTCCAGCCTTGGATAATTTCTTTCAGCTCCTGTTAGTCGCTTACTAACATAGTAGACCGGGTTTTGCACTTTGTCTTCTTCCCGGACTAGGGCAGCACTGATCGCATGTTCTGATACTGCCAGATAGAGATATAATTGCTCGTGGTCAACCGGTTTTGACAAGATCGGAGGCGTGGAGAGATGTTGAACTAACAATCGGAACGCGCCTTCACACTCCGTGGTCCATTCAAAGTTTCGTTTGCCCTTCCGAATCAGGTCGAAGAAAGGAATGCATTTGTCGGTGGACTTTGAAATAAACCTGCTCAATGCTGCGACCTTCCCGTTTAGACTCTGGACTTGCTTTATAGTTCTAGGGGTTTGCAAATTTCTAATAGCCCAGATCTTCTCAGGATTCGCCTCTATCCCTCGAGCGTTGACAATGAACCCAAGGAATTTCCCGGACGCAACGCCAAAGTGACATTTGAGTGGGTTGAGCTTCATCCCGTACTCCCGGAGGATGCTGAACATTGAACCCAAATCTCTGACGTGATCTATGGAGAATCGGGACTTCACCAGCATGTCATCCACGTAAACCTCCATAGTTTTCCCAATCTGGTCAGCGAACATTCGGTTGACTAGGCGTTGGTATGTTGCTCCAGCGTTCTTTAGACCAAACGGCATGACCTTGTAACAGTAGAGTCCCAGGTCGGTCACGAAGCTGGTATGCTCCTGATCAGGCAGATGCATGGGTATCTGATTGTAGCCGGAATAAGCGTCCATAAAGGATAGTAGTTCATGCCCGGCCGTCGAATCTACGAGCTGATCGATTCTCGGAAGTGGGAAGCTATCTTTTGGACAAGCCTTGTTTAGGTCAGAGTAATCGACACAAGTTCTCCACTTCCCGTTAGGTTTCCGAACTAGTACAGGGTTGGACACCCATTCTGGATACAAGGCATCTCGAATGAACCCATTCGATTGCAGTTTATCAACTTCCTCTTTAAGGGCGGCAGATCTCTCTGGATCCATACCGCGCCTTTTCTGTTTCACCGGGACATGTCGTGGATCTATATTCAGGGAGTGACTTGCAATGCTCGGCGAGATCCCACACATGTCCGAGTGTGTCCAGGCGAAGACGTCGAGATTCGCCCGAAGAAATTCGACCAACTCCTGCTGTGTCTGCTTGTTTAGTTGGGACCCAACTTTCAGCATTTTTGAATCATCATCCTCACTGATTGGGACGTCCACAGTCAGTTCGGCTGGAGAGGCTTGGCTCTCCGTTGATTCGTCTCTATCCTCGTTGTCCCTGGGGTCCAGGTCTTTCAGGAATTGGTCGTGGTGCCCGGGCCGAGGCCCAGGCACCAATTGTCAATTGTCGATAGAACGGACGCAGAGAGATTCCTCTACGCCCTTACCCTTCTCTTTACGTTGCGCCCCGCGCAGCTCAGCAACATAACAGGCCCTTCCCGAGGCCTGATCTCCTTGGACAACTCCAATCCCATGATCAGTGGGAAATTTCAGAGTCAGACACCATGGGGCGATCGCCGCCCTGAACTCGGCCAAAGCTGGTCGTCCCAGAAACGCATTGTATGGCGAATCTATCTCTAACACAACAAATTGTAACATGCGGACCCTCCGGCGCTCTCCAACGCCTAACTCGACTGGGAGTTCAGTTATTCCGATGGGTATCGTGGCACTTCCGTTGAAACCATGGATTCTGGATAAACAGGGTTTCAAATCCTTCGTCTCCATCTTCATCAGATCGTAAGCCCGTTTGAGCAAGATGTTTACAGAGCTCCCACTGTCAACCAGGATCCTCTTCATCCAAGCAGGACCTACCTGGGCGGATATGACTAGTGGGTCGATAGTAGGGGCTTCGACTTTATCGGCGTCTCGGCTCCTGAACACGATATCATCGGACATTGTCTTTTGTTGCTTTGCCGGGGTCCCATCTTCGCAATTACTATAACACTCGAAGTCCGCATGCCTGATAGAACTGGCATACGACTCCATTTCCCCCCAGCTTCTGTCTGCCGGATGGGGACCACCACTTATTGTGTTGATAACTAATCTCCCGCCCGCACGAGCGGGTTCATCCTCTCTTTCCTGATTCTGTGAACGATTTTGATTTGAGGGGCCCGCTCCGCCAGGCTGCGGCGCCCGTACAAACTGATCTAGCTTCCTCTCTCTAATCAGCTTCTCGATGAGGTCCTGTAAGTGTCGACACTCATTGGTATTATGTCCATAGCTTTCATGGAACCTACAGAATTTTCCTGTCTGAATCTGTCTCTCCGACGAGGGCTTCGGAGCAGGCTTCTTATACTGTACGGTGTTGCAAGTCTGTAAGTATACGTTTTCCAATGACGTGTTCAGCGGTGTATAACTGTCAAACATCTGAGCTCTACGTCGTGGACCTCGGTTCTCATCTCTCTTCTTGTTCTGGCCATTGTTTCCTCTCTGCTGGGTTTGCTTGTTTTGTATGTTGAGCTGAACTTTCCCGGAACTCTCGCCGGACTGTTTAACTGCCACATTGCTCTGTATTCCTTCAATGCTGGGCCTCGCATCGTCCTGCTTCCTAGACTGTTTTGCATCCTCCTGCCGCAGGAATTGAGCGGCCTTGGAGTAAAAACGGTCCAACGACGCGGGCGGTTTCCCAGCCAGCCAGTTTCCGAATTCAGAATCAGGATCAATCCCCTTGGTCAGAGCCATTAAGATTGAATTATCGTTGGGATTGGTGATCTCGACGCACGCCGCGTGGAACCTCTCCAAGTAACGCCTGAGTGTTTCTCCAGGAGCTTGAGTGACGCTGGACAAGGTGTTGACGTCCTTCGGCCTAGCAACATGCATCCGGAATTGCTCCACAAACCTCTTGGCCAATTGATCGAACGAAGAAATTGATCTAGGTGGTAGGCGGGTAAACCACATTGTCGCGATTCCTCCCAGAGAGATGGGGAAACTCCGACACTTCACTGCGTC
This sequence comes from Allium fistulosum, assembly GCA_030737815.1. Lineage (NCBI taxonomy): Eukaryota > Viridiplantae > Streptophyta > Magnoliopsida > Asparagales > Amaryllidaceae > Allium > Allium fistulosum. The sequence continues at coordinate 984,721,305 of CM060905.1, forward strand.
GTCGGCCCTTGCAGCGCTCATCGACCATTCATACTTCAGAATATGCTGGTTGGGATCACTATTCCCTTCATACATCGGGAGAGTCGGCATTCTGAATCGCCTAGGGGGTTCGGCATGTAACACTTCGTCTGTGAAAGGGGTATGACTACGGGAAATTCCCCAGTCATCATTAGTGAGCCCCTGACTCTCGCGGATCATTTGACGTATCATGGTTGATATATCCGAAACGGGCGGATTCGGAGCGTGATGAGCTAAGGCGTGGTCGGGTTCCACGGCGCGAGTAGGGATCGGGCGTTGCCGACGACCCGTATCTCGCCTCCTTGGCTCAACGTCTTCTGGGACATAAGGTTCAGGAGTATGTCCTCGCTGTTGATTGATTGGCTCAGATTGATTTCGGGTATCAGCTCTTGTCTCTGCTGCGGCAGTTGTGGCGCGGTTATCGGTGGTGTACTGTGGGGCAGTACCTCCTCGTGTTGAGGGACCGGTTTGGAAACTAGTCGACGGTCCTACCCTTAGCTGCCCAACAGTTAAGGCAGGCTGATATTCAGCAGCTTGAGCGCGATTCCCCTCTAGTCGAGGACGGGTAGTCTGGCGGTGGTAATCAGATGAAGCTGAGCTTTCGGTAGACGCTCTGGAGACATCATCTCTTCTGGACCTCCTGTGCCCCCGGCGGTTCAGCTGGTTGGTCAGCTCGATATTGGCGCGTAACTGTTCTGCCAACTGCTGACGGCTTTGGGTCAGCTCCTGGAGCAATACCTGAAACTCCTGTCGGGTGACTAGCCCCGTTGATTCTGACTGAGTGGCATTGTCTTGATTGGAAGAAGGCGGCTGGGTTGGATTTTGCCTGTCTCTGCCTTCTTGCTCTGCGGCGGTGGCGCCAGTTCTTGTGCTGACCATTGTCGGTGGTGGAGTCCTTTCCTAGATTCTGAGCAAATCTGAATAGAATGGAAGGATTCCGGGCTGGATATCTGGATCTTCCTCTTGGATTTGCGCAATCCGGTATCGACGGCAGATCCAACGAGCAGGAGAAAAAGCTGGTTTTCTCAGTGAAAGCACCAAAGTGTTTGTACCAAAAATGGGCACAACACTCTTCGGGAGTTGTTTGAAGAGATAAAATGAAGATTATAAATGTAAAACAGAGATTATCTAACAAAAACTCCAACAAATATGAATGTAAAGTGCACAGACAAGCAGTTTAGAGTGGTTCGGCGTATAGCCTACGTCCACTATGAAGTTTTGATGATTTTATTGATTCTCTTTCACTGATTACAAGCGTTTACAGCGATGAACAGCGGATTACAGTTTAGAATTCGAAATTGACAGCAAAAGTATGGTGCAAATCTCAATCCGGCAGAGTCTGGACGCTTCAGAGAAAAAAGCCCCCTTTTTCCGTTGATTCTGGGGCTCTATTTATAGGCGTAGGAGGCTTGGATTTCGCTCAAACCCCGGGAGACTTGGCCTGACACGTGAGGGGGCCCATTCGACCACTTCCAGAGAGTTTCAAGCCAATCTATGATCGATACGAAATCATTTCGTATCGATCAGGATTACTTCCAATTGAGCTCAAAATTGGTGGAGACATTCCTTGCTATGTGTGCAGCCTTCAGTTAAAATTTCATGGTGATTGGATCAGTGGATCGAGAGATATCGTCGATACGAGATGGATTTTAACGCTGGCTGTTCTGCTCGTCTCCATTGCTTCGACTCCATCCTTTCGTCTCGATGATTGCACGTGCTCTCAAGGTGACGCGGTGCGCGCGCTTCGCTTCGATCCGCCCTTCACTCCGAGTCGACCGCGTCTACTCCATATATCTCGGCGCATTCGTATCGAGGGATGACGTGGTGTGCGCTCTTCGCCTCGATCCGGTATTTGCTCCGCGTTGACCGCTTCGACTCCATGTATCTTGCCCCGTTTCCTTCGAGAGGTGACACGTTATCCAAGCTGGTTGACCTGATGGTTTCGATTAGGACTTCATTCATGGATACGAAGTAAACACTGGCTGATGGATACGAAGCAAGTGTTGGCTGATGGATACGAAGTAAACACTGGCTGATGGATACGAAGCAAGTGTTGGCTGATGGATACGAAGCAAACACTGAATGATGGATATGAAGCAAGTGTTGGCTGAAGGATACGAAGTCCTTCAATTGCTGGTATGCGTGAAGTCCATCGATACGAGTTCGATGGATACGAAGAAAATCGAGTCGAACCTGGGTACCTCGATGGATCCGGAGCTGATCGATACGAAGCATGATGGATTCGAACTGGGGCTTCGGTGATGGATACGAAATCGCCCAGAATGATGGATACGAAATCTGGGTTCTTTCCAATTTGACTCGATCATAGCTTGAGTGTATGAGTCTGGATCGACTTGAAATTTGAGGTGCTGATCTCTATGGCCTTTCTTGTTGTGTCCTATCAATTGTAGCTCACTCTGGGCTCGGACAAAATTCAGTGATATCCATGGCGTGCTATCCTTGTTCTCTAGCCGGCTTCTTGATGTCCTGGCCTTGCCAAAAGGCGGGATAACACCTTCCCTATTGTGTGTGTGTATATCAAAAGATAGAGATTCTAGAAGAGATCGGAAAGATGCAAATCCATTTGAGTAAAGCTAAGGCTAATATGTGAGTGGAAACCTTAGTATTTTTTTCCAGCAATTGTTTAGTGTATTTCTTTTGGATTTGAATATGCCTTACGGGTTTTGGGATTCATAAAATACGATAGATAAAATCCCAAAAATTCCTTTTTATTATGAAGTGTTAATTCTATGTTCATTAATTTGATGAGATTTGTTTCGTTTATGCAATTTTTGATAATTTCATAGTCTATTCCACTTCTTCTTTTTCTTTGGGTCAAATTGTGGTCCTTCAATAAAATAACGGGTTTAGATTATGAATTCTATTCGTAGTTTACACCACTTATTCTTATCTATTTCCTTGTAAAAGTGGAGTTGAATAGAATATGGGGTTTAGATTGCAATTCTTATTGTTTAAGATATTCCATTGAATTGATGTAATAAATTGAGTTTCTATTTTATTTACAAGTCTGTTATTGCAGTTTTGATTATGAATATTTATTCCCTGTTTTGGACATTAGAATTCCATGAAATGTGGGAAATTGATGAAAAAGGACTTATAATAATAATTGGTTAGGGAATTGACATTTAACGCTAGTTTAGGGCGTAAAATCCATGCATTTAGAACTTATTAAGCGCAGATATTTATTTATTTCTATTTACGTAATTAAGGTATAACTATTGCGTATATAGCGTAATTAATTAGGAATTTATTTACATTTATTTTCCTCTATTAGGAAGGTAATTGATTTTGAGGTGAAAATAAGAAGAAACTCTTATATAGCCAATTTATTATTTTAAGGCGTAACAAAGAAGATTCCTTATAAGGCCTTATTTATGAAAAGGTGAGATTAGTGTGTGTGTGTGTATACATAGAGAGTAATTGAATTGTGGCTAAGTCATAGGGATGCGAGGTCAATAGAGTTAAATGACGGAAGTCTACCCTTCACATTGAGGCTACCAGCAGTTGTTTACACTTTTATTGATGTGAGATATCCTTATGATAAATATCTGTAATGACGCGAGGTTAGTTCCAAATTCTGTAAGGGAAATCTGCCCAACTAATCTGGCTACCGGCTCCTACGAGTAGCTGACTAATGTGAGACATCATTATCAGTATGGACCATAAGACTAAGAGCCTGCTTTTGGGTTTGAGGTATTAAGTGGTTGGACCCGCCTTATCCCCATATGACGTATTAAATAGCCAAGGTGGTATCTCTACAGGGGTCCGCTTCTGGAATTAGGCCTTAAATGACAGGTTCTGCCTATTTTCCACTTGGAAGTATTAAGTGGCCTATGAGATTCCATATGATGTCAGCTAGATAGTACCATTGAGGAGCATGCTTTTGGAATTAGGCCTTAAATGACGGGGTCTGCCTATGTTCCACTGGGAAGTATTAAGTGGTTTGGGTACCATCTCTTACATTATTAGTTATTTATGACGTATGATTAGGATATGGGATTTAATTCTAGAATGGAAGGTATTAAGTGGTTGGACCCACCTCCTTTACTTATAAAGAAGTATTAAATGATTTAAATGGTTTTATGTTCATAGACATATTCTAATTTTGACATATACTGTCCAAGAACTGAAAAGGTAAGACTTGTGGTTTTTATTCATCAGAAACTTGTTCTGACTCCCTCCTTACTATAACACAGGTTAAGAACAAAGTGATGGCAGTGACGGTGCATCAAGATGAGGAAGCTTGGCAAGTGGCAGTATTTATTATTATTTCCTTTCATGTGTACCCATGGGTTTAAACAATTGTTGTAACGAATATTATATTACAGTTTTATGGGATTTTGTGTTATGACATTTTTATGGTTTTGAAATAAATGGGTACACCTTACTATTATATTTTGTTCCATCCGCTGTGATTTCTGAAAGTTTAGTTATGGCTCTGCAACTTTTTTTCTTTTACTACCAATAACTTGCCTTCGAACGGATCTAAGTTTCGATGAGCCTTTTCTGGGTCGAAATTTAGGCCTGTTACAAAATGGGTTGTTATAGGTTAGTCCCAATTATATACGGTAATCCTGCCCAACTAATCTGGCTACCAACACCTACAAATAGTCAGACTAATTTAAGCCGTCACGGTTTGGGTTACGAGTCATAAAAGGGATATCTCAAGATGGGCCTGCTTCAGGGATGCAGGTATTAAACGGCTATTGTAATCTGCCTCTTTCACATTCAAGAAGTATTAAGTGATTGGGATTATCTTTTAGGTGTGGTAGTGGAAATCTTTGAGGGTGTCTTCTTCGGTATTGAAGTATTAAATGACTATTCAAGGGTCAGCCTCTTCCCCATTATAGAAGTGTTAAGTGGCCTTATGCGATTTCTTAGGATGTCTGCTAGGATGTACCAAAGAGGGGTTCGCCTTGAGCTTAGGTATTGAATGACAGGGATCTGCCTAGGGTCTAGGTATTAAATGGTCGGAGTCTGCCTATTTCCTATTTAAAAAGGTCTTAAGTGACTCGGGTTCTTTTTTCACATTATTAGAATATATTTGACGGAGTGGGATCGTAGGACCCAATATATTCCATAGTTGCATTGCAATCGCATTATAGTTATGAATTTAGACTAGAAAAGGTCATTGGCCTACAATTGGAGACACATTATAGAGCTTGACCGGGAGAGCGGTTGGCTTACAGTTCGAGGTATACTTAGAAAGACATAGTACAAATGCATAAGACATAATACTCATCTAAATGATACTGCCCAAATACTATTATGGTAAGACATGAGATTTTCATTCACCATGCATTATGGTTCTGACTCCTTCCTCATTTAAGAGGAATGATGATGATGATGAAGTGTGAAGAAGGCAGTGAAGACTGATGGCAGTATAGCTATTTATTTATGCCTATGATTTATTCTGATTTACCCAGATTTTAGACTTGTTGATGTTCTATTTTGAGATATTGTGTTATGGATATTTGGAATATTGTATTTGTAAGATTTGGAAATGTGTGAAATGGATACTTAAGTTATTATTATATTTTGCCCTTCCATTGTGAGATTTTGAAAGTATAGATAGATAGCACTGTATATTGTTTATTTAATCAAATTTACCAACCAACAACCAGCTTTGGAATGGTCCTAAGGATCGATGGGCTTTTATTGAGTCAAAAACTAAGCTTGTTCCTATTATACCACCTTTTGACCAGGCAGTATATCATAAAAGTTGGCTAAATAGCTTCTATGATCATCAAGGCAGGAAGCCCGAATAGATGGTTATCGGGCTCGGAAATCGATGATATTTGGAACTATTGACAATAGTTGGGAGGATTTGGACCAAGTCCCAATGAAGATGAAATTAATATGAAGTGATAAGGAAGGCCCTGTGAGGCCACATTTCAAATTTCAAGTCAATCGGAGTTCGTATGCTCGAGTTATGGGCAAATGAAGAATTTATATGGAGATCTAGAACGATCCATAAAACAACGTAAATCGACGAAGATCGATCAATATCTCAAGGTCCACAACTCCATTGCCCATGAAACTTTAGGAATATCAATATTTTGAAGAAAGGAGTCCCCAAAATCGATTGTGTGTCAAAATTCACAAATACCAGAAAAACATACCGATCGTTCTATAATGATTATGCAAAATCAGCCATAACGACACATAGTTTCACGGAAAATGCGATATCTCACAAACGGTATGTCGGAATTGCACGAAATTTGGAGGGCATGTAGCTTAATGGAGCACATCCATAATTGATTGCAGTTCAAAATTCACAAATATAAAAAAATACACCGATCATTCCATAACGATTGTACAAAATCAGCCAGAACGATCCATGGTTTCACTGAAAACGCGATATCTCACAAATGGTATGTCAGAATTGCATGAAATTTGGAGAGCAAGTAGCTTACATTATGTGGAACCTACATGATCGATCGCAAATCAATTGGATGAAGCATGGAATGATCACACTTGATTTACTACGACCTAACTCGACTCCACGGAAAATGCGATATCTCACAAACATTACGTCGGAATTGCACGAAATTTGGAGTCCAAGTAGCTTACACGAAATTTTTTTCTGGTCCGTTCATTGAATTCACTCTCTTACTCTTCCCTTTTTTTCGTACTGAGAAACATAATAATATTTTAAAATAAAGTATACATATTAGTTTATATATCAGTTTATAGATCTGAGTAGCCGCACATCCTCCCCCTTTTCTTTTGCTTGAGATTCCCACCATGCCGTGACATCACCTAACCCATTCCATCCTCTTCTTAATAATAAAAAAAGATTAAAGTTGCATAGATTTGTGAAGCATACATTCCTTCTTCCTACCGAAGCAATTCCAAGCGACCACCCATCACCGAGAACCCCCTAAACCGCAACTGATCACAATCCTCCACCGCGACCTCCACCGTGGCAACTCCCGACCACACAACAGTCATCAACCGTGACAATAGCCTCCTCGTCCAACCCTTTTTCTCCACCCACGCAACCCATGACTCAAGCCTCTGACACCCTTCTGCGAACCCTATCGGATTGAACTCCAAACGCCACGTCACTACTACCTCAGCCCGTGACTCATCCCCTCACGCAGTAGCCCGATAGCCTTCCTCCGCAACCTGACCCACCTCCTCACTACGCACAACACCCTTCCTTTTCCACTGACATGCGCGCGTCAGCCTCCACTACCCACCCTCGGCCGCATCGCAACCCTCGCTGTTTTGCTGCCCCTCCACCTTGCTTTCAGCCGCCTTCTTCTCTCATGCGTTTGTCCTTAAAAAAAGGTAATATATTTGCAGTAATGCATTTGCTTTCCTATTAGCCTGTTGAAATATGTTAGTTGTTATAAACCCTCTCAACAAAATTCATCTCTCTTATTTTATATAGATACATATAGTATATTTGCCTTTTTTCTTTTCTTTACAGAAGCCTACCTTGCCTGCTCACTTTGATTCAATTCCAGTTTCGCATTCTAATGGGTATGCTGATTGGTACATTTTGTATAGATATATATATATATATATATAATATAATATGTTTTAAGGTATGCATCTAAATTTTGTTATTATATAAAATAGTTTTATAACAGTTTTTATTTTTATTTTTATTTTTTTGCATACCTTGATTTCTATATTGCGGTTAAAAAGTGGTATTATTTTGTATATATATGTTAGTTTTATATAAGATCCGCTATTATAAAATATAAGTTGTACAAGTTGTATATTACGTGTTTGGGTTTATATATAGTTCATATGTTTATAAAACTTATGTTGACATGCTTAAGAGTGAAATATAGTGTTTGTAAAAGTTATATATATATATATACACACACTTTGATATTCAAGGACTGATTTTTAAATAACGATATATTAGGATTGTGATATTAGTATAATATATTTTAAAGTATTTATATTAAAGGACCATGTATAAATGTTTAGAGAAGTATATGCTATATATTAGTTAAAAATATATATGTAAAATTTAAAAAGTATATGCGTTTGTATTTACCTGCTAACAGCTGCTCTATAAGGTGTTGCATTTTATGAGTATATATATATATATATGTATTTATTTCAAAATATATAATGTATAGATATATGTTTGATTTTTTTACACGTGTATTTTAATTTAAAACAACGATTTTGAAATACATATATATCTAATTTAATATGTGTTTGAACATTTAGAATATGATTTTATATAAATAGTTATATATAGTTATACATATATACATGTTCACTTATACCATTATCTTCATCGACCAGTTCTGATTTGGTTTCGTATATTCCTATTTATCAGCTTGTCCGTCGAACTCGAGTCCATCGTGCTTTGCTTCGAAATTCGTGCTTGGATCCGTAACTCATTCTATTGTATATTCTCTCTAGCCTCGAAAGGTGAGCAATTACTCACGATTAACGTTCTTATATTTATTAAATCTGATTTCAATTGAAACGACAATTGAATTATGCTGCTGCTAGTTATTTACATTGCTATATATATGCTATTATCTGTATCTGTTCACCTGTGACATCTGACACCATTATCTGTTTTTTATATTGATGATAAATGCTTATTATATTATTATCATATCGGTTCTCACTCTGCAAGTTCCCTGTTAGTATAGAACTCCCTATGGGTTGAAATGATACATACCCGAACGATCTTGTAGAATAGGAGAAAATCATTATGGGTTGAAATGATAAACCCAAGCGATTTTCATTGAATTGAATTTGGGATTGCGGGTTGAAAAGATATATACCCGTAGATATTTAAATTGCGGATTGAAATGATAAATATCTGTATCACTTGACCATATGATAGAAAATTATATACAGACACCGTTGGTCTATATATATATATATATATATTGAAAATGATTTCCAAGGTTTCGAAAAGAAATATATGTGGTTTTAATAAATACTGATTTTAAGATATTATATTTTTAATATAGATTTTATAATAATTTTTAATAAATTAAGTTGGAAAGAGAAATAGAAACTTATTTGAAATTTATTTGAATTTTACTTAAATAAAACCGATTTGAATCTTATTAAATTTGAGATTTTAAAGATATGATTTATAACTTGATTTTTGAATAAAGGTGGTTAAATGAATATTTTCCAAACTTAAATAAATCGAAATGGGATATTTAGTTTTATTTAATTTGTAATCTGAAGTTTTATTTTAAATGTTATTTGATTGATTAAGTGAATATTTTAAAGCTAAATAATAGTAAAGTTGAATTTGAAATATAAATGAAATTTTCAAATTTAGTTTTGTAAATGTTTGAATATTTAAAGCTTTGAAATCCATTGAAGTTGAAATGTTTTAATTTGTAGTTTATATCAATATTTGAAGACGATATAAAATTGGTTTATTGAGATTTGGATTGAAATGTAAGAATTGAGAATGAATTAAATTTAATTTTGGAATTCGAGTGATCTGAATCGATTTGTGAAATTTGAGGAAACTATTTTTTATCTTATATAAAGTGTTTTAATATATACAAAAATATTTTACTTTATAAATTGTTTTAATATATAATTATTTTAATATAAACTATTTTAAATAAAACTATTTTTAATATATTAATTACTTTAATATAAACTATTTATTTATATATTACTTTCAATATCTAAAATGTTTAAATCGAAAGTGTTGTGATTTCCAAAGTGTTATGATTTCAGAGTATTATGATTTCTAAAGTGCTATGATTTCGAAAGTTTTATGATTTCAAAAGTGTTATGATTTTGAAAGTGTTACGATTTTGGAAATGAATATGATTTAAAGTGCATAATGATACCAAATTGATATGGTTTGAAATGATATGATATTTTGATATGAATTATGAACTGTTTGAAATGAAATGACCACGGTGTTACAATAAGGTTTGGTTGTTAAAGAGACCGGGATCAGATATTGTCATACTCTCTGCCACTACCGAAAACCACTTTAACAACTGTGTACGTGGTGGAGATTCCAGAATGAAGTAGGATGGTTTGGTGACGATTCTATATGGTATGACATGACCCTGACTTCCATGAGTCAACTTGATGCGGCTAAAACAGGTGCAATGTCGGCCAAGTGAGGTCATTCCTCCTATCGGACACATTTCTTCGATACCATTCTATTGCTTTTGTGATTTGATTGGGTGCACCCTTTGATTTGGGAGTGTGTCACGAGGTGGGCGGTAGTAGCTGCTATGCGTTACCACCAGTTCGGATCTTCAAACGGTATATCTACCCTGGCTTTGCCTCGAGTGCCTTGTCGCATGCCCTATCGCGCCTTCTACGAGTTTGGTTTGTACCATACCTATGGAGTGCCCTCTAATAGCCCTTCAGTTTACGGAGGAATTACGGTACTGTATAGACTATGGGAATATATAAAAACGTGTTAAAAGGGATATGGGTAACGCCTTAACGCTATTTTAATAGTTTACTTTACTATAGACATATTATAATTGCGTATATTACTACATAGTAGATAGTTCCACGGATCCTTAGAGGATGGAAATCCCAAACATCCTTTAAGTTACTTGTATTTCTGTTGACATTTCACTTGAGTTGAATTTATTAATATAAGAATGTTAATCTTGACTCAAGTGTTTTGTGTTTTGCTTTATGCTCTGGTCAGACTGAGTGTCACATCATTTGAGACTCACCTTTGGAGTTTGGAGCTTCGCTTAGAGATCCATCTGTATCTATTCGTCCTTCAGCTATCCAGTTGTTTGGTTCAGACTTGTCATCTGTTTGTATTCGAGACTATGTTGTATTTGAGATATTCTGTTGTATTTTATTCAGGCTTTTAAATCTCCCCGAGATGGCCGAGATGAAAAATCCGAGATATCAGCCAAAATCCGAGATTTGGCAGCCTATTTAGTTATAAGTGTTTTAAATATCGCCCGAGATAGCCGAGATATTTTCCCGAGATATTGGCCAAAATCCGAGATTTAAAACACTGATTTTATTTCAAACTCTGTTATTTTATAGTAGCTTCATGAACTACTATTTATCTATTCCGCTGCTTATTGTTATATTACTCTGTGTCTGTGATTCTGTGATTGAATTATTTACTGTATATGCCGAGTTTTGCCAAATATAAAATTAACAATCTGCTGTTTTGAACAATTCAAATCTAACATGTGTGGATGGAATGGTTCGAAATAGCGGGTCATTACAGTTGGTATCAGAGCTCTGGTTTTAGGCAAACTTAGCATATATAGTAAATTTAATTACAGAATCATCTTCGTTCGAGCTTGAATCTCTTCCTCTTTGACCCGATTTCCTTTGAATTTTGGAACTATCCATTTCGTTCTGAAATCCATTCTTGTCTATTTCTATTTGTGTTCTTTTGAGTCTGGAGTATCCCATAACTCCACTCTTGTTGATCTCTATAATGAATCAGCGGTCCCACCACTCTTAGAATTATTTGTAAAGGGGAGAAAGCTCATTTACAACGAGCATTGATTCACCGGAGATTTCTGTATCCTCGGTTTAGATGTTGCTATCTCTTGTTATACCATAATGTTCTCTAGTAGACGACCAGGGTAAATTCTCTTGTGATCGAATGTCGATTTGTCTCAGAACTCTGTATAAATCTTATTCTTGAAGTCACGGTTGACCCGGTTAAGGTCACCCGTGATTTATTAAGTCTATCCATCTTTCTTCTTTTGTAATTTAATTATTTTACCTTCCTTTCGAGTCTATTTTCATTGTTAGGGTTCTCTTCGACTAGGGTTCATCTAAATTTGAATCTCTATCCTTGTTCTATGATTCATTCTTGAATCAACGTGTGAGGGTTGTATTTGTTATTAATATAAAAATGTCTTATACTGTGTTGTTTGAATTGTTAAGTTTGAATTTTGGGTTTCAATCGATTTGTCTAGCTAACGCTATCGATAGGTATTTCAAAACACTTGAACAGAGCAAACTGACACAATATTATTTTTAAAATTTGTAAATGAAATAATTTTATGTATGATTATATTATATATATAAAGGTATAATTTTCTGAAACTAAATAGTTAAATGAATTGGTTGTTAGAAATGATAATATTTGATTATCATTTATTGTTTTGTAAACCATTGACTATTGCAACATGATATAAATAGATGAAATTATAAAACATGGTTTATAAATTGATTTGGAATTGAAACGAAATTAAATTAAGCATTTGAGAATTCAATTTTCGGTATTTTCAAAATTTTGGTTTTAAAAGTTTTGAAATTATATTATTTGAAAGTATTTTCGAATGAAAATTGTTTCCATGAAATTTTAAAAGAAGTAAGCACTCCCCTCTTTTGTCGCTGGAAAATAATTTCGGTGATGACTGCAGCATCATCGACATTCATTTTCGAGTCTCAAAGTGGAGAGACCATGTAGCAGCTTTGCTACACTTTTGTTTTGGAAAAAGGAATTTGATTTGGATTTCTTGAATATGATTTGATTCACAAAATATATATATGTATATTTATTTCAAATATAATTCGAAGTGAAAACGGAAATTTAATTCTTAAATACTATGTTAAGTTAGGGTTTTCAATTTAAAAAAAAATTGTGAAATATTTGAAGCGTTTAAAATTCACATTGGAATTTAAATAACTTGAAATAGTTGAACTAGGATAAAATCAATTTGTGTAATATTCAATTGCATTCTAATAAACATATATAACTTACTTGAATTATTTAAAAAGTTAAAATGGTAATGAACTTTGTAATTGAAGGTTATACAAGAGGAAATTTAAGTAGTAAAATGTCCAACTGAAATTTTCTTAATAGAAATGTTGTAAATAAATGGGTAAATTTGTATTGTACTCAATTTCATGCGGAAATATTAATAAAATTTACCTAAAAATGGTTTGAATGAAATTGAATAATATACAATATAAATGTAAGAAATTGGATGTAAAAAAAAACGAATTTTCATAATGGAATTTATAAATAAAAATAATTGAGTGGTTATAATAAATGTTAATACACTAAATTTATGTTATAGGAAATGTTAAGTGAAATAAATTTGAATAATAAAAGAGAATTAATTTGATTAAATAAATATGATTTTATAAATGTTTATACACTCAATTTATGATTTTAGAAAATATAAATTGAGATAAATTGAATAATAAGATAATGAATAAATAAATATGAATTTAGAAATAGTATAATTGAATTATAAGTGAAATTAACTTATGTGAAATCAAATGGATTAAACTAAATTGTTAAATATTAATTTGTTTAAAATTGAAATTTATATGGTTTAAATTAATTGTTTTATTTTATATTTCAAATCTAATTTTCTTTCTGGTTGTTTCTATTCTCCTCCTCCTTCCTTTTCGGGGACGAAAAGTTTTGAGTGGGAGAGAGTGTAATGACCCATAAAAATTTAACGGTTTTAATAACGTAATTAACTGAAATTTTATAAAATTTTAAATAATTGAATTTGAAAATAAAATTTTGATATTTGGAATACGTCTATATAAACATAGCAAAGGGTAAATTTTCATCAGATAATATGTAAGTTTATTTTATTGTGTAATTTTATTTAAATTTAAATCAGTAAATATTTGATGATAATAAAATATTTTCAAAACCTGAATATTTTTATATAATAAATTTGTAAATCATTTTCTAAGTGAGACGCCACATTTCGTTTCGTCCAATTTAAACTGCTATTGCTCCGTTTATCTTATTTTCGGCGCTTTAGCAGCATTTTCGGTACCGATATCGACTTTTGATCAGATGGTCGTATCACTGATATTTGTGTACCGTTCTACTCGTCTCGTCGTGCTGATCACCATAGTATATTTATTTTTGTATTTTGAGGTCCGTTACGCGACGGAAACGATAATAACAATTCGTTGTAACGGTACCAAAATTTGTGACTTTCCACCCTCTTATCTTTCCAAATTTGAAACGTACAGCACAGACCACAATAATTAATTGCTTTAATTTCTTAGTTAAATCTTAGCGTGACCATTGCCATTCCTCTATTCTATTGTACACCATGTAAACCAATAGCCAATAGTCATCAATATTTTAAGAACTCAACAGGCATGACTTTTGGTTGTTCTTTTTTTTCTGGTCCGTTCATTGAATTCACTCTCTTACTCTTCCCTTTTTTCGTACTGAGAAACATAATAATATTTTAAAATAAAGTATACATATTAGTTTATATATCAGTTTATAGATCTGAGTAGCCGTACATCCTCCCCCTTTTCTTTTGCTTGAGATTCCCACCATGACGAAATGTAGGAGTATTTGCTACCGGTGTTGCTTGCTTCCCCTTTTTGTTGTTATACATTCGAGATATAGACTCCATGATGTATACTTATTCTTTTGTCTAGCACTTGTATCTATTCTTTTGTGATATTGTGGATCTTATTTGACCACTACTCTGATGTACACCTTTCTGTGTTATATATTCATATCTGTTTCCGCCTTTGTGATATGAATGTCTGTGACTGATTTGTGTTATGTTTATTTCTATATTTGTTTCCAAAGGCCTCATAGCCACTGTGTGGTAGCTTCGAGTTTGTATTTGATATGTTAGATTTCCTCTTGGTAAGTTATTTTATCTAACATATCGGTACTCGCCCAAAGCAATTACACAGATGGTCGCTCCTAAACAGCCTTATTCTTCGTGCTAGTTGACGGCATTACTCCGTAGTGTCCTTGGCTAGCGTGAGCATAGAGGTGGGGCGCCATCCTCTTCTTAATAAAAAAAATCTTTATAGTTATACAGATTTATAAAGCATATGTTCCTTCTTCCTACTGAAGCAATTCCAAGCGACCACCCATCACCGAGACCCCCCAACCCGCAACTGATCACAATCCTCCACCGCGACCTCCACCGTGGCAACTCCCGACCACACAACAGCCATCAGCCGTGACAACAGCCGCTTCGTACAACCCTTTTTCTCAACCCACGCAACCCATGACCCAAGCCTCTGACACCCTGCCGCGAACTCTATCGGACCGAACTCCAAATGCCACATCACTACTACCTCAGCCTGTGACTCATCCCCTCACGCAGCAGCCCGATAGCCTTCCTCCGCAACCCGACCCGCCTCCTCACTACGCACAACACCCTTCCTTTTCCACTGACACACGCGCGTCAGCTTCCACTACCCACCCTCTACCGCATCTCCACCCTCGCCGTTTTGCTACCCCTCCACCTTGCTTTCAGCCGCCTTCTTCTCTCGTGCGTTTGTCCTTCAAAAAAATAAAAAGGAAGGAAATATATTTGCAGTAATGCATTTGCTTTCCTATTAGCCAGTTGAAATATGTTAGTTGTTACAAACCCTCTCAGCAAAATTCATCTCTCTTATTTTATATAGATACATACAGTATAGTTGCATTTTTTTTCTTTTCTTTCCAGAAGCCTACCTTGGCTGCTCACTTTGTTTCAATTCCAGTTTCGCATTCTAATGGGTATGCTGATCTGTATATTTTGTATAGATTTATATATATAATATATGTAATATGTATTAAGATATGCATCTAAATTTTGTTATTATATAAAATAGTTTTGTAACAGTTTTTATTTTTATTTTTTTGCATACCTTGATTTCTATACTACGGTTAAGAAGTGGTATTATATTGTATATATATGTTAGTTTTATATAAGATCTGTTGTTATAAAATATAAGTTGTACAAGTTGTATATTGCGTGTTTGGGTTAATATATAGTTCATATGTTTAAAAAACTTGTGTCGACATGCTTAAGAGTGAAATATAGTGTTTGTAAAAGTTATATATATATACACTTTGATATTCAAGGACTGATTTTTAAATAACGATATATTAGGATTGTGATTTTAGTATAATATATTTTAAAGTATTTATATTAAAGGACCATGTATAAATGTTTAGAGAAGTATATGGTATATATTAGTTAAAAATATATATGTAAATTTTAAAAAGTATATGCGATTGTATTTACCTGCTAACAGCTGCTCTATAAGGTGTTGCATTTTTATCAGGTTGTCCGTCGAACTCGAGTCCATCGTGCTTTGTTTCAAAATTCGTGCTTGGATCCATAACTCATTCTATTGTATATTCTCTCTAGCCTCGAAAGGTGAGCAATTACTCACGATTAATGTTCTTATATTTATTAAATCTGATTTCAATTGAAACGACAATTGAAATATGCTGCTGCTAGTTATTTACATTGCTATATATATGCTATTATCTGTATCTGTTCACCCGTGACATCTGACACCATTATATGTTATTTATATTGATGATATATGCCTGTTATATTATTATCATATATGTTCTCACTCTGCAAGTTCCCTGTTAGTATAGAATTCCTTATGCGTTGAAATGATACATACCCGAACGATCTTGTAGAATAGGAGAAAATCGTTATGGGTTGAAATGATAAACCCAAGCAACTTTTATTGAATTGAATTTGAAATTGCGGGTTGAAAAGATATATACCCGTTGATATTTAAATTGCGGATTAAAATGATAAATATCTGTATCACTTGATCATTGGATAGAAAATTATATACAGACACCGTTGGTCTATATATATATATATATATTTTGAAAATGATTTCCAAGGTTTTGAAAAGAAATATATGTGGTTTTAATAAATATTGATTTTAAGATATTATATTTTTAATATAGATTTTATAATAATTTTTAATAAATTAAGTTGGAAAGAGAAATAGAAACTTATTTGAAATCTATTTGAATTTTACTTAAATAAAACCGATTTGAAACTTATTAAATTTGATATTTTAAAGATATGATTTATAACTTGATTTTTGAATAAATGTGGTTAAATGAATATTTTCCAAATTTAAATAAATCGAAATGGGATATTTAGTTTTATTTAATTTGTAATCTGAAGTTTTATTTTAAATGTTATTTGATTGATTAAGTCAATAGTTTAAAGCTAAATAATAGTAAAGTTGAATTTGAAATATAAATGAAATTGTCAAATTTAGTTTTGTAAATGTTTGTATATTTAAAGCTTTGAAATCCATTAAATTTGAAATGTTTTAATTTGTTGTTTATATCAATATTTGAAGACGATATAAAATTGGTTTATTGAGATTTATATTTCTTAGCGTGACAGTTACCATTCCACTATTCTATAGTACACCGGGTAAACCAATAGCCAATAGTCATCAATATTTTAAGAACTCAACATGCATGACTTTTGGTTGTTCTTTTTTTTTCTGGTCCGTTCATTGAATTCACTCTCTTACTCTTCCCTTTTTTTCGTACTGAGAAACATAATAATATTTTAAAATAAAGTATACATATTAGTTTATGTATCAGTTTATAGATCTGAGTAGCCGCACATCCTCTCCCTTTTCTTTTGCTTGAGATTCCCACCATGCTGTGACATCACCTAACTCATTCCATCCTCTTCTTAATAAAAAAAGATTATAGTTGCACATATTTGTGAAGCATACGTTCCTTCTTCCTACCGAAGCAATTTCAAGCGACCACCCATCACCGAGAGTCCGAGACCCCCCTAACCCGCAACTGATCACAATCCTCCACCGCGACCTCCACCGTGGCAACTCCCGACCACACAACAGCCATCAGCCGTGACAATAGCCTCCTCGTCCAACCCTTTTTCTCCACCCACACAACCCATGACCGAAGCCTCTGACACCCTACCGTGAACCCTATCAGACCGAACTCCAAACGCCACGTCACTACTACCTCAACCCGTGACTCATCCCCTCACGCAGCAGCCCGATAGCCTTCCTCCGTAACCCGACCTGCCTCCTCACTACGCACAGCACCCTTCCTTTTCCAATGACACGCGCGCATCAGCCTCCAATATCCACCCTCGGCCGCATCGCCACCCTCACCATTTTACTGCCCCTCCACCTTGTTTTCAGCCGCCTTCTTCTCTCGTGCGTTTGTCCTTCCAAAAAAAGGTAATATATTTGCAGTAATTCATTTGCTTTCCTATTAACCTGCTGAAATATGTTAGTTGTTACAAACCCTCTCAGCAAAATTCGTCTCTCTTATTTTATATAGATACATATAATATAGTTGCATTTTTTCTTTTCTTTCCAGAAGCCTACCTTGCCTGCTCACTTTGTTTTAATTCCAGTTTCGCTTTCTAATGGGTATGCCGATCTATACATTTTGTATAGATTTATGTATATAATATATATAATATGTTTTAAGGTATGCATCTAAATTTTGTTATTATATAAAATAGTTTTGTAACAGTTTTTATTTTTATTATTTTGCATACCTTGATTTCTATATTGCGGTTAAGAAGTGGTATTAGTTTGTATATATATGTTAGTTTTATATAAGATCTGTTGTTATAAAATATAAGTTGTACAAGTGGTATATTACGTATTTGGGTTTATATATAGTTCATATGTTTATAAAACTTGTGTTGACATGCTTAAGAGTGAAATATAGTGCTTGTAAAAGTTATATATATATATATATACACTTTGATATTCAAGGACTGATTTTTAAATAACGATATATTAGGATTGTGATTTTAGTATAATATGTTTTAAAGTATTTATATTAAAAGACAATGTATAAATGTTTAGAGAAGTATATGCTATATATTAGTTAAAAATATATATGTAAAATTTAAAAAGTATATGCGTTTGTATTTACCTGCTAACAACTGCTCTGTAAGGTGTTGCATTTTTTGAGTATATATATGTATTTATTTCAAAATATATAATGTATATATATGTTTGATTTTTTTTACACGTGTGTTTTAATTTAAAACAACGATTTTGAAATACATATATATTTAATTTAATATGTGTTTGAACATTTAGAATATGATTTTATATAAATAGTTATATATAGTTATACATATATACATGTTCACTTATACCATTATCTTCATCGATCCAGTTTTGAATTGATTTCATCTATTCCTATTTATCAGGTTGTCCGTCGAACTCGAGTCCATCGCGCTTTGCTTCGAAATTCATGCTTGGATCCGTAACTCATTCTATTGTATATTCTCTCTAGCCTCGAAAGGTGAGCAATCACTCACGATTAACGTTCTTATATTTATAAATCTGAGTTCAATTGATATGATAATTGAAATATGCTGCTGCTAGTTATTTACATTGCTATATATATGCTATTATTTGTATCTGTTCACCCGTGACATCTGACACCATTATCTGTTATTTATATTGATGATATATGCCTGTTATATTATTATCATATCTATTCTCACCCTGTAAGTTCCCTGTTAGTATAGAATTCACTATGGGTTAAAATGATACATACCCAAACGATCTTGTAGAATAGAAGAAAATCGTTATGGTTTGAAATGATAAACCCAAGCGATTTTCATTAAATTGAATTTAGGATTGCGGGTTGAAAAGATATATACCAGTAGATATTTAAATTGCGAATTCAAATGATAAATATCCGTATCACTTGACCATAGGATAGAAAATTATATACAGACACCGTTGGTCTATATATATATATATTGAAAATGATTTCCAAGGTTTTGAAACGAAATATATGTGGTTTTAATAAATATTGATTTTAAGATATTATATAATTAATATAGATTTTATAATAAATTTTAATAAATTCAGTTGGAAAGAGAAATAGAAATTTATTTGAAATCTATTTGAATTTTACTTAAATAAAACCGATTTGAAACTTATTAAATTTGAGATTTTAAAGATATGATTTATAACTTGATTTTTGAATAAAGGTGGTTAAAATGAATATTTTCCAAATCTAAATAAATCGAAATGGGATATTTAGTTTTATTTAATTTGTAATCTGAAGTTTTATTTTAAATATTATTTGATTGATTAAGTGAATATTTTAAAGCTAAATAATAGTAAAGTTGAATTTGAAATATAAATGAAATTGTCAAATTTTGTTTGGTAAATGTTTGAATATTTAAAGCATTGAAATCCATTAAAGTTGAAATGTTTTAATTTGTAGTTTATATCAATATTTGAAGATGCTATAAAATTGGTTTATTGAGATTTGGATTGAAATGGAAGAATTGAGAATGAATTTAATTTAATTTTGGAATTCGAGTGATCTAAATCGATTTGTGAAATTTGAGGAAACTATTTTTTATCTTATATAAAGTGTTTTAATATATAAAAAAATATTTTACTTTGTAAATTATTTTAATATAAACTATTTTAAATAAAACTATTTTTAATATATTAATTACTTTAATATAAACTATTTTGATTTATAACTATTTATTTTGTATACTATTTTCAATATCTAAACTGTTTAAATCGAAAGTGTTGTGATTTCCAAAGTGTTACGATTTCAGAGTATTATGATTTCTAAAGTGCTATGATTTCGAAAGTGTTATGATTTCGAAAGTGTTATGATTTTGAAAGTGTTACGATTTTGGAATCGAATATGATTTAAAGTGCATAATGGTACCAAATTGATATGGTTTGAAATGATATGATATTTTGATATGAATTATGAACTATTTGAAATGAAATGACCACGGTGTTATAATAACGTTTGGTTGTTAAAGAGACCGGGATTGGATATTGTCATACTCTCTGCCACTACCGAAAACCACTTTAACAACTGTGTTCGTGGTGGAGATTCCAGAATGAAGTAGGATTGTTTGGTGAAGATTCTATATGGTATGACGTGACCCTGATTTCCGTGAGTCAGCTTGATGCGGCTAAAACATGAGCAATGCCGGGCCAAGTGAGGTCATTCCTCCTATCGGACACATTTCTTCGATACCATTTTATTGCTTTTGTGATTTGATTGGGTGCACCCTTTCATTTGAGAGTGTGTCACGAGGTGGGTGGTAGTAGCTGCTATGCGTTACCACCAGTCCGGATCCGCAAACGGTATATCTACCCTGGCATTGCCTCGAGTGCCTTGTCGCATGCCCTATCGTGCCTTCTACGAGTTTGGTTTGTACCATACCTATGGAGTTCCCTCTGATAGCCCTCCAGTTTACGGAGGAATTATGGTACTATATAGACTATGGGAATATATAAAAACGTGTTAAGGGGGATATGGGTAATGCCTTAACGCTATTTTAATAGTTTACTTTACTATAGACATATTATAATAGCATATATTACTACATAGTAGATAGTTCCACGGATCCTTAGAGGATGGAAATCCCAAACATCCTTTAAGTTACTTGTATTTCTGTTGACATTTCACTTGAGTTGAATTTACTAATATAAGAATGTTAATCCCGACTCGAGTGTTTTGTGTTTTGCTTTACGCTCGGGTCAGGCTGAGTGTCACATCATTTGAGACTCATCTTTGGAGTTTGGAGCTTCGCTTGGAGATCCATCTGTATCTATTCGGCCTTCAGCTATCCAGTTGTTTGGTTCAGACTTGTCATCTGTTTGTATTCGAGACTATGTTGTATTTGAGATATTCTGTTGTATTTTATTTCAAACTCTGTTGTTTTATAGTAGCTTCATGAACTACTATTTATCTATTCCGCTGCTTGTTGTTATATTACTCTGTGTCTGTGATTCTGTGATTGATTTATTTACTGTATATGCTGAGTTTTGCCAAATATAAAATTAACAATCTGTTGTTTTGAACAATTCAAATCTGACATGTGTGGATGTGAATGGTTCGAAATAGCGTGTCGTTACACTCGGGGGGTAGGTTGGAGACAATTATCAAAGATTACCACTGGATGACAAAGACAGGTTAGCGGAAATGATCAAACGGGCAATGAGAGGAGGATTGGTAAATAAGGATCTAGAAGATGTAAATAGGAGTCTCTTTGCTCCTAATATTAGGAATGTTAGGAATCCACCAGAATTCAAACTATCAACACTAGAAGTTTATAATGGAAATTTGCATCCAACTATGCATATGATGAGGTATATACTGGCAAATGGACTCTTATTTTATATTTTGGCAAATGGACTTTGGAATGCTTAAATCTGGATTAATGTAATAAATGACACAAGTCGCAGTTGTAGCCCCGACCGGAGAGATGGGGCAATAACCATAAGGCGTGATTCCCTTCGCCAGAGAGCGACATGATGGATTTGTATAGGGATTAAATCTTCGACTAAAGATCGAGGCCAGAGAAGGATACCCTACGGATTAAGTACTCGACTAGGGAACGAGGTTGGAGAAGGATACCACATGGATTAAGTCCTCGATAGGGGATTGAGGCCAGAGAAGGATACCCCATGAATTAAGTTCTCGACTGGGGATCGAGGCTGGAGAAGGATACCCCAAATATCGCACTATGTCCCGACTGGAGAGACGGGATCAGAAAAAGCAAGAAGTAGGCCACTTCGTCAGAGAGCGACATGATCAACCTACTTATCATTGTGTCCTTCTTGCTAGGGAGCGAGTGTTGTATAGCAAGAGCTCGGAGAAGCTACGATCGACCCGGAGAGGTCGCAGATTTGGATATGGACCCAGAGCGGTCCCAGATTTGACTAACGACCCGGAGAGGTCATGGATTCGAATATCAACTTCGAATAGCAATGAATTTTCCTTTAAATGAATACGGATTTGGATATAAAGATCCGGAGAGATCGTAGGTTTGGTTAGTGAATTTGGAATGGATTCGGGATTAGATATCGATTCAGAATAGTCATGGATTTCTCTAATGGTCCGGAGAGATCAAGGAATTGGATTGGCAACGGATTGGATTCTGGATTGGAATATTCGGCTATCAATGGATTATGGATTTATAGCAATTCAAAACACGTCTTCCTACCGCAAGGCATGTTTTGGGTGGAAAAAGTTATACCGCTTTTTGACTTGGTAGTATATCATAAAAGTTGGCTAAATGGCTTCTACGAACATCAAGGCACGAAGCCCAAAGAGACGATTATCAGGCTCGGAAATCGATGATATTTAGAACTATGGACAATAGTTGGGTGGATTCGGATTGGGTCCCAATCAAGGTGCAATCAATATGAAGTGACAAGGAAGGCCTCATGAGGCCACATTTCAAATTTCAATCCAATCGGAGTTCGTATGCTCGAGTTATGGGCAAATGAAGAATTTATATGGATAGATCTAGAACGATCCATAAAACAACGTAAATCGACGAAGATTGATCAATATCTCAAGATCTACAATTCCATTACCCATGAAACTTTGGGAAAATCAATATATTGAAGAAAGGAGTCTCCAAAATCAATTTCATGTCAAAATTCACAAATAAAAAAAATACCGATCGTAAAAAATTACCCAGAACGATCCATAGTTTCACGAAAAACACGATATCTCACAAAAATTAAGTCGGAATTGCACAAAATTTAGAGAGAAAGTAGCTTACATCATTGAGCACCTCCATAATTGATTATAGTTCAAAATTCACAAATATCAGAAATACACGCTGATCGTTCCATAATGATCGTACAAAATCAGCCAAAACAATCCATAGTTTCATGGAAAACGCGATATCTCATAAATGGTACGTCGGAATTGCATGAAATTTAGGCAGCAAATAGCTTACATTATGGGGAACCTACATGATCGATCAGCTCAATTGGATGAAGCATGGAATGATCGCACTTGATTTACTACGACCTAACTCAACTCCACGAAAAATACGATATCTCACAAATGGTACGTCGGAATTGCACGAAATTTAAACAGAAATTAGGTTTCATCATGGAGCATCCCCATAATCGATCATAGCTCCATTGGAGCTCATATGATTGGTTGTCCATGATCGTTCCAATGGTACGCGATCGACCCAAAAATTGGTAACCGGGTCGTACGGATTTGGAGGTTCTTCTGGCAAAATTTCAGCCTGATCCATGCACATCTTCGTCTATAAATACAACGGACTTGGCTCATTGCAAAGTACTTTTTTCGACTGGCTCTCCTTCATCACTTCTTATCTCTTCCACCATTATTTTTCTAAGGCAAAAACAACTATACTTGTAATCTTACTATAAGTAAAAGATTATTGGAGTGGATGTAGGCCGAAATTTGCCGAACCACTATAAAACTTGCTTATCCATTTACTTTTCTACAATCTATCCTATGATCCGTGAATCTATATTTCTCTATTTGGATCTACATATTGGATATTGGTGATTTCACATACAATAAGGTGTTTGCAACCATTTTTGGCGCAAACAGTTCTAGAGAGAGTTGTTACATTTATGTCACAAAAAGATTATGTTTGTAAACAAAAAAACTCAAGTACAGAGAGTAGTTTCGTTTCATATAGTATTCGTGAATAGAACAACATGAATATGTTTATCTTGAGTAGTCCAAGTATTTCTAGGTCTCCCAAAACCATGATGCCTTTATTGATCTCCACCGCCTTCTCTATCTACAAATTGCAGCTACTATAAGTGTCGAAAACATAGAACATGGTAACATTATCTTAAAAATCATTAGTGTAATAATTAAGGACATAGCGTGAGATTAGATTTAATAACCATACATAGAAAATAATCCATATTGATTTTCTAGTAATGGAATTTGGAGCATAATGCAAAAGTAAATGATTTATATAGCTAAAACAACTTGACGTGATATTGTAATTCAGAAACACTATAGAAATGAGAGTAAAAAGTGACCAGATAAACACCGGTTCATGGATCTAACTATTTGCCTTTGTATTCTTTTACTATGAGGCACGTAAACTCACTTAAGATTATGTAGTTGAAGAAAATGGTGTTTCAAAAATTCTGTTTACAAAGATGATGCAAGTTATGTTAGCATGATGCAAGTTATGTTAGCAATAACTACTGACTTCTCATCCCTGTGGCAATAAAAAAATAGGAGATTGTAATGAATTAGAGTCGATGAAGGCATCTACAAAAAGGTCTACAAGAGATTAGATCAAGCAATCGTAAATTGAAGTTTTGACTAAAATAGAATATTGCTATTATTATTTTAGTTAATACTTTGCATGATGCAAATGTGCATACCAAATTCCTTAAAAAATATATACTATAAGTTTCATCCTTCATTCATTAAATTTTTGGTTTTTCTAAACAAATAACCTTCGGAATAAAAATTGGAAGTAACATGCAAACATTTCTTAAGAAATCCTTTTCATTTACGCGATAAATTAGAATGGAATTTTGATTCTTTTTTTGGCCAAACAAAATATGTTTCAAAAAACAAGTTCAATTTATATGGGAAACAATATAAAGAGTCCATTCAATATTTACTTCAACTAAATTGAAAATATGAAATATAATTAAAAAAGGTAATGATATAAAAGATTTTCACGCAGAATCGGTTATTAATTCTTAAAGGTTTGTTAAATAATGATAAGATACGTATATAATTTGAACTTTGAAATTGCATATATTTTAACGTATCTGAAAGTTGTACAAAAGAATTGAGTTTGTCAAAATGTAAAATATAAATAAAATAAGTTTTTAATGGTTAATTTTGTGGCATAATAGTTGACTACAAATCTATCTCATTCATAGCTCAGTATGTATTTTGTATTCGACTTCCATCTCCTTTATCGTTTATTTTACATCTAGGCAGTCCATTCGACATCACACATGTTGTACAAGAGATACATCTTACCTTTCATAGTTTCTCTCTAGTTGCATTTTAAGAGTTTCCGTCATGCCTTTCGGATTTAGTGAATCTACCAGTGCTTCTAGCTGAATGATGTGAACAAATAGAGAATCTCAACAAAGGTAAAATCATAAAAAGCAACCAAGTATAGGCATAGGCTTAATGTAAACAGATGTATGATGAAATAACATTTTGTTCTAGGGGAAAGTTTATGGCAGGTGGGATAAATAAGTATAGTACTTACTCCTTCAAGCACATGCTTCTTTCCAAGTACAAATAAACCACACAACCAATGAGATAGACCTCTTATAATCAATAAGCATTTAATCATATATATTTGTAGCTACATTTAGAATAGAAAACAACTTATTTTTATCAAAACCCTTATTATTAAAATCTAAAAGAATGATTTCTATAATGACCCACCTTTTCGACCCTCAAAAATTGACACCAATACATCCACGGTATTCACATGCCAAACATTCAAGTGCCGAAATGACAGATTGTTGGGGGAGAAAGAAAAGAAAAGACAAAATATAATATCATATCATGGCAAGTAATATATAACATCCAAATGATCTTTATAAACAACAATCAGAGTCAAACCTATCATCTGTCTGGACAGTTATAATAGTCCGCCCTTACAAATGATGATAAATACAAAATAAGAAATACAGTGAAAAATAAAATACATCAAGACTTGGAAGCATTCGGCTCGTCTCCTGAAGCTCCAGCGTCCAAAGCTAACTGTGGAAAAATACTTGGGTCTGACTCGAGCATTATAAGAAAATAACACCCGAATAACTAGCGTGAGAAACTCAAATCATTTGGATTCTTTTATGTTATAAAAGTCTTTCAAAAATAAATATATCTCATAAGACCATGCCGCATGTAAACACAAACTAGTTTATACTTTACGATAACCAAACCATTTTGTATGAAAATCCAGTAATATTGTAATAATGTCTGGGATTTAAAATAAATATCGAATCATAGCCGGAATGGTTACATTAATTACATTCAGCATCATATTTAGTATATAACTAACCCGTAAAGGCACGTATTGGAAAATGGATTCCATACAATGCCAAGGCACTGGGATACCACCTACCATAGTACAGCTCTAAATAAAATGTGCCTAGGTCACAAACCTTATGACCCCTGCATGACAAGACCTACCTACCCCTTCCTGGATAGTACCGAATACGAAATTACCCCAGTTGCTTTACAACCTTTTCCTCGAGAACCCTCATGCACATACCAAATCCATAGATAGTGATCTAGAATAGTGATGATCATAACGGATTTCTTATCTCATTCTTATCTCATACCAAATCCATAGATATGTGATCGAGAACCCTCATTCTTATTCACATACAAAACATCATTTCTTATCTCACGTTCTCATTTCATTCCTACTGAGAAAAATTTTGCAGTAAGTTTTTCCCATGGATTCTCCTCTCCTTTTATTCTTTTCTTCCTCTTTTAATTTGCAAGTGTGTTCGGCCTCCATCCCTTTAGCCGATTCCTCCACCATGTCCTTTACCACCACCATCACCTTCCACGGCCAGCAAACCCTCACCATGATCTGATCTGACCAGGCCGTGACCACCATGATCCAAAAATCCATCACAAAGTTTCCTTGAAAACCGTAACCGAACTCCACTATATTCATCCCCTTCCTTTTGTTTGCCTCGGCCACCACCACTACCATCTCCTCCAGCCCATGATATCACCACTGACCTTAGCCGCACCACCTGGTGATGAGGACCTGACCTGACCAAGCCCAAGCACCCAGACCGAGCCATGTCTGCTATGGCCGAACCCACATGAACCAATGACCTTCCATGTGCTTACCTCTTTGCATTCACAACCCCTATCTCTTCAACTTCCCTCTGCTTAGCCGTGATTTTTAGACCATTGCCGAACCTAAATATTTTAGTATAACTTATTCATCCATCTAAAAAAGTATAGCGTTATGGAATATATTTTGTGTTTTTAGTTTGAATTATTATATTTTGGATTTGAATTCGAATTAAAAAATGAAATCCTATTTTAATAGTTCAAATTGTATTTGGCTCGAATAAGAGGGATATTTTTATGATTTAAAAATTAAAAGAGCTTTTTTGAATTAAATATTGATGTATTTAGTAATAATTTGAGTTTGAATTTAAATCAAAATATATAAATGGTTTATGTAACGACCCGAAAATTTTAACATTTCAAATGAGAATATTTAATTTATTTAAATATTCAGATTTCATTTGAATTTAATATATAATAAGAAAATCAATTATTTATAAAACGACTCGATTTTTATTGTAGTATATTTAATTAAATTTATAGGACTTTTCATAATTTTTAATTTGGAAATTATATAAATTATCATTTAACGTATTTTATGGCAAACAATGGTGTATTTGTGATTTTGTAGAACAAGTTAACTAGTGTATTTTATTATGTTTTTGTGATCATGTTGCATTTTTGTGCATGATCATATTTTTTTTGTAGGTCGTACATGAACGAAATGCTGTGTAGCGAGATTCCGAAATTCCAAAATAAAACTAACTAAACACTTAGAATTTTCAACATAAACTTTTCCTTATTTTCTACTTTTCAACTTTCCCTCTCTCTTTTCATTTTATTTCCCTATAAACAAAAAACAAAGTAAATCCTCCATCTTTAAAAATTGTAACACCGTGTAAATTTGGCTTTAGTTATTTAATTATTTAGTCAGTTAATTAGGCTCCAAAAATTGAATTTGTGCAAATGATGGAGTTTGACCATGAAACTTGTACCATTACGTTCATGGCGAAATTATGAGCAACTTTCATATCTGGAGTTTTGTGATCGGAGTCCAAACGAAGAAGTTACGGACGAAAAAAAAATTCAGAACGAAAATAATTAGATTAGAAAAATTAACTTTTGTATATTAAATACCGGGACCAGTAGCGGTCTACTCCCTTAAGGGGAGAGGTCAATCGGTCGACCATAGGCGGCTAGGGTTTGTTATGACCAAACGGCCTAGATTTAATATATTTTAATCTAACGATTGCGATTGATTCGAGTGCTTATAAATTCAGGGCTAGCTCAGTCTTCTCTTCTCATATTTTTCTGAAAACAACATCGAAGCTCCGCCATTTTCTCTTCTCCACTATTTTCTAAATTATAATATATACTATTTGTATTTGTATATATACAAATTGGACAAGAATAGAAATTAAATAAGAGAAGAAGAGACGCAAATCAACATTACGCGATAACGAGGTTTTATATATATATATATATATATACCTTCAACTGTAAATCTCTTCTCAGATCTATAATTCTAATATATGTATATATCCTTTTTGTACATATTTCTTGGAATAAGAAGGAAATGGAGTTGAATCAAAGGTTTTATTTCAGAGCTGGAGATTTGGAATGCTTTTAGAAGGTGAGTGGGAAATTTATATATTGTTTATGATTTTGAATCTATTCCATTGGCATATGTTTGATTTTTATGCCTATATGAATAAACATATGTGAGTTGTAGGCTAAAATCTAAATGTAATAAACATCGCGTACATATTCTTAGGATATCCGATAGGAAATATTGTTACACCTTGATCTAGAAATCAGTCCCAAAAGTTATGGATATAAATATTGTTTGGATATGAAATTTATTCCAGATCTGAAATTGGGTTGTAGATTATTAGTATGATTTTGATTATTATCCTAATTATATTGAATTGGAGATTTTCCGTAGTTTAATTTGTGGGAAGAAGTTCCATTTGATATTTATAAATGTGTTTATGTTTCCAAATGGCATAGAAAGTGCAGCGTTTGATTTAACAAGGAATATATGCAAAAGAAATGGAAGAGATGCGTAAAGTACAGGTTTATTCTTCATAGTTTACACTGTCCATTCCAGTAAAAATAATAATCATTCCTTGTAATTTCAAATGAGGAAAATCTTTCCTTTTATTCTTGATCTTTTATTTTAAATTAATTAATGGAAATAACAACGGATAATCTTCCTAAAAAATATAATTTCAGCAAATCAAATATGGAAACGAATATTCTAGTAAAACATTTGTGACTAGAATATATTTGGTAGAAGTAGGTATTTATACGATGTGTAACGCTCACATAGGATATTAATTATTCGTAGTCATAACATTGATTTGCAAATAGGAAATATGAGGAAAGATTGGAAAGTCGTAACTCCAATTACTGGGTAATAAATATGAAATGAATTTGGGAGTTACAAATCATTAATAGGGTAAATGGATTAGTGTGACTGATAAATAAAGAAGTTAGATTAATAACTATGGATTAGTTAGAAAGAGTTTACTAATTGGAAATTAGTGAATATATAAATGTCTTAGAAATGTCCTTAGGATGATAATCTTTTATCATGGAGAAGTTGACATTTATGGAGAAATTGATATAAAAAATGGATGTTATCCCACCTTGTGACCAAGGAATATTCGGACAGACTGGACGAGTCAAATTCGAAGCTATCAAGGCAGGAAGCCCGGAGAGATAGCCCCAGAGTCCAGAAACCAAACACTAACAGAGCCATAGGGAGATACTAAACAAACCCAGGACCGAAGGAATAGGAAACCACCTAGTGGTGGGTCGGTAAAGACCCAAACAAGCTTCTCAGATCAAGCAGCTTTCGGGTTATCTCTAAGAAATGCTCCATGAGTCAGCCTAGCTCTAAAAGATTGTTAAGGTCCTAAATAGCGAAGTTAGGGATATTTCCATCAAACTGTTGAAATATGGAGGTCTAGTTCCATCCAACAAGAAAGCCCTCCCGGTTACCCTAGATGATGGGTTCCGGAAGAAGTTGAAGCGTGATTAATATCTTACCCCACTCAGTCAAAGCTTATCTCGGATATTCATTGAAACTTGTAATGACCTCTCTTAGCCAGATTACCTACCATTAATGAAAGAAGTTTAGTCGGTGGGTCTTGTTACATCCTTCTTTGACATAACCCTGTCTCGGGTTCCAACTCTGGGGGAATATTCAAGTTTCAGTGTTTATAGTATCTCTCCTGGTATGTTTTCTCTCTTTAAGAACTTTCGCATACTATGCTTGCATTTAGAATCTATGGACTGAAATTCTTCTATGTATCTGACGAGATCAATGAAGAATTTCACATTTTCTAATCTATACATAATAATCACCTTGTCCAAACTTGGATTAAACTATCTAAGATTTATAAACTATATGATTCCAAAAATATTTTGCAAAATAGTTCGTAAGCAATCTTTTTCCAAAAAAAGTATATGTATATATATTCCCTTTTGCCAAGTTACAACTAGCACTAGGTATGACCAATTAACTTAAAAGTAGTTTTAGATGGACGATACTGGCTAAAAGTAACTTTAGATGGCCGACACCAGCCGAAAGTGGTTGTAGATGACCAACACCAATCAAAAGTGGTTGTAGATGGCCAACACCAGCCAAAAGTGGTTATAGATGGCCGATGCCAGCCACAAGTGGTTGTAGATTGGGACCCAACAGTAAGTTAGTAGATATCGCCATAAGAGCGCCCCCATAGTGATGTGCAACAAAGTGTATGGCCAATATCACCTGGGTTTAAAAAGATGATGAAAAGTAGAATGCATGCTAATAGTGAGCCATGGTCAAGTAGTACCATGCACTAGGTAGATTCCTAGTTAGATTAATGTGTTGGGTAGATTCCTAATAATAGTGAGCTATAGTCAAGTAGTACCATGCGCTGGTAGATTCCCAATTAGATTAAAGTGTTGGATAGATTATCGATAATAGTGAGTCGTGGTCAAGTAGTACCATGCGCTGGGTAGATTCCCAATTAGATTAGAGTGTTGGGTAGATTCTCGATAATAGTGAGCCTTGGCCAAATAGTACCATACCCTGGGTAGATTACCAATTAGATTAGAGTGTTGGGTAGATTCCCAATGATAGTGAGCCTTGGACAAGAAGTGCCATGAACTAGGTAGATTCCCAATTAGATTATAATTTTGGGAGATTCCCAATGATAGCGAACCATGGACGAGAAGTGCCATGTGTTGAATAGATTCCTAGTTAAATTAGAATGTTTGGGAAGATTCCCAATGGTAGTGAACCATGGATGAGAAGTGCCATGTGTTGAGTAGATTCCTAGTTAGATTAGAATGTTTGGGAATATTTCCAATGGTAGTGAGCCATAGGCAGGTAGTATCATGCATAAGATCAAAAATGGAAAAATTCCCAGTATGGATAGAATGCTAAAAAAATTCGTAAGTTAAGATAATGAGTAGAATCTCAGTAAACCGAAAAGAAGTAATGGTGATCATAGAATGAAAACAAGGAACAACTCCTAATTGTGCCACTAGAATGGCTCCAAATGAGAATCCAGCGAAAGAACTCGATTGAGTCCGAGATATAGTTCTGATAAAGGTACACCAAGGGCAAGAGATACCCCATAAAGAGAACATTCTAAGACATACATGAGGAAAGTGAGGACCTAAGAAGTAAAATCAAAAGAAGAAAAATTCCTGTATATATAGCTCATTTAAGAAGATGTTACAAGGAATAGGCCTAAAAGAACACCCTAATTTGATAAAGGAATGATATTACAAAGCCGAATTACAAGACCAAGAGCATTGTAACATCCTCCATTTTGAGGCCCAAAACTAAGTGCTAGGGATGCTGCAGTCATCCATAGTTTTTAATTTCAGTGACAAAATGCGGCTATGTTAGATACATTGATAATACAAGAAGCACAAGAATATGAAAATTTTCAAACACAATTTGAAAACATATTTCATATTTCATTTCAAGATAGCATTTCAGATTCATTACATAATCCTAATTCGCAAACCAAATTCAAAGAAATTATTACAGCATATCCCAAGAGTGACATATGAAGATGCCTCCTTGGATGATCAGAGTCAAATATCTGGCATTTGATAAAACTTACCATTCCAACACAAAAGAAGAATCAAAATACAGCGGAAAATAGATATATCTTTACTAGCTAGGTTGCCTCTTGCACGTCTCCGGAAGCTTATTTGTCTATAGAGAACCTGAAAAGCCCTTACTCTCGACCTACTCAAATGAGTACCCAAGAGTTTAAGGGGAAGGACAAAAACTTCAGGTCAGACAAAATGTCTGGTGTGAATAATAACCTACCACCTCGAACCAAATAGATATCCAGTGAGACCATGCTGCTGAGCAGAATGAGTTTTCCTTTCACTAGTATCTTAACCATAATACAATAACCATGTATTGTGCACCTGCATCCGCAATGGTTAATACATAACATACTATGATGATATTCACAATTGCAATATGCCTTGGATCTTCCATCCCAATTTATTTGACTATCTGTCTCAGTTTATAGTTTCTAGGGTCACCATTAACCTATTAGTTTTTTATGGGCTGACTAATAACATGTTCCAATCTCACGGATTATCTATCCAATTATATAGTTTTCATGGGATCACTAAGAACCTATTGGTTTCTACCAATAACTATATCCAATAATAGTTTTCATGAGATTATATAAACCTATTGGATTATGTGAGTCAATGGAATAGGAATCTTAAGGCTAAATTAACAATAGAGGAAGGATGAATAGTGTTTAATGGATTATATAAATATTTTTCAAATTCTTTAAGATTCTACTTGGAATGATGTAATTAACAATCACAGAAACAATCACAGAATCAAAGTGCAGATAAAAGTAAATACAGTAAAAGTAAAAAGGAAAGAACACAACAGGATTTTATACTGGTTCGGAGTTATCCTACGTCCAGTCCCGCACAATTCCTTGTATGGATTTCTTTTCAAATAGTAAATGCAAATACAATCTCGATGTCAAGGCTATGAGACACACCTTCCAGAATCCATACCTCTGGGTAGAGTCACTTGATTTTCAGACTACAATCACAACCACAAGATTTACGGGCTATGAAGCACACCTAATTGATTTTACGGGCCACAATCACACCTATTGGGATTTCAGGGATACCAAGCACACTACAAAGTATAAGAGTATGATTTGATAGAGTTTACAGACTCAAATCTTCAATCTTGATTACAATTGATCCTATAACTCTTGAATAGCACTTCGATCTTGATTTGAGTGAGAGAGATGAGAAAAATCAGAGAGTAGACGAAAGAGAATCAAACTAATGATGATTGAATTTCAGTAGAGTTTGGGTATATTTTGGTTTAGAAATCAAGAGAGTGAAAAGAGGAGAGCAAAATAAGAAAGTAGTCGATGAAAATTCGTTTGGAAGTCTAGTGTATATATAAGGAAACAACGGTCATGTCCATTCATGAAGAGATACGACGAAAAGAAACTTCCATTCAAATTTGAATTTCTAATTTTACGGCCACTATGTCGACATACTATGTCGACATGCATGGACAGGATATGTCGACATATCCATTTGTATTCTGAAAAATACTTTAAAAATATTATTTTGAAAATCTGTTGCTTTGTAAAATAATATGATACTTTGTACAATCATTTAAATGTAGTTTATACATATTTTAATCAAAATATAACTTAATGAAACTTTATAAAATAATTTTGAAAGATTTAATAAGAGTATTCAATAATATATAAAAATCAATATGATTATAACTTATTAAAATATAAACAAAAATTCAATATATATAAACATAAAAACACTAAAATGATATCCTTATAAGTAAGAGATTGAAAATCATTTTGGGAAATATTTTGAAAAGATTATTTTAAAAACAGAATATTTGATAAACAATTTAAAACAAAATTAGAGAAGGTGAGAGAGATGAGGAAAGTGCTATCAAGGTTTTAACATAAATTATATGACTCTATAACTTATCTGGAGTATCTTGAAATCCTGAACTCTTCGATACTCATGAGCCTTCATTCTTGAACTCTTGAAACTCTATATCAACATCTTGAATCTACTTTTGATAGTATACAGTCTTCTTAATCAACACTTATCTAATATCCTGCACTATATACAATATATATCTTGATAAAACATTATTATCTATATTTTATATAATGTATTATAGTTGTTATCATCAAAACCAATACCTAAGGTACTAACAATCTTCCCTTTTTTGATGATGACAACTCTATATATTAAATATAATATATCTCCCCTGGGTTACAAAACTCCCCATTAATCTAAGTCTAGATCTTGTATATTTCTCCCCCTTTGTCATCAATAAAAAATTCCCAATTATAACTCTAACACTAACTAAGATACTTATACTAATAATGATATGAATGATCTATAAGAAATGATGAGTGATAACATAAATCATTAATAGTAACCATACGAAACTATATATTCATTAAATATCGCAATACAAAGTAATCACAATCCAATCAAATCTTAAACTATACATATAGGTTTGAAGTAAACTTATCAAATCAAATCAAATCAAATATACATACCACACATTCAAAGCAAATCAAATATTATCTAAAGTGATTTTTTAATGAATGGGGATTTGTGAATGGGAAAATGAGGATAATAAAGGCAAGAGTTTCCTTTTTGTTCGACGAGATTTCCATCTCAATCGAAACATACTTCTCCGACACATCGAACTTCGTCATCTTCCTCAATTGTTCTTCCTTCTCTGCTTCTTCTTCCTCTTCTTCCTCGTCATCACTACCTTGAATGGGGTTATGAATGGCCAAATTTGCAGAAACATCTTCAATAACTATTGGATTTGTAGGATTATCCAATAGATATTTTTATAAGTTGCAAAAAATTCTGCTTTGCTTCTCTTGTTCTTTGGTCATACGAAATTGTACCACTTGAAGTTCAATGAGCATTTGCAAAATATTATTCATTTCACCCTCCATTTTAGTGATCTTGGCCATAGTAGTGTTTTGGAAGGGGCCTTGGGTAGGAGAAGAGAAGGAAAACTATGGATTTTCTTCTCTATAACGTTTGGGATTAGTGGAGGCCGTGATTTATTTGTTTTAGAATGTTTAAACAGAGAGAATATAGATAAGTGAAGAGGAAAGTCAATATTTGGTTATTATATAACCACCCATTTGAATTTTAGAGGGAAAATCAAAAAACAAAATTTACCGTTATATGTTGACATATAAGGTTAGGGTATGTCGATATACATAGTATTATTTTGAATTTTTTGTCTTTATATTTTGTAATTTATACTTTATTATTTTTATATTTTCGATATAGAACAAATTCCTAATTCTCTTCTTAACTTAGTAAAAGATGCTTGATTCAATAGTTTCGTTAATATATCAGCTATTTGATTTTTAGTGTTTATAAATTCAAGTGATATTATTTGTTTGTTTACATTATCTCTTAGAAAATGGTGTTTTATATCAATATGTTTAGTTCTAGCATTATGAGTTGGATTTTTAGATAGATTGATCGCACTTGTATTATCACAGTATATTGGTGATTTAGTAAAGTTTAAACCAAAATCTTTTAATGTTTGTTGCATATAGATAACCTGTGAACAGACTAATGCTGCTGAAATATATTCTGCTTTTGTCATAGATAGAGATACAGAGTTTTTCTTTTTACTAAACCAGGAAACCAGAGAGTGTCCCAAAAAGTGAGAAGTTCCACTTATTCTTTTTCGGTCTGATTTGCAATAAGCATAGTCAGCATCACTATATGAAATTAATTCAAAGGAGTCCTTTCGAGTAAAAGAGTCCATAGTCTAATGTGTTGTTTACATATATCAAATTCGCTTTACGGATTTTAAATGAGTTTCTTTAGGTTGAGATTGATATCTTGTACAGAGACAAACACCATGCATTATATCAGGTCTACTAGCAATTATATAGAGTAGTGATCCAATCATTCATCTATATAATTTTTGATCTACATCTTTTTTATTTAATTTTTCATTAGTTGCCACGGGAGTTGGTTTACCACATGTATTTGACATACCAAATTTCTTAACTAAATCTTTATCGTATTTTTCTTGACTGATAAAAATTCAATTACTTAGTTGTTTTATTTGTAATCTTAGAAAATAATTTAGTTCTCCCAAATGACTCATTTCAAATTCCTTAGTCATTATTTCTTAAAACTCTTTATTTAGTTTATCGTTGGTAGATCCAAAAATGATATCATCTATATATATTTGTATTATTTGAATATCACTTTTATCTCTTTTAATAAAATGTGTACTATCTACTTTGCCTATCTCAAAATTTGATTGTAATAGATAGGATTTAAGTCTGTCATACCAAGCTTTTGGAGCCTGTTTCAGACCAAAGCCTTCTTTAATTTGTAAACATGATTAGGTAGTTTTTCATCATCAAAAAGTAGGGGTTGTTCTATATTAACATCTTCTTTAATAAAACCATTTAAAAATGCACTTTTAACATCCATTTGATATAACTTGAAATTATTATGATTAGTGAAAGCAAGTAAAATTCGTACAGCTTCTAATCTTGATACAGATGCAAAGGTTTCAACAAAATCTATTCCTTCTTCTTAACAATATTTAGTTGATTTCTAGCTTTAACGACAGATTCAATATTTCCATGTATATTTTCTACAGGATGATCTTGTAAGTATCTTGTTCTTTTATTTGGATGTGAATTTTCTTAATTATTATCATTTTCATTTTCGGTAATCTCATATACTAATTCGTTTGGGTTATCAATGTTTTCTTCTTCATCAGTATTTGGATTATAAACTTTAAAATTTTCAACAAATGAGACATATAATGTCTCTTCAATAGTATTAGTTCTAGCATTGAAAACTCTATAAGTTTTACTTCTATTTGAATATCCAATAAAGATTCCTTTATCCGATTTAGAATGAAATTTATCCAAATTGTCTTTAGTATTTAAAATAAAACATTTACTACCAAAAACTCTAAAATATGATACTTTTGGATTTTTATTATAGAATAATTCATATGTTGTTTTCTTAATTAATAATCTTATTAAAATTCTATTTAATATATAACATGCAGCACCAACTGCTTTAGCCCAAAAAAAATTAGGCAAATTACTATCATTTAGCATAGTTCTAGCGCACCCTTAAATCATTTTATTTTTATGTTCTACCACTCTATTTTATTGTGGTGTCCTTGGAAATGAAAAATTAAGGGTTATACCTTTCTTATCACAGAAATTCTCAAAATTTTCATTTTTGAATTCTCCACCGTGATCACTCAGAATAGTTTTAATTTTACTAGTTATTTGATTTTGGATTCATTTAACTAAGATTTTAAACATTTCAAAAGGATCACTTTTAAGTTTTAATAAAATTGTCCATGAAAACCTAGAATAATCATCTATGATTACAAATACAGATTTACTGTGATTTATAGATTGTATCTATAAGGGACCGAAAAGATCTAAGTGAAGAAGTTCAAGTGGTTGAGAGGTAGAAATCGTATCTTTTGATTTAAAAGAAATTTTTCTAAGTTTTCCTAATTGACATGCATCGCATAAATTATTAACTTTAAAATTCATTTTCGGAAGACCTTTAACTAGATCATTTTTAGCAATTTTAGATATTAGTTTTAAATTCAAATGACCAAATCTTTTATGCCAAATCCAAGGGTCACTTGATTCAGCCAAAAGACATGCGTTATCATTTGAGATTTTCATACTTAATATACAGATGTTTTGTTTCCTAATGCCTTCAAAGATAATGTTTGAATCATTATCTTCAATATGACATTTGTCTTTTACGAATTTAATTTTGAAACCCTTATCACATAATTGACTAACACTCAACTGATTATGCTTTAAATTCCTAACTAACAAAACATTAGAAATAGTAGGAGTTTTATAATTACCGACATTACCGATGCCAATCACATATCCTTTAGAGTTGTCTTAAAAATTTACTGATACACCATCTTTGTAAATTATATCTTTCAAAATCTTCGAATTTCCAATCATGTGTATTGAGCATCGACTATCCAATATACATGAGTCCTTTTTTATCTGTAGAATTTGATTATCAGGTGTCTATTCATCAAAATCCATGTAACACATATGTTCCTGCAAGCCATACCTTTTTAAAAGATCAAGTGATTTTTATAATGAATAGATGAAAATTTATAAAACGACATTATGATGATTTTGCAAATTATCTTTTCGAAATAGTGTTAAAAATATTATCAAAAATTGCCATTGAAAATTTTTCAAAAATCAGATTATGAATACTTTGAAAGCCAATGCTCTGATACTAAATGTGAGTCAACAGAATAGGGATCTTAAGGCTAAATAAACACTAGAAGGGGGTGAATAGTGTTTAAGGGATTATATGAAATATTTTTCAAATTCTATAAGATTCTACTTGGAATGATGTAATTAACAATCACAGAATCAAAGTGCGGATAAAAGTAAATGCTGTAAAAGTAAAATGGAAAGAACACAATAGGATTTTATACTGATTCGGAGTTATCCTACGTCTAGTCCTGCACAATTCCTTGTACGGATTTATTTTCAACTAGTAAATGCAAATACAATTTCAATTTCAAGGCTACGAGACACACCCTGTAGAATCCTGACCTCTGCGATTTTCGGACTACAAGCACACCCACTAGATTTACGGGCTACGAAACACAACCAATTGATTTTATAGGATACAATCACACCTACTTGGATTTCAAGGATACCAAGAAAACCACAAAGTATAAGGGTATGATTTGATAGAGTTTACAGATTCGGATCTTCAATCTTGATTACAATTGATCCTATAACTCTTGAATAGCACTTTGATCTTGATGTGAGCGAGAGAGATGAGAGAAATCAGAGAGTAGATGAAAGAGAATCAAACTAATAATGATTGAATTTGATTCTGATTGAATTTCAGTAGAGTTTGGGTTTATTTTGATTTAGAAATTAGGAGCGTGAAAAGAGGAGAAAAAAATAAGAAAGTATTTGATGAAAATTCGTTTGGAAGTTTGGTGTATACATAGGGAAACAACGGTCATGTCCATTTGTGAAGAGATACGATGAAAAGTCACTTCCATTCAAATTTGAATTTTGAATTTTACGGCCACTATGTCAACATACATGGATAGGATATGTCGACATATCCCTTTGTATTTTGAAAAATACTTTAAAAATGTTATTTTGAAAATCCATTGCTTTGTAAAATAATTTGATACTTTGTAAAATCATTTAAATATAGTTTATACACATTTTAATCAAAATATAACTTAATGAAACTTTATAAAACAATTTTGAAAGATTTAATAAGAGTATTCAATAATATATAAAAATCAATAATTATAACTTATTAAAATATAAACAGAAATTCAGTATATATATAAAGTTAAAAACACTTACATAATAACTTTATAAGTGAGAGATTAAAAATCATTTTGGGAAATATTATTTTAAAAATGGAATATTTGAAAAACAATTTAAAACAAAATTAGAGAAGGTGAGAGAGATCAGGAAAGTGCTATCAAGGTTTTAACATAAATTCTACGACTCTATAACTTATCTGGAGTATCTTGAAATCTTGAACTCTTCAATACTCATGAGTCTTCATCCTTGAACTCTTGAAACTCTATATCAGCATCTTGAATCTACTCTTGATATTGTATAGTCTTCTAAATCAACACCTTTCTAATATCTTACACTATATACTATATATATATATATCTTGATAAAACATTAGTATCTATATTTTATATAATGTCATATAGTTGTTATCATCAAAACCAATACCTAAGGTACTAACAGATTCTACCAATAGCCTTTCTCAAATCATAGTTTTCATGGGACAACTATAAACCTATTGGATTCTCCAATAATAATTCTTAAATCATAGTTCTCATGGGCTAACTACAAACCTATTGATCTCTGTCAATAACACATTCTGGACATAGTTTTCATGGGATCACTAAGAACTTGTTTTCCCCTACCAATAACACTTCTTATAACATAGTTTTCATGGGCTAACTAAGAACCTGTCTAACTCGATAATATTTTGATCAATTCTAGGCATCCTATATTCTGGTCTACCTAACAACTTGGATGCAAACCCACTCACACAGGAGTTATTTCAGTTTGTATTCACTAATGGGTCAACCAATCTGGTTATTCTGCCCTTAATATCCCAAAATGTAGTTATGGGTCAATAGTGAACTGAATATGATAACAATAGTATTTATAATGATTGATCAAATGCCCACAATAATATAAATATCCATAGTTTAATTCTTTGTAATCATTTTCTTAATGAAATATGGTAATACACTTTACCCCAAAATTCATAAGGAAATCATCTTTTTATATTCTCAGAGCTTAATGCCATTTTATAAAGCCCATTTTATATTGCCATGTACATGATTGAAAATGATATAAGGTTCACCACTTTTAAAACATTGTAATTTAATCAACGTCGACATCATATCATGTTGATGTAAAAGAATAAGGCTTTCCACCTATTAAAACTTGAAGACTAAACATGTTGCATCATGCCTCGATGATAATGAAGTCATTGTTCCTAATGATACATAGGTTATCCACCTATTTAAAAAACCCAAAAACTAGTTAAAGGCATTGACAAGGCTTGATAACCATATTAAAAATGGCATAGGATAAACTCGACGACACGTTAAAAGCAGCAAGGGTTAGGCTCGAGACCATCTGGGTCGACGAGGCAAAATATTGAGTAATGTATGCGGCGTGCATGCTTCTTAATATAAAATGAGGTGATTAACACCCATAGCACTAAAGCGTGGAAATGAGACTCATCGTCATTATATGTGACGACAGTCTTTAAAATCTTTAAACATGTTACAAGAAGGCCTAACCGTCCTTAACGGTTTCCCCACCTAATTGATGTCGACAAGGTTAGAAACACTCCATAACTAGCGGAGTAGTTATTCTATGCTTCTTCTCGTCGTCGTCGATGCTCGTTTAGGTGCAGTAACATGAAGGACAAAGTGGCAATGTCGTAAATAGGAGCAAAACTGTTTCTTACCTTTAAAAGCAATTTCTTTTTACCAAACCTTATTTGTTTGTCAAAATATGATTGGTTTAGACAAAACTTTTTATTCTCTTTTCAGTTCTTGTTGCCGCATATCAATATTCAATTTCCAAAATATATCTCAAAATAATTAATTAGTATCATTAATTAACTTTCCATCTAAATGCTTTTCTAGCCTAATTAATTCATGATAATTCGAAATTACTTAGGAAAAATCCAAAAAATTCACAAAAATTCCAAAATAGTATTTCCTTTGACATATAAAAGATCCGGGGTCCAAAATCAATGCTTAATTATCTTTAATAAATTAAAGCCGAATCAATGCCCATTTAGTTTTGCAAAATTCATAATAAATTCCTATTGCTTTGGAAAATTACAAAATTGAAAACTCATCTCCAATTTCACGTTTTACATGACATATCAAAAATCATAACATTTGGAGATTAAAAACTATGGGTTTACTCTTAGAACCGAGTTAATTAACTTCATAATTTCATATTAGTTATCATTTATCAAAAACATGGCAACTCAACATGGCATAACATCCAAACATCAACATATATTTGACATCAAATCTGAACCGAATTTAAAAAATCACAAAACAATAATTATGAGATGGTTTGAGCTATTATTCACCTTGGTTAGATAATGGACTTGAGATTTGATTATTGCTTAATCGTCTTAGCTAACACTTGAAACCCTACTTGATTTCTTGCTCTCTTCTCCTTAGGGTTAATGGATGGCCTTGCTCTGTCTTTTGATTGTTTTGATTTTATGAAAACATGAATGAGAAGGAATAAGCGTTTAGGGGTTATGAAGTCTTATTTATTCCTATATTACCCTTTCCATGTTCAACTATATGCTTAAGTTATAAAACAATCTTATGTACTTATTTAGTTAAGGCATGACCTTACTTATATTCAAATCTCAATTCCATTATCAATCTAATCATCATATTATTCTCTTTAATTTATCTAATTAAATCTCCTGAGTAGTGTAAATTAAAATTAGGGGTGTTACAAGCATCTAAGGATGAGAATATAAAAACGAAAGGAAGGGATCCCTCCCAACTAGGCAAACCAAGATGATAAGTCAGAACTCTCCAAAATAGTCACAGTATTCGCGATCTTGAAAGGAGCCTGTTAGCAATATCATCCTCGGCCTCCTTTCCTCTCTTTGTTTAAAAGGAATTGCAACACCATTTCCTAAGACCAGATATAGATTCAGGGCTTACTCTTCTCCGAGATAATTTAGCTCTTAGTTTTTAGACCTAGCTTCGACTCAAGGAAACTACTTTTAACCTCAAAGGCCTTAAGGGTTACTTTCAACTTTTGAAGCTCGGCTATCTTGTCCTCATAAGATTGGTAAAGAGAAACATAGTCTCGCTGAGTCTTTGAACGGTTCAAGCAGGATACTCCCTAAGAAACACTGACTTAAGATTAGTAGAGATCAAGGATGATAAATAAAGAAGGACTTTATATCAGCTACTCTAGTTTGAAATATTACATAACATTCACATCAAGTCGAATGGAAATTCAAATATAATTAAGTCATCATGGAAGTTTCAATTAAGAATCATTTGTATCATCCCTAATTTTTGATAACATTATTCATAAGATTTAATTAGATAAATTAAATAATATAATGATGATAAGGAGATTGAGATTTGATTAAATTACATAATAGGGTCGTGCTTATTAATAAAGTACAATGGGCTTTAAATTGGTTTATTGGTTAATTAAACTACACATAGGCATAATTAGTAAATAGTCATTTCATATTACACGGCTATACACTCCACATCTTTGTCCATTCACTTTTATTATTCTCAAAATCAAAAATAAACGCAAGAACCCTAACAGAGCCAGCCATTAACAAAGGAGAAGGGGAATTTTAATTTAAAGCTAAAGAACAAAAGCTAGGGAGGATTAATCAACAACAAATCTCAAATTCCTTATCAAGTTTAAGGCGAATAATAATCTCCTACCATCTCTATTTTTATTCTATGATTATATGGTTTTGGATTTATGATTTAAATCTATTTTTGTAATAAAATGGATGATGATATGCTTGAGTTATATTATGATGATTTGTTTTAATTCATAAGCACATGAATTTTCACAGTTTTGACATGAAACCGAGAATACATGATTTTAGATTACCATGGAAAAATTTTATGTTAAGTAAAACATGATTTTAGAGATGGGTTTTAATTTTCAGAATTTTACAAGCTATGGAAATTTTATTTTGAATTTATATTGAAAAATATGATATAATTGGGTTTAAAATTTATCTCGAGAATTTCAGGAAGAAATTAGGTCTAAAATTTTAATATGTTTGATTACATGATGAAATTGAATTTCTGTGATTTTCGAGAATTTTTCCCAATTGATTTACTCGAGGAAATAAATTATTTTAAAAGAAGGATTTTTAAGAAAATGTGTTTTGGTTATATGGAAAGGTTTTAACATTTAAATTATTTAATTTTGGATCTAAATAAATGCGGCAAAATTAAAAGTAAAGTATTTGAAAAGTTTTTATGACAACCAATCAATAGTTTACAAATAGGCAAGTTATTAGAAAGTAATCACTAAAAGTGCTATAATTCAGCCTTTAAATCAAAAAAAGGCATTCCGCCTCTATTAGTAAGGACCTTTCGACTCCTATGATTCCGCCTCATCCCAGTCGAAACCAACACGGTTGAAACAACTATAGACGAAAGCAATACACAAGATATCACTTAGATGTTATGCAGTGGATTGGAAGGAGGGCGGAATCCTGGGTGTCGAAAGGTTAGCTTTCGATGGAGTCAAAACCCTTCTATGTTTTCATAAGTTAAAACCCTTGCATTGTTTTACCTAAAGCTTTCGACACCATCATAACATATGCTTTCGAAAAGATCTTTACTTAGCTTTTGAAGGAGGTTGTCATGTTTTGTTAAAGCATTTGCTTTTGAGTACCTTTTTCCTTTAAATAATTGCTTTCGAAAGGGT
This sequence comes from Allium fistulosum, assembly GCA_030737815.1. Taxonomy (NCBI): domain Eukaryota; kingdom Viridiplantae; phylum Streptophyta; class Magnoliopsida; order Asparagales; family Amaryllidaceae; genus Allium; species Allium fistulosum. Next base: position 984,765,774 of record CM060905.1, read on the forward strand.
AGGTTTCGACCAAGTCGAAACCAAGCAACTAATTTCCCTTTCGACTACATTAAGATCATCTATGTCCTCGAAGGGGTTAATTTTGTTTTAACCTAAGCCTTTTTTCCTGAATGGTTTCGAAGGGATTGGGGGTTTCAAAGGTGATGGAGTCGAAAGGGTTATCGACTGCGTCCTTCAAAGTTTTTGTTTTAAAGGTTTTACTTTCGACTAAGATGGTTCTGACACCATCAATTTTTCCCCAAAATCTAATTTTTGTTGGTTTCGAAAGAGATACTTTCGTATATAACTTTTTGACTCAAATGATGTTTTAAAAAGTAAACCCAATTCTTTCGAAAGGGGGACTTTCATTTGTTTCAAAGCTCTATATTTTAAAAAGATGATTTGATACCATCGAAAGGTATAATAGGTTTTGAAAGAGAATGTTTATTAAGGGCTTCGAAAGGTATGTATACAATGTTTTGAAAAGAGGTCTTTGCTTTCGAAGGAGGCTATCCAGAGGTTTCGAAAGAGATGTTTTTATGGTTTCAAAACATAAACCCAATCTCAATTTAAAGTAATAATCATGGCATAAATAAAGATTTTGAAATGTTATTCACACTGTTATTAACTCATAACTGTATTTTGGGGAAAGGGCAGAATAACTAGTTAGGCTGTCCCAGTAGTGAATATAACTTAACGAATGTTAAAATTTTAATTAAAGATATTGGCAGGGGACAATAGGTTTATAGTAAGCCCATGAAAACTATATGATATTGGCAGGGGCCAATAGGTTCATAGTTAGCCCATAAAAACTACGATTCAATACTAGCAGGGGCCAGTAGGTTTGTAATTAGCCCATGAAAACTATATCCATATTAAATATATTGGCAGTCAGCAAATAGGTTCCTAGTTAGCCCATGAAAACTAGGATAAGAAATAAGATATTGGAGTTACCAATAGGTTCTTAGTGATCCCATGAAAAATAAGTAATTGGACAGGTAGTCCTTAACATTTAGCAGGTTAATAGTAATTGTGACAACCCAAAATTCTGACTTTCGAGAATTGACATTAACACAACCATGTCACAAATTCGAGTGCTAGAAAATTGAATAATCATGTTTTAAAGAAATAAAGATAGACAATAGAATCAGCAGATTCTCAAATATGCATGGATCAAATATAATTATACATCAGAGTTAACTTAATAGTGTTCCACATGAAATAAGATAGATACTAACCCAGCTAGGGACAGTTATAACTACCTGCCCCAACATGTGCCGGTACAAAGTACATAAATCAATAACACATAACACTACAGCGGAAATAACGGTAGATAATGTCTTCTAATGATCCAGCTCCAACCTCCATTTGCCATGGCTTCGGCTTTATAGCTCCAGCTTCCAAAATGCTCCATACTAATCTAAATACTAGGCTGTCCGGAAAAATAGGGCACCCGGAGTTTAAGGAAAGGGAAAACACTCCGGGTCAGTCATGGGACTGGTGTGAGAAACTCAAAATACGCTTTTGAAAACAAAGGGTATCTCATAAGACCACGTCGGATAAAAACACGGAATGGGTTTTTACCTTATAACCAAAAGTGATTACCCCAAAATAACGGGATATTATTTTTAATGGCATTGTGCTTTTTGAAAATGCTTTTCAAGTAAACTTATGAATCTTAGCCGAAATTGTTACATTCATTAAATTCCAGCGTCTTGGTCTACAATCAAAATATTACGGGTTCTTATTGGATATTGGATTCCATACTAGCAACCAAGGTAAGGGACTACCTTCCGTACAGTACACCTATAGAGGGATGCACTTGGGTGTGAGTTCCTCACCCAATGCCTAAACAAGACTGTCTACCCAATCGATAGACCGAATATGCCATTTTCCCCTGTCGTTTTAGACTTTCCGAGAGCGCTCTCATCACAACCTTCAGACCCGAAATATAACGGGACATCAGTTATATCCAGAAAGGAAAATGCGGGCATTCTCATGGGTGCTAAACCATGACTCATCTTGTCGCATGCCCTGTTTCAGTCACTCCCCATTTGATAAGGCTCGAGGTAACGCATTACCTTTTCATTCCAGCTCATTCACTCTGAATGCCACATTGTCAGATCCGCCAATTACTAATTGACTCCCATAAAAATTCAACCTCCAAGGTCGTACGTCTCAGAGAAGGGTGTTAAGCTAAGAGAAGTTGCCTTCTCTGCCACCAAATAGATGTACGTTTGTAAAAGTCAATGTTCGTAATCATTGGAAATGCTTTGTCAGACATTCTCCCATGCAAGTCAACCAGGTAAAGAATGAACTGAAGGCACCACCATACTACATTCCTAATCGCAGTAGCCACAGCCATTGCATCATCGCAGATCCGATAACAAGGAATCGCTACTACTCATTTACCTCGGGAGCAACTCCGAGGTTATCAACAAGTAACTCGCTTTCCGTAGAAGATCTTCGGTCTTCAACGTCATAGAGATTTTCCATCTCGGTTTCTTCAATCTTTTGTCCATTTCTGGAACGCCATTCATTGATTCGAAGTGGTCTTCGGATCGGGACTTTACCCTAAATTCGACCCCGGTTCCTTCGATATCAATTATTGAAATAAAATGTGTATATGTGTATACAGAATCGTTAAGCCTCATTTAATTTAATTGCTTAACCCCTTTTCCCAATTAGAATCAGTTCTTGATTGTAAAACATTAAGAGAATAATTTCCCAAGCGCGAACCCCGAAGGCCTAAACCAACATCAGATCGACACCCAGAAAACTACCCAACTTAACATCACAACAATCGAGTTCCAATTCCTTTTCGCTTATCCAGTTCCCGTTTCTTTATCTTGAAAAAACTTTTACATGGTCTTTGACGAGTACCCGGATATAACTTTCGATCTGTTCCACCCCTCGTCTAAGAAATAAACAAGCTCAGATGGATTTCCCATCATGTTAACTACCTTGTTTGCTTTCTCAGATCTCACAGGCAGGACAAGATGCACTCTTAGGTATTACCGCATACCCCTTTCTGTTATTTACTTTAATTCTCATTCAGAGATAATACCTCATTCATAACTTAAGTCTTCGATTTCAAACTCATTTATTTATCAACAAACAATAAGGCCTTCCAAGTTGGGGAACTTTTTCCTCTCAGACCTTGGTTCAATCATATTCTTTATCCTTTAAATAATAGTCACTTCTATACCTCAAAGTCTAATGCCACTTTCGAGCTTATTTCCAAATATTGTTTATTATTTAAACAATTCATTTGACTATAAAATTTGACCATTTTTCTAAGTCTTTAGAAATTCCCAAATAAATCTTAAAAATCATAATTACTTATTATGAAATCATTCATAAAAGATTTGGGTCAAAAATCTTTTCGGTTCCTTAATTTCAAAATCCAATTCCTTAATCGCCAACGAATAGTGATTAACTAAGTCATTTTCCATAATTACACTTTTGATTAAGTATAAACTCATTTTTTATCTTCCAAAACCTCATTATTATATTAATAATGAATTTAGAAATTTATTTCATAATATTCAGAATTATAAAATTCTACTTAAAAAAATATGGACTTAACCACTCTTACAACGACCATTTTGAAAATTGTTTTACTCATAACTTGAGATTTTCAAATCAAAAACTTAAGTTTTCGGATCCATTTGAAAGCTATTAACTTCATGGACAAAACGTTTTGCACTTCAAGTCATTCTGACTTGAAATGCATTTTACACTTCGGTTCGAAATTACAGGTCGCATAACCGCGAACTACCACTCCGAAAAATGCCCAAATTTGACCATTTGGTAAATTTGTTCCGGACTTTCCCCAAAACACTTCCAAACACTTATAAGTGAATACAAGTTATTATAATACTTATCCAAATTTTCATAACTTTTAGTTACTATTTCCCTACCAATTTCTTTTATACGAGACTTAGCTTTTCCGTATACATACGTAAGGGAAAGTGTGTCGTGACTTCTCAATATACTTTTATAACACATCATCACATCCAAGCAAGTCATTCAAGCATATCATATATCATTAACAATCATTAACTAACTTGTAATGAATATGAACTTATATATACTTGTTTACTAACTTTTTCTTAACTAACTTTTCATGTATGTTAATTAACTATCCAAATCATTAACCAATCATCATACTCAACCATCCAAACACGTTTTTAACTTAATAATTCATGTCTAACATTCATTAGCATACAAAGCTATTTAAAGTTAGATTTCGTAGAGTTTCTCACCGAAACCTTTCCTAACTTTCACTGGATGTTCCTATGGTTAATGCTCAGCCATCCGATGTCTCAAAGCCAGTGAAATAACCTTCCTAACTCTCAAATGGTTTGGCCTAGGGTGGTATTTAGAGCTAGAGTGAGTTTGAGTGGATGATTCTTGGATGGTTGTTCTTAGAGTGAAGAGAGGAGAAAGATTGATGTATATATCGAAGAGTTTTGAGTTGTTTAACTATGGTTTCTCACCATGGAAGCCATTAATGGTTTCTTGAGCTTGAGAGGATTTATGAAGAAGAAGATGAAAAAAGATAAAGGAGAGAAGAGAATGAGAGGGAGGGTTTATATAGGATTAGTCTTAAGAATAAACTGTAGGTATATGTCACTTCTTATCATCAAATCAATACCATACCACATCACTTCACTCCATACCCTCATGTACCCACCTACACCCCCCTTTTGCCATGCGTGTAGACTCCCCCACCCACATATCCCTACGTGTGTACCCCCCCTCTTTTTCCTTGCCATGCTTGCATTAAATGATAGGGTGAGTTGATGTGATGTTTTCCATACTCTTTTGTTTATTCTTTTCTTATGTATATATAATATATATATATATATATGTATTCATATGCATCTATACTCTACATTATACACATATATATACATATTTTATTATTTGTTTATTTGTGTGTGATTACTTACATATGTTTCATGTATGTATACCAGTTACACACAACGTTCCGATGACGTTCAACAACTTCTACACGATATTCTGTAGTGTATTTAAATTTCATAAATAAGTCATATTTCTTATTATATTTTTCTCAATATAATTATGTAACCTGAGTTTATAAATAATATTTCCATTATTTATATTAATTAAACATTTATATAATTCACTATGAAATTAACTGATTAATATATTCCAATATTCAATAATTGAATATTATATTCAATTATATCTCTTGTTTATATTTATAAATTTCCTGGTCGTTACAGTAACCCTAGAAACAATAATTGAGATAGATAGTCAAAATGAATGGGGATGGGTAATCTAGAATTGATTTATTTGTTTTTCATATCATCATAATGTTTTGAAATACTATGTTTTAACCATTGTGGATGCAGGAGCAGAGTATATGGTTTTATAAATGTTTTATGATACTAGTGAGGGAAAACCCATTTCGCTAAGCGGCATGGTCTCACTAGATATCTAAATGGTTTGAGATGGTAAATTATTATTCATACCAGGCTTTATGTCTGACTCGAAGTTTTTGTTTTCCCCTTAAACTCTCGGGTACTCAATTAATTTTGAGTCGGTTGAGAGTTAAGGTTTCCAGGTGTTCTTTTAGATGAATAAAAGCTTCCGAGACGTGCAAGAGGCAAGATTGTTATTAGAGTTCTTTTATTTCCGTTATGTTTTTGTTTGTAAAGGCAAATTATTTTCTTGCCTATCTATATACTCTGATCTACCAAGGGGGCATCTTCATATGTCGCTCTTGGCGTATTTTGTGATAATTATATTTTATCTGAACGTGGTCTATGAATTGGGATTATGTAATCAATTTGGAATATTTTGGAATGGAATGTGGAATTTGTTCTACTGTTTAAATTCTTTCCATATTCTTGTGTTTCTTTGTATCAATGTATCTAATATCGTCGTGTTTGGTCATCGAGGATTAATAACTATGGATGACTACAGCATCCATAGCCATTAGTTTTGGGCCTCCAAATAGGGGGATGTTACAAGTTGGTATCAAAGCATAGGTTTGTGAAACTTTAAAAGAAACTTAAACCTAAAAGATTTTCCAAACATAATCCATGAATCAGATAATTAGATTGGGGTTTAGGTTAATGCTATAATAATGTACTTGTATTTTCTATATATAGATATATATATATAAGTACGTATCCCCCGTTCTCTTAGACCATTCTTCTATATCTTACTAAGGCTCGTATGCAGATTTACGAGAAAGGAGATATGGAAGCAGGAAACAAAAGAGGAAATCTATGTGGAGGAAGCACCACAACTATTGGAAATGCTCGACCCACTACCAGGAGAAACCCGGGTCGACCGACTAATGCTAGTAACCAAAATGCTGAAGCCAATGTGGGTACTGGAAATCCACCGGTAGATATAGGGGTGATGTATCAGTTCTTTGCTAGTTTGATGCATGCTGGAGTTGTGGCTGGTGTTGCTGGAAATGCAGGAGGAACTAATCATGTGGCTCCAGTTGGGAATGTTGCTTTGCTGAGTAGAGATTACACCAGTTTGGGTGGGAAGCCATTCTTGGGAACGAAGAGTGCCGTAGAAGTTCATAATTGGTTGTTGCATTGCAAGCGTATATTTACTGACTTGGGTCTGAATGATGGACAAAAGAGGAGGTTGGCCTCTAGACAGTTGCAAGGGTCAGCACTACATTGGTGGAGTAGTGTTACTACTGGAGTTCCGGAAGAGCAGTTAACTTGGGCTGATTTTAAAACGAGAGTTGAGCAGAATTTTGTATCTGAGTTTGCTAAGTCTGATCTGATGAGGAAATTTATGGATTTAGTGCAAGGACAGATGTCAGTAGTTGAGTATGCTACTAAGTTTGAAGAGCTGTCTCGATATGGATATGCTATTATAGATACTGACATCAAAAGGAATGAGAAGTTCATTCGGGGTCTAAGGCCCGAGCTTGCTAGATTGACCATGACCCATGTCCGTAATCCTTGAAATATAGTGGTGGAGATGGCCATTCGCCATTAGGAGTTGCTTGTTGATTTAGCTAAAGAGAAGTCGATGGAAACTCAGGGTTCTTAGGGGAAGAAGAGGAAGTTCTTTAAAAAGAAGGGAACCCAGAAGGGAGATACTGCCAAGAAATCAAAGGCTGAGGTAGTTTGCTATAAGTGTGACAAGACGGGTCACTTTGCTAATGAATGCCGGTCAAGAAATGAAAAGAAAGCTGTAGTTAAGAAGAATTTGAAATGCTTCAACTGTGATCAAGTTGGGCATTACAAGAATCAGTGTCCAGAGTCAGTTAGGGAGGACAAAGGAAAAGTTTTTGTTATAGGACTAGCTAGGCCTACTGCACCAGATAAGGGAAAGACTGTGATGGAAGGTACGCTCTTGATTCAGAGTATTTCAGTTAGAGTACTTTTTGATACCGGTGCATCACATTCATTTATATCTTAGTGTTTGGTTGATAGATTATGTCTAGAACCCACATACCTTGTTACTTCCTTAAGGGTTGCAAATCCAATAGGAGGGTATGCAACTCTAGGGTTAAGATATGACCAGTTAGAGCTTGACTTGTTAGGTCATAAGTTTGCATGTAGTTTGTATGTTCTTGATTTCGTAGATTTCGGGATCATTTTGGGTATGGATTGGTTGACTAGGTATGAGGCTAGAATATTTTGTCAGGATAAAGAAATATCACTGAGACACCCTAATAGTCCTAACCGAGTGATATTCTCAATAGAGAATACTGATCGGAGTATTAGTGCTATGCTTAATGCTATGGAGGTAAGAAATGAGTTAAGTCAGGTTAAGGTCGCATGAGAGTTTGTAGATGTCTTTGAGACAGTCACTAGACTACCCCCGAAAAGAGCTGTTGAGTTTATAATAGATCTTGTGCTAGGAGCTGAACCTTTAAGTATACCACCTAGCAGGATGACACATACTGAGATAAAGGAATTGAAGGTGCAGCTAGTGGATCTAGAAGGAAGGAAATTTATTAGACTAAGCAGTTCACCTTGGGAAGCGGCCGCGGTGTTCGTGAAGAAACTAGATGGGTCATTAAGGATGTGTATTGACTATCGTAAGTTAAACGAAAGGACCATTAAGAATAAGTATCCTTTTCCAATAATATATGATCTATTTGATCAGTTGAGTGGAGCCAGAGTGTTTTCCCAGTTGGATTTGGTGACAGATTTCCATCAGTTGAGAGTGGCGGAGGATGGTATTCCTTTGACAGCATTTTGAACTAGGTATTGTTCATATGAGTGGTTAGTGATGCCATTTGGATTGACGAAGGTACCTGCTTTCTTCGTAGATTTGATGAACCGAGTTTTTCGAAAGTACTTGGATAGGTTTGTACTGGTATTTATAGATGACATTCTAGTTACTCTAAGGATGAGAGAGAGCATGAAGTTCATCTTAGATTGGTGCTTGAGACGCTGAGGTAGAATCAACTAAAGGCGAAGTTTACCAAGTGTCATTTCTGGAAGAAAGAGGTAAAGTTTCTTGGTAACATAGTTTCAGAGAAAGGATTTCCAGCGATCCAAACAAGATCGAAGCTATAAATAATTGGAAGAGACCAGAGATAGTGACTGAGATCAAGAGTTTTCTTGGACTTGTTGGCTACTACCAGAGATTCATTAAGGATTGCTCGCGGATAGTAGCACCCTTAACTAATCTTACCAAGAAGGAAGTGAAGTTTGTATGATCTGACAAATGTGAGGAGGCATTCCTTAAGTTAAAGCATCTGTTGATTAATGCACTCATGTTAGTAGTTCCAGACGGAAACCAAGGAATGGTGGCGTATACTGATGCACGTGGAACTGGATTAGGATTGGCAGAGTCATAAAGTCATTGCCTACGCATCTAGGCAGCTTAGACCGCATGAAGTTAGATATCCTACTCATGATTTGGAGTTGGCAGCTGTGATCTTCGCATTGAAGATTTGGAGACATTATCTCTTAGGAGAGAGATTTGAGTTATATACCGATCATAAGTCTTTACGATATTTATTCTTTCAGAAGGAGTTGAAATGAGACAGCAGAGGTGGCTGGAGTTTCTGGATGCATATGATTTTGGTATAGAATATACACCAAGAAAAGGTAATAAGGTGGCAAATGCTCTTAGCAAGAAACATCAGAATGTGGTGTTAGCTATGTCGGTGGAATGGAAAGATTTGGAAGCTTTAGCCAGTTGCGGTGCACAGTTAAGATCAACTGCTAGTTATAGTCAGAGTTCCACCAGACTATCTTGTTTAGAAGTTCAACCAGTATTGATTGAGGGAATTGTTTCTAAGCAGAAGGAGGATCCAGTATTAGCTAAGAGGATCAGAAGACTTGAGGTTGGAACAGAGATCGATGATTTAAAGGATTTTAGCCTTGACCAGAGAGGGTGGTTAAGAAAGAAGGTACGGTTGTGTGTTCCAAATGTGGAAGACTTAAGGATAGAAGTTCTTGGAGAATGTCATCGATCCAAGTTTACGATTCATCCTGGAGGAACCAAGATGTATCAAGATATGAAGAGGAGCTTCTATTGGGAAGGCATGAAGAGGGAGGTTAGCTTGTGGGCTAGACAGTGTTCAAACTGTCAACAAGTGAAAGCTAAACATTAGAAACCAAGTAGGTTACTACAACCTTTAGAGATTCCAGTTTGGAAATAGGATTCAATATCTATGGATTTTATAGACGATTTGCTAAGGTCAAATAGAGGTAATGAAAGTATATACGTAATAGTGGAAAGATTGACTAAGAATGCCCATTTCATTCCAGTTAAGTCAACCAGAACGACACTTATTTTAGCTAAGTTGTTCCTGAAGAACATAGTTAGACTGCATGGAGTTCCTAGTAGTATAGTCAGTGACAGAGATGCATTGTTCACTAGTGAATTCTGGAAGAGTCTACAGGAAGTAATGGGTACCAAGCTTAATATGAGTACTGCATATCACCCTTAGACAGATGGGCAGACAGAGAGAGTCAATAAGGTACTGGAAGATTTATTGAGAGCTTGTGTATTAGACTTTGGTGGATCTTGGGAGGATCACCTACATTTGGTTGAGTTTTCCTATAATAATAGTTACCAGACTAGTGTAGGAATGGCGTCGTTTGAAGCTTTTTATGGAAGGCTATGAAAATCACCAACATGTTGGTTGGAGACTAGAGACAGATTAGTCTTAGGTCCAGAAGGCGTCAGAGAAGATTGGGTTAATCCGGGGAAGGATGAAGGAAGCTCAGTCCAGACATAAGAGTTACATAGATAAGAGGCATAAGGACTTAGAATTCTCAGTTGGAGATAAGCTTTTCATTAAGGTATCACCTATGAAGGGTGTGATACGATTTGAAAAGTTAGGAAAGTTAGCCCCAAGATATATAGGTCCATTCCAGATTATAGATAGGGTCGGAAAGCTCACATACAGAATAGAGTTGCCGAACAGTTTGGCAGGTGTCCACAATTTATTTCATGTGTCTCATCTTTGCAAGTATGTGCTTGATCCAGAAACTACTATTCCTCCAACAAAATTGGATGACTTAGTTGTAGAGCCTAATTTGACTTTTGTTAGAAAACTAGTTCGGGTTGTAGCTAGAGATGAGAAAAAATTAAGGAACAAGAGAGTCAGGTGGGTGAAAGTTCACTGGAGCGACAACGAGAAGGACTATACTTGGAAGACAGAGGACAGTTTTAGGGATACGTATCCTGATATGCTTTGAGGGTATGTCTGTACTAGATTTGTATAGATAATTGCTAGTCGGTTAGACTAGTATGGTCGTTAGGAGTTGTTACAGACGATTGTTATGTTTAGTATTTCGTATTTACTGATTTTTGATAACATTATTCAGAAGATTTAATTAGATAAATTAAATAAAATAATGATGATAAGGAGACTGAGATTTGATTAAATTACATAATAGGGTCATGCTTATTCACAGAGCAAAATGGGCTTTAAATTGGTTTATTAAACTACATATGGGCATAATTAGTAAATAGCCATTTCATATTACACGGCTATACACTCCTCATCTTTGTCCATTAACATTCATTATTCTCAAAATCAAAAATAAACGCAAGAACCCTAATAGAGCTCTCTATTAATAAAAGAGAAGGGGAATTTTAATCTAAAGCTAAGGATCAAAAGCTAGGGAGGATTAAGCAACAACAAATCTTAAATTCCTTATCAAGTTTAAGGTGAATAATAATCTCCTACCATCTCTATTTTCATTCTATGATTATATGGTTTCGGATTTATGATTTAAATCTGTTTTTGTGATAAAATGGATGATAATATGCTTGAGTTATATTATGATGATTTGTTTTAATTCATAAGCACAAGAATTTGCACGGTTTTCACATAAAACCGAGAATACATGATTTCAGAATGCCATGGAAATTTTTTATGTCAAGTAAAACATAATTTTAGAGATGGGTTTTAATTTTTAGAATTTTCCAAGTTATGGAAATTTTATTATGAATTTTTATTGAAAAATAAGATATAATTGGGTTTAAAATTTATTTCAAGAATTTAAGGAAGAAATTGGGTCGAAAATTTTAATATGTTTAATTACATGATGAAACTAAATTTCTGTGATTTTGGGGATTTTTCCCAATTAATTTACTCGAGAAATAAATTATTTTAAAAGAATGGCTTTTTAGCAAATGTTGGTTTTTGGTTATATGGAAAGGTTTTAACGTTTAAGTCCTTTAATTTTGGATCTGAATAAATGTGGCAGTATTAAAAGTAAAGTATTTGTAAAGATTTTGTGACAACCAATCAATAGTTTACAAATAGGCAAGTTATTATAAAGTAATTGCTAAAAGTGCTATAATTCAGCCTTTAAGTCAGAAAAAGGCGTTCCACTTCTATTAGTAAGGACCTTTCGACTCCTTTGATTGCGCCTCGTCCCAGTAGAAACCAACACAGTCGAAACCACCATAGATGAAACCAATTCACAAGATTTCACTTAGATGGTATGTAGTGGATTGGAAGGAGGGCGGAAGCCTTGGTGTCGAAAGGTTAGCTTTCGATGGAGTCGAAACCCTGCTATGTTTTCATAAGTTTAAACCCTTGCCTTGTTTACCTAAAGCTTTTGACACCGTCGAAACATATGCTTTTGAAATGATTTTTACTTAGCTTTTAAAGGAGGTTGTCATGTTTTGTTAAAGCATTTGCTTTCGAAAGAGTACTTTTTCCTTTAAATAATTGCTTTCGAAAGGGCAGGTTTCGAGCAAGTCGAAACCAAGCCGCTAATTTCCCTTTCGACTGCATTGAAGTTATCTATGTTTTCGAAGGGGCTACTTCTATTTTAACCTAAACCTTTTTTCTGAATGTTTTCAAAGGGATTGGGGGTTTCGAAGGTGATGGAGTCGAAAGGGGTTTCGACTCTGTCCTTCAAAGTTTTTGTTTTAAAGGTTTCGCTTTCGACTAAGATGGTTCCCGACACCATCAATATTTCCCCAAAATCTAATTTTTGTTGGTTTCGAAAGAGATACTTTCGTATATAACCATTTTGACCCAAATGATGTTTTTAAAGAGTAAACCCAATATTTTCGAAAGGGGGACTTTCATTTGTTTCGATGCTCTATATTTCAAAAAGATGATTTGATACCATCGAAAGGTATAATAGGTTTTGAAAGAGAATGTTTATTAAGGGCTTCGAAAGATATGTATAGAATGTTTTGAAAAGAGGTCTTTGCTTTCGAATGAGGCTATCCAGAGGTTTCGAAAGAGATGTTTTTATGGTTTCAAAACATAAACCCAATCTCAATTTAAAGTAATAACCATGGCATAAATAAAGATTTTGAAATGTTATTCACATTGTTATTAACCCATAACTGTATTTTGGGGAAAGGGCAGAATAACCAGTTAGGCTGACCCAGTAGTGAATATAACTTAACGAATGTTAAAATTTTAATTAAAGATATTGGCAGAGGCCAATAGGTTTACAGTAAGCCCATGAAAACTATATGATATTGGCAAGGGCCAATAGGTTCATAGTCAGCCCATGAAAACTATGATTTGATACTGGCAGGGGCCAGTAGGTTTGTAGTTAGCCCATGAAAACTATATCTGTATTAAAGATATTGGCAATTAGCCAATAAGTTCCTAGTTAGCCCATGAAAACTAGGATAAAAAATAAGATATTAGAGTTACCAATAGGTTCTTAGTGATCCCATGAAAACTAAGTAATTGGATAAGTAGTCCTTAACATTTAACAGGTTAATAGTAACCCTAGAAACTATAATTGAGAGAGATAGTCAAAATGAATGGGGATGGGTAATCCAGAATTGATTTATTTATTTTGCATTTCATTATAATGTTTTGAAATACTATGTTTTAACCATTGTGGATGCAGGAGCACAGTATATGGTTTTATAAATGTTTTATGATACTAGTGAGGGGAAACTTGTTCCGCTAAGCGGCGTGGTCTCAATAGATATCTAAATGGTTTGAGATGGTAAATTATTATTCATACCGGGCTTTATGTCTGACTTGAAGTTTTTGTTTTCCCCTTAAACTCTCGGGTACTCAATTGATTTTGAGTAGGTTGAGAGCTAAGGTTTCCGGGTGTTCTTTTAGACAAATAAATGCTTCCGAGGATATGCAGGAGGCAAGATAGTTATTAGAGTTCTTTTATTTCCGATGTGTGTTTGTTTGTAAAGGCAAATTGTTTTCTTTCCTATCTTTATACTCTGATCTACCAAGGGGGCATCTTCATACATCACTCTTGGCGTATTTTGTGATAATTATATGTTATCTGAATGTGGTCTGCGTATTGGAATTATGTAATCAATTTGGAATATTTTGAAATGGAATGTGGAATTCGTTCAACTGTTTAATTTTTTTTCATATTCTTGTGTTTCTGTGTATCAATGTATCTAATATCGCCGTGTTTGGTCGCCGAGGATTAATAACAACGGATGACTGCAGCATCCGTAGTCATTAGTTTTGGACCTCCAAATAGGGGGATGTTACATCTGTACAAGTTGAAAATTACAAAAAAGTCATATTGTTACAAAAAGAAGTCATGGTATGTTTCCTTTGTCAAGAGTATTATCGGGAGTACCTTTTTATACCTCCTCGTCAGTAGAAGTGGTTCCTTCCTCCTCCTCTACCGGAGATTCGGCTTCATGTTTCGCATTAGCCTCGGTATCTTTCCCCTTCTGACGCTCCTCATACCATATAGCGAAGTTGGCCTCTACTTTGGCAGCCTGGTTCCCAAGATAAGCTAGAGAGGAAGTTATGTTTTGATCCCGGTGGTGAGCATAAGCATCAAATAAAACTTGAAAAGTCCGTCTGCTGGCCTCCCTCTCGTACTCGTCTCTAGCAATATAATGTTCTTTATCAACCACCCTGGCCTCGACTTTCTTCAACCTGTCGTCCCTTTCCTTCAAGGTTTTCTCAAGAGTCTCGATCTTATGATCTCTCTCTCCAGCAGTTTTGCCAACTTCATCTACTTGAGCATTTACCTCTCGAATTTTGGCTTTCTCGAGAGTCTCAATCTTACGATCTCTCTCTACAGCAGCCACCATCTCCTCCATTTTCAATCACCTAGGCTGAAGGGCAGAGATTTCCATCGTGGTCTAAAAAGAAGTAAACAGAGTAAGGACACATATCAAAATCATAAGCTAACACAAGAATTTTTACCTTGATGCTCTCCGTAAGGCTATACTCGATTTTATTTTGAATTCCTAGGGCAGAAGTCGGAGGTTTAACATGCGCTTCGGTAATGGCATTGAAAATGTCACCTTCAAAAGTAGCTCTAGCTATTTCCATTGCTTTCTTGTTCTTCTCAGCAAGCAAATCTGAAGCTTTTCCCTTGGTACTCTCGGCTTTAGACCTCTTCTTGGTGTCTTTCCCCTTACTCAAGAGGGTGGTCTTCTTAGGAGAAGGAACCACTAGAATAAGGAGAAAAGGATAAGGCTAAAATTAAAATAAAGACAAAGTTGTACTGGGAAGAAGAAATATAGTAGTTCAAAGAATTAAGGTTGAATCCTTCAGTTTCGCTTTCCTCTGAGTAGATTTGGCTTCTTATCCGTTGTCAATAACTACATTAGAAGCTTTCTCTTACTTCCTCGAATACATAATTCCAGTATATTTAGTAGAAGGAGGTATCATACCCATGGCTTTCAGTTTTCCTTCGGTAAGGACCAAGTGACGATATTGCCGTAAAGATGAAATTTTCATGACTTTTTTATACCTATCTTTAAAGTGGTTAAAGATCATTGGATCACTACTCTTTTCGGGTCTCACTATTTGGGATTTAACGAAATGAGGAGACACAACTAAGAGCACAGGTAAAAAAATCCCAAAGACATAGTATCATTATTAAAAGAGACGATGATTCGATCAAAAGAGGCCTTAACAAGGAACCACTGACGTGGCGTTATCTTTTTGAACGGATCCTGTAGAGGAGATGGCCTTAGGAATTTGAGAAAATATATAGGAAATTCACCAATGGATTTGGACTATAACAAGTTGAATGTGTTATTGATCTCGATAACAGGTATATCCCGATAGCCTCTTTCGGAATACACAATCGCCATGGCAGATAAAGTTGTGTTGGAGGTAGCCAAGAGTTGGAAGGGACAAATGCGATAAAATTCTAGAACATTAACAAATAAGGGCGTTAGGGGTGGGAAGATCCCATGTTCTAAATGCTTTACAGACCATACAAAACACCTTTATGGAGGATTGTTATAATGCATCCCGAACCAAGGACCAAGTGTCTCGACTCCTGTGACCCCATATGAAGACAAAAGCTCATTGATTTCTTGCCGAGTCTTAATGGGAGCATCCATTTTTAATCTAAGAAAATAGGGCAGATGTCGAAAGAGGAATTAAAGAAAGCTTGAGAATGTTAATGGTGGTTTCACAATTTGAACGGGTGAAAAGAAAAGTGAAAGAAAAGAGGTTGTTTATATTAAAAAGAATGGTACGGATTGAAGAGAGAGAAGTCTTTCTCATCGTAAATATCATCCAATAACTACCCATAAGTGGAATGTCAAAAGATTTCCTCATATGCCAGATCATCCTTGCACAAGACAAGAGAGGAGATTTTTGAAGATAGCAAATCAACCACTAACACTTGGACTCACATTTAATATAAGACCAGAACCCGTCTCTTCAAATTCAATCCCCAACGATCACTTACAAATTCCTTACCATAAGTACAATTTTGACCTCACGGTATCAAATTAGATTTTGCCTCTTGGCATTAAAACAATTTCGCCTATTCTTAGCCTAGATGGCTTTAAGTGACAAACATAGTTTTCAAACATTTTGACCTCACGGCCTCAAGTTAGATTTTGCCTCTTGGCACCACAACCATTTTGTAGGATCGTTTTCACCCTAGAGGGGGCGGGTGAATATGGTATACTAAAATTTAATGCGGAAATAAAAATAAAAATAGAAAGTAATGCAGTAAAGATCACACTCAGTTTTACCCAGCTTCGGCAAAAACCGGCCTACGTGCTGCCT
This sequence comes from Allium fistulosum, assembly GCA_030737815.1. Classification (NCBI taxonomy): domain Eukaryota; kingdom Viridiplantae; phylum Streptophyta; class Magnoliopsida; order Asparagales; family Amaryllidaceae; genus Allium; species Allium fistulosum. Next base: position 984,782,197 of record CM060905.1, read on the forward strand.
CAAAGGTTTCTACTAGAAATTAAGTAATCAGACGCTTACAACGACACGTAAACTTGCGATACCCGCTAACTTGATTAACCTAACTCTAAGCTTAAAACCCTACCACAACTCAGCCACTGAGTTGTGAGTTCTCAAACTACGCCCCGTAGTTTGTACCTAGTTACACAACTAGAAATTTACCAAATTTAAAAGAGAGAATTACAAATAAAACTAAAAAAACCCTATTTTAAAATTAAGCCCAATACAAAATAAAAACCGGCCCAAGTACTAAATAATTAAATGAAGACTGTCTACCCTTATTTTAGTTTGTGAACTTCTTCGGCCGATTCCTTTTGTCCTTCTTCTGAAATTAGGGTTCCTTCTGGATTGAAACACCGATTCCAATTGATCGATTGAAGTCATGGTTTCTTCTTGGTTAGCTTTGTCAATCGATCGCCTAGCTTTGATTCCGCTCGGTCGCTTCAATTAGTCAAGTTGGATTGATTTGGTATGAACTCTCTTATTTCTGTTTTCGATTTTATGCATTGTACTCAACTTTGATTCGAGTTATAAATTGGTTCATGATTTATTTCAAGGCTTGCTCTCTGATTTTGCTTGAACTCGAATTGATGTATTTTGCCGATGATGAAATTGGGTTTAAATAGGGATAAAATCCCTATATTTTCGTTACGTATATTTTGATTTGGATTCTTCGTGATTTTATTACTTGCGTTGATTTTTGATCGAATGATCGTGTGATTTATGACTTGTTCATTGGTCGAATATATTTCTGATATATTTGAATTTGCTTAAATGTAGTTGAATCAGTTCCGTTCTTTGCTCCTACGACCTGTTCATCGTTTGCTGACTTATTCACCATGATTTTCTATTCCATTTTCTGAAATACGATTCCTTATGACCTCTGATTGAATTCTTTTGACTTATTCTATTTTGATATATATGACTCTCTGATGTATTCATATATTCGAAGGTTCTGCATATATATTTCGAATATATTTCCCGGGTTGACATGTTCAAAACTGCTGATTTTTGTCCAACTTTTCTATGTTGATGCTTGAACTATTTTGCACTTGACTGATCATAATAATTTCGAACTCTGAAAAGATGAATTCGAATTTTTCACTTGAGTTACCTACTATTGAGTTTTTGAGCCTCTGTGTGCACATTTTTGTTTGTCTTATATGTGCATGTCTGAATTTCCATTGGTATATTGCCTTATTGATTTGTTTACTGCATTTGCATTTGTATACATGCACTGAATCCATCTACCTTGAGTCCGGACATTTCTGTGCACTTGACATTCTCTTACCTCGTGAGCATATTTCTGGGAACTGAACCGATGCATGTTTACTTGTTTGATTTCCACTATATATATGTATACATGTGTGTACACTTATGTATATATGTATGATGTTTGTTGGTTGTCCAGTGTTAATGAACTCTTTTTATGTTGTATCTTGCTTGATGTTCTTACTTGATTGCTTTGTACTGACTTGATGTCTCCATGTATATACATACATATATGTATGTATATATGTGTGTCATCTGATGCTAAAGTTTGTACATGTGCACTTGTATTCTCTGGCCTCAATTATGTGTGTTCATGCCTTGAAGTCTCATGTGTTTCATGTTTATAGAACTGGTGCACCACTTTGTACATGTGCACTGCCCTGGTCTGGTTGCAGCCCTTGTGTTCATGCTTGAAAGCTTGCATATTGAATGCCTGAATGCATATCCATATTCATATTTACTGACCATTGCTGTGTTGTTGTGATTTGAAGTCTGGTTCAGTTTTATGTTGATTTTCTTTGCATTTGTAGTCTGGTTCAATTTGAAGTCTTGTTTCACTTGAAGTTTGGTATGTTCTTGCCTTTGTCCTTTGTACATGTCTGGTGGTCTGCACTGATTTTCTGGCCATAAATTCTGTTTTGTTTTGTTCGAGTCATTTCATTGATCTGGTCTTGTTACCCTTGCATTGCTTCGAGTTAAATTGCCCCAGTGCCTTGTGCATACTTGTTGTCATGTTGCACTTGGTTGGTCTGCATTATGCTTGTTAGACTTACTGGCTTGATTGTTATTCTTGTTTTGTAGTGCTTGTTGCTAGGTTGAGTATGTTTGTGTGTCACCATATATATACATACATACATACATATATGTATGTATATACGTGTGTGATTGTTATGCCTATGTTCTGTCCACTTCGTGTGCTTGCTTCCGAACTTTGTTGTATGGTTAGATTTTTCATGTGTACATTTTGTTGAGCTGCAGTCATGTTGGTTGTTTTTGCATTTGCACTTGAGTTGAATCCAATCTAGGCTTTGGTTTGACCTTGTGCTCACCTGTCCCTACTATTTTAACAAGCAAGTGTTTATTGGTGTGCATGACCTTGTGGCATGTACAGTGATACACAGTGCATGTCACAAGTTGTTCATGTAAGATGAATTAAAAAAAATGATGACGAACAACCCAAATAACTGAGGAAAACAATATTTTCAAACACACACTTGGTTGCGTACTGCAAAATATTTCATTTTCAATTTTACTGCATCAGTCTTTATTTTGCAGATAGTTCAGATGCTGGATACAGGCTGTAACAGTGTTGAAGATCAAATACGAGTGATGAGTGAATTATGTAGTGAGGTAAAATGTAAAGTGAAAATTGTGTTGTAATTGAAGTTGTATTGTAGTTGAAAATGTGTAAATGTAGTGAGAGCTTAAATTTGTACTATTTGAATTTGTAATAAAATATTTGTTTGAATAAAATATTTGTTTAAATAAGAATTCCGAGTTATTTATTTTATTCAACAAATATTTATTTAATTATGTGGAAAACATAAAATAGTACAATAACAAATACATTTAAACGAATATATATATGTTTATTATCATCAAACAAAAATCATACACTAGTATATTCTACAATCTCCCCCTTTTGATGATAACAAACATATATTAAGATTTAGACTCTGTTAAATGTATTTGGTCTTGATGAAATCTATTAGCTCCCCCTATTTGAATACTCTCCCTACAACAAAGCTCCCCCTTCACATATGCTTGAAAATAAAAAAAATGCAAAATAAAAAACAAATGCAATGAACCTAGATGAGAATAAAAAAATATGACTTATTTTCCAAAATCTTAACTTCTCTCTTCCTCTTTTGTTATCAACAAAAGAGTAACAGTGTTTGAAAATAGTGATAAAGTGATTGATATTAATACAACATTAATACTTAATCGAGTATAGATAGTAAATGTTAAAAAAATGAAACAAAAATCATAAATACTTTGTTAGGCGCATATTCCATTTTAGAGTGATAGGGGTGATGTCGGCATAGAAATCCATATAGTCGTATCCATTTGTGGTATATTTATGACAGAAATTAAAAAACTTACTAATCATGCATAACCATTATGACTTTTAAATGAGATTAGTAGTATTCCCTATTTTTATTAAAAAATAAATTCCAAGCATCTTCTAACCACGCATAACCATGAGGAATTTTAAATGGGGTTAGAATCAACCCGCCTATTTCCTTCAATTTTGATATGTGTTCCATACATGCATAACTGTGAGGACTTTTAAATGAGCATGAAAGCACATAATCAGAGATTTCGAGTAGTTCACCCATGCATAACCGTGAGGAATTTTAAATGAGGGTGAGTACATTTTGGATGATTTTATTGCTAATTTTAAAAAAATGAATAATTTCCTGTTTAAATACCACATTTTGACATACTATATTGGATTTTGATGAGTGATAGTCGTAGAAATATGATAGGAATAGAGATGGTCATGAAATTTTTTACCAACCAAAGTTATTACAAATTTTGTTCAAATTTTTAAAGAACTTTTATAAATATACTCTCTCAAGGCATAATGTACGATCAAGATCAACACTCATCACTTTTTCAGTCACTATTTATCTTTTCGATAATCAATAGGGAGTCAGACTAGTTAACATAGGCATTTAGATATAAAATCACATTTCTAAAATGCCTAAACTGAAATGAAGTCGACAAAACTATTTTCTGGAAGGGGTTTTGTAAAAATGTCTGCCAATAGAGAATCAGTTGAAATGAAATTTATGCAGATATTTTCTTTGGAAATGTGATCTCTAATGAAATGGTGTCTAACATCTATATGCTTGGTGCGAGAATGATGTACAGGATTATTTGCGAGATCAATTGCACTTTTGCTATCACACATAAGTGGCACTCGTTTAAAATTTAGACCATAGTCTTGCAAGGTTTGTATCATCCATAAGATTTGAGCAGAGCAACCGCTTAGAGCAATATACTCTGCTTCAGTGGTAGATAATGCAATACAATTCTGTTTTCGACTTGACCATGCAACTAACGAATGTCCCAACATAAAACACGTTCCACTAGTACTTTTTCTATCAACTAGACTACCATCATAATCTGCATCTGAATACCCTTTTAACTCAAAGCTATCGTTAGATGGATACCATAGACCAAACCGAGAGGTGTGCAACAAATACCTTATAATCCTTTTTATGGCTTTTAAATGAGATTCTTTTGGATTTGATTGAAACCATGCACATAAACAAATAGAGAACATAATGTCTGGTCTAAAAGTAGTAAGATAAAGAACTGATCTGATCATACCTCGATATTTCTTTTGATCAACTACCTTACCTTTTTCATCCGTGTCAATTTTAATTGTTGTGCTCATGGGAGTTTTTGCAGATTTAGCATCTTTCAATCCATATTTTTTGACAAGCTCTTTGATATTTTTTTTGAGAGATGAACGTAAGAATTTCAACTATCCTGCCAAGCTCATTTCAAACTTCTTGCACAATATTGTTAGTAGCACCGTATCGACATATATCTGTACAATCACCATTATCATGCAAAAGGAACGGTGTAGTATCAACACAACCTTTCTTTTAAAACCATTTTCCGAAAGATATGTACTAAGACAGTCATACCAAGCCCTAGGGGCTTGTTTTATACCATATAGTGCCTTTTTAAGTTAATACACATGATTTGGAAAAATCTGATTTTCAAAGCCCGAGGGTTGTTCAACATAGACATCCACTTTCAATTGTCAAATCAAAAACACACTTTTTATATCCATCTGTTTCAATTTTGGAACCTTTAAAACAAGCAAAGGAAAAGTAATCTATATTGGGAAAATATATTCATTCAAAAATTCGTCAAAGCAGTTTTGAAAATTGATTTGATAGAAATAAAGAGAGTCAATAAAAAGTGATTGTTGTTTCCAAGTAGTTGACAATCTTTGTTTTGAAGACTCACTCAATTTGAAACCTTTATTTGGATGGTAAAAGTTTGAAGTTTTATTTGGCTCATAGCATGAAAGTTTTAGATGTTCAAAGATGCTACTTGCCAAAATTGGTTTCAAGTCAATTCGTCAAATCAATCAAAAATTATACTTAAAATACCACAACTTGTTTGTGTAAAACAGATATGCTTTTCGAGTTATATATTGAATTCATTGCAATTCTTCATGACATTGCAAAGTGAATCAATAAAGAACTCGAAATAGAAAAGTTGTAGCATAATCAGTTAGCTTTCCAGAATTTCAAGAATTTCAAAAATCGGAGTTAAGATGTTCAGGATACGATCAAATTACTACAGCTGTGTTAAGAAAGTTCTGAAACTGTTTTCAAACGATACTCCAAATGATTTGCGGATTTTCACCCTCTTAAACTCAGATTCTGGGAAAAACACAAAAATAAATATTTGTAGCGGTTTAAATCTATTTCCATAACATCTTGAATTTTACAAATCAGAGTTAAGAAGCTCAAGATATGGCAGAAATGCTACAACAATGTCAATAAAAACAGAATTAACAATAAAAGAACAAAATAGAGTTTAGAGATCATACCTAATTGTCTTTGATGTCGTGATTATTCAAAATATGTATATCTCCATCTCTTCTCTCTAGGCTAAGGAACATTTGAAATTTAGCTCATCGATCATCTAGAACAACTCGAAACATATCTTCATCAAAGTTGTTCCTTAGCTTGTTTTTGTTTCGAAATTCTGGAGGAGGCAAGTGGTCTATTGAAAGATGTAAGAGCACTATTATTTTCTATCAAAGTCTTTGGTACCCAAGTTTGTTTATATGGAAAAACGTTAATTTTAGCAATCGTTCCATTAGGAATCCAAATTTGTTTAAATTTAGAAAATTTTGTTTTTGTACCTTTTGGAATCCATATTGATTTAACAGTTTTAAAGGATTTTACGTTCATGCCATTAGGAACCCAAATTGATATGCTTTTCGTGTGTTTGGGTCTATACCAGCAATTGTTTTGATTGTGTCCAATTTTTCCACAAATCGTGCACTTGGAGTTGACATGATTAGTTTTACTTCTACCTTTTTCAGATTGAGTATACCCAAGTCCTTGTCTAATAGTATTAATAGTTTGTTTCCCTAATAATATATTTAGTGATCTTTCTCCTTTGGAGAATTTTTCTAAAGTTGTAGACAATTGTTAGACTTGTGACTTGAGGGATTCATTTTCATTCAATAACAAAGTGCACTTTTTAATAGAATTTTCTCTCCTAGTATTTTCACTTTCCTTAAAAATTAGAATTTCATTTTCAAGCGATTTAATTTTAGTTTTTGATTTTTTTTATTTCCACTTCTAATGATGGACACTTATCACACTTAGGGTTCTTATTTCTATAGTTTTGAACCAATTGATCAAGTTGCATATTTAGTTCTATCAAGCTATCTTTTTGTGATTCAATTTTAGCGTACTTTTCCCTAAGTCTTTCAAAACAGCCATTTACTTCATGAAAATATATAAGTAATTGCGAGTGAGTAAGTTTTGATACCTCGCTTGGCTCGTCATCATCATTGTCGCTTGTTTCTCCTAAACAACACAGATTTGCTTTTTCACTCTCATTGCCAGTGCTTTCATCATTATCTTCATCACTTTCATCCCAAGTTGCTACAAAACTTCCCCTTTTTGGTTTCTTTCCTTTGCTGAATCAATTTTGAGGACAATTTGGCTTGATATGACCAGGTTTATTACACTTGTGACAAATAATCTCCTACTTTTCTGAGTTGTCTAGAACTTTGACGAATCTGCTCTTCAGTTGTTGATTTAGGGCAGGATTTCCATATTTGCGGTTCCACCTTTTGAATCTCTTTACTATCAGTGCCAGTTCAACTGTTCCTTCATCATCACCATCATCATCTTCACTTTCTATTGTTCCTTTGAGATCTATTGATTTCTTATGTGTATCTCCTCCTTCACATTCTTCTTGAATTTGATTTCTAGCTCATAAGTGGTGAGGTTTCCGTTGAGTTCTTCAAATTTAACCTGTTTTAGATTCTTTGATTCTTGGATGGCAGTCACCTTTGCTTCAAAATTTCGTGGAAGGATTATGAGGATCTTTTGGACTATTTACATTTCTGTGTATGGTCTTCCTAGGGATTTTGATTTGTATACAAGATTAGAAAGTCGTCCATACATTTCTTTGACACTTTCATCTTTTGCCATTGTGAAGTTCTCGTACTCGCAACTAAGCATGGCAAGGCAAGATTCTTTAACCTAGGAGGTTCCATCATGAGTCACTTCAAGCGTGTTCCAGATTTTCTGCCCGGTTAGATAATGCGAGACAGGATTAAATTCAATTTGATCTAATGAGCAAATAATAGAATTCATAGCTTTAGCGTTAGCAGTTTGTAGTTTATTTTCAAGATTTGTCCATTGATCCATAGGTTTTTCAACTTCTTGATTACCAACCATTACTGTTGGTGTGCTATATCCTGTTTCAACAATATGCCATGCATCTATGGTTTTCAAAAAAAATTCATTCTAATTTTCCAATATGCATATTCACCATTGAATATGGGTGGTCTATCTATGGACTGACCTTCAGCAAAAGCATTATTAAAAGAAGCCATTGAAAGAAAAAATCAATTTTTTTAATTGAAAATGGTTTTTGTTCCTAGCTCCGATACCACTTGTAGGATCGTTTTCAACCTAGAGGGGGTGAATAGGGTCTACTAAAATTTCATGAGGAAATAAAAATAGAAATAGATAGTAATGCAGTAAAGATCACACACAGTTTTACCCAGCTTCGGCAAAAACCTGCGTACGTGCTGCCCCCAAGGTTTCTACTAGAAATTAAGTAATTAGACGCTTACAACGACACGTAAACTTGCGATACCCACTAACTTGATTACGCTAACTCTAAGCTCAAAACCCTACCACAACTCAGCCACTGAGTTATGAATTCTCAAACTACGCCCCGTAGTTTGTACCTAGTTACACAACTAGAAATTTACCAAATTCAAAAGAGAAAATTACAAATAAAACTAAAAAAACCCTATTTTAAAATTAAGCCTAATACAAAAAAAATCAGCCCAAGTACTAAATAATTAAATGAAGACAGTCTCCCCTTATTTTAGTTTGTGAACTTCTTTGGCCGATTCCTTTTGTCCTTCTTCTGAAATTAGGGTTCCTTCTGGATTGAAATGCCGATTCCAATTGATCAAATGAAGTGATGGTTTCGCCTTGGTTTGCTTCGTCAATCGGTCGCCTAGCTTTGATTCCACTCGGTCGCTTCAATTAGTCGAGTTGGATTGATTTGGTATGAACTCTCTGATTTCTGTTTTTGATTTTATGCATTGTACTCGAATTTGATTCGAGTTATAAATTGGTTCATGATTTATTTCAAGGCTTGCTCTCTGGTTTTGCTTGTACTCGAATTGATGTATTTTGCCGATGATGAAATTGGGTTTAAATAGGGATAAAATCCCAAAATTTTCGTTCCGTATATTTTGATTTGGATTCTTCATGATTTTATTACTTGCGTTGATTTCTGATCGAACGATCGTGTGATTTCTGACTTGTTCATTGATCGAATATATTTCTGATATATTCGAATTTGCTTAAATGTAGTTGAATCAGTTCCGTTCTTTTCTCCTACGACATATTCATCGTTTGCTAACTTATTCACCATGATTTGCTGTTCCATTTTCTGTAATACGATTCCTTATGACCTCTGATTGAATTTCTGATATATTTCAAATATATTTCCCGGTTTGACATGTTCAAAACTGCTGAATTTTGTCCAACTTTTCTATGTTGATGCTTGAACTATTTTGCACTTGACTGATCACATTAATTTCAAACTCTGAAAGGATGAATTCAAAATTTTCACTTGCACTACACTAGAATCCTCATTTCGCAACGGATTTCAGCCGTTGCAAAATCATTTTGCAACGGCTATGAGCCGTTGCGAAATGGGCAGTGGTAAAAATTTCGCAACGGCTCAAATCTGTTGCGAAATATACTTTTTGCAACGGCTAAAGGCCATTGCAAAATATACTTTAGCAACGGCTTAAAGCCGTTCCGGAATTAATTTTGCAACGGCTTAAAGCAGTTGCTAAATATAGATGTATAACTGATGTCTTAAATACTAGCAACGGCTTTAACCCGTTGCGAATTAATATTTTATTTTTTAAAAAACATATTTGAAATTTTTCTCTGCCCCAACGACAGCCATTTCATTATCATAATTAATACAACAAATTGCAAATTTAACAGTATCACAGAAGAAAGATTATTAAACCAAATATTTTTCATAGATTAAACACAAAAACCAAACATAACAACCGTTTGAATTATAATGGTCAACATCAACACATACCACAATATAATTCAACAAGTATACATAACATACGTAGTACAACAACGGCATCATTACATAATACTACAACATACAGTACATAACGTCTTCCTCCAATCGTCTAACGCTTATTGGAGACTGGAATATTGACATAAAATACTTAGTTAGAATATCCTGCAAACACTGGTATATCTAGTAGCAGTATATCCTGCAAACACAAAATCAAATAATGTATTAGAATATCAACTAGCATATAGAAATTTGGATAAGAAAATTTATTAACTAGCATACAGTAATTTAGTGCAAGAACGAAGAGTGTGTTCATGAAAAAAGTTAATAATGAGCACAACAATAAGGTTAGGGAGTAAATGCATTGTTGTTGATGGTTGCTAGTGGAGTACAATTTGCTTTGAAAATATCTAATTCAGACTCTAATATTCACCAACCGTGTGGAAGATAACCTTACTACTGCAGCACTGTCTCGCCATTCCCTAAAATTGCAGCTACAATATTCCATCAATAGACTCCAGTAACCTAAATCGAACTACTACCACTTCAGACCATCTCCCCGAAACCACTCCGCTTCCAACAACTCAAACTACCAACTTCACCATCATACTTGTATTCAGTTTATATAATAGACTGATTTTTATTACTTCACTGATTTTTTTAGTTGTGTTTCTGGTTCCTGACCCTAAAACATGAAACCGGGATTCGCCGTACTTATATCATGTTGTCTCAGTTACCTGTATTAAGTTGTTTTAGTAGCATGTTCTTAATTTATATATGTTCCTGTACATATTCTTATGTAAATTATGTACAGGTTTCAAATAAGGAAATTAAATGTGATGTAACTGTTTTATGGCATTAACGAATATAGGAAATTTATGTAGTTACCATCGAAATCAACAACAAAATTGTTGGCACAATAGTTTCATTAGCATATTAAATCAAAGCTTGAAAGAAGGTTGTTCGATCAAATTTCTTATCAACTCATATTGAACCGACCAAGTTAATGCTTAGAGCACTAATGTCAATAATAGTTGACACACTAGCATGAATAAATATTTTTATGGTATTTTTCTTTTTAAAGAATGACGATAAATTATATAGAATTCATAAAAGATAATTGTTACCACTTACAAGTTTACTATAAATAATGAGAAAAATAGCCTTTGACTTTTATTTTTATTCCATAACATATGATACTGAATATAAAACTGAAGTTAAAATTAAAATATGTTCGTTAGTAAAATACTACTCTTATTTTATATTACCGTCGACCTCTTAAATAATATGTAAAAATCGAATATGACAGGCTACAGGACACAAGCAAAAGAAGATCTACACAGAGACGGTTAATACAAACTAGACCATTACTTTAAACTAATGGCAGCTGAAGATGACGTAGGTATCAATGTCTTTACACTTTGGGACCAACTAACATCATTTTAGTCCCCTTCATTTCAGAACCCTCGTAGTTTTAATGTTTTCAGTCCCAAATGTGTTATTATTTCATTTGTATTCAACTTTTGTGAAACCAAAGAACCAATTAAACTTTGTAGAATCTGAACCGAACAAACAATTAAACTCCAGATCACTGTATTAATACACGAGCTTATCAAAAAATCACTAACTTCAACTAACCTTAACCCCCACCAAAAAGATTGATTAATTACTAATGCAAGCTCATCATCTAACGTCCACCTACACTAACATTGAATTAATTTTGTAAATATTGTTAGTGTGCGATTTTATTTAAAATATAAGTAATAATAATGATTTTTAAGAATAATTATTTGGATGGGTATACATATTTTTCACTAATACACAATGGGTTGAATTCCAGTAATGAGTTTAAAACATACAATGCGCTCAAGTAGGACTTGGGTTATGATAATAGCAACCGATCTTCGATATTTTTAGCTACCTAAAACAAATAATGAATTATTAAGAAATTGGCAATTAAGTCCTAACCCAAAGCTTCATGATCACAATGAGGATTTCATAAAGCTTACACTATAAATAAATTAACATAAATGAAGTTTATTTGTGTGCCAAGACCACCTTTTTTGAAAATAGGAGTTAAGTAGATACTGGATTAAGTTATAGATTCAGCAATTTTTGTTAAATCCACACATACAAACTTTGAAGTTTATTATCGACAATCAATGTCAATAAACAACTTTTGATGCAGATGTTAGTACCTCAAAAGTAACTAAGATACTATAGAGTTGATTGGAAGGAAGTGCAATGGGATTTCATTGTAAATATTCAACCATCATTCGTCCATGTTTGTTAACATTTTAGTTGAAATATCGATGGATCATAGATTGCACATTTAAAATTAGATCTGATATTAACTGAACAGCCATGATATCGTTTTGTATAATGCACATTTCAAATGATAAAAGTTAAGCCCGTTGCTTATCAAACAAAAAAGGGGAGGATAATTTCATTCATGGCAAACAATCTGAAATTTGTTTATAGTAAACATGGATTAAATAATTATCTTTATTTAAATATTAAGCTCATACTAAACATAAAAATCAAGTGGATGAAAATATAGATCATGTGGATATATAAAAGTTGACATAATTTTAGAATGAATGATCTGAAGAACAACCTAGGTTATGGATTCTTCTCCAACCGGTAGAAGTGCGATCCAATGCAACTTACAATACTTGAAAGTCATAGTATAAACCAACAAAATGAACAGAATAAATTAAAAGTCACTACAACTGCAGATTCTGCATTACCTTTAAGTTCAGCCTCCTTCGGTTGCCTGTGATCTCTATTTGTCTGTAATGTTTCTAACTGTCTGCAATTTTCCAAAAAAATAATAATAACTATTATCGATTGATAATGAAAAGCTTTTAATAAGTTAAAGAATTGCATAAATTGACTTATGACTTGTAGTACTCAGGCTATCAAAACTAGATTGTGGACAAAATTTATTAGTTCTATGAGGTAATTAGCTAAGCTTGGCATCTTAATTATTAGATAAATCCCAAATAATAATATCTAAATATAAATATTCCGAACTTACGCATTCACAACTATTTCAGAGCCAAGGGAAATATACAACTATCATTTCACACTTAGAAAACGTTGTCTTAATTTCTCTGTCTTCCTAGATTTGGCTTTAATTAAAAGTCATATTCTAACTAGTGTATGCAGGCACTTACCTATGAATATTATGGATTATAATAAACAGGAATGGGATATGGTTAATCAACGGAACCAACAAGTATATTAACGTAGGTAAAAAAAATCAAATTAGACCCTTAAGATATTTATAAAAATCAAAATTGTATAATTCAAGCATGATCTATTAGGATGTTCATCTTTGCCAGGTTAGAAAGTCAAAAGTCGGGAGTGATTTGAACACTTCCAAATAGCAGCAGGGTGACCTAGCAAACACTGAACAACTAGGCAATAACTTGTGGTGACAACTCCTCGAACCCTAACACCAACAACCACGACGACAACTCCTCGAATCTCAACCCAATCCAATTTAACATTGAAATAAAAATAAAAATAGTACCTGATATTTAGATCTGAGGTTTGACAGCTCGAAGAAAATAAATTTTGAAAGAAGTGCCTGCCAGAGGACGGAAATCTTTGTCAAGGAGATGGAATATGAAAGAATGGATTGTTGATGAGGACGGAAGCCTTACCGTTGGTTTCACGTTGCCGCAGCCGATGATGATTTGCAGTCGACGATGACGATTTGTAGTCGCTCAATCGAACAGCTGGAAATGGGGGCGATTAACTAGGGCAAAGAGGAGAGGGAAATGAAATTAAAAGGACGTTACTTTTGGGAACGGGGGGTTGTGAAAAAAACCCGGCAGCTACACAACGGCTTTGAGCCGTTGCAAGATTACAATGGTCCATAGCCGTTCTTGAATCATTTACAACGACTGTGAGCCGTTGCTATTTAGCAACGGCTCTGAACCGTTGCTATTTTTTCGCATGGATGTGTTGCAAAACTGACAATATGGTGTAGTGTTGAGTTACCTACTGTTGAATTTTTGAGCCTCTATGTGCACATTTTTGTTTGTCTTATCTGTGCATGCTTGAATTTCCATTGGTATATTGCCTTATTGATTTGTTTACTGCAACTGCATTTGTATACATGCACTGAATCCATCTACCTTGAGTCCAGACTTTTCTGTGCACTTGACATTCTCTTACCTCGTGAGCATGTTTCTGGGAACTGAACTGATGCATGTTTACTTGTTTGATTTCCACTATATATATGTATACATGTGTGTACACATATGTATATATGTATGTTGTTTGTTGGTTGTCCAGTGATGATGAACTCTATTCATGTTGTATCTTGCTTGATGTTCTTACTTGATTGCTTTGTACTGACATGATGTCTCCTTGTCTATACATACATACATATATATATATATATATATGTATATATGTGTGTGATCTGATGCTAAACTTTGTACATGTGCACTTATATTCTCTGGCCTCAATTATGTGCGTTCATGCCTTGAAGTCTCCTCTGTTTCATGTTTATAGAACTAGTGCACCACTTTGTACATATGCACTGCCCTAGCCTGGTTGCAGCCCTTGTGTTCATGCGTGAAAGCTTGCATATTGAATGCCTGAATGCATATCCATATTCATATTTACTGACCATTGCTGTGTTGTTGTGATTTGAAGTCTGGTTCGGTTTCATGTTGATTTGCTTTGCATTTGTAGTCTAGTTCAATTTGAAGTCTTGTTGCACTTAAAGTCTGGTCTGTTCTTGCCTTTGTCCTTTGTACATGTCTGGTGGTCTGCACTAATTTTCTGGCCATAAATTCTATTTTGTTTTGTTCGAGTCATTTCACTGATCTGGTCTTGTTACCCTTGCATTGGTTCAAGTTAAATTGCCCCAGTGCAATGTGCATACTTGCTGTCATGTTGCACTTGGTTGGTCTGCATTGTGCTTGTTAAACTTACTGGCTTGATTGTTATTCTTGTTTTGTAGTGCTTGTTGCTGGGTTGAGTATGTTTGTGTGTCACCATGTATATACATATGTATGTATATATGTGTGTGATTGTTGTGCCTATGCTCTGTCCACTTCGAGTGCTTGCTTCCGGACTTTGTTGCATGCTTTGATTTTCATGTGTACATTTTGTTGAGTTGCAGTCATGTTAGTTGTTTTTGCGTTTTCACTTGAGTTGAATCCAGTCTAGGCTTGGTTTTGACCTTGTTTTCACATGTCCCTGCTATTTTAACAAGCAAGTGTATATTAGTGTGCATGACCTTATGGCATGTACAGTGATACACTGTGCATGTCACAAGTTGTTCATGGATGAATTAGAAAAATGATGACGAACAACCAAAATAACTGAGGCAAACAATATTTTCAAACACACACTTCATTGTGTACTGCAAAATATTTCTTTTTCAATTTTACTGCATCGGTGTTTATTTTGCAGATAGTTCAAATACTGGATACAGGTTGGAACAGAGTTGAAGATCAAATATGAGTGATGAGTGAATTATGTAGTGAGGTAAAATTGTAAAGTGAAAATTATGTTGTAATTGAAGTTGTATTGTAGTTGAAAATGTGTAAATGTAGTGAAAGCTCAAATTTATACTATTTGAATTTGTAATAAAATATTTGTTTGAATAAAATATTTGTTTAAATAAGAATTCCGAGTTATTTATTTTATTCAACAAATATTTATTTATTTATGTGGAAAAAGTAAAATAGTACAATAACAAATACATTTAAACGAATATATATATATATATATATGTTTATTATCATCAAACAAAAATTATACACTATTATATTCTACACATTTCGCTTACCACTTAGCCTACATGGGTTCAAGTGACAAACATAGTTTGCCAAAGTTTTGACCACACAATCTCAAATCATATTTTGCCTTTCATCACCGTAGTAATTTCGCTTACCACTTAGCCTAGATGGCTTCAAATGACAAGCGTTGTTTCAAACATTTTGACCTCATGGTCCCAAATCAGATTTTGCCTTTCGGCACCGAAAAAATTTCGCTTACCATTTAGCCTAGATGGCTTCAAGTGAAAAGCATAGTTTCAAACATTTTGACATCACGG
The DNA here is from genome assembly GCA_030737815.1 of Allium fistulosum. NCBI lineage: Eukaryota > Viridiplantae > Streptophyta > Magnoliopsida > Asparagales > Amaryllidaceae > Allium > Allium fistulosum. The sequence continues at coordinate 984,797,927 of CM060905.1, forward strand.
TCCCAAATTAGATTTTGCCTTTTGGCACCAAACAGTTTCACTTATCACCTAGCCTAAATGGTTTCCATTGACGAAAATGATTTTAAAGTTTTTGACCTTAAGTTCAATTCAAAATTTCACCCTTCGGTTTTTAAAACTCTCTAGATAAGATTAGATCTTTATAAATTGTCAAAGTGAAGCAATACTCACAAAAGTTCCCAGAATACTACTTTGTCTGAAATCTTATGATCAACTTTATGATGGGAACGGAACAAACAAGCCCAAGGACAAAGCATAATATGAAACCATTCTTTTCGAAGTCCACCTCATACCAACCGCATGAGGTGAACGTTGGGGGCATGTCTTACACCATAATTTCCACAAAGTACAAATTACAACCATTTGGAAAGAAAGTTCCTTGACATGTAATTTCAAAACCCATTATTTAGTTCCCAACGAGAGCTTAAACATCGGACTTAGTATCCGAGAGCACATAGTTCTAAAGCATGAGTCAAGGTATCGGTCGAGACCAAGATCACCGTTCGGCTGAAATAAGAAGCTTTATCAAGGGCAACAGCTTTCGAAACCAAAAGCAATCCAACAAGTATCAACAATCAACGGCTTAGATAGCTCAGATCGAGATCAACGGTTAGGACAAATGGAAGATATCCAAGAAGATATATATACAAGCGTCACATCAGCAATCCATGTCAAAATACACTCAACCAGATGATGACAAACATTCAAATCTAAGCTGCACATAGCAAGCCATGTCATCAATCCCAAAGAGAAGGCTCTCCACCGATGGTGTTACGTCATATTGGCTATAAATAGGCGGCAATCCCAAGGCACAAGGGATCTTTTTGGCGCAAAAAGAACTTATATAAATCATATAGTACTTTCCTATATTATAGCTCTATTCAAAAACTCAATAATGGGGGAAATGCTTAGATTCAATGTAATAAGCCTCTCGGCTATACAAGGGTAACTAAATAAGGAAAGGACGGTAGACGTAGGGACTTTCGGCCAAAACCACTATAAAATTCTCGGTGTTATTTACCTTCTAGACTTTATCTTCTTTTTGTTTACCGTCACAACTCTATAGTTCAACCTTCCATTACTCCAACTTAATTACATCAGGTCTCGGTAACCCCATACTTAGGACCTATAACTCAACTGACTTTGGGAGATATACCTTTGGCCTCGGGGTGTTGGTGTAGATGAAATTCTGTACTAACAGAAATCGTTTTATAAAATGATTTCCCAAAATATTTTTTCCATTTTAAATCAATTAAAAATTACTTTGGAGAAAGCTTATTTTTATTTTAAAATTTCAGACCATAAAAATCCCTCTAAAGTAGAAAACTTTTATCTTAAAACATTTATGGAAGCTGGTAATTGTTTGTATAAAAAATATTTTTAAATGCTTGTTTTAAAATTCCTTTGCATAACAAACCTTCTGCCCATTGTCTTGATTCCCCAATTGTACCCACCAAGTCTTTAGTCATCAAAATCATCCAATCACTATTAATTCATATTTAAGGAACATCTTCACATCTCTTAGTCAATTCGAATGTCCAGTGTTCCTCGGTTTAGAAAACTATGCCATCTCATTATGACTAAACTAAATATGTCTCTTATCACCTACTAGTTTCTCTAATGTACCCCTTCTAAAAGTCAACATTGGATAACTACTTTATCGTAAAGTTATAATACATAGCAAACAAACGAACAACAAATAACAAACAAACTAATTATAGTAAACATACAATCAACAATAACCAATTAAGCAAAAGAGATTAATCCAGGCAAAAATGACATGAGAACATCATAATATAAACAAAAAGTAGTTACCCAATGTAAAGCAAACAAACAAGGTACATAATACAAGCATTGTAAAACAATCAAATAATTAAAATCAATCAAACAAGGTATATAATACATACATGAGCACATCATAAATCAATCAAACAAACAATTAGATAAACAAATAATTAAAATCAATCATTGTAAAATAAACAAGCAACAACATAGTAAAAGCATAAGAAATTAATTTAAATAAGCACATCATAAATTAATAAGAAGACATATGTAAATAAGCAGCTAAGTTTCCTTAATTGTGAATAATTTGACAAACAACAATGCAATACAAACAATTCAACCAAAGCAAGCCAACAAAAGCATAAAGTCGCCATCCCATATATTGAAATGGGAAGTCTCACATTCCCTCCTTCTCCCAAAAAGGGAATAATTAGACATCCCTATAACTCTTTAGGAAAAATCACACATAATAGTCATAAATGTATCATCGTTATAGTGGGTGTTGGGTAACTCAGAACTCATCCTGCCATATCATCTTACACCCTATATTATAAAGTCTAGTTTTGCAATTCTCATTTAAAATTTTCAAACAAAATATCGTTTCAACATAATAACTTTCAACAAACATCTTCTTAGTTTGCTATTTAATTAAATATTTTAACTCGAAATCAAATCATCCCATCTTAGTAAAATATTTTCTTAAGGTATTGTAAAACAGGACACTTTATAATATAAATTTTTGAAAATGGATTCTTTATTAATGACATATAAGAACCAAATAGAGAGTCCGCCTCCGTAAAAAACCTTATCAGAGTAGTAAGGAAAAAGAGTGTGACACCCTCTATAATACAACTCATGTATAGTAATAAATCACCATACCAATATACATACAAAAATAAAACAAAATTATAGCAGCCAACAGCATCGAACACCCCATCTACCCGAACAAAGAACTACCCGAACTGGCCCATTAACAGATATTAAACCTCAAAAGCAAGCAACTCATTCATCCAGGGTCGTCCAGTTCAATACCCCAACGTCTTAAAACCTCTTTCTCTTCTCTTGTCGCTTTCTTATGGCGGCTGTGAAATTGCAGGCGAACATCGATTTCAATAAGTTTAAATCTCAGGTTCACAAAGCACGTCTTCCTCTCCATTCGTCTTCGATTTGTCTCCAGACATAAATGATATAACAACGTCGCAGTTCCAGTGAAAGCCATATCTTGTAAAATAGATGATGTTGTAAATCGGTTGACAAGGTCGGCCACTTTCTGCTGAAGGATGCAGCTGGACTCTAGAGGCAAATCGAGCTTTTCCATCAAGCAATTCCATAGATAAGTACTATACTCACAATAGAAAATAAGTGATTATGACTTTCGTTCTGAGGTTTATAAAACCCACAAAGCACATCTAGATCCAAACCCCAGTTACGAGCAGTAGGCTTATGCCAAATCAGTTTAAATTCTATGTTAGTTTCTGAATGTTGTCGAACACTATCCCACACCTTTGAGAACTTGAATTTGTTACTATGTAGTGCCTATCAATAATCTATTGTCTAAGTAGTAGATAAGTTAACGTGGTTAATAACTGAAGCTACCTCTTTAGTCTCTGCTAATAGTTGTGGCTGCAACTTGTTATCCCTGATTATACTACTGACTATGTAATGAGAACTCCCACAGAAGTACACTCTGCTCCACCCAATTAGGTCCACCAGTGACTTATGGTTTATCTAAGGATCAAACCACAAGGAGGTGTCTTCCCGCATTCACCACTAATCTATTCATAATCTTACAAGATATGCCAAGATGACGTAGAAAAACTTTCATAGTACAAGATTGATTATTCTTAATAGGCATCACCCAGAAGTTTGCTATTGTTACATATTTGGCCTTCATCCACTTGCTCCATAAACAATCATTAGTAAGAAAATTCCATAGAAGTTTAATTCTTGCTTTGGTGTCTAAGTCAAAAAAAATGCGTAAGCCAGCGCCTCCTTCCAGTTTTGGTTTACATAGAGGATCCCATGATATTCTATGTAACTACACACTCCGAAAAAAGTCTACACACATAATTAACTTTTTAACAACTGATAATGGTAGATGATAAATCAGTATCCAATACATAATAATGGGAGTAATTATGCTATGAATTAATTCTGCTCTTCCCGCTGTTGTAAGTAACTGGCTATCCCATCCTTCTAATTTACTGCTTATCCTGCTTAGCAGGGGTGTACAGTGAGCAGCATGGATGTAATCAGAGGTCAAAGGGACTCCGAGGTACTTACAAAATACATTTTCAATAATATTTAATATGTGACAGATTTCCTGCTTTCTATTTGCTCCTTTACTAAATAAAATTTGCGACTTTGTTTGATTTATTTTCAAACCCACGGTATCTTCTAAAATATCAAATAATTTGTTCATATAGCATTATCTGTTGTAGTTGATAAAAATATCATAATGTCATCCGCATACAATAAGTGAGTTATACCAGGCTTCATAGAGGATATAGGTTGTAACTGACCAATTATTTCACCTTCCTCCATTAAAATAGAAAAGAACTCCATTGCCACATATAATAAATAGGGTGATAGAGGGTCACGTTGTCGCAGGCCTCTATTAGAAGTTATAAAACCTTATGGTCTACCGTCCACCATTTGAAAAAGTAGGAGTAGCAATGCATTCATATATAAGCTCGATAATCGATGTAGGGAATCCCACAATATGTAGCATATGGCAGACAAATTCACGATTAACCATATCATAGGCCTTTTGTAAGTTGATTTTGATACATACCTTGCCTTTGCCTTTCTTAGAGAAATATCTCACTAGCTCGTGTACTAATAACATTCTCAATATATATATTTTCTTCATAACATATTTCCAAATATATTCTCAACAAAATGATTATCAAATTAGGTCTTTTCAACCAAAACTCTTTACTTAAGAATGCTTTTTTTTTCAAACATCATTTTTCAAAGAGTACCCATTGAGTGAAAAACCTTACAACCAAAACTAATTTTCAAAACAAAGTTTTCTGAAATCAAAAATACTTCTTTGATAAAACTTTCCACTCAAATAAATATTTTATTACATTTTTACTTAAAAAGATACTTCCATCAATTATTTCTAAATATTTCAACCGACAATATAATTCTCAAATAAAAATATTTCCATAATATTATTTTTAAATTTCTTATTTTGAGAAAATAATTTCTTCAAAATAAAATATAATTTTGTGGAAATAATCTCCATGTAATAAATCTTCTCTAACTAATATAATATTCATTTTAAAGAATGTCTCAACAAAATATTCTTTTCTTTTAAAATAAGGGTTCTCATTAAATATTCTCTAATGAGATACTTTTAAAAGAACGATTTAAATTCTATACTATTATCAAAATAGTTTTCTCCTCTTCAAAACATTGTCTTAAATAAACATTCCTCAAACCTTATAGTATATACGTTAGAATATCCTTTTAACAAAAATATTTCTTTCCAAAATACCTCTCAACAAAATGTTTTTGTAAAGAATTCTAAATCATAATGAGGTTAAAAATTACCTTTGTCAAAGGATGTTCCCTAATTAAAAAACTAACTAAAATATTCCTTAAAATATTCTATCCAAAATATATATTTTAAATTGAACATCCTTTTATAAAAATATCTTCAAATAAAATATTTATTAATAAAATTTCTCTTTTATAAAGAAAAATCTTCTACATGTAACAAAACATTTTTAAATCATAATACTATTATAGAAATGCACCCTAAAGGAAGTTTTTAAACAACTAGAGCTTTCTGCAACAATGTTTCTTTAATGACTGAAATAAACTTCTCATATCTAATTAAAATACCTTTTTACTAAAAGTAGTTTTAAATAAAATATTTTTACTATGCTCGCATTTTCTTCTCGAAAATACCTTCATAAATTATTTTATTTCTAAATTAAATACTTTATTTCTATTAGAGTTGTCAATGGATACTCGAAAAACCTGAAATCTGTTCGCATCCGCATCCGGAAAGCGGATAAATATCCGATATCCGAAAAAACGGATGTGGATGCGGATATGAAGACATCCGCATCCGAAAATTGTCTGTCCGGTATTTTTCAAGATTATAGTTTAAATTATGTGTATTCTAGTACAATGAAAGATATTTATTTATGGCTTTATTAAGTTAGAAGTTTATATTATACGCACTAAATGCTTATTAACTGCTCAAAATTATTTATTAACATTATATTTGTTTATTTTTAACACTTTTATAATTAGTGGAATTGGAAAAGGTTCATGTTAAACAAAAAATTTCCATTTATATTTCTTGATTTATCGGTCGTTAGCGGATAGAATAATTATCTGATATCCGTCCGTTTCTACGGACGCGGATGTCCGATATCCGAAAATAATTTTGAATGTGGATGCGGATTGACACTATCCACATCCGAAAGTATCCGTTGATAGGCCTAATTCCTATCAAAAAATTTAACAAACCACTTCGAGGTCCAAAAATAATCATTTTTCCCTTTCAAATAAAATATCTTTAAATCAGAAGTGTATATTTTATAAATTTTCCTAACAAAAGTTATTCACTTTAAAAATAAGAAATGATTCCATAGGTCAGGTTTTAATTATATTTTAACATCGGGTATGTGTCAGTTGGGTTATAACTAATACTTAACCCCTCCTATAAGTGTTCATCCTACCCCACTCCTACTTTATTTATCTTCCATCATCATAAATAAACATCAATTTAGGGTGAGATAATGACGGTTAACAAACAACCTATATACACAAAGCATACAATTGACAATAAAAATGCTCACTGGCTATATATTTTAACCAGACATAAGCTGTAACCCAATATAACATAATGATTAAACATACCCAAGGCTCGAGGAACCGTTAAACCTAAGCACTAATACCAAGTATGACGACCCACTATTTTTGACATCTAAAATCAATTATAAACGACATCAAAATATGCTTACGACTAATTTTGGATATTAAAAGCAGTGGGCTATGGATAGATAAAAATTAAATAAATTATAAAACAATAAATAAAAGGGAAACTTCATGGCGGAATTTAAACATTATCGTATACATATACATACTATCAGTTTAACAATCAAATGTTACTCGAATAAAATACACCACATAGTTCATACATTTTATTACATCAACTATTAAACAACATGTTTATAATTATAATGCAAGCTATATACTGATCTCATGTAAATAAGACTCCTCCTAGACACTTTGCTCCTTTCTTTGCTTTCACTTGTAAGCCTACAAATACACATATACATAGAGCAAAATAAAATGGTTTCAACTATGTTTGGACTGTGGCTAACTCTATACACCCCAGGCCAAGCTAAGGGATGTAGTGGCTATTGCATAGGAAAAGACTGCCTACATACCCCTTTTTAGGGGATCAAGTCCATGTAGCTCTATTTTCTACTCTTCTCCCACATCCAAATACTTGTTAGTACATTGTAACAATATCATCTATGCAACCATTGTGACCATCACAAACAATGCAGTCAGTGTAATCAATACAACCAATGCAGCCATTGCAACCATCGTAACCAATGCAAATAGTAAAAGAAGAAAATAGTATTCCTACCCATCCATCTCAACAAATCATCATATGGGATGATGATGATGATGATGATGATGATGATAATAATAATAATAATAATAGCACACAGCTATTAATCATCAACAACATTTAATGTCAATACCACTCATCAAACAAGAAGATAACAGCACAAATACACTTACATGCATACCAGTCATTCATTTTAGTAGCAGATCACCAATGTAAATATAAACCATCAACTGTGTGCTAATAACCCATAAAGTGACACTGATCAATTTTCAAATGTGTACTACTCCAATCAGCATTAGGACATAACATCCATCATCAAATACCATAATTAACTACTCATAAGCTAGCAGTAATAACGGTAAAATATTGCACACTCATAAAAATACGATACCATCATCAAACATCAAACATATGTGATAATTACAACTAATAATCAATCACACATTCTACAACCATCAAAATAATTTTTGCATCCATTATTCTCTTAAGTACGAAAATTGTTTTGTTACTGTTTATTATAAAATCATCTTTATTTATTCATCCTAAGATCAATAATAATCCTTTTTAAATGACATTATTATCATTTTACATCAAAATAATAATATACATTAAGATCCCTTTAATACTTTCCAAAACCAGTTTGTTACAATTTATTAAAAATACAACATTTTATTTTAAATCGTCAAAACTCCTTTATACTTCTTCTTATCTCAAAATACTAATTTTCCCAAAACCACATTTAAAGTCTAGTTCTATTTTATAAAATTCAGTTATTGGTTATGAATTTCCAAGAAATTCAAAAATAATAACCTTATTTAATTTCATATTTTAATTTTAGTAAGATTTGTTAAATCATTGTTATTTACAGTAATTATTTAAAATTAGTAAATAACATTTTCTATCATTTTTTTATTTAATTTTCTCATTGTTATTCATTTCATTTCAATTAATTATTTTCCAATTCAAATCAGCAATTAATTATAATCAGACACCCAAAAATAGTATAATCGATAATAATTATCCAATCAATGCATAATACATTCAAAATATTGTAATAATTAAACATTCATCCATAGAACATAATTTACATCAACAATTATGATTTTTCATCAATAGTTATATATTTTATAATTTAAATTTCAATTAATTAAATTAAATAATTCATACCAACATGTTTTTTCCAACAGTCTCCAAACTCAGCAATACCAGTGCCAAAACGTCCAAAATTTTAACATGAGTCCAATGGAAGAAACCATGTGAATTGGAGTACGTATGCAAAATTTATTCAAGTTATATGATTTTTGATAATATAATTAATTTATATTAACATAGAGGAAAAATGGTAATTAACTTACCTTCTCCATCCCCTTTGTTCTCTCGCCCAGGCATGCGAACCCTAACCCTTGCATCGGAAATCATTCACCAACCATCGCCATATCGTCGCTCCATCCTCCAATCAAACACCACTACCGAGCTCCATGTCGTAGCACCGTCGCAACCGACAAAAGCCGACCACCTGCGATGCTCCCCTTTACCTCTACGTGCGCAAGATCTGTGGCCACTTCTTGATCAAATTCCAATCACCTCGTTAAGCAATTGATCAATCCGACCATATGGATGAACTCCACTTGATGTCCCCTAAATGACTGTATCCTCTGATTGCCCTGTAGTTTCTGTTTCACCGTCGGATCACCAAGCCCTTAAACGGACAACCATGGATAAATTGTCAATTTCCAACCGCTCTGAATTTCATACCCAAAAACGAACTCTTATCACCTATTCCATTTGCTAAGAGCTTTCCAACGATATATAATTCAATAGAGTTTGGACACATTGAATTTTATTCACCTTTAAATAAATTTGCTAATCACCATTAGAAAGCAATTAAGTAAATTATGGATTAAGGAAGAAAACTGAAGATAGAGATGATGGCTAGGGTTTCATAGCCTCACTTATATAGGTTTTAGGCTGGGTTATGGACTGTGTATCCAGTTTGACCTGAAACAACTACGTATGTTGTTTAAAAATTGTAACGCCTCTAAATCGCAAACCGTATCTCCAAATATATCAAAATTATATATCAAATTGATCGGCTCGGAAATACCTCCATAATGGTTATAAGTACGACACCCAATTCACCCTTCTATTCAAATTTTATTTTTAATTACTTTAATATTAAATGAGTAAAATTTGCAAGTCATACATGTGCCCATGCCCAAAAAATTACCTAAGTCAAGAAATCTTACCCCTAATGCTCACCTTGGCTTACTCCAAGCATCTACTTGAATGATCCAAAGCCTGACTGGAAGCACCCCAGTTCACTTTATGCCCCTAGTTCTACTCGAAATTTCTACCTCCATAACCCAAAGCAAAGCTTTCCCCGACTTGAAGCACCCCACCACCATCATAATTTGGTCACTACGGACCATATTTCGATGATCATTGTTTGAGCCATCAAATCTACTCCAAACTACTTGCAATGTGTTTTGTAGCTTTAAACAATATCACATTCTAGCCGCATCACGTTTCGAACGTTTTTTACACCACTTTGAACCAAATGACGACCATATTCCTAACAACGCAAAACAACAAACAAACAAATCAAAATAATCAATACTACTACCATACATTACACATAACATCCAAGCAATACAAATAATCAATCCAAACACAATTTACGAGCATATATCACCCTAGCTCTGATTTTCTATAGAATCACAATATGGTTGGTAGTTGGTGTAAAACGAGTTAAAATACAAATATATCTTTTTAATCTCAATTTTAAACTACCACTAATGTTAGATCTAAGTTTTAAAAAATTTAAACTTTGAAACTCATTTTAAAAACCACAATTTAACCATATCAATAACTGTAGGATAGTGAGAGAAGTAATATCACTCACCTAGTACCAAATTACCCAAATTTCGAGGTAAATTAAAGACGAAACAAAAGATGAACGAAATCCAAGAATCTCCAAACAATAAATCTTCAAGATTCCCTTGCTAATCGTACTTTTAATCTACTAATTATGTTAATTACTTGATCAAAATGGTGGATCTAAGCCTAATTTCATGTTAATGACATTATAGGTAATTAGAAAAGAGAGAAACTGGTTAGAGGCTACTAGTGGAGGTTACTATTGGTCCTAATCCCCAATTGGGCCAATGGGCCACACTAATCACCCACTAATTACCTATTAGTCTGTTTAAAGTCAGTTGGAACTTCAAACAGCTATAACTCCAAAACGGTAGGTCCAAATTCTTATTATAACCGCTCTATGGAAAGAAAAACCATCATATATTCCCAATGGGAGTGGTTTTTGACCCAAATTTGGTTACAGTCAAAAGTTATAGGTCTTATAATATTTTCAACGTCAAAATCGTTAGATAAAAATTCGAAGGATAGAAACTGATACTAGTTAACTTTTTCCAAAGTTATAGAGTCATACAAACTCATATGGACTTAAAAATGATATCTAACGATCCTCTGATACGTAAAACATGGGCCATTACAACAGTAATCCAAGCATCCCCCAACAGAGAGAATAAGCAAAATGGTCCACAATAACCAATAGAATTGAAAAACTCGACCAAAAATCAAGAGTCCGACGCATATATAAAATTAATGATCATATACGTATGTATGTAGAAAAAATAAAACAAGAACGCGAAGTAAAACTGAATTAGAAATTTGACAATTGTAAAACATTAAGTAGGATATCTTCATTTGAAGTATCTATTAGATCGTTGTTTAAGGCCATATTATGTCTCCCACTATTATAGACGGATTTTACCTTCAAGATATCAATGCGACTTTTAACCTTTTTAAGAGAATCTTTGAATAAGACATTCTTGTCCAATTTGTATTCGAGGTTGGCAATCCTTTTACAAATGAATAGTACGATGACATAAATCAGGTTATCAATAGAAGTGTTAACGTTATTAAACATTCTTTGGTTTCTGTCAAACCATATATACCAATATGAAATGCCGAAGATGGTATCAAGTAAAGTTCAATGATCTTTAGCCCATTGGAATCTTAGATTGCTCCAGTAGTTGTCGTAGTTAATGTTAGTGTTGGTAATTTTTGTAGGATTTGGGCCGGTCAAAAATAGGTGGAACATGTAGATTTCGGAAAAAAAATCTCTATTTTGGATCTATTGGACCTATAAAGTCTAAAGGTTGAATAAGATCTAATCTAATTAAAATAAAATAAATTTTATTTTATTATTTTGATTTAATTAATTAACGAATTTAATTAAAAGGGTTGTATATAATTTATAAGTATACCATTATATACTTATTTGTGTATAATGTGTACGTGCAATGTATCATAGGGTGTAAATGGTCAAGTTTATATATAATAGGTACTGGGATTTTTATCTTCTATATGTACACTTATCTTACACACACACACGCACAATATATATATATATACCAAAAATGGGCACAACACTCGTCGAGTGTAATTGAAGAGATTAGAATGAAGAAGTAAAATGAAAAATGAGGCTAATCTAACAATCACACCAAGAAAATAAAGCAGCAACAGAAAGAAAGCAAGAATTTATAGTGGTTCGGCGTTATTGCCTACGTCCACTTTGAAGATTTTGATGTTTATTGATGATTAGAAACTGAGTTACAACAGTACAACATCTAACACTTGAAGTATAATGGAGTTCAACTCAAGCAGCAGCATAAAAGTCCCCTTTTAGTTGCAATGGAGGTGCTATTTACAGGTGTGGAGCTGGAAATATCTGCCTTAGATCTCGGAATACTCTTTCTCAGGCCGAGGTGGGCCCACACGATCGATCTGGAGTCATTTTGGATCGATCCTTGATCGATCCATGGTGAGTTCATATCGATCATAAACTACTCCAATTGAGCTGCGATCGATCATGGATGTCCCCTATGTGTTGTGCAACTTGCTGTGAAAATCTCATTGCATTTGGAGTTGTGGTTGTGGAGTTATTAATCGATCAAGGTTGCAAATATGTAGTGGCCGAATCCCACGTATCGATACCTTCGTATCGATCCCTTTGCATTGATGGCGTGGCATGCGCGTTTTGTGGAGATCCATGATTTGTGGATAGTGGTGAAACCGCTTCTTTCGAGTTGACTACTTCTTTCGTATCCATCTGATGCTTTGCTGTTCGAATCGATCTTGTACTCTGCTTATCCATCCATTGCTTCCTTTCCATATCGATGCCTTGCTTCCATCTTTGTATCGATTATAGGCCCTGCTCTTTGTATCGATCGAGTAGGTGATCGATACGAAAAGCGCAGTTGCTGGCTAAGTGAAGTGTGATCGATCTGGGAAGTGCCGAAGTCCATCATTATGAGTTTGAACCATATGGATACGAATGATGGATGTCGAGTGCTTGAGTTACGTTCATTTCGTATCGATGCTGATCGATACGAGATGATGGATATGAATGGTGGATACAAATGATGGATACGAGATTGGCATGTTTCTCATGGATCTTGATCGTCCCATAACTTGAGCATATGAACTTCGATTGACCTGAAATTGGAATGTTGCTTTGGATAGCTCTGCTTGTCATGTCATTTTGATTATGGCCCAATCCGGACTTGGACCAAGTTTGCCTATATCCATCGTGAAATTGCAGATAACTGATCTCCGGAGCAGATTGTCTTCAGTCTCCAGTCAAGTCCTTGGTATCTCGGCCTTGCCAAAAGGCGGGATAACATTTGCCCCCCAAAGTACGTCCTGTGTGAACATGACGTGCTTTGAAAAGCTACTACCTTCATTCTGAAAAGACTCTATCTGATTCGTTGAATAGTCACTATCCCTTCATGTAACAACCCGTGATTGCAATTACCAAATAATAAATTAAAATTTTGATTTTAATTTAATTGGAGCTATTAATGAATTTTTAATGTGGCTAATTTGTTCAAAAGTTAGTTATTTTGAATAAATTAATATTTTGGGCTTAAGTGTAAAATGGAGAATTTAATGGAAATTAATTAGGGTAAATGGAAATTTATAATATTTCAAAATTTTATATGTGTAAAATAGTGCAATATTTGAATTGGGAATTTAATTTACAATTTAATTGCAAAACAGTGATTTTGGGCGATTTTGACTAAAAGATGTTTTGGAATAATTAGGGGTTAAATTGTAAGTTGGCAAATATTGTGATGTAAAATTTTATAACTATAGCTAGATTATTTTGGTAACATATTTTAAAATTTTATGGGTAAATAATGTGTAGTTTGTATTTAGAGAAATTAGCTAACTTGAGATATAGAACATATTCCAAGTCCTAATGGGTATTAGGCCCACTAACCCACTTCCATTAGCCTATAAACCATCTTCTACCCATTTGTTTCAGCCAACATCTCATTCCATCAACCCTTAAACCCTAGAGCAAAACCTAATTAATGGCCTCCATTTGGTAGAAGATCCATTTTCCTCTCCACATAGCTAATCTAGGTTAATACAAGTTAAAAGGTAAAGCAATCCTTCTCTAATCACTCTCTAATCTTCATTCTAATTTCTGAAATTAATTTTTAATTCCTTTTTTTTTAGGTTTATTTTTGTTATGAAGCCTCTTGATCTCCTCTCTCTAGCTTTTGGAGTGCACATCAAGTGTTTGTGCATATTTTTCTTGCTTGGGAAAGAGGTAATATATGCTAGCTGAAATTATAATTAGTTTATTGCTGTTAGTAAATTAGGCATATCTCATTCATCTTAAATCGGAATTAAGATTTTCTTGATGTTCTGGAAATCTTATTCTGTAGGCTATAACTTTTTTGTTTTTAGCTTTGCCTAATTTTGTGGTTTGAATGGTCGAAATCACGTTTGTTTGTCGCTGACCTGACAACAAACTACAGGGTTGATAAAATAAAAACCTGAAATTGATTTGGCCATAAGTTACTCGTTTCTTATCCAAATCTAATAATTTTGGATTTTCTGGAAAGCATAGATTTAGGGCTAAAACTTTCATGTTTTGAGTTTCATGAAATTTCAAAGTTAATTTGGTCAAAACTGTGCATTCTTACTACTGTCCCGAGAGCACATTGACAGTGATATAGAATTTAGATCTGAGAATTGTTTTAGTCATAAAATTTTCATCCCCGATCGGAATTTGACGATCTTGGTCATTCCGGAAAGCTTAGAAACTAAGCTACAACTTTTATTTATTCATTTTGTCAGAATTGGAAGTTTACTATGCCAAAATTGCGATTTTTCATCTCTGGTCTGTTAGTGCATAACTATAGGCCTTAGTCTCTTTTCTCCCGTTGTTTTCAGTACAGAACCCCGACTTTGCGACGCCATTCCGGGCTCGTCCTTTGTCGGATTTCATCAATTTTGGTCTCATTGGAAAGCTAGAGTTCCGAACTCCATCTCTAGAAAGTTTGATTAGTATCTGAGTCCATCTGACTCTTCGAAATTGCTGTCGAAGAGGGACCCGGATCTCAGCCTGAAACAGTGTATTCACTGTTTCCGGGTCCGAATTTGGAGCGTCGCTGCGACTTCGTTTCAAGTCGGAATCGAGTAATTCTTTTTGCGTTCTGAAGTAGGAATGTCGAACTACGTTCCTACCAATTTTCATGCCATTCAAATTCAGTTTGCTGGTCCGAATAATTTTCCGAACTTGGGTTCGCGTCAGTTTTGGACTATTTTCCAACACTTAGAATATTTCAGTGATTTTCTGGTTTTATCGATTTCTTTGAGATTTGTCGCTGGATTTCGTACACGGGCCTTATAAAAAGGTTTTAAAAGGATTTTTCACTCCGAAATGGCTTTCGAAATTATTATATAATATTATTTTTAATTAATAAATTAATTACTCCATAATAGGGGAGTTTTCAAAGGCCGTTTTAAAGTGATTTCAAACCAATTATAAATCCGTTTTCCGTAATTATTTTCTATAATAAAATCCCACACTCACACTTTAGCACTTCGAGCGAAGTGGAAAGGTGCTTAAACGATTGGGAAAAACTCCGGCCTATGAAACCGTGTGTATTTCCTTTCCGGTTAATCCCCGACCTATTCGATTGATCGTTTTGGCCTTTCGGCCTAGTTTACCGATGACATGAGGTGAACTTTGTACTGTTTTCAGTGTGGAAGCTTACGATTGGTTAGTAAACCGTTTAGTGCGAACGTTGGGTATGAGACTCACGTTAACACTTTACGGGTTCCTTGCTAATAGTTCGTGACACATTCCTTTTATTACCTTTGGGATAGTGTCTTCGGACTGTCTCCCTTAGAGGTATCGTTTTGGCATCTCTACTTAGATGGCCGTTATACATCTCTACATAGATGTATCGTTTTTGGCATCTCTACATAGATGTATCGTTTTTAATCTCTACATAGATGTATCGTTTTTGGCATCTCTACTTAGATGGCATGTTATACATCTCTACTTAGATGTATCGTTTTTGACATCTCTACTTCGATGTTTTTGTTTTGGCATTTGTGCTTACGTTATGCCGATGATATGAGGCTTATTATACATCTCTACTTAGATGTTTTTGTTTTAGCATTTGTGCTTACATTATGCCGATGATATGAGGCTTATTATACATCTCTACTTAGATGTTTTGTTTTGACATTTGTGACTATGTTATGCCAATGAGACAAGGTTTGCTATACATCTCTACTTAGATGTTTATTTCTTCTCTATGTGAGAGTTTGTGGTCTATAGTACTATGTTATATATCGCCTCATTATCTATCATGTTTATCTTAGTTTATTAACTGATTGTTTAGCTAGCCTGACCCAAGTGTTTTTTTCGCTCGGGTCAGACCGAGTTGTTTCAGGTTAGGCCTCTGGACTTAGCTTTCTGTGCTTCCGCTTGGACATTATCTGCTATGCTGATAGATAGCTCTTTATATTTGTCCACTATTTTGATACTTTGATTATTCAGTCTCTTATGTACATATTTTTGACTCACTTGTGTGAGTGGTGGCTTTGTACCCACCTTATGATATATTTGGATCTGTATTGACGATGTATTATTCTGAGACTCTGTGCTGTTATGTGATACTGTTCTATGATGCTATTTCATTATGTTATTATGCTTTGTTCTGATAGATCTTTAGCCATTTTTAATTTCGTTATAAGTATTTATCGAATATGTCGAACCACCTGATTGAGAAAATTTTAAATAGATTCTACCTTTCGACGTATTCGGTAGATAGTTATAGCATAATTACATTTGGTTGCTCCTATTATACTCTATTCTCCGCATTAGCAGACGGAATCACCTCCGTGATTCTCTTTGCTAATGAGGGTCTTGGAGTGGGGCGTTACATCTTGGTATCAGAGCGAGGTTCAGAATTAAGCATAACAAACACAGAACAGACACGTAGTACAATACGTTATAATACGATCAAAATTGAACATATCCACCTTTAGATAAATAAGTTAGGAATATGTGTAGGAATCTATTATATTCCGTAATATTCCTTAATGAATTATCTATCTTTGAATCATGCTTAACTAAATCTTAACTTATCTTTCAGTATGGTTGGGAGAGGTAGGAACCTCCGTTCTGCTGATGCTGGACAGTCCAGCAACCCTCACCCAGAGGGCGTATACATGACCACGGACCAGATCATGGAGATGGTTCGTAACTCTCAGTCACACTCTGAGTCTCCTGCACCAGTTTCTGATGCACCACGCAAGTCTGCTTTTGCACGTCTATGTAGCAACTTTATTCATCTCGGAGGGAAGCCGTTCAGTGGCTTCGAGACTATTTTGGAGGTCCAGGCTTGGATCAGAGTTTGCGAGCGTAACTTTACTCGCATGGCTATCCCCGACCACGACAGAGTTCTTGTTGCTTCTAGCCATCTTGACGGTCGTGCCTTGGATTGGTACGAGCTACTTATATCCGAGACTGATGAGGCCTCACTCACTTGGGACCACTTCTGAGAGCGCTTCTTGCTCAAGTTTTTCCCCGAATCCGAGAAGATAGCCCTTGCACGCCGCTTTATTGACCTTAAGTAAGGGAAGGCCTCTGTTGCAGACTATTCATCATCTTTCGAGGCCCTGTCCAAGTATGGCCTCGAGTTCATTAGCTCTCCTTATAAGAAGAATCTCAAGTTTGTAGAAGGCCTGAAGAAATATTTGAAGAAACAGCTTATGCTCCAGCTTAAGCTCCCTTTTGATGAGCTAGTTGATGCAGCGCTTCACCTTGAAGCGGTTGAGCATGAGAGAGACAGTGATGGGGATGGTGAGGGCTCCAAAAATCCCAATCAGAAGCGGGGCCCATTTCAGAAGTCCAAGTCTTGGCATAAGAAGAAGAAGCCAGGCAGTTCTTCTTCTCAAACTCAGCCTCAGTCTATTGCTCAGCTTAGTGGAACACCTTCCATTCGGAAGTGTTTCAACTGTGGATCTATCGATCATATGTATAAAGAGTGTCCCAAGCCTCTTTTCTGCCGCTATTGTAAGAAGGAGGGTCATCTTAATTCCACTTGTCCCACTGCACCTCCTAGATCTGGCAAGCTTAATGCTGCCAAGGCTCCTACATCTTCAGCTCAGCCTCGAGGTACGCATCCTTCCGTTCTCGAAGGTTCTATTTTATTTCATGGTAGATCTTGTAGAGTTCTGTTTGATGCGGGTGCCTCTCACTCATTCGTATCAAAGGAACTAGTTGATACTTTATCTTTGGATGTTACTTGTTTGGTTTCTTCACTAAGGATTGTGAATCCCATCGGCGGATCCACGACATTTAGCTTGCTTTGTGAGGATATAGATATCGATCTTTGTGGATTTTATTTCCGTGCGAATCTGCATGTTATGGAGTATTTGGGCTTTGACATGATTCTTGGCATGGATTGGCTCGCTCAGTACGACGCCAAAATCATTTGTTTGGAGCGGATATTATTTCTTCCTCATCCTGACTCATCCGCTCCGTTAGCTATTGCTCTTTAGGATGTTGGGATTTCTGATATTACTTTATTTGCTCTGGATTCACAAGATGAGAATGTGGACATATCCCGTATTCCTGTTGTTCGGGATTTCCCCGATATATTCGAGCCAGTATCAGGCCTGCCGCCAAAGCGGGCCATTAAGTTCCGCATCGATCTCATTCCAGGCTCCCACCCAGTTGGGCGTCCTCCCACGAGGATGTCTACTAAAGAGAATGAGGAACTCAGGAAGCAGTTAGTAGAGCTTGAGGTGAAGCAGTTCATTCGGTCCAGTTCTTCGCCATGGGGTGCTGCTGTGGTCTTCGTTAAGAAGCTCTCTTAGGCTTTGCATTGACTATCGCAAGCTTAATGAGTTGACCATCAGAAATCGTTATCCATTGCCACGGATAGACGATATGTTTGATCAGTTGAGCGGTGCGAAGGTGTTTTCCCAGCTCGACCTTGCCACCGGATTTCATCAGCTCCGAGTTGCGGAAGATAGCATTCCTCTTACCGCTTTCCGCACTCGTTATGGTTCTTTTGAGTGGTTGGTCATGCCATTCGGCTTGACGAACGCACCGGCTTTCTTCGTCGATCTTATGAATCGAGTATTCCGGGAATACATCGATAGATTCGTTCTGGTTTTCATCGACGATATTCTTATTTATTCTAGATCCGAGGCAGAGCATGCTCATCATTTGCGGATCGTCTTGGATACTCTTCGTCAGCATCAGCTTAAGGCCAAGCTCTCCAAGTGCCATTTTTGGGAGAGCAAGGTCAAGTTCTTGGGCCATATTGTAACATCTGAGGGTATTTCTGTCGATCCTGCCAAGATCGAAGCTATTCAGAATTGGAAGCAGCCCGAGAACGTTCATGATATTCGCAGCTTCCTTAGGCTGGCGGGTTATTACCGTCGGTTTATCAAGGATTTCTCTCGAATTGCACTTCCCCTTACGAAGCTGACTCGTAAGGGTGTTCGCTTTATTTGGTCTGATAAGTGTGAAGCTTCCTTTCAGTGACTAAAGGAACTTCTCACTCATGCTCCTATTCTAGTGGTTCTAGAGAGTAACCATGATCTTGTTGTTTACATCGATGCTTGTGGTAGCGGGCTAGGTGCTGTGCTTATGCAGAAGGATCGGGTAGTTGCTTATGCTTCCAGGCAACTGCATCCAAATGAGGTTCGCTATCCTACTCATGATCTTGAGTTAGCAGCTATCGTCTTTGCCTTGAAGACTTGGCGTCACTTTCTATTAGGCGAACGCTTCATTCTGTACACCGATCACAAGTCGCTGAAGTATCTATTCAGTCAAAGGGATCTCAATATGAGGCAGCAGCGATGGCTTGAGTTTCTCGCCTCATATGATTTAGATATTCAGTATACCCCTGGCAAGGGTAATCGTGTTGCAGATGCGCTCAGTCGCAAGCACTCGGCGGTAGTTTCTATGATGATTGCCGAGTGGGATATTCTTGAGACCCTGTCTTTGTGTGATATTAGAGATCGAGCTCCATCTTCTGATTCTCCGGTCTTATTATTCAGCTTGGAAGCTCGTCCTATCTTATTGGATCGCATTGCCCATGCTCAGCGGCAGGATCCAGACTTATTGCATCTTATTCATCTTCTCGAGTCGGGATCCAGTGATGAGACATTGCTGGATTATTCTCTTGATTTTCATCGGTGTCTTCATAGGAGGAACTGTATTGTTGTACCATCTGATTTATCACTTAGGCGTGACGTCCTAGACGAGTGCCATCGCACTAAGTACACTATACATCCCGGTTCGAGTAAGATGTATGCCGATATGTGCCGGCTATATTATTAGGAGGGTTTGAAGAGAGATGTTGCAAGTTATGTGAGCGGTTGCATGACTTGTCAACAGATCAAGGCCGAGCATCAGCGTCCATCTGGTCTTCTTCAACCTCTAGAGATTCCATTATGGAAATGGGATCAGATATCCATGGATTTCATTGACGGTCTGCCTCGATCGAGGTCAAGCCATACTTCTATCTGGGTTATTGTTGATCGCTTGACCAAATCGGCTCATTTCATTTCGATTAAGTCCACTCGGACTGCACCTCAGTTGGCCAAGCTCTATGTGAAGGAAGTCGTACGACTTCATGGCATTCCAAGCTCTATCGTGTGTGATCGAGACACCATTTTCACTAGTCACTTCTGGAAGTGTCTACAGTCAGCTTTGGGCACAAAGCTGAATCTCTCTACTGCTTATCACCCTCAGACTGACGGTCAGACTGAGAGGGTGAATCGTGTTTTGGAGGATCTTTTGCGCTGTTGTATTCTGGATTTCGGGGGTAGTTTGGTGGATCACTTACCTCTTGTAGAGTTCTCCTACAACAACATCTATCAGTCTAGTATTGGCATGGCACCTTTCGAGGCTCTATACGGAAGGCCATGTCGCTCTCCTGCTTGTTTGTTAGAATCTGGCGAGAAGCTCATTCTTGGTCCAGATTCAGTTCGGGAATCTTCTGAAAAGATTGTTCTCATCCGTCAGAGAATGAGAGAGGCACAGGACCGCCAGAAATCCTACGCGGACAACCGTAGGAAGCCTCTTGAGTTCTCTATTGGTGATTTTGTCTTTATTCGGATTTCTCCCATGAAGGGGGTTGTGCGTTTCAGCTCTACAGGGAAATTGGCTCCTCGCTATGTTGGACTATTTCCTATCACGGAACGCATCGGCCCCGTTGCTTATCGTGTGGCTCTACCTGCTCACTTTTCTGGAATGCATGACGTATTCCATGTGTCTCAGCTTCGCAAGTGTGTGCGCGATCCTGATTCTATTATTGAGCCACATATCGTGCCTGATTTAGAGATCTCACCTGATTTATCATTGGAGCAGCAACCTCTTCGTGTTCTTAATTCGGAGGTCAGACGCCTTCGCAACAAAGAGGTTCAGCTTGTGAAAATTCAATGGTCACCGAATCCTAAGGACTGCACTTGGGAGACCAGAGAATTTATCGAGCGTTCTTATCCTGGCTTTCTTCCATCTTTTAGTATGGGTGAGAATCTCTATTTGATCTTCTAGCATTTCTTTTGTGGATTAGACGTTATAGACGACGTCTATCTTAAGGAATTGCGGGGACGCAATTTTCTTAAGGGGGGGAGTCTGTAACAACCCGTGATTGCAATTACCAAATAATAAATTAAAATTTTGATTTTAATTTAATTGGAGCTATTAATGAATTTTTAATGTGGCTAATTTGTTCAAAAGTTAGTTATTTTGAATAAATTAATATTTTGGGCTTAAGTGTAAAATGGAGAATTTAATGGAAATTAATTAGAAATGGAAATTTATAATATTGCAAAATTTTGTATGTGTAAAATAGTGCAATATTTGAATTGGGAATTTAATTTACAATTTAATTGCAAAACGGTGATTTTTGGGCACTTTTGACTAAAAAATGTTTTGGAATAATTAGGGGTTAAATTGTAAGTTGGCAAATATTGTGATGTAAAATTTTATAACTATAGCTAAATTATTTTGGTAACATATTTTAAAATTTTATGGGTAAATAATGTGTAGTTTGTATTTAGAGAAATTAGCTAACTTGAGATATAGAACATATTCCAAGTCCTAATGGGTATTAGGCCCACTAACCCACTTCCATTAGCCTATAAACCATCTTCTACCCATTTGTTTCAGCCAACATCTCATTCCATCAACCCTTAAACCCTAGAGCAAAACCTAATTAATGGCCTCCATTTGGTAGAAGATCCATTTTCCTCTCCATATAGCTAATCTAGGTTAATACAAGTTAAAAGGTAAAGCAATCCTTCTCTAATCACTCTCTAATCTTCATTCTAATTTCTGAAATTAATTTTTAATACATGGTTTTTGGTTTATTTTTGTTATGAAGCCTTTTGATCTCCTCTCTCTAGCTTTTGGAGTGCACATCAAGTGTTTGTGCATATTTTTCTTGCTTGGGAAAGAGGTAATATATGCTAGCTGAAATTATAATTAGTTTATTGCTGTTAGTAAATTAGGCATATCTCATTCATCTTAAATCGGAATTAAGATTTTCTTGATGTTCTGAAAAGCTTATTCTGTAGGCTATAACTTTTATGTTTTTAGCTTTGCCTAATTTTGTGGTTTGAATGGTCGAAATCATGTTTGTTTGTCGCTGACCTGACAACAAACTACAGGGTTGATAAAATAAAAACCTGAAATTGATTTGGCCATAAGTTACTCGTTTTTTATCCAAATCTAATAATTTTGGATGTTATAGAAAGCTTAGATTTAGGGCTAAAACTTTCATGTTTTGAGTTTCATGAAATTTCGAAGTTAATTTGGTCAAAACTGTGCATTCTTACTACTGTCCCGAGAGCACATTGACAGTGATATAGAATTTAGATCTGAGAATTGTTTTAGTCATAAAATTTTCATCCCCGATCGGAATTTGACGATCTTGGTCATTCTGGAAAGCTTAGAAACTAAGCTACAACTTTTATTTATTCATTTTGTTAGAATTGGAAGTTTACTATGCCAAAATTGTGGTTTTTCATCTCTGGTCTTTTAGTGCATAACTATAGGCCTTAGTCTCTTTTCTCCCGTTGTTTTCAGTATAGAACCCCGACTTTGCGATGCCATTCCGGGCTCGTCCTTTGTCGGATTTCATCGATTTTGGTCTCATTGGAAAGCTGGAGTTCCGAAATCCATCTCTAGAAAGTTTGATTAGTATCCGAGTCCATCTGACTCTTCGAAATTGTTGTCGAAGAGGGACCCGGATCTCAGCCTGAAACAGTGTATTCACTGTTTCCGGGTCCGACTTTGGAGCGTCGCTGCGACTTCGTTTCAAGTCAGAATCGAGTAATTCTTTTTGCGTTCTGAAGTAGGAATGTCGGACTACTTTACTACTAATTTTCATGCCATTCGGATTCAGTTTGCTGGTCCGAATAATTTTCCGAACTTGAGTTCACGTCAGTTTTGGACTATTTTCCAACACTTAGAATATTTTCAGTGATTTTCTGGTTTTATCGATTTCTTTGAGATTTGTCGCTGGATTTCGTACACGGGCCTTATAAAATGGTTTTAAAAGGATTTTTCACTCCGAAATGGCTTTCGAAATTATTATATAATATTATTTTTAATTAATAAATTAATTACTCCATAATAGGGGAGTTTTCAAAGGTCGTTTTAAAGTGATTTCAAACCAATTATAAATCCGTTTTCCGTAATTATTTTCTATAATAAAATCCCACACTCACACTTTAGCACTTCGAGCGAAGTGGAAAGGTGCTTAAACGGTTGGGAAAAACTCCGGCCTATGAAACCGTGTGTATTTCCTTTCCGGTTAATCCCCGACCTATTCGATTGATCGTTTTGGCCTTTCGGCCTAGTTTACCGATGACATGAGGTGAACTTTGTACTGTTTTCAGTGTGGAAGCTTACGATTGGTTAGTAAATCGTTTAGTGCGAACGTGGGGTATGTGACTCACGTTAACACTTTACGAGTTCCTTGCTAATAGTTCTTGACACATTCCTTTTATTTCCTTTGGGATAGTGTCTTCGAACTGTCTCCCTTAGAGGTATCGTTTTGGCATCTCTACTTAGATGGCCGTTATACATCTCTACATAGATGTATCGTTTTTGGCATCTCTACTTAGATGGCCGTTATACATCTCTACATTGATGTATCGTTTTTGACATCTCTACTTCGATGTTTTTGTTTTGGCATTTGTGCTTACGTTATGCCGATGATATGAGGCTTATTATACATCTCTACTTAGATGTTTTTGTTTTAGCATTTGTGCTTACATTATGCCGATGATATGAGGTTTATTATACATCTCTACTTAGATATTTTGTTTTGACATTTGTGACTATGTTATGCCAATGAGACAAGGTTTGCTATACATCTCTACTTAGATGTTTATTTCTTCTCTATGTGAGAGTTTGTGGTCTATAGTACTATGTTATATATCACCTCATTATCTATCATGTTTATCTCAGTTTATTACTGATTGTTTAGCTAGCCTGACCCGAGTGCTGTGCAGTTAATGCCCCACTATTTCCCCGCTATAACCCCGCTATATCTCATAGCGGGTTTCTGCCGCTATGATTTTTCCATATAGCCCCACAATATAGCCTTTCCGCTTTAATCTCCGTTATTTCCGCTGTATCCCGTTATTTCCGCTATATTCCGCTATTCCCGCTATATCTTCTTTAATAAAATGAATTGAAAAATTCAATTTATACATTATAAAAATTATGAAACTAATTTATTTGATTTAATTTTTAATATATTTTTAGAAATGAAAATACTCTAATATTCTACTAAATTCAATTATGTTATATAACAGTTTTACGTTTATTTAAAGTATATTCGCACATGTTTTTATTTAAAAATTATTTATGTATTAGTTATAATTCAATTGAATGATAATTTTTCATTTTGATTACCATTTATGTATTCGTAAAAACATTAAGTACGAGTTTTATATGCTATTTTAAAGCCATCCGCTATATCCCGCTATATCCTCGATTCCTCGCTGTATCCCCGCTATGACTTTTTGCACCTCCACCGCTTTGAATCTACCGAGCGCTTTAACTGCACAGCCCGAGTGTTTTTTTCGCTCGGGTCAGACCGAGTTGTTTCAGGTTAGGCCTCTGGACTTAGCTTTCTGTGCTTCCGCTTGGACATTATCTTCTATGCTGATAGATAGCTCTTTATATTTGTCCACTATTTTGATACTCTGATTATTCAGTCTCTTATGTACATATTTTTGACTCACTTGTGTGAGTGGTGGCTTTGTACCCACCTTATGATATATTTGGATCTGTATTGACGATGTATTGTTCTGAGACTCTGTGCTGTTATGTGATACTGTTCTGTGATGCTATTTCATTATGTTATTATGCTTTGTTCTGATAGATCTTTAGCCATTTGTAATTTCGTTATAAATATTTATCGAATATGTCGAACCACCTGATTGAGAAAAATTTAAATAGATTCCACCTTTCGACATATTCGGTAGATAGTTATAGCATAATTACATTTGGTCGCTCCTATTATACTCTATTCTCCGCATTAGCAGACAGAATCACCTCCGTGATTCTCTTTGCTAATGAGTGTCTTGGAGTGGGGCGTTACACTTCATCAAGAGATGTAAATTTTGGTAGACGTGACTCCTGGTCGATTTTCAGTGGTATACATGTTGAGTTATAGACTGCCAATGATCACGCAGTCTTTGTTGTAGTTGAAGGTCAAGTGTTAGCAAATCGTTGTTATTGTTCTAGTTGTCACCAGGATGGCATTCAATTCTTGTTAACTTCAAAATTCAAATGTTAGTATAGCATGTAGGTACACGTATGTATTTGGACCTGACTCCGTTCACGCTTGCGCATTCACGTGTCGTTGTCAAGTTTCTTTTCTTTTTTTAAAGGATTTGGGTGAAAAAAGTTCATGTCATAGATTGATGGTTCCTTTTGGATTGAGTTTCATGATCCTCTTCTGGATCGATGTGAAATTCGAGTTGCAACAACAATCGATGGTTGTTTTGATGCCCCTCTTTGTATCGATCCTCTCCTGGATCGATCTGGGGTGCATTAGAGTGGATTTCGTATCGATGGTGATCGATACAAAATAAGTTGCAAAAGGCGTGTTCCGTAATAATGAATACATATTAGCTTGTATTGTTGCTCTTCGTATCGATGGATACGAGATATCGGGATTCAAATGCACCTCGTATCGATGGATACGAACGATCCGAACACAGGTGCATGGTGCATTTCGTACCAATGGGCATTTGACCGATTCAATCAGTGAGAAAACCAGGATACGAATTGTTTTTTATGTTGGATATGAAGGGATATATATACTTTTTGGTACTTAGCATATATTTCACCTTGTTATTTCGTATCTAATCAGAGAAAAAGAAGGAAAGCTGCAGAACGCTCTTCCCCAAACCCCAGACTGTTAATCCTTAACCTAGATCTTTCGAACTTAGGTAAATAATTAATAGAATGGTGCCTATAATGACGAGATTCAAGTTTCGTGCCCCCTCGCTCATCGTAATCGCCATCTCCGGTGTTGTTGGCGTCGGAGTGTAACTGAGGTGAAGTTGAGAGAGTCGGCAATGGCGATTGAGGAATAGTAGAAGAAGGAGATGAGATGGATCCATGGGATAGATTGTTGGAAGGGAAAAACCAAGCTCGAAGCCACTGGCTTTAGGCCTATGTGGTTTAAATCATGATTTGTATCGATGGTAGGCGAGTAGTGATTTCGTATCGATGGATACAGATATTGATTGTGGATCGATCCATCAGTCCACATAAGTGAGCGAAGCAGAAGTTCTGACCCCTTGATCGAGATGAAATAACTATGTCTCTTAGATCGATACGAAAGCTTGCCTCTGGAAATAAGACGAGGAAGATGACTGATCGATACGGAGAGCATCGATACGAATGAAGGCTATGGGTGAAGTGATCGATACGAACAAGTCATCGATCTGAATGTTCGATCGATACGAAGATGTTATCGATCTGAATCATTGATCGATACGAATGAGTGACATGTGATCGACATGAAAGCTTGCTTAAGGGGAACGATCCGAACTCGAACATGATGGATACGAAGGCCATATCTTTTGCACATTTGAACATTGGACTCCAACGAGCATTTAGCCTTGCATATTTGGACTTTCCCTTAGAACCACATATATGACTATCTTTCAAAGCTCATCGATGGAACTATGACCTGTTAAAAATAATAAAGTTTAATATGGATCGTTCTCCGAAGTCAAAATGGCACGGTTGAGACAGTCAACAATGATGGTCACTCCGGTCGAATCTCGAAGTCTCGTCTCTTTACCATCTCTTAATCTTGTAGAATTTTAGAGTGCTGTGCAGCACGTCACTACACAACACGATCACTCACTTTGCACTGGGGGATACGAGTTTTGTACCATCTAATAGTGGTTTTTACTAAGTTCAATAACTATGGATCCTGGAAGCTCAGAACAGCAAGAAGCTCAAAGTCCTCCATTCTCTAGAATATATATGTTGGACGTCCCGGTTGACATAGTGAATTCTGCTCTGGATGAGCTGCCGGACGCAGTGGTGATAACGAATCAAGTAGATTATGTCCAGTCCAAGATTACTGAAGAGGTGCTAGGTAGAATTTGCCTTAAGCATGGGTTGTCTTTTGTAGAAGTCCAACTACCAGGTCCGGAAGATAGAGCACACTATCCCCCGGAGGGATTCACCGCATGCAACAAATTTATATGTTGGGCTGGAACAATGCCCCCCTTCAACCAATTCTTATTCAATGTGAAGATTTGGGCGGATAATCAATCATTCATCTTCCTAGAGGCTATTAGGAACTGCCAAGTGGTGGCAGGCACATGGAGCAAGTTGAGCTACTTCAAAACGGAGTGGTTTTATGTGAGATGCCCACCAGGATTTGCCAGGTAATGGCTGGCCAGACGTAAGTGCTATTGCTTGTTTCGTTATTTAACCATAACTGGATAATATAGATCGATGCTGAATACACCGCTGTGTTTCTTTTATAGATTCTATTCCACGGCCCCAAGGAGCGTAGTATAAAGAGATAGTGAGGATACTACAGGCGGTGCCGGCTGAGTTAAGAGAAATAGATGAAGTTCTCACCGACGACAATTTGATCGCCGCTGGGCTTTTAGAGAAAAGACAGAGCATAGGGCTTACGGGGATCCCAAGAGTGGCCCCAGTAAGACAAAGCGGAAGATGGGCTTCTGTCGTGCCCCTAGTCGAGGGAGCTTAGGCCGTGCCTAGCATAAAAATCATCGAACCTTACGATGCTGGGGATACAAAAGCTGGTCACGAGCCCGCGGTCGTGCCTTCGCTGGGCCTTCGGCCGTCCAAATTAAAGAGAAAAGGCAAAGTTCTTGTTTATAAAATCAAGTGGCGAAAGACTACCGAACAACTCAATTTGCTATTACTTCCATAAGTCCAAAGACCTCTTCCCTGCAGACAGAAAGCTCACAAAAGGGGCTATCAGATATTCCCATTCCCGAGGACATACCATCACCTCCTGACCTTGGGTTAGAGGGGCTCCACTCCCCTTCAAGAACCGGCACAGGCCTAACTTCAATAGATATAGGGGAGTCGACTCCAATAAGCAAAGCTGCTACAACCAGTCGGTTGGGGGTTTACACATGCATACACGCACTTCGCGGCATTACATGACATTCCATCATGTGATTCTCAATATCCAGCGGTGACTGATTTCCTTCTTCTTTTTTGCAGATACAATGGTGAAACAAGGTTCTATGCTTAATAAACTCCGCTCTTCACACCAGGATCGTATTCTGAATCACATCGCCGCGAGAGTGAGAGAGATTATGGCCGTGGCTACCATTCTAGCCGGGAACGTGAGCGCTATAATAGGGAAAAATAAAAATCACACCAAAGCAAGCGCCGCTCTAGGTAGCGATCTCCACCACCGAAAGCGCCTTCTAAACCTTCTGGCCTCAGTAGGTCCTCTTCTGAATCTTTGTACCAAATAGTGCCACCCCATGCTCCAAAAACTAGCAAAAATCGCCATAGAAGTGAAACAGCCGCTCCCGCTGTCATAGAACAAACCGCTATAGAGCCAATGTGAGAAGGAGCCGTCCGCATTGCTAAACTGAAGAAGGATTTTCTAAACATATGCTTCGATGGTTTCCATCCCCCCCCCCCCCAACTTGAAGAAAATCCCAAACGACATAGAAAAAATGGTGCAAGACTATATGCATGATGCATACAGCCAATACCGTGAGTGGGTCAAGACGGCAGAGCAAGGTGATCGAAAAATTGGATAGCAATCATTCTCACAAGTACAAGATAATATAGGTGCTCTCTAATGAGCTCGAGTCCTCAAGAAAAGCTGAGATGGAGGCCAGCCAGAGAGCCGAGTAAGCTAAGAAGTCCATGGAAGAAATAAGAAAAAACCATATGGACTTGGTGCAAGAGATGAGGCACCGCAACACTATGATCATTCAGGAAAGGGATGCCATGCTAAAAGAAGTTGCCGAATTTAAGGCAAAGCTAATTGAGGCCACCAAAGAAAAAGATGAACCTAATAAGGTTGCCCAGGAAGCATGCGAGGAGGTGGTGAAGCTTAGAGAAAAGTGGGACACCGTAAATCGAAAGGCCGCAAAAGCCGACACCATGGTCGAAAGGGAAGTAAAAGTCATCGAGGCCAAGATGGAAGGTGAATTCGAGGACCTCCTGGTCACCTACAATGCAAAAGTCCTAAGGAATCGCAACATGAACTGGCTTGGTGAGGACTATCCCTTCCAATTGTATAAGGCTTGGAACCGCCTAGTTGGAGATGAAAAGGCGATCCGCAAAGTTGCAACTATTGATGAGTTTGAATTGAAAGCTCAAGTTTTGATTAGAGACGAGCCCAAAGCCCTTCATGACACAACTATCTCACTCCAGAGAGAAGCCCTGGCTGCTAAATACCCAGAGGTCGGAGAAGGATCTGGGGGCGAACACCATGACGCTGCTTCCAAGGTGCCTCCAGTATCCCAACCTATGCTCGCATTTTCTGCCGACCCCCCAGTTGTCCAGGGGTACGATCTCGACAGGCCACATCTTTCTCCAGTCATCTAGCATAGCTCAGAAGGCATGTCGGCTCAACCCGGGAGCCAATCTAAGGAAGGTATTCCAGACACTTCTCCTATTCTTCAAAATGTAAGAACGTTATCAGAGGATATTACCAACATATTCTCTTGTCTTTATTCAGCCTTAGATTCCGCATCGGCCAACCCTCCTTCAACTCAAGAAATTACCACAAGCAGGAGGCATGAATAACAGAGGCCACAACTGTGACGATTACTACTTTAGCTGGGGAGATGCATGATAGCAGTTGTATGTTTGACGACCAACTGATGGAAGCGCTTCTTAACCGCCAAAGCGATCCGAGGATTGAGATGCCCTTTAATATGGATGATGATGTTATTATTACGGGCTCCTCGGGTCCGACTGGCAATATCTCAATGAGTGAGCGCGTGGACCAGGAGGAACAAATAATGAGGGAAATTAAGGCTAAGATGGAGCAGGATCTTAGAGCTGGTGGAAGTATGGCGGGTCCTGGCCCGACCCTGATTCTCGTGATTTCTCCAGGTAGCACCATGATTGAGACTAGCACATCGTATTCTACTAGTATCGAAAGTGACACTATTCCACCAGCTTCACCCACAGAGGATACTTCAATCCCCACGGGCTCCCAAGCGGAGACCGCAACGGTTCCCCCGGTTGGAGACAAGCCAACTGAAGCGAGCCGGGGAGGCATGGGTTCCAAAAAAGGTCCGAGTGGTAGCTCAAGCGAGTCTACGCCAAAGAAAGTTAAAAAGGACAGGAAACCGAAAGAGTGGATTCGCATTTTGACTTCCTCTTTTGTGGATAGTTAGAATAAGCTTCTTTTCTTTTGCTTTTTGTAGGCCATGTATAGATGCGGGCTTGGCCCCCTGCTTATAGGAATTCTTTGGACAGATTTTGTACTTCTTTTCTGAAAAATAGTATGATTAAAATTCCTTTTTTGTTTTTGGCACAACTCTGCGTTTATTTGTTTAAGTACTTAAGCGTTCACATTTCCATTCAATGTACTCATGAAGCTTTAGTCTTTGGGCCGAACTTGAGTTCGGTCTTTAAGTCCTAAGTCATGGCCTCGGGTCATAATCAAACGTTAAGTTGAGTCCCAACGTTGCGTTGACTCGGCCAACGGCTAGTACTTGAGTTATGCCCCCAGTTCTGGGGATAGTTGAAGTAGTTAGTTGGCAGTCGTCCTCCGCCTTCACTAACTTTGATTTAACTTAGTCGAAACCAAGTTAAAATAACATGATTTTGAGTAGTCGGATCACACTTGCTCATTTGCTAGCATTTGCATCCACACTCTGGGGATTAGGTTTATAAACCGGTGGTCGATCACGCATGCTTATTTTTTAGGATTACGTCCACACTCCGGGGACATAAGTTATTTTATGGGTGGTCGATCACACCCGTTTAATGTTTATACTCTAGTTCACAATCCGGGAATCTAAAGTCAGTTGACAGACGGTCGATCACATCTGTTTAAGGATTAGGATCTTATTCACGCTCCGGGAATAAGGAGTTGGTTAAGGTCGTGGATGGTCGGATCACATCCTCCTTAATCTAGAAAGCGAATTCATAGATGGACGGATCCATCCTCTTCGAGCTTGGAAAGAAGCGAGGTCGTGGATGGATGGGTCCATCCTCCTCGAGCTTGGAAAGAAGCGAGGTCGTGGATGGACGGGTCCATCCTCCTTGAGCTGGACGGTCGATTCACGTCTTGGTTTTGGAGTTTGCACTTCAGCTCGCACTCTGGGAGCTGGAGTTCGTTGGAGAGTTGTCGTGTTTTAACTCTCTTTTAATTGATGGTTGTTTCCCTCGAGCTTGGGGTTTCATTTAGCGAGTGACTGGTCGGATCACGATCACTCTCTATTTGAATGAGTCCCACCGTAAGATGGAACTCAGCTCTTCGTACATCATGGTGGTTGCAAGATGCATTTAGGAATCACTAATCTGGTTTGATGAGTCTGTGCTTTATTATTGAAATAGGAAATCATGGAAAAATCAGTTGCCTTATTACAAGTACAAATTCTCGAATTGCATAAACAAACTTCAAAAGGAAAGCAGACTAAATGAATGAAAGCCAATTATATGTAATAGCGACGGAGACTCTCGTTGTTCCGTGCCTTCGGTAGAGCGAGACCATCAACGGTCGATAGCTTGAATGTGTCGTCTCCAAGCCTCCGTTCGATGACATACGGTCCTTCCTATATCGGTTTCATGTGCGAAGGGACCGGATAGATTCGCTTAAGTATGAGATCCTCAATTTCAAAGGTTCTAGGTCGGACCTTGGCATTGTATAGTCGGGCAACTCGGTTGTGATGTGCGGCTGCCCTCAAATCAACCTCTTCACGCTTCTCATCCAATAAATTTAGAGATTCTGCAAGTAGGATGGCATTCATCTTCGGATCATAATAAGTCACACGGTGAGAAGGTACCTCTAGGTTAACTGGAATAACGGCTTCAGATTCGTAAGAAAGTGCGAATGGAGTATGGCCGGTCACGGACTTGTAGGTAGTTTGATATGCCCATAAGGCTACGGGGAGCTCATCGACCCACTTACCTCCAGCCTTCTCCTATCGTTTCTTCAAAATGGACTTGATGACTTTGTTGACAGCTTCGACTTGTCCATTCGCTTGAGGGTGAGCTACTTCCGAGAACTTTTTCACGATGCGATATCGTCGGTAGAAATTATTAAACTCGACACTATCGAAACGTGCTCCGTTATCAGTTACAATCGTCTGTAGGAGGCCAAAGCGACATATGATGTTGCACACAACAAAGTTGATTACTTTCTTCATCGTGATAGTAGCAAGGGGCTCGGCTTCCGCCAATTTGGTAAAGTAGTCAACTGCAACGATGGCGTACTTTGCACCACCTTTGGCTAGAGGCAAGGACCCTATTATATCAATACCCCATGTGGCAAACGGCCATCGATTAACCATTTGAGTAATCTTGGTTTGCGGGGCTCTCGGAATTCTGGCATGTTTCTGGCACCTATCACATCTCTTAGCATAATCCGATGCGTCTCGGTTTACGGTTGGCTAGTAATACCCATATTTGAGTATCTTCTTTGCAAGGGCTTGCTCCTAGTGTGATCGCCACATTCTCCTTCATGCAACACTCGCTTGATTTCATCGTAGGCGATACACCAGAGTAAAGGAATAGAAAATCCCCTTCTATATAGGACTCCATCTTGGGTAACAAAACGTGAAGCCTTTCGAAGAACCTATCTTTTCTCACTCCTGTGCTTGGGTAATGTTCTGTGCTCAAGATAGTTAGTGATTGGAGACATCCATGACTCCCTATCGGGTATTGCCTCATGAACCCGGTTTGTTTCCATTTGATCAATACTTGGAGCAGTAAGAGCCTCTATGGGGATGAGTCCCATCTGCTGTGCTTCACCAGTGCTGGCCAGTTTTGCTAAAGAATCAGCCTTCTGATTTTGCTCTGGAGGTATACAGTGGATAGCATAATAGTTAAACTGATTCAACACTTCCTGGACTCGCATGAGGTAGGAGGCCAATCTTCGGTTTATGGCTTGATACTCTCCTCGAACCTGGCACACCACCAGTTGTGAATCACAGTAAATCTCACAGCAATGACTCCCAAATCTTTGGTAAGCCTCAGTCCAGCAAGCAAGGCTTCATACTCAGCTTTGTTGTTGGTTGAACGGAAGTCAAACTTCAAAGCATAGCATATGTATCGCCCTTTTGGGGTTTTGAGCACCACTCCAGCGCCTGAGCACTGGTCGTTTGATGCACCATTGGTGTATAGCTTCCATATATAGTTGGGAGACTCATTTGCTTTGAGCAAGTCCTCTGGTATGGTGAATTCAGCTATGAAGTCCTCCAGAACTTGTCATTGAATAACTCTCCTTGGGGTATAAGTGATATCAAACTGAGTCAACTCAATGTTCCACTTGAGCAACCTACCAAATGTCTCAGGTCGTGTGAGGATCTATCGCAATGGTTGGTCGGTGTAAATAGTGATCGGATGAGCCTGGAAATATAGGCAGAGCTTTCTCGATGCTACAACAAGACAATAAACTAGCTTCTCTATCTTTGGGTAGTTTCTTTCTGCCCCTGTCAATCTTTTATTGATATAATAGACTGGTCGTTGTATCTGATCCTCTTCTCGAACTAATGCAGCACTAATTGCATTTGCTGATTCCGCTAGATAGACATACAACCTCTCGTGATCAACCGGCTTCGACAAGATGGGAGGTGTTGCCAGATGCTGCACCAGTGCTTGGAATGCGCCCTCGCACTCCTCTGTCCACTCGAAATTCCGTTTCCCTTTTTTGATCAGATCGAAGAAGGGAATACACTTGTCCGTGGCTCTAGAAATGAATCTACTTAAGGATGCCACCTTCCCATTAAAAATTTGCACCTGCTTGATGGTTCTGGGAGTTTCGAGATTCCAAATCGCCCAGATCTTTTCAAGATTAGCTTCAATTCCTCTGTCATTGACAATAAATCCAAGGAACTTTCCATATGCAACTCTGAAATGACACTTCAATGGATTTAGCTTCATTCTGTACTATTGGAGTATGTTGAACATCGTCTCCAAATCACCGATGTGGTTGTTGGATAGCCGCGACTTCACGAGCATATCATCCATGTGCACCTCCATGGTCTTCCCGATCTGGTCTGCAAACATTCGGTTCGCGAGCCTCTGATAAATTGCTCCAGCATTTTTGAGTCCAAACGGCATCACCTTGTAGCAGTAAAGTCCCAAATCAGTGATAAAGCCAGTATGCTCCTGGTCAGGAAGGTGCATCGGATTTGATTGTAGCCGAAGTATGCGTCCATGAAAGATAAGAGCTCATGTCCGGCTGTTGAATCCATCAGTTGATCAATTCTGGGAAGCGGGAAACTGTCTTTGGGGAAGGCTTTGTTCAAATCTGAGTAGTCCACACCACACATGTCTGCCATTTTCCATTTGATTTTTTGACAAACACTGGATTCGATACCTATTCCTAGTATAAAGCATCATGAATAAACTCATTAGCCTTGAGTTTATCCACTTCTTCCTTCGGGGCGGCAGATCTCTCTGGATCCATACTATGCCTTTTCTATTTCACCGGGACGTGCCGCGGGTCGATATTTAATGTATGGCTCACGATGTTCGGTGAGATCCCACACATGTCTGAATGAGCCCAGGAAAATATGTCAAGATTTGCCTAGAGAAAATAAACAAGTTCCTGTCTCATCTAGTGGCCGACCTGAGATCCGACCTTTACCACTCTGGAATCATCATCATCGTTGATCGGAACATCAATCGACAACTCCACTGGTGAAGCCTGGTACTCTTTGACTACCTCTTCATCATCGTTGTCTCTAGGATCAAGATCTTTAGGAAACTGGTCGTGGCGCCCGGACCTAGGCCCAGGCGTTAACTGTCAATCCTCCGAAAAACGGACGCAGTGGGATTCCTCCACACCCTTACCTTTCTCTTTTCGCTGCGCATCCCGCAGCTCTGCAACATAATAGGCACGTCCAACAACCTAATCACTATGTATAACCCCAACCCCATTAGTAGGGAACTTTAGAGTCAAACACCATAGGGCAATGGATGCCCTAAACTCTGCAACGGTTGGTCGGCCTAGAAAAGCATTATATGGGGAATGTACATCCAACACCAAAAATTGTAACATCCGAACTTTTCAGCGATCACCAATACCAAACTCAACAGGTAAATCCACCGTTCCAACTGGTACAGTTGCACTTCCATTGAAACCATGTATGCGTGACTGACACGGTTTCAGATCCTTGGCTTCCATCAGCACTTGATCGTAAGCACGCTTGAAAAGTATATTTACATAACTTCCACTATCAACCAAGATCCTCTTCATCCAAGCAGGACCTATCTGGGAAGAAATGACCAATGGATCAATCATAGGGGCCTCGACTTTATCGGCATCACAGTTTCTGAAAACGATATCGTCTGCCATCGTCCTTTGTTGCTTTGTCTGGGTCCCTTCATCAATATTACTACAACACTCGAAGTCCACGTGCCTAATCGAACTAGCATATGACTCCATTTCCTTCCAACTCCGATCAGCTAGATGAGGACCACCACTCACAGTATTAATTACCAACCCCCGCCAGTACGCGTGGGTTCCTCAGGCCTAGCCTGGCCTTGATCTCGATTGGGGTTAGATGGGCCCGCACCACCATCCTGTGGCGCCTGGACAAAACAGCTCTAACTTTCTTTCTCTGATCAACCTTTCAATGATATCTTGCAAATGACGACATTCATTAGTGTTATAGCCATAGCAATCATGGAATCTACAAAACTTCCCAGTCTGAATCTGCTCCTCCGATGATGGTTTCGGAGCCGGCTTCTTGTACTACCCCGTATTACAGGTCTGAAGATAAACATTTTCTAGCGACATGTTCAAGGGGGTATATCGATCGAACATATGAGCTCTAGGTCTCCCATGATGGGGGTTTCTCTTGTTTCCTTGACCTCCATCATTCTTCTACTGACTTTGTTTATTCTGAATATTTAACTGTACTTTATCGGAGCTCTCCCCGGTCTGCTTCACTGCAACATTACTCTGGATGCCTTCACAGCTAGGCCCTGCGACGTCCTGCTTCCTAGACCGTCTAGCATCTTCTCTCCTCAAAAACTGGGCTTCCTTTGCATAGAAGCGATCCGACGAAGCAGGGGATTTCCCAGCCAACCAATCACCAAACTCAGAATCAGGATCGATCCCTTTAGTCAATGCCATTAGAATAGAGTTGTCGTTGGGATTGATTGCTGACTTCGACACAAGAAACGTGGAACCTTTCCAGATAATGCCTAAGAGTCTCTCCTGGATCTTGAGTAACACTAGACAAGGTATTAACATCCTTCGATCTTGCAGCATGCATACAGAACTGCTCAACAAACTTAGTTGCTAACTGGTCAAAACATGAAATAGATCTTGATGGTAGACGGGTGAACCACATAGTCGCGATGCCCCCTAGGGAGATAGGGAAACTTCTACACTTAACTACATCGTCAGCTCGAGCAGCATTCATGATCCATTCATATTTCAGAATATGATGGTTGGGATCCGAATTTCCTTCATACACTGGCAAGTTCGGCATCCTGAATCGACAGGGTGGCTCCGCATGTAAAATGTCATCGGTCAACAGGGTGTGACTTTTAGAAATTCCCCAGTCATCATTTGTGAGGCCCTAACTTTCTCTAATCATATGGCATATCATAGTTGGAATATCAGGCATCTGGAGATTCGGGGCCAGGGCATGGTCGGGTTCCATGTCACGAGAATGGTCCGGTCGCTGTCTACGGTATGTTCCATACCTCCTTGGCTCTCGGGCTCCATGAAAGTGAGGATCTTGGGCATGAGTGCGGTGATGAGGTGCTGCATTTGGTTGGTTCTGGATCTCAGCACCCAGATCTATAGCAGTAGCTACGTTGTCATGAGCAGTGTTATAAGGAAGTGTCACTCCTTGGGAGGAGGGTCCAGCTTCATGCCTTGTAGAAGGACCTGTCCCCGTCTGTCCAAGTTTCACAGCATTCGGGTGCCCGGAGGCTTCCCCGTAATTCTCATCTAATCGGCGGCGTGTAGATTTGTGATAGAAGTCAGATGATGCCGAGCTTTCAAACAAGGAATAAGAGGTATGCTCCCTTCTAGATCTCTCTCGCCTTTCTTCATTCAGTTAGCTCATAAGTTCCGTGTTGGCACGGATCTGCTGAGTGAACTCTTAACGGCTTTGAGTGAGCTTATGCATGAGGGTCTGGTATTCATCTCTAGTTACTGGACCAGATGGATCTAGATTTCCAGCTGGTGTTTGACCTGTAGTAATCAGCTGCGTGGAATTTTTCCTATCCCTTCCTTCTGGATCAGCGGCGTTGGAAGAGGTTCTGGTAGTACGCACTATGTTGAATGTAGTTCTTCTTAGATCTGGAACAATCTGAATAGAATAGAAGGAACCACTGGAAGATAAAGGTAGATCTCCTCTATAACATCCCCCTACTGGGAGGCCCAAAACTAACGGCTACAAATGCTACAATCATCCATATTTATTAATCTTTGGCGACCAAATACGGTGGTGCTAGATTCATTGATACACAGATCACAAATATATGAAAAAAAATTAACAATTCAAAAACACTTTTCCATATTCAAATCAAAACACATCATGTTCATTACAAAATCCCAAATTACGTTAACCACGTTCAGGAAAATATAATTATTACAAATACGTCAAGAGCAACATATGAAGATACTCTCTTGGTTGATCAGAGTATATAATCAGGCTCACAAATCTGCCTTTACAAACAAACACACACACACCGGAAAAGAAAATACTAAATAACTATCTGCCTCCTGCACCTCTCTGGAAGCTTTATTCGTCTAAGAAGAGAACCTGGAAACCTTAAATCTCAAACTACTCAAAATCAATTGAGTACCCGAGAGTTTAAGGGGAAAACAAAAAATTCGAGTCAGACATAAAGCCTAGTATGAATAATAATCTAACATCTCGATCCTTTTGGATATCTAGTGAGACCAAGCCGCTTAGCGGAATGGGTTTTCCCCTCGCTAGTACCCTAAAAACCTTTATAAAACCATATACTATGCTCCTGCATCTACAATGGTTAAAACATACATTTTCAATATATTATTATGATATGCATACTCGAGAATAAATATGAATTCCCATTTCCATTTTAATCTGACACCCTGTCATAATTATAGTTTCTAGGGTCACTATTAACCTTTTTAGTTTTCATGGGTTTGCTAATAACCTTGTCATAATTAATAGACACCCTGTCTTATTCATAGTTTTCATGGGACCACTAAGAACCTATAGGCTCATGCCAGTTAACTTAATCAATTCATGGGTCCTCCTGAACCTATTGGACTTTCCAATAACTAATCATTTTATCCTAGTTTTCATGGGTTTACGAGGAACCTATGGATTTATCCAGTAACTCACTTCACATCCTAGTTTTCATGGGTTGACTAGGAACCCACTGATACATCCATTAACCACTTACTTGTCCTAGTTTTCATGGGTTTACTAGGAACCTATTGACTGATGTCAATTCTTAATCCGGATATAGTTTTCATGGGTTCACTACAAACCAATTAGCCCCTGCCAACTACTCTTAATACATAGTTTTCATGGGTTAACTATGAACCTTCTGGTATGCACAAAAAACTACCTTATCATAGTTTTCATGGGTTTACTATGAACCTTTTGGTATGCACCAAAAACTACAAAGTTTAGGCATCCTATATTTTTGGCCACCCTGACTCCATGGATTCAATTCTACTCATTCAGGAGTTTAAGCAATTTATATTCACTAACGAGTTTACCTAGCTGGTTCTTCTACCCCTTTTCCCCAAAATACAGTTAAGGGTTATCATGTGAATATACTCATATTTGAAGAAGCAAAACAACAATTTAACAATACCACTCCTGTGGGTTTAAAGTCCTTGAAATATATATCATAACATAGTTAACCTCTTTAACTTATATTTTCATCAAGGAAATACTTATTCAAAATCACATATTTAAAGCCATTATAAAACTCCTTTATACAAGCCGTGGGTTTTCCTTTGAAAATTAGAGTATGGGTTCTCAAACCTTTCGACCTTGTCGAAAGGTCTACAAAACAACCTTTTGAAACCATTGAAACCATTCGGCAATTTAAACCTTTCGAAAGCATTCAACTCTTATAACATAAACCTTTCGAAACCAATGGATTAAACCTTTAGAAAACTTACTGGGCTCAAGTTAAAACATGCAAAAGGTCCTCTTTTAATACCTTTCGAATACAAAGGAAGCAACCTTTCGACCTTGATGGAAGGTCTGCTTCAAAAGCTTTAAAACATTTCATTTAAAACAATAGACCTCCGCCTTTTAAAGCAACTCCTTCGAAAGCTTGGGTTATACTTCAATTATAATACAAGGGTAAATTATCTAAGTCGAAAGCCTTGAAACCTTTCGAAAGCAATGGGAGAAGCAGTTGGGTTTTTAAAACATGCAAACCTTTCAATTAAGCCGAAAGCTCCTGCTTTCGACCCCTTTGAAGGGTTTTAACGAAATAAAGGCGGGGGTTCTTTTCAAAATCTCTTTGAAACAACCTTTCGAAACCAAACCTTTCGACCTTGTCAAAAGGTCTCTTAAAACCTTTCAAAACCTAACCTTTCGACTGTGTCAGAAGGTCTTATGTAAAAACAGCTTATAAAAAACCAAACCTTTCGACCTTGTCGAATGGTTTAAAACCTTTCTTTATCCATTTGACCTAGTTGAAAGCAACCAAGTCAAAAGCTCTAATTCGAAAGCAAAGAAGGTGAAACTTTAGTTTATAAAACAACATATCCCAACCTCTTTCGCCATCAACCTTTCGACTACGAACCCTTCGACTCTGTCCAATTCATTACGCACCAACTATTTGATACTATATGCATAATGGATTGGTTTGACTTTGTCGAAAGGTTCAACCTTTCGACTTAGAAGAAAGGTCTGGGTCGAAAGGTATTATGCCTAAAATGGCTGAAACATGCTAAAAGCATGATTTTCTTGTTTTTAACTTAAAGAACGTAACTTTTTAACTAACCTGTCTTTGTTTATCAAATTCTCATTGGTTAACAATTACTTTTACAAAAAAAAAGTTGCCACTAGTTTTAGATTTAAATAATAATTTTTTTAATAAAATGCCCCTTCTCCTTAAATAAATATATAAAACATTTAAGTCTCATACCTTAAATAATTTTATATATTCATCAAAACACTTAGTAAAAATCTGGAAAAATCCCAGAAAAACTATTTTAATATGTTTTCCAACATATAAAAATTCCAAACCCAAATAATCATTACTTTTATCGTAAATAATTAATAACCCAATAAATCATTTTCTACACTAGAAAATTAGTATAAAATCCATATGCACTTGGAAAATTATAAGAATTGAAACCCATCTCCAAATCATGTTTTCTATAACATAAAATTTTCCCATAGCATTTAGAAATCATTTTCATCTCGGTTTTGCCCTAAACCGTATATATCTCTTATTAAACAACCTTGTTTAAACACATATAAATCATAATCAAGCATATCATCATTCAACATATCATAAAAACAAATTTATCATTAAATCCGAAACCATTTGATGTAAAAATCAAAATAGAGATGTAGAAATTATTATTCACCTTGCTTGAGATAAGGAGATTAGAAATTATTTGAGATTGATTTTCCTCTAGCTTGAATCCTAAGCTTTCCTTAAATTTTCTTCTTCTCTTCTATCTTCCTATGGCCGGCCTAATTGCTTCTTACGTTTATAGTTTTTGTTTTGAGATAAAATGAACGTGCAAAACCTATTGAGAATAGTATAAGGGTGGGATGTATGGCCATTTACCCTAATGCCCTTATGTTTAATTTCCTACCATTTATTTAAGTTCATTAGCTTTAATAAGCACGGCCCCTAGTTTATTAATCAACCTCAATCTTCTTATCTATGTTATTCTGTTTAATTTATTCTAATTAAATCTCTTGAATAAATAAAATTAGGAGTGTTACAGGCTCCCCTCCTTAAAGAATTTCGTCCTTGAAATTCAATAAGGACTAACTAGCAATCATCTGTAATATCTCCTAACAACCATACTAGCCTATCTGACTAGCAACCAATCTATATAAATCTGATATAGAC
This sequence comes from Allium fistulosum, assembly GCA_030737815.1. NCBI lineage: Eukaryota > Viridiplantae > Streptophyta > Magnoliopsida > Asparagales > Amaryllidaceae > Allium > Allium fistulosum. The sequence goes on from CM060905.1 coordinate 984,839,455, forward strand.
ATACCATCAAAGCAGATCAGGATAAGCCTCTCGAATCCCGTCCTCCGTCTCCCAAGTACAGTCTTTCTCGTTGTCGCTCCATTGAACCTTTACCAACTTGACTGTCTTAGTCCTCAACCTTTTCTCATCTCTCGCTACAACCCGAACTGTTTGTCTAACAAAAGTCAAATCGGGCTCTACTACTAAGTCCTCCAACTCTGTCTGAGGAATAGTAGCCTCTGGATCATGCACATACTTACGAAGATAAGACACATGGAATACATTATGGACACCTGCCAAACTGCTCAGCAACTCTACTCTGTACGCAAGCTTTCCAATCCTTTCTATAATCTGAAATGGACCAATATACCTCGGAGACAACTTTCCCAATTTTCAAAATCGCACCACACCCTTCATCGGTGATACTTTAATGAAAACTCTATCCCCCACTGAGAACTCTAGGTCTTTACGCCTTTTATCTGCGTAATCTTCTGTTTGGATTGAGCTTCCTTCATCCATCCTCGGATTATCTCAATCTTTTCTAATGCCTCTCTAACTAAATCTGGACCTAAGACCGATCTGTCTCCAGTCTCTAACCAACATACTAGCGATCTGTATAGCCTTCCATACAAAGCTTCAAAAGGCGCCATTCCTATACTAGTCTGATAACTATTATTATAGGAAAACTCAATCAGATGTAGGTGATCTTCCCAAGATTCACCAAAGTCCAACACACAAGCTCTCAATAAATCTTCGAGTACCTTATTGACTCTCTCTGTCTACCCATCCGTCTGTAGGTGATATGTTGTACTCATCTTGAGCTTGGTACCTAATACTTCTTGTAGACTCCTCCAAAATTCGCTAGTGAACAATGCATCTCTGTCGCTGACTATGCTACTAGGAATCCCATGAAGTCGAACTATGTTCTTCATGAACAACTTTGCTAGAGCAGGTACTGTCCTGGTTGACTTTATCGAAATGAAATGGGCACTTTTGGTCAACCTGTCTACTATAACCCATATGCTTTCATTTCCTCTATCTGACCTTGGCAACCCATCTATAAAATCCATCGATATCGAATCCCATTTCGAAACTGGAATATCTAAAGGCTGAAGTAACTTACTTGGCTTCTGATGTTCGGCTTTCACTTGTTGACAGTTAACACACTGCCTAACCCACAAGACAACATCCCTCTTCATGCCTTCCGAATAGAAGCTCCTCTTCATGTCTTGATACATCTTGGTTCCTCCAGGATGAATCGTAAACATCGATCGATGACATTCTTCTAGAACTTCTTTCCTTAAGTTCTTTACATCTGGAACACATAACCGTTCCTTCTTCCTCAACCATCCTCTTTGGTCAAGACTAAAATCTTATAGTTCATCAATCTTCGATCCTCCCTCAAGCCTTCTAATCTTCTCAGCTAAAACTGGATCTTCTCTTTGCTTAGAAGCTATCCTTTCGATCAGCACCGGTCGAACTTCTAAACAAGATAACATGGCAGTACCCTGACTAGAACTAGTAGTAGATCTTAACTGCACCCCACAATTGGATAAAGCTTCTAGATCCTTCCATTTTGCCAACATCGCTAATACTATATTCTGATGTTTTCTACTAAGAGCATCAGCTAACTTATTTCCTTTTCCCGGAGTATACTCTATACCGAAATCATAAGCAACCAAAAACTCCAACCACCTCTGCTGCCTCATATTCAACTACTTCTAGGAGAATAAATATTTTAATGACTTATGATCGGTATATAACTCAAATCTCTCTCCCAACAGATAATGCCTCCAAATCTTCAAGGCAAAAATCACCACAGCTAACTCCAAGTCGTGAGTAGGATACCTTACCTCATGCGTTCTAAGTTGCCATGATGCGTAAGCGATAACTTTGCCCTTCTGCATCAGTACTGCTCCCAATCCAGTGCCATATGCATTAGTGTAGACTACCAACCCTTGGTTACCATCTGGAACTACTAGCAATGGCGCATTGGTCAACAAATGCTTTAACTTAAGGAATGCTTCCTCACATTTGTCGGACCAAACAAAGCTCACGTCCTTCCTAGTCAACTTAGTCAAAGGCGCTGCTATCCACGAGAAATCCTTGATGAATCTCCAGTAATAGTCAGCGAGTCCAAGAAAACTCCTGATCTTGGTTACCATCTCTAGTCTCTTCCAATTATTTACTGCCTCGATCTTAACTAGATTAACTGATAATCCTTCTTGCGAAACCACATGACCAAGAAACTTAACTTCTCTCTTCCAGAAATGACACTTGGAAAACTTCACCTTCAGCTGATTTTGCCTCAGCGTCTCTAACACTACTCTAAGATGAATCTCATGCTCTCTTTCATCTTTAGAGTACACCAAAATGTCATCTATGAACACCAACACAAACCTATCCAAGTGCTCTTTGAAAACTCGGTTCATTAAATCAACGAAGAAAGCAGGTGCATTCGTCAACCCGAATGGCATTACTGACCACTCGTATGAACCATACCTAGTTTAGAATGCAGTGAAGGGAATACTATCCTCCGCCACTCTCAACTGATGGAACCCCGTCGCCAAATCCAATTGGGAAAATACTCTGGCTCTACTCAATTGATCAAACAGACCATCTATCATCGGTAGAGGGTACTTATTCTTGATCATCCTTCGTTCAACTTATGATAGTCGACGCACATCCTTAACGAGCCATCTGGTTTCTACACAAACACCGCAGGTGCTCCCCAAGGCGAACTGCTTGGTCTGATAAAATTTCTTCCCTCAAAATCCACTAACTGTACCTTTAATTCCTTCATCTCTGTCGGTGTCATCCTACTATGTGGTCTACTAACAGGTTCAGCTCCCAGTATAAGGTCTATTCAAAACTCAACAGCTTATTTCGAGGGTAATCCAGTGACCGGCTCAAATACATCTGCAAACTCTCTAACCACACGAATCTAGCTGAGCTCTTCTTCAACCTCCATGGCACTCAACAAAGCACAAACACTCTTATTGGAATTCTCCACTGAGAGAATGGTTCGGTTATGACTATCTGGGTGCCTTAATGATATTTCCTGATCCTGGCAAAATATCCTAGCCTCTTACTTACCCAACCAATCCATACCTAAGATGATCCCGAAATCTACAAAACCATAAACATACAAACTGCATGCAAACTTATGACCTAACAAATCAAGTTCTACCTGGTCACATCTCATCCCAAGAGCCCCAAGAGCTGCATACCCTCCTATTAGATTCGTAGCCCTTAAGGAAGTAACAAGGTATGTGGGTTCTATACATAACCTATCAACCAAACACTGAGATATAAATGAATGTGATGCACCGGTATCAAAACGTACCCTAACAGATATACTCTGAATCAAAAGCATACCTTCCATCACAGTCTTTCCTTTCTCTGCTGTAGTGGGTTTAGAAGAAGATGGTGGTCCAATAGCAAACACCTTCCCTCTGTCCGCCCTGACTGGCTCTGTGTTGAATATGCAAGTGTATGATTTTTGTTTGATGATAATAAACATATATATATATATATATATATTCATTTAAATGTATTGTTATTGTACTATTTTATTTTTTACATAATTAAATAAATATTTGCTGAATAAAATAAATAACACAGAATTTAAATTCAAACAAATATTTTATTACAATTTTGAATAGTACAAATTTGAGCTCTCACTATATATATACATAATTTCCATTACAATACAATTTCAAATTATAATACAATTTTTCACTATACATTTGCACCTCACTACATATCACTCGTTCACTAATATTTGTTCTTCAGTCGTATTCCCATTTGTATCCCGTATTTGAGTTATCTGCAAAATAAACACCGACACAGTAAAATTGAAAATGAAATAACTTTTTTGCAATGTAAAATAAAATGTGTTTTTGAAAATATTATTTGTCTCAGTTATTTGGGTTGTTCGTCATCATATTTATTTTTGAATTCATCTACACGAACAACTTGTGACATGCACAGTGTATCACTGTACATGCCACAAGTCCGTGCATACCGATATACACTTGACAAAACTGTAGGGACAGGTGAGCACACGGTCAAACCCGAGCCGAGGCTGGATTCAACATAGGTGCAAATACACACATGAACAAATCAAGTATAAATGGGATACAGCACATGTATTACACAATTACACATATATACATGCATGTGAATGCATGTATATACATGAGTGTGTATGCAACCCGAAGCAAGAAGTTCAAAGGCACAAACACATCAGCTTGAATTGGAAACAGTTCAAGAATGAACAAACTACAAGCATTCAATCAGAGACCAGATCAAGTGCAACAAGAGAGGGATGAAGAAGTCAACGTATATGATCAAAGGAAAGCAACAAAGCATGCATCAGTTCGAAACTCAAGTATGAATGACCATGCAAAATCTTAAACTAAAATGTGCAACAACAAATTGTATGAACATCAACACAGAGATCAAGCTCAACACCAAAGTACAACAGACAAGAGCATGCACATCACAAATAAAGACTTCACAAGTGAAGCCACAACCAAGCTCCATATAAAAGCAAACTACTTGACTGCACAGACCAACTAAATGTACACATGAACCTAAACTGGTCAGAGAAACCATAATGCAACATGTAGACCAAACTTATATGCATGCATACAACTCAAAAGTTGAGTACAACAAGATATATATGCAAAGTCAACATGTATGCAACAGAGTGCATAAGCAGATTACAAGACACTGCAGCTACCAAGTGAACACATAACTCAATGCATTTAGACCAAAATTTAACTCAAAGCAGCAGTGACAAATAGAACATATGCATATATACACAAGCCCATATCAGTGCAAAAAGTTCAAGTGAGACAGATTCACAACAACTATGAAATAATCAGAGCAGATCAATATGCAAGCAAGGCTACAACTCAATGCAAGCTAACATACACATATATACATACATGTATGTATGTATACACATGATGGACATCACATGAAACAAATACAAGCTACTGGACATAGGACTTCAAACAAACAGTGACAGTATTAATGCAACAGAGCTACAAAATTTATATAAACAGTTCAATAAGTCAAGGCCGAGAAATCAATCAAATGATCAAAAGTTCCAAGTCGAACAACTATCCAGGTAGCCGTGTTTCAAACAAAGTCAATGATCATGCCAAAAATCAAAGCCATGATAACCAAGAAAAAATCGAACAAGCCAAAATCGAAGCCGTGATAATCAAGCAAAGAATTATTTGAAATAGAACCGGTCAGGAACAATCACAAGCAACAAATCAAAATCGAACGGCCGAGCTAAAATTAGCAGATGAATTCAAACAATTTATTCGAACGATATTTTAGGGAATTAAACCCTATAAATACTATTAACATCATTGGCATTAAAATCATTCGAGTTCAAACAATATCACAAAAAAATTTAAATCAATAACTCGAATTGAGTTCAAAGCATATCAATGAGAGTATCACAGAAAATTACATACCAATTCATATTGAACTCGACGAATTGAAGCAGCCATGTGCAATTCAAGTGACAATCGATCGACAAAGCAAGGAACGCAAAACCATTTACTTGGTCGATCAACGAAGTCGGCGTGCTCAATTTACCATGAAGCCGTAATTTTGAACGAAGAAGAACGATGCTGCCATTTTCACAAGATAGCGGGCCGAAGAAATAAAAGAAAAGGGGGACAGTTTATTTATTTGTTTATCACTTCAATCTAGTTGGGTCGGCTTATAAATCATATAGGGCTGTTTTTTAAATTAGGGTTTTGTTTTTAGTATTTTTATTTATTTTGTATTTTTCCTTTTAAACTGAGTTTTTCTAGTCGTGTGACTAGGTTACGAACTACGGTGATGTAGTTCAAGAATTTGCAACTCAGTGGCTGAGTTGTGGCAGGGTTTTGAGCGTAGAGTTAGGTTAGTCGATAGCAGGTGTCGCGAGTTTACGTGTGTAAGCGTCTGACTACTTAATTTCTAGTAGAAACCTTGGGGGCAGCACGTAGGCAGTGTTTTGCCGAAGCTGAGTAAATCTGTGTTGTTCTATTTCTGCTTTTAATATTCTGCTATTATCTGTGCTGCTATTATTCAACTATTATCTGTGCTGCTATTATTCAACTATTATCGATGCTGCAATTGTATTATATATTTCCGTGTTAAATTTTTATAATTAATAGTATCACCCTATTCACCCCCCCTCCTCCTCTAGGGTGAAATCGATCCTACAAGTGGTATCAGAGCAAGGAACAAAAGTCAATTTTTTTAAAAAAAAATTTGAGTTTTTAAATGGGTTCTTTTAATAATGCTTTTGCTGAGGGACAATCCATTGTTCGACCATCAATGTTCAATGGTGAATATGCTTACTGAAAAATTTGAATGAAAATTTTTCTTAAAACCATTGATGCTTGGAATATTGTTGAGATAGGATATAGGACACCAACTATAATAGTAGATAATCAGGAAATTGAAAAACTGATGGATCAATGGACAGATCTATAAAATAAACTACAGAATGCTAATGCTAATGCTAAAGCTATGAATTATATTATCTGTTCATTAGATCAAATTGAATTTAATCGTGTCTCACATTGTCTAACTGCGCAGGAAATTTGGCATACACTTGAAGTACTCATGAAGGAACATCTCAAGTCAATGAATCTCGCCTTGCTATGCTTAGTAGCAAATACAAGAACTTCACAATGGCCAAGGATGAGAATGTCAAAGAGATGTACGAACGACTTTCTAATCTTGTATACAAGTCAAATGCTCTTGGAAAACCATATACATAATTGGAAATACTCCGAAAAATCCTCAAAGTCCTTCCATGAAATTTCGAAGCAAAGGTGACTGCCATTCAAGAATCCAAAGATTTGAAACAAATCAAAGTTGAAGAACTCATCGGAAATCACACTACTTATGAGCTAGAAATGAAATTCAAGGAAGAACGTGAAGGAGGTAATACTCGAAAGAAATCAATAGCTCTCAAAGGAACAACCGAAAGTGAAGATGATGATGATGATGATGGTGCAACAGAACTGGCACTGATAATAAAGAAATTCAAAATGTGGAATCGCAAATACGGATATCCAACTCTAAATCAATAATTGAAAAGCAAAATAGTCAAAATTCTAGACGACCCAGAAGAGCAAGAGATCATTTGTCACAAGTGCAATAAACCTGGTCACATCAAGCCCAATTGTCCCCAGAATCGACTCGGCCAAGGAAAGAAATCGAAAAGGAGAAGTTTTGCAGCCACGTGAAATAAAAGTGATGACGATAATAAAAGCACTAGCAGTGAGAGTGAAAAAGCAAATGTATGCCTTCGAGGTGATATAACTGACAGTGATGATGACGAGCCAAGCGAGGTATCAAAACTTACTCACTCAGAATTACATATATATTTTCATGAAGTAAATGGCTGTTTCGAAAGACTTAGGGAGAAATACGCTAAAATTGAATGACAAAGAGATAGTTTGATAGAGTTAAATAAACAGCTTGATCAATTGGTTAAAAACTATCAAACCAAGAGCCCTAAGTGTGATAAGTGTCCATTATTTGAAGAAGAGATTAAAAAACCAGAAATTAAAATTAAATCTCTTGAAAATGAAATTCTGATTTTGAAAGAAAGTGAAAAATATTAGGAGAGAAAATTCTATTAAAAAGTGCACACGGCTATTGAATGAAAATGAATCTCTTAAAACACAAGTCCAACAATTGTCTACAACTTTAGGAAAATTTTCCAAAGGAGAGAGATCGTTAAATATGATATTAGGGAAAAAAAATTATTAATCCTGTTAGACAAGGACTTGGGTATAATCAATTTGAATGTATTATATGTGAAATTAATCAAGTCAATTCAAAGTGCACGATTTGTGGAAAAACTGGACACAATCACAATATTTGCTGGTATAGACCCAAACACGTGAAAACCATTCCAATCTGGGTGCCAAAAAGAACAAATATAAATAGTTTTGGGTCTACACAAACGTATTTTTCAAAATCTTTTGCCACTAACAACCATGGACCTATAAAAACAAATAGGTCATAAAAATCTTTTCTCGTGTAGGTGTGGTGGTAGGCTAAGGAACAACAACAGTGTTACCTGGATTCTGGCTGGTCTAGGCACACGACAGACGACAAATCAAAGTTCCTTAGCCTAGTATAAAGGTGACAGAATCACATTGGGCTACAACGAAAAATTATCATAAAAGTAAAATAGGTAACGGTATATTTATCTTGAACGATTTATTAAATGTGAAAATCCACACCATAATTTGATTTAATTCAGCCAGTTATGAAATAAATGTTGATTTTGATTTTAAAAATGTTGACCAATCATCTTTGAACTATTTCATATAGATTTGCTTGGACTAACGATGTTGGTTGATAATTACTCAAGATACACATAGATATATTTTTTTATCTTATTCTGACACTATGTTCATTGTTTGTTTATCTACACAGTTTCAATTCAAATCCAAAAGAATTTCATTTAAAAGCGTTAAAAAGAATTTAAGGTATTGATTGCAACTTCATGGTCTGGTCTATGACATCCAAATGATGATAATCTTGAGTCGAAGGAAAATTCATATGCAGATAATACTAGTAATCTAGTTGTTGATAAATTACTAGTGGAACGTGATTTATGTTGAGACATTCATTAGTTGCATCATTTTCAAAGAAAATATCTGCATATTTTTCATTTCAATTGATTTTCAATTAGCAAACATTTTTCTTATAAAACCCCTTCTAGAAAATAGTTTTTGTTGACCTTGTTTCAGATTAGTCATTTTAGAAAATTTGATAATTATTTTGGATTTGATCTTAAATGACTACATTAACTAATCTGACTCCCTATTGATTATCGAAAAGATAAATAGTGATTGAAAAAGTGATGAGTGTTGATATTGATCATATATTATAACTTGAGAAAGTATATTTAATAAATTTCATTAGAAATTTAAACAAGATTTATAATAACTTTTGATGGGTAAAAATTCCATGACCATCTCTATTTCTATCATATTTCTAACGACCATCATTCATCAAAATCCAATATAGTATGTCAATATGTGATATTTTAAACAGGAAATTATTCATTTTATTTTATTTATTTTTCCAAAGTATTCACTCTCGTTTAAAAGTCCTCACGTTTATGCATGGGTGAATTACTTGGAATATTTGTATATGTGCTTTCATGCTCATTTAAAAGTCTCACGGTTATGAGTGTATGGAACACATATCAAAATTGGTTATTAAATAGACGAGTTGATTCTAATCCCATTTAAAAGTCCTCACGGTTATGCGTGGTTAGAAGATACTTGAAATTTGTTTTTGTTTTTTTTTTAAAATTTTTTTGGGAATACTACTAATCTCATTTAAAAGTCCTAACAGTTATGCATGGTTAATAGATATTCAAATTCCTGATATTAATATACCACAAATAGACACAGCTATATGGTTTTATATGCCGACATCACCTCTATCACTTTAAAGTGGAATATGTGCCTAACTGAGTATTTATGATTTTTGTTTGATTTTTTATTGAAATTTAATATTTATACTCGATTGGGTATTAATGTTGTATTAATGTCTATCACTTGATCTCTATTTTTCTAACACTATTACTCTTTTGCTGATAACAAAAGGAGGAGAGAAAAGTTAAGATTTTGGTAAATAAAGGTCAAATATTTTATTTTGTATATTCTATTTGCATCTAGGTTCATTTGCATATTTTTATTTATTTTCATGCATATATGAAGGGGGAGTTTTGTTGTAGAGAGGGAGCATTCAAATAGGGGAGAAAATAGAATGATCAAATACATTTAACAAATTCAAAATCTTAAATATATGTTTGTTATCATCAAAAGGGGGAGATTGTTGAATATGCAAGTATATGTTTTTTGTTTGATGATAATAAACATATATATATTCATTTAAATGTATTTTTTATTGTATTATTTTATTTTCACATAATTAAATAAATATTTGCTGAATAAAATAAATAACACAGAATTTAAATTCAAACAGATATTTTATTCAAACGAATATTTTATTACAATTTTGAATAGTACAAATTTGAGCTCTCACTATATATATACATAATTTCCATTACGATACAATTTCAAATTATAATACAATTTTTCACTATACATTTGCATCTTACTACATATCACTTGTTCACTCATATTTGTTCTTCAGCTGGATTCCCATTTGTATCCCGCATCTGAGTTATCTGCAAAATAAACACTGAAGCAGTAAAATTGAAAATGAAATATTTTTTTGCACTGTAAAATAAAATGTGTTTTTGAAAATATTATTTGCCTCAGTTATTTGGGTTGTTCGTCATCATATTTATTTTTGAATTCATCTACACGAACAACTTGTGACATGCATAGTGTATCACTATACATGCTATAAGGCCATGCACACCGATATACACTTGACAAAACTGCAGGGACAGGTGAGCACAAGGTCAAACCCGAGCCGAGGCTGGATTCAACACAAGTGCAAATACACACATGACCAAATCGAGTAGCACATGTATTACACAATTACACATATATACATGCATGTGAATGCATGTATATACATGAGTGTGTATGCAACCCAAAGCAAGAAGGTCAATGGCACAAACACATCAGCTTCAATTGGAAACAGTTCAAGAATGAACCAACTACAAGCATTCAATAGAGACCAGATCAAGTGCAACAGTAGAGGGATGAAGAAGTCAACATATATGATCAGAGGAAAGCAACAAAGCATGCATCAGTTCAAAACTAAAGTATGAATGACCAGGCACAGCTTAAACTCAAATGTGCAACAACAAATTGCATGAACATCAACACAAAGATCAGGCTCAACACCAAAGTACAACAGACATGAGCATGCACATCACAAATAAAGACTTCACAAGTGAAGCCACAACCAAGCTCCATATAAAAGCAAACTACTTGACTGCACAGACTAACTAAATGTACACGTGAACCCAAACTGGTCAGAGAAACCATAATGCAACATGTAGACCAAACTTATATGCATGCATACAACTCAACAGTTCAGTACAACAAGATATATATGAAAAGTCAACATGTATGCAACAGAGTGCATAAGCAGATTACAAGACACTGCAGCTACCAAATGAACACATAACTCAATGCATTTAGACCAAAATTTAACTTAAAGCAGCAGTGACAAATAGAAACCTTGGGGGCAACACGTAGGCGGGGTTTTGTCGAAGCTGGGTAAATCTGTGTTGTTCTATTTCTGCTTTTAATATTCTGCTATTATCTGTGCTGCTATTATTCAACTATTATATGTGCTGCTATTATTCAACTATTATCTGTGCTGCAATTGTATTATATATTTTCGCATTAAACTTTAATTAATAGTATCACCCTATTCACCCCCCCCAGGGTGAAATTGATCCTACAATCTGGACACTAGTTCTTATAATGCCCAACCTGGTCGCAGTTGAAGCATTTCACATTCTTCTTCTCCACAGGTTTCTTTCCTTTTCCAATTCTGCACTCATGGGCATAATGGCCCTTCTTATCACACTTATAACACACCACATCAGCCTTTGCCTTCTTAGCTCCCTCTCCTTTCTGGGCTCCTTTCTGGGCTCCTTTCTTCTTAAAGAATTTCCTTTTTCTTCCCTGAGAACCCTGGGACTCAACTGGCTTCTCCCTAGATGAAATAGCAAGCATCTCCTCATGGCGGACGGTCATTTCCACCATCACATGATAAGGCTCTCTGATATGAGTCATAGCCATCCTTCCTAGCTCTGGCCTCAAACCCCTAATGAATCTCTCATTCCTCTTGACATCTGTATCAACCAAAGCATAACCATATTGAGATAGCTCATCAAACTTAGCAGCATACTCGATCACAGACATCTGTCCTTGGACAAGATCCATGAACTTCCTCATCAACGCCGATTTGGCAACCTCGGACAAGAACCTCTACTCAAACCTCCTCTTAAAGTCAGCCCAGGTCAACTCTTCCTCCGACACCCTGGCCGTTACACTGTTCCACCAATGAAGCGCCAACCCTTGCAACTATCTAAAGGCTAGCCTTCTCTTCTCTCCATCATTTAAGCCCAAATCGATAAAGATCCTTTCACAATTCAACAGCCAGTTCTCTACTTCAACAGCATCTTCTGTTCCAGCAAACGGCTTTCCTCCCAGACTAACATAGTCTCTACTCAGCTTAGCATAGTTATAACCAGCTGGAACTACAGGATTAGACCAATATTCCCAGCAACTCCTGCTTGCAACAAATTAGCCAACAACTAATATACCATCCCCGCATCTATTGGCGGATTTCCAGCACCTACATTGGCCTCGGCATTTTGATTATCATTAGCCTGTCGACCTTGGTTTCTCCGAGTATTAGGTTGAGCATTTCCATTTGTTGTGGTGCTTCCTCCACCCAAATTTCCTCTTCCGTTTCACGCCTCCATATCCACTTTCTCGTATATCTGCATACGAGCTTTAGTAAGATACATAAGAACGGTCTAAGAGAAAGGGGAATACGTACTTAGATATATACCTATATATCAAATACAAGTACGTTAATATAGCGTTAACCCAAACACCGATCATATTTTTAAATTCATTCGATTATGTTTGAAAAAGATTTTAGGTTTAACTTTTCTTTTAAAGTTTCATAAACCTATGCTCTGATAGCAACTTGTAACATCCCCCTACTTGGAGGCCCAAAACTAACGGCTACGGATGCTGTAGTCAACCATAGTTATTAATCTTCGACGACCAAGTATGCCGGTGCTAGATTCATTGATACACAGATCACAGAAATATGGAAAATATTTAACAATTCAAAAATACTTTTCCATATTCAAATCAAAACACGTCATGTTCATTACAAAATCCCGAATTACATTAACCACGTTCAACAAAATATAATTATTACAAATAAGCCAAGAGCAACATATGAAGATACCCCCTTGGTTGATCAGAGTATATAATAAGGCTCATAAATCTGCCTTTACAAACAAACACACAGCGGAAAACAAAATACCAATAACTATCCGCCTCCTGCACGTCTCTAGAAGGTTTATTCATCTAAGAAGAAACCTGGAAACCTTAAATCTCAAACTACTCAAAATCAATTGAGTACCCGAGAGTTTAAGGGGAAAACTAAAACTTTGAGTCAAACATAAAGCCTGGTATGAATAATAATCTAACATCTCAATCCTCTTGGATATCTAGTGAGACCACGTCGCTTAGCGGAACGGGTTTTTCCCTTACTAGTATCCTAATACCTTTATAAAACCATATACTGTGCTCCTGCATCCACAATGGTTAAAACATACATTTTCAAAATATTATGTTGATATGCATACTAGAGAATAATTAGGAAATCCCATTCCCAGTTTAATCTGATACCCTGTCATAATTATAGTTTCTAGGATCACTATTAACCTTTTTAGTTTTCATGGGATCACTAAGAACCTATAGGCTCCTGCCAGTTAACTTAATCATTTCATGGGTCCTCCTAAACCTATTGGACTTTCCAATAACTAATCATTTTATCCTAGTTTTCATGGGTTTACTAGGAACCTATGGATTTATCCTGTAACTCACTTCACATCCTAGTTTTCATGGGTTGACTAGGAACCTACTGATACATCCATTAACCACTTACTTATCCTAGTTTTCATGGGTTTACTAGGAACCTATTGACTGATGTCAATTCTTAATCCAGATATAGTTTTCATGGGTTCTCTATAAACTAATTTGCCCCTGCCAACTACTATTAATACATAGTTTTCATGGGTTAACTGTGAACCTTTTGGTGTGCACCAGAAACTACCTTATCATAGTTTCATGTGTTTACTATGAACCTTTTGGTATGCACCAAAAATTACAAAGTTTAGGCATCCTATATTTTTGGTCACCCTGACCCCATGGATGCAATTCTACTCATTCAGGAGTTTAAGCAATTTATATTCACTATTGAGTTATCCTAGCTGGTTCTTCTACCCATTTTCCCCAAAATATAGTTATGGGTTATCATGTAAATATACTCATATTTGAAGAAGCAAAAAAAAAATTTAACAATACCACTACTGTGGGTTTAAAGTCCTTGAAATATATATCATAACATAGTTAACATCTTTAACTTATATTTTCATCAAGGAAATACTTCTTCAAAATCACATATTTAAAGCCATTATAAAACTCCTTTATACAAGCCGTGGGTTTTCCTTTAAAAATTAGAGTATGGGTCCTCAAACCTTCCAAAACCAAACCTTTCGACCTTGTCAAAAGGTCTACAAAACAACCTTTCGAAACCATTGAAACGATTCGGCAATTTAAACCTTTCGAAAGCATTCTACTCTTATAACATAAACCTTTCGAAACCAGTGGATTAAACTTTTCGAAAACTTACTGGGCTCAAGTTAAAACATGCGGAAGGTCCTCTTTTAAAACCTTTCGAATACAAAGGAAGCAACCTTTCGACCTTGATGGAAGGTCTGCTTTGAAAGCTTTAAAACATTTCATTTAAAACAACAGACCTCTGCCTTTTAAAGCAACTCCTTCGAAATCTTGGGTTATACTTCAATTATAATACAAGGGTAAATCATCTAAGTCGAAAGCTTTGAAACCTTTTGAAAGAAATGGGAGAAGCGGCTAGGTTTTTAAAACATGCAAACCTTTCGACTAAGCTGAAAGCTCCTGCTTTCGACCCCTTCGAAGGGTTTTAATGAAATAAAGGCGGCAGTTATTTTCAAAATCTCTTTGGAACAACCTTTAGAAACCAAACCTTTCGACCTTATCGAAAGGACTCTTAAAACCTTTCAAAACCTAACCTTTCGACTGTGTCGGAAGGTCTTATGTAAAAACAGCTTATAAAAAACCAAACCTTTCGACCTTGTCGAAAGGTTTAAAACCTTTCTTTAACCATTTGACCTGGTTGAAAGCAACCAAGTCGAAAGCTCTAATTCGAAAGTAATGCAGGAGAAACTTTAGTTTATAAAACAACATATCCCAACCTCTCTGGCCATCAACCTTTCGACTACGAACCCTTCGACTTTATCCAATTCATTACGCACCAAGTACTTGATACCATATGCATTGGTTTGACTTTGTCAAAAGGTTTAACCTTTCGACTTAGACGAAAGGTCTGGGTCGGAAGGTATTATGCCTAAATGGCTGAAACATGCTAAAAGCATGATTTTCTTGTTTTTAACTTAAAGAATGTGACTTTTTAACTAACTTGCCTTTGTTTATCAAATTCTCAATGGCTAACAATTACTTTACAAAAAAAATGCTGCCACTAGTTTCAGACATAAATAATAATTTTATTTTATAAAATGTCCATTCTCCTTAAATAAATATATAAAACATTTAAGTCCCATACCTTAAATAATTTTATATATTCATCAAAACACTTAGGAAAAATCTGGAAAAATCTAAAAAAATAAATTTTAATATGTTTTCGAACATATAAAAATTTCAAACCCAAAAAATCATTATTTCTGTTGTAAATAATTTATAACCCAATAAATCATTTTCTTTACTAGAAAATTAGTATAAAATCCATATGCACGTAAATGTGCATATTTTTACCACCATTTTTATACCAATTAAATTAAATAAATGATTATATTGGGTATTTTAACATGTTTAAACCAAAATTCAAATTATTTTCAAATCGTCATATATCCATCTCCATATAAATGGTCATTTTTGTGCATATATTAGTTTGAAAAAATTTAATTGGAAATTTCTATATTATTTTGTAGGAATTTGGCTTCATATATAGGTGGTTTCATGAAGATATATGCATTCACAAGAGCGAATACAAAGTAATGGAGATGGAAATAATTCGCTTCATGGATCATGGAGGACCCCACCTACCTTAATGTACACTTAGTAGCTAATGCACATGCTAAAAAGCCATTAAATCTTCATGCACACTTAATGGATGATTATTGGATGCTAATGATTACTTAGCCACCACACTTCCTAAGTGGGTATTTTGGGCATTCCCCAAAAATATGGATTAGGGTTTCATACATATATAAATACCCCTTATCTTCATGTAATTAGTCTCTCCTCTTGTAGGCTCTCTTCTCTCTTAGCCTCTTAGTTTAGGAAAATAAATCAAAGCTCTTCTCTTTTCTTTTCATGGCTATTAAGCCATTTTCTCTTTATGTGTTTTTTTATGCAACTTTAATACATGTTCTTTTCCTTTACATGCTTATTTACTTTCATGTTAGTAGTGTAGATTTACATTTCATGCAAGTATATTAGTTTTTCCTTTTTTTCCATCTCCCTTTTTTCTCTTGTTTGTTTAATGTTGCTTTCTACATTTGTTGATTTGATAACAAATATGAGAGGCTAATTCCTTCAATTTTGGGGTAATGAAGCACTCTAGTATATAGATCGAACATTTTGATGTTCATGCTCTATTTTTGCGCTTTAATGAGAATGCATGAAGTGGTTAACTTGTTGTTTTTTCTTTGAATTTGATAGCTTATATTGTTGACACCAAATAGACTATGCTTAAACAATCACTAACACAAATTACCTCTTCATCTACATATGATGATGGTAATGAAGTGAATGTTGAAATTAAAATTTGATGGTCTATATTTCTAATTAATAGTTAATAGGTCATACTTAAAATAGATTTCATTTTCAACTTTGTTGTCATTTTCATGAGAGTTTGTAAGTAGTTTAAGGGGTGTGTTATAGTTTGATGGCTTATGTTGAGCTAATTAGTAGCACAAATAAGCCATACTTATGATAAACACATCATTTAAATTCACTAATAACAAAAAAAGATTATAATTTCATTTTTGTTGAACTATGTGATCTAGAGAGTGAATTTATTTCTAAATTGTCTATTCTCATATTTTTATCACTTTTTTTTGTTAGTTTGTTAGTTTTCTCCTTTTCTAGCTTAACACTCTCTTCAAATTTGGTTTAATTTGATTGAATAGAAATTTAAAATCAACAATTCCCTACAGATCGGCCCGTACTCACTACGTACTACGATAGTACGCCGTGCGCTTGCGGTTAAATTTAATTTGAAATTTATCTGCGATTTTCTAAACCGATAGAAATTTTGTCATTAAACAAGTTTTTGGCGCCATTGCCGTGGAATTGCTTTGATCTTGATTTTCTATTCTTCGAATTATTTTCGTTTAATTTTTGTGTGTTTGTTTTATGTGTTTGTGAATACTTTTCCTTTATAAACAAAACAAAAATCAACTTTTTTTTAAATAAATTCTTTGTGAATACTTTTCCTTTATAAAAATCCAAAAGAAAAGAAAGAAACATTCTTGAAAATGTTCGAATTTCCATATGCGCATGAATTTTATGATAGTTGTGAAAATCAATATAATCCATATAATTTCACTCAAAATTCTTATGGATATTTTAATAACAACTATTGTACAAACTATTCGAATTTTGCACCACAAGATTTTCAAAATAATTATGGTCAACCCTCAACTCTTGAAAAAAGAATGGAAACGATTTTATCTTTACTTGAACTCTCTACACAGCAAAACCAAAGGATAAATGAGTTGTGTAATTCATATTTATGCGATAACTCAAATCAAGGATTTCAAAATAACTAAAACATGAATTCACTTCAAAATTCAAATAATTTCGATTACAACACATGCCAATTCAATTTCGAACTCCAAAATGAGTTTCAAAAAAAAAATGGAAACAACTGTTTAAATGATTTTGGCAATGGGAATATTCTCAACTATGGTTCAATGGAAAATTTTTGTTCTCAACAATTTCAAATTGAAAATCCTCAAGTTAATAATTATAAATTCGATTTTGTTGAGCAAATGAACGAAATATACGATGATCACACGGATTCATTGTTTGAAACATACATGAAACAACGTGAAAAACAAAATCAAATTCCAACGTGTAATGAGTCAAGTAATAATCCATCTTTTACCAAAATTGATGATTTTCAAATAACAACTTTTGAAATTGAAAACGAGAATCTTAATGAAGTTGATGAAAATTGTGTAATTGAGTTGGATTTAAATTTGAGAGTGTGGAACCAAACTTAAAATTCGATCTTCCTTTTTCCGATTTTGAAAATTTGAATACAGCTTTGGATTTTGAACTTGATAGATGTAATGAAGTTGTTGATAATTCCATAAAGGAAGACGAATTTAATGAACACAAGTTTTTTGGACTTTTCGAAGACGAGTTGTCGAATTCTAAGGGGAAGAGTTAAATCACCATTTTGATTTTGAAATCAATAATTCTGAAGAAGTTTTCAATGAAAAGCTTCAATTTCAATTTGGTGAAAATAAATTTGAATTTCAACCAATTTTTCTATCTACCCCGAAAATCATCGAAAATAAAATTGTTAAATATGCGTGTATATGATTTTTGTTTGATGATAATAAACATATATACATTCATTTAAATGTATTTGATATTGTACTATTTTATTTTTCACAGATAAAATAAATATTTACTGAATAAAAAACACAGAATTGGAATTCAAACGAATATTTTATTCAAACAAATATTTATTACAATTTTGATAGTAAAATTTCAAGCTCTCACTATAACTATACAATTTCAGTCACAATACAATTACATCACAATTTCATAGTTACATCAGTTCCTCACTACATATCACTCACACTCGTATTTATCTTCAACTTCATTCCAATGTGAATCCAGCATCCGAGCAATCTGCAGAAATATACATTGACGTAGTAAAATTGAAAATAAAATGTTTTTGCAGTATAAAACAAAATATGAATTTTGAAAATAATATTTGCCTCAGTTATTTGGGTTGTTCGTCATCATTTATATTTGAATTCATCATACACGAATAGCTTGTGACATGCACAGTGTATCACTGTACATGCCACAAGGCCGTGCACACCAATATATGTATATACACTTGATATAGTAACAGGGACAGGTGAGAACAAGGTCAAACCCGAGCGTTTAAGCTGGATTCAACTCAGGTGAAAATTCCAAAACGCAAACCCAAATGTACAAGTGCAATCTCAATGAAACCAGAAGTACAAAATGGCTTAAGCAAAGTGCAATGACAACTGATCAGAATCAAGTGGAGATGAACACATACTGTCAAACATGTCTACCAGTGGACAACTGCAATATCAAAGTGATGATATACATATGCAAACAAATCACAGTGTCCAGACTCAACCGAATTGCCAGACGCAATGACACAAAAACAAGTGATGAATCAGTGTTACAACCTAAGTATGCTGAACCAAAATCAAAATAAACCAAACTCAAAGTAGCAAGACCAGAACCAATCAAAGACATCAAGCAAATGGAGACAAGACTCAAGTGCAGTGCAACTCAATGCTACAAAAGGAACTAGACTTCAAGTCTGACATGAACCAAGTGCAACTGGAAACCCAAAACTGCAAAACATGAAGATTGCAGCTTCAAAACATCACATACATATACATGCAGTATCATTAACCAAACCAGACAACACAACAACACTACAGTGAAGACTACATAGTCAGACTGCACCATATCAATGCAGACAAGAAGCAACTATAGGTTCAAGGTGAAGTCACAATGAAGACTACAAGATTCAGATACAACAAGATTATAGTGATCACACAAATGTACACATTAAAAGAAACTCAAGTCAACATATATGATTAACTATCTACACAGTATGAAGTGCAACAACCATTAAACAAACAAAGACTAGGAGTATACAAAGACCAAGCTTGGATGAATACACATGAATGGATTGCACAGGTCAGGGAAGCAACAAATGTACAGAGACATTAACCACTTCATCAAAGTTCACAGTGAAGCCAGAAGAAATTAACAACTACAATACGAGTAAGCTATAGAACAATCATGCCGAAGCCTGGTTATAGCATCTAGGTGGTCTAGAATAAAATCGAACAAAGTCAGATGGCCAAAGCCGAAAATCACCACTGTCAAACAAAGTCAACATAATGTCAAATGTTGAACACAAATAAACTTACAAAATCAGCTATGAACGAATACCAAGTCAGGTGACAATGAACATGTCAGGTCAGAGCCGAAGTAATCAAGTGAACAATACAGCAATGACCCCAAATGTAACAACAGGGAATGAAAGAACTGTAGTTACAAGAATGTGGTACAGGTTGAATAATATTATTGCATAAACAACAAAGCCGTGATTAACGAATATGATGAACAAGTTAGAGACGAGGTGGTCAAGAATGGAACAGATGGTACAGTTCGAAACAGGGAATTCGAAGTCAACTCGAATTCAATATCGTCAAAACAACCAAAGAACGTGATGGCCATGAAATTCAACAGTACTGTGTTGACCATGTCAAAAATCAAAGCCAAACTAAATCAGGAAAGTTTCTGCCGTAGCAATCAAGGAAAATCGAACGCTACAGAATTAAAACCGTGTGAATCAAGTAAGTCGCAAATATCAAGCAACGAAATTATATGAATTGAAGAAGTCAGATAAATCACCATCGTTCAAAAATAATCAAATGGCCGAAGACAAATTCAAACAAATTCGTACGAACGAAAATATAGGGATCGAATCCTCTATAAAAGCCCAATCATCACTGGCATTTAAATCATCGAATTCAAGTATACAATCTAGAGAACAAAAGGCATAAATTACATACCGAAGTCAGGAGTCGAATTCGATCATCGAGAAGCAGCTGTGTGCAAGACGAAGAAACAATCGATCGTAAACAATCTCGAGAACAACCCATCTGATCGATCAACAAGTCGGGGGCTTCAATTTTAGAAAGCCCTAATTTTGAAGGAAGAAGAACGAACGAAGAAACAAGAGCCACCATTATCACAAGCAAAGGAACGAGTCGACATAGTTAAAATTAAAGAGGGAAGTTTGTGGGCCGGTCCTATTTTAATTAATTAATAAGGCTTTGTTATATTTTTAAATTAGGGTGTTGAGTTGTTTTAATTTGTTTTTGTTTTTAAATTCTGTACTTTTTCGAATCAAACCTTGGTAAATCACCACCTAGGATTTAGGTAGTGTCAGATTGTCTAGTTAGGATTAGTTCAGTGAGCAGGGTTTGCGAGTTTGCAAAACTCTATAGGCGGTAGCAGGGTTTGCGAGTTTGTTAGAGTGTTTGTAAGCGGGAGACTGATTAATTCTAATAGAAATCTGGGAATGCAGCAGTAGGCAGGGGTTGCCGAAGCTGGGTAAATTTTATGTGTGATTTACTTTCAGCATATTTATTTCTCTGCAGTTTGTTTTTTTGTTTGATTCAAGGAAATTTTCTATAACCCTATTCACCCCCCCCCCCTCTAGGGTTAATCTAGATCCTACAAGTGGTATCAGAGCCCGGTATTTTTTCTTTAACTCTAGAGTCATGAATCCACCAAATAATGCTTTTTATGAGGGGCAATCTATTGCTAGGCCACCCATGTTTAATAGGAATGATTATGCTTACTGGAAAGTTAGGATGGGTATTTATCTTAGTTCTGTTGATTATGATGTTTGGGACATTATTGAAACTGGCTATACATCTCCCACTATAACTGTTGGTGATACTGAGATTCCTAAACCTAAGGATAGGTGGGACGCTAACGATAAGAAATTAAAAACTACAAATGCTAAAGCCATGAATGCTTTGATCTGTGCTCTTGATAAGAATGAATTTAATAGAATTTCTCATTGTAAAACTGCGCAGGAAATTTGGCATACCTTGGAGGTGACACATGAAGGAACTTCTCAAGTCAAGGAGTCTCGTCTAGCCCTATTCAGCAATGAATACGAGAACTTTGTGATGGACAAAGGCAAGAGCATAAAGGACATGTTTGGACGCTTTTCAACTTTGGTGTACAATGCTAGAGCGCTTGGGAAGGTATTCACTGAGGTACAGCTTGTGAGGAAGGTACTACGAGTCTTACCGATGAAATTTGAGGCAAAAGTCACGGCAATACAAGAATCGAAAGATCTGAGTAAACTAAGCATGGAGGAGTTGATCGGCAACTTGATGACATATGAGCTTGAGCTAAAAACAAAGGAGGAACGCAACAACTCCGAATCAAAGAAAAAGACGATTGTCTTAAAGAGCAAAGAAGAGAGCGATGAAGAAGAAGAAAATCCAATTGAAGAGCTTGCAATGGCTGTCAATAATCTTAGAAAATGGTCAAGATTCGGGCCACGTAAGAAGAAAACAAATGGTAATAGGTCAAAAGATTCTGAAAATTCCGATAATGAATTGACTTGCTATAACTGCAATAAGCCTGGCCACTTCAAACAAAAATGCCCACTTCTCAAAAACTACAAAGGAAAGAAAAAGAAGAAGAAGGCTTTTGCAACGACTTAGGATGATGAATAAGGAGAGGAAGTTTCGAATAATAGCTCAGAGGAGGCTAATTTATGTCTTATGGCAAAATCAGATTCAGAAGCAAGCTCAGAGGAATCTTGTGAGGTAAGTAACCGTTCGTAGCTCGGTTGGTTTGGGGGCTGGGAGATGGGAACCAAAGGACTGCGTCCGGGCAGGTTCGAATCCCAGCGCCAAACCATCAGTGGGAGTTTCAACGTTAAGCATCCGTGTGCAACGACTAAATAAAAGCGGGGTAGACACACGGCGTGGTTTACTTAAGTGAGTATCAATGAATACCATGATCTTAAGGTTTCCCATGAACTCAAAAAAAAAACTATTCTTATAAAGAACTTGTTTTGATGTGTTGTGATTTTGCTAAAACAATTGATACTCTTGAATCTAAAATTGAAAAACTGAAATCTGATAGGAGAGAACTTGTCCATGAAAATACTAGGTTAGAAACTGAACTTGAAAATATTCAAAACCTAGACTGTAAAAAATGCAAAATTTTAGATTTGGAATTATCAAAACTTAAGAATAGCTTTGAGAATCTTGAAAAAGAAAACTTGAGTCTTAAGGAAACCATTGACACTAGGAAAAAGGATTATAAATAGATGCACCTCACTTATGACTGAAAACACAACACTAAAAACCAAAGTCCAAAATCTTGAGAAAACTCTGAATAACTTTTCAAGAGGAGAAAAATCATTCAACATGTTATTGGGAAACCAACTTTTTGCTAACAACAGAAAAGGACTAGGCTTTGGGAAAACACAAGTTGATGATAATGCAAAAGGTAAGAGTGTCTTTGCTAGATGTGGAATAATTGAACATCGTGCTGAAAATTATAGTTATAGGAACAAGAACACAAAATTTATACAAGTTTGGGTTCCTAAGAATTCTACAAACAAATTTCATGTCTATTGGAACAAGAATGAAAGGACAAAACAAGTTTGGGTGCCAAAAGGAACATATATTAATAGTTTTGGGTCTACTCAAACATATTCATCAAATTATTCTGCCACTAACAACCATGGACCTATAAAAACAAATAGGTCACAAAAATCTTTTACCGTATAGGTGTGGTGGCAGGCTAAGGAACAACATTAGTGTTATCTGGATTCTGGCTGTTCCAGACACACAACGAGCGACAAATCAACGTTCCTTAGCCTAGTATAAAGGTGACAGATTCACAATGGGCAAACAACGAAAGATTATCGTACAGGTAAAACAGGTAATTGTATTTATTTTCAAACGATAGATAAAATGTGAAAATCTGCACCATAATCTAAATTAAATCAGCCAGTTATGTGAAATGATTGATGATGTTAATTCTGATTTTTTATTATTATTAACCAATCATCTTTAAATAGAATTACTAGAAGTAATTATGATGGTTGACAGATTCTAACTTACTTGATATGATCTTACATGACTTGCTCTTATCTATGACTTTGATTTGTGTTTAAAAGTTGACCAACCATTTTTTTTCATTGAACTTAATCTGTTTGGTCAAATTATGATGTTGATTGATTACTGATTACTCATGCTATAAAAAGGTTTTAAGAAATTGTTGAAATTGTTGAAACTTTATGAAATTGGTGAAACTTCAAGAAATTGTTTTGAAATAATGATGATGGTTTAATGACTGTTGATCCTATGGTTTCTAAATCTGACACTATGATATTTGTTTGATGGTTAACACGACTTCAATTCAAAGTCAAGAAAATTTCATTTAAAAATTGTTGAAAATAATTCTGAGGTAGTTTGTTGAAATTTCATAATCTGGTCTATGACATCCAACGAGTGAATATTGAGTGAAATTTAAAGTCAGATGCAGATCACACTGGTAATGTAGTTGATAGAAAAATTACTAGTGGAACGTGATTTTATTTCGAGACATTCATTTACTGCATCATTTTTCAAAGAAAACATTTGCATGTTTTTCACTTGAAATAATTTTCATTTTAGCAGAAATTTTTCTTAAAAACCCCTTCTAGAAAATAATTTCTGTTGACCTTGTATCAGATTAGTTATTTAAGAAAATTTGATTTTATAACTATTTTTGAAATTGATTTTAAATAACTATGTTAACTGATCTGACCCCCCTAATAATTATCTAAAAAGATAGATAGTGATTGAAAATAAGATGAGTGTTGATATTAATCTTATATTATGACTTGAGAAAGTATAATTAGAAAATTTCTTTAGAAATTTAAACAAGAGTTATAAAAACTTTTTGTTGATAAATATTCCATGATCACTTCTATTTCTATCATTTTTCTATCGACCATTACTCATCAAAAGTCAATATAGTATGTCAATATGTGGTAGTTTAAACGGGAAATCATTTGTGCTTCAATTTTATTATATTTCTAACAATAAATAATAATATCCAAAATATTCACTCTCATTTAAAAGTCCTCACGGTTATGCATGGGTGAATTACTTGGATTTTTGATTATGTGTTTCCATGCTCATTTAAAAGTCCTCACGGTTATGCATGTACGGAACGCATATCAAAATTAATTGATTAAATAGACAAGTTGATTCTAATCCCATTTAAAAGTCCTCACGGTTATGCGTGGTTAGAAGATACTTGAATTCATTTTTAAAATAAAAATAAAAATTTAGAATACTACTAATCTCATTTAAAAGTCATAACGGTTTTGCATGGTTAGTAGGTATTAAAATTTCCTGAAATAAATATACCACAAATAGACACAACTATATGGTTTTATTTGATGATATCATCCTATCATTCTAAAGTGGAATATGCATCAATTAAAGTATTTATGATTTTTTGTTTGATTTTCTATTGAAATTAATATTTATACTCGATTGAGTTTTAATATTGTATTAATGTCTATCACTATATCTCTATTTTTCTATTACTATTATTCTTTTGCTGATAACAAAAGGGGGAGAGAAAAGTTAAGATTTTGAAAATAAAGGTCAAAGATTTTCTAATTGTATCAAAGCTCATTTGAATTTTTTTATTCTCATGCATATATGTAGGGGGAGTATTGTGTAGAAACAGAGCATTTAAATAGGGGGAGAAAATTGAATAATCAAATACATTTAAAATAGTCAAAATCTTAAATATATGTTTGTTATCATCAAAAGGGGGAGATTGTTAAATATGCGTGTATATGATTTTTGTTTGATGATAATAAACATATATACATTCATTTAAATGTATTTGATATTGTACTATTTTATTTTTCACAGATAAAATAAATATTTGCTGAATAAAAAACACAGAATTGGAATTCAAACGAAAATTTTATTCAAACAAATATTTATTACAATTTTGATAGTACAATTTCAAGCTCTCACTATAACTATACAATTTCAGTCACAATACAATTACATCACAATTTCATAGTTACATCGGTTCCTCACTACATATCACTCACACTCGTATTTATCTTCAACTTCATTCCAATGTGAATCCAGCATCTGAGCAATCTGCAGAAATATACATTGACGCAGTAAAATTGAAAATAAAATGTTTTTGCAGTATAAAACAAAATATGAATTTTGAAAATAATATTTGCCTCAGTTATTTGGGTTGTTCGTCATCATTTATATTTGAATTCATCATACACGAATAGCTTGTGACATGCACAGTGTATCATTGTACATGCCACAAGGCCGTGCACACCAATATATGTATATACGCTTGATATAGTAACAGGGACAGGTGAGCACAAGGTCAAACCCGAGCGTTTAAGCTGGATTCAACTTAGGTGAAAATTCCTAAACGCAAACCCAAATGTACAAGTGCAATCTCAATGAAACCAGAAGTACAAAATGGCTTAAGCAAAGTGCAATGACAACTGATCATAATCAAGTGGAGATGAACACATACTGTCAAACATGTCTACCAGTGGACAACTACAATATCAAAGTGATGATATACAGATGCAAACAAATCACAGTGTCCAGACTCAACCGAATTGCCAGACGCAATGACACAAAAACAAGTGATGAATCAGTGTTACAACCTAAGTATGCTGAACCAAAATCAAAATAAACCAAACTCAAAGTAGCAAGACCAGAACCAATCAAAGACATCAAGCAAATGGAGACAAGACTCAAGTGCAGTGCAACTCAATGCTACAAAAGGAACTAGACTTCAAGTCTGACATGAACCAAGTGCAACTGGAAACCCAAAACTGCAAAACATCACATACATATACATGCAATATCATTAACCAGACCAGACAACACAACAACACTACAGTGAAGACTACATAGTCAGACTGCACCATATCAATGCAGACAAGAAGAAACTACAGGTTCAAGGTGAAGTCACAATGAAGACTACAAGATTCAGATACAACAAGATTATAGTGATCACACAAATGTACACATTAAAAGAAACTCAAGTCAACATATATGATTAACTAGCTACACAGTATGAAGTGCAACAACCATTAAACAAACAAAGACCAGGAGTATACAAAGACCAAGCTTGGATGAATACACATGAATGGATTGCACAGGTCAGGGAAGCAACAAATGTACAGAGACATTAACCACTTCATCAAAGTTCACAGTGAAGCCAGAAGAAATTAACAACTACAATACGAGTAAGCTACAGAATAATCATGCCGAAGCCTGGTTATAGCATCTAGGTGGTCTAGAATAAAATCGAACAAAGTTAGATGGCCAAAGCCGAAAATCACCACTATCAAACAAAGTCAACATAATGTCAAATGTTGAACGCAAATAAACTTACAAAATCAGCTATGAACGAATACCAAGTCAGGTGACAATGAACATGTCAGGTCAGAGCCGAAGTAATCAAGTGAACAATACAGCAATGACCCCAAATGTAACAACAGGGAATGAAAGAACTGCAGTTACAAGAATGTGGTACAGGTTGAATAATATTATTGCATAAACAACAAAGCCGTGATTAACGAATATGATGAACAAGTCAGAGACGAGGTGGTCAAGAATGGAACAGATGGTACAGTTCGAAACAGGGGATTCGTAGTCAACTCAAATTCAATATCGTCAAAACAACCAAAGAACGTGATGGCCACGAAATTCAACAGTACTGTGTTGACCATGTCAAAAATCAAAGCCAAACTAAATCAGGAAAGTTTCTGCCGTAGCAATCAAGGAAAATCGAACGCTACAGAATTAAAACCGTGTGAATCAAGTGTGTCGCAAATATCAAGCAACGAAATTATATGAATTGAAGAAGTCAGATAAATCACCATCGTTCAAATATAATCAAATGGCCGAAGACAAATTCAAACAAATTCGTACGAACGAAAATATAGGGATCGAATCCTCTATAAAAGCCCAATCATCACTGGCATTTAAATCATCGAATTCAAGTATACAATCCAGAGAACAAAAGGCATAAATTACATACCGAAGTCAGGAGTCGAATTCGATCATCGAGAAGCAGCTGTGTGCAAGATGAAGAAACAATCGATCGTAAGCAATCTCGAGAACAACCCATCTGATCGATCAACAAGTCGGCGGCTTCAATTTTAGAAAGCCCTAATTTTGAAGGAAGAGGAACGAACGAAGAAACAAGAGCCACCATTATCACAAGCAAAGGAACGGGCCGACATAGTTAAAATTAAAGAGGGAAGTTTGTGGGCCGGTCCTGTTTTAATTAATTAATAAGGCTTTGTTATATTTTTAAATTAGGGTGTTGAGTTGTTTTAATTTGTTTTTGTTTTTAAATTCTGTACTTTTTCGAATCAAACCTTGGTAAATCACCACCTAGGATTTAGGTAGTGTCAGATTGTCTAGTTAGGATTAGTTCAGTGAGCAGGGTTTGCGAGTTTGCAAAACTCTATAGGCGGTAGCAGGGTTTGCGAGTCTGTTAGAGTGTTTGTAAGCGGGAGACTGATTAATTCTAATAGAAATCTAGGAATGCAGCAGTAGGCAGGGGTTGCCGAAGCTGGGTAAATTTTGTGTGTGATTTACTTTCAGCATATTTATTTCTCTGCAGTTTGTTTTTGTGTTTGATTCAAGAAAATTTGCTATAACCCTATTCACCCCCCCTCTAGGGTTAATCTAGATCCTACAAAAATAACTCGTACGATTTTTAATAAAACGACATTCGTTTTTCCAAATCAACGTTCAACTTTGAAATCTTTTACGGTTTAGTTTTCTACGCTTAAGCTGTGTCTCGTATACTTGACGAGACAAATGAACTCTTTGGAAGACCGTTTCATTTACTCTTTAACTGCATATTTTCTTATGTCTTGTAAATAATAATATTTTCATGTAAATATTGGTCATTTTTATGTTATTTTTCTCCTTTCACTTGGGTTGACTGTGGGGACAAGTCAAAATCAAGTGTGGGGGGAGCTCATCTTCATTTTTTTAATTTTCGTTTTTTTTATCTTCTTTGTTTATTTTTGCATTTTCTTTCAAAAACTCAAAAAAATTTAAAAAAAAAGAAAAAAAAAAAGAAAATCCAAAAACAAATTTTCCTTTAGCATTTTGATTTATTTTTAAAGAAACACTATAGGATAAATATATGGTTTTGGTTTATTAAATTGGAATTTTTGAAAATTTATTTGTCTCAACAAAAATAAAAATAAAGTTTGATTACAAATAACGATGGTTTAACTAGTATATAGGAAGATTCATACATGTTAATTATGAAATATCCTAATTGAAGATCTTTGTTTTAAAAAGTGGTGAATTCAAATAAAAGGATATAACATTTTTTGTCTTCTAAGTTAAATGGTGCTAAGATGATTTTGCAAAACTCTCTCTTCAAAAAAAACACAAAACAAAAAACAAAAACAAAAATATATTTCTTGTATATATGTGTATATTTATTAACGCCTATGGTCGATAGGTGTACACACTTATGTGTACACTCGCCATGCCCTGTACCCTTCTCACGTAAGCCCGAAAGGCAGTGCATGATCGGTATACTTGGCCTCAGTTTATCTAAGCTAGGTGTATGTGTATATAAAAATTCTTTTATTAATAATTCCTACAGTCGATAGGTGTTCACACTCGTGTGTTCACTCGCCACACTTTGTATTTCCCTCACATAAGCCCGAAAGGCAGTGCATGGGTAATAAATCTTGCCTCGGTTTTCTGAGTTAGGCATATGTAAATATTGTAAATATAAATAAAATTTTCAATATATATATAGAGTAAGCAAATGAAATCCAAGCACTATTTTAACTTGTTTGATTTGACTTTTTATTGAAAATAAATGAAAATACCACTTTGATAAACTTTGATAATCAACTAAGGATCCATTTCATTGTTACACTGTGTTATCAACCGAAACAACGAGTTAAACTACAGTCTATTTGTTATGATAACTTGATTTTTTTTGGAAATTTTGACAAGAAAAAGGACTTAAATTTCTTGATAATGACCAAAACCTATATCTAACTTATTTGTGTTGATTTAAAAGTAAATCTTTCATTTGTAAATATATTCAAAAACTTGCATTCATCTCTTTGTAAATAGATCTTGCATTTTGTAAATATTTTCACTTTGCATTCGGATTTTGTGGGTAGTATCCACTGAAAACCCTCACGAGACAACACTCATCCTACTGGAGATACCCAGAGGTTTAACGGCTTGTTGCATACGCTCAATGCAATCGTGCTCCCTACGAAAACGGATTTATCTTAGTTTTTCTTTATTCGAGGATGAATAAAAAGATAAATGTGGAGATATTTGATGTGCACGTAAATGTGCATATTTTTACCACCATATTTATTCTAATTAAATTAAATAAATGATCATGTTGGGTATTTTAACATGCTTAAACCGAAATTTAAATTATTTTCAAATCGTCATATATTCATCTCCATATAAATGGTCATTTTTGTGCATATATTAATTTGAGAAAATTTAATTGGAAATTTCTATATTATTTTATAGCAATTTGGCTTCATATATAAGTGGTTTCATGAAGATATATGCATGCACAAGAGTGAATACAAAGGAATGGAGATGGAAATAATTCATTTCATGGATCATGGAGGACCCTACCTACCCACCTACCTTAATGTACACTTAGGAGCTAATGCACATGCTAAAAGACCATTAAATCTTCATGCACACTTAATGGATAATTATTGGATGCTAATGATTACTTGGCCACCACACTTTCTAAGAGGGTATTTTGGGCATTCCCCAAAAATATGGATTAGAGTTTCATACATGTATAAATACCCTTTATCTTCATGTAATTAGTCTCTCCTCTTTTAGGCTCTCTTCTCTCTTAGCCTCTTAGTTTAGGAAAATAAATCAAAGCTCTTCTCTTTTCTTTTCATGGCTAATTAGCCATTTTCTCTTTATGTACTTTTTTATGCAACTTTAATACATGTTCTTTTCCTTTACTTGCTTATTTACTTTCATGTTAGTACTGTAGATTTACATTTCATGCAAGTAGATTAGCTTTTCCTTTCCTTTTGCTCTCTTTTTCCTCTTGTTTGTTTAATGTTGCTTTCTACATTTGTTGATTTGATAACAAATATGAGAGGCTAATCCTTTCAATTTAGGGGTAATGAAGCTCTCTAGTATATAGATCTAACATTTTGATGTTCATGCTCTCTTTTTGTGCTTTAATGAGAATGCATGAAGTGGTTAACTTGTTGTTTTTGCTTTGAATTTGATAGCCTATATTGTTGACACCAAATAGGCTATGCTTAAACAATCACTAACACAAATTACCTCTTCATCTACATATGATGATGGTAGTGAAGTGAATGTTGAAACTAAAATTTGATGGTCTATATTTCTAATTAATAGTTAATAGGCCATACTTAAAATAGATTTCATTTTCAACTTTGTTGTTATTTTCATGAGAGTTTGTAAGTGGTTTAAGGGGTGTGTTATAGTTTGATGGCTTATGTTTAGCTAATAAATAGCACAAATAAACCATACTTATGATAAACACATCATTTAAATTCACTAATGACCAAAAAAAGAGATTATAATTTCATTTTTGTTGAACTATGTGTTCTAGAGAGTGAATTTATCTCTAAATTGTCATTCTACTCTCATATTTTTATCACTTTCTTTTTGTTAGTTTGTTAGTTTTCTCCTTTTTTAGCTTAACACTCTCTTCAACTTTAGTTTAATTTGATTGAATAGAAATTTAAAATCAACAATTCCCTGCGGATCGACCCATACTCACTATGTACTACGATAGTATGCCGTGCGCTTGCGGTTAAATTTAATTTGAAATTTATCGGTGATTTTCTAAACCGATAGAAAATTTGTCGTTAAACATGCACTCGGAAAATTATAAGAATTGAAACCCATCTCCAAAATCATGTTTTCTATAACATAAAATTTTCCCATGACATTTAAAAAATCATTTTCATTTTAGTTTTACCCTAAACCGTATATCTCTTATTAAACAACCTTGTTTAAACACATATAAATCATAATCAAGCATATCATCATTCAACATATCATAAAAACAGATTTATCATTAAATCCGAAACCTTTTGATGTAAAAATCAAAATAGAGATGCAGAAATTATTATTCACCTTGCTTGAGATAAGGAGATTAGAGATTGTTTGAGATTGATTTTCCTCTAGCTTGAATCCTAAGCTTTCCTTAAATTTTCTTATTCTCTTCTGTCTTCCTATGGTCGGCCTTGTTGCTTCTTATGTTTATAGTTTTTGTTTTGAGATAAAATGAACATGCAAAACCTAATGAGAATAGTATAAGGATGGGGTGTATGGCCATTTACCCTAATGCCCTTATGTTTAATTTCCTAACCATTTATTTAAGTTCATTAGCTTTAATAAGCACGGCCCCTAGTTTATTAATCAACGTCAATCTCTTTATCTACATTATTCTATAATTTATTCTAATTAAATCTCCTGAATAATGTCAATAAAATTAGGGGTGTTACATCCTCCTTAGACTTTAGCAATCCAATTGCAGTAGGGGATCCACAGAATCAGAGAAAAAACAGAGTTTTCTCGGTGGAAGCACCAAAGTGTTTGTACCAAAAATGGGCACAACACTCGTCGGGTGTAATTGAAGAGATTAGAATGAAGAAGTAAAATGAAAAATGAGGTTAATCTAACAATCACACCTACAAAATAAGCAGCAGCAGAAAGAAAACAAGAATTTATAGTGTTTCGGCGTTATTGCCTACGTCCACTTTGAAGGTTTTGATGTTTATTGCTGATTATAAACTTAGTTACAATAGTACAACATCTAACGCTTGAAGTACAATGGAGTTCAACTCAAGCAGCAGCATAAAAGTCCCTTTTTAATTGCAATGGAGGTGCTATTTATAGGTGTGGAGCTAGAAATATCTGCCTTAGATCTCGGAATACTCTTTCTCAGGCCAAGGTGGGCCCACACAATCGATCTGGAGTCATTTGGGATTGATCTCTGATCGATCCATGGTGAGTTCGTATCGATCATAGACTGCTCCAATTGAGCTGCGATCGATCATGGATGTCCCTTATGTGTTGTGCAACTTGATGTGAAAATCTCATTGCATTTGGAGTTTGGTTGTGGGGTTATTGATCGATCAAGGTTGCAAATATGGAGTGGCTGAATCCCTCGTATCGATACCTTCATATCGATCCCTTCGCATTGATGATGTGGCATGCACGTTTTGTGGAGATCCATGATTTGTGGATAGTGGTGAGACCGCTTCTTTTGGGTTGACTGCTTCTTTCGTATCCATCTGATGCTTTGTTGTTCGAATCGATCTTGTGCTCTGCTTCGTTCGTATTCATCCACTACTTCCTTTCCATATTGATGCCTTGCTTCCATCTTCGTATCGATTGTAGGCCCTGCTTCGTATCGATCGAGTAGGTGATCGATACGAAAAGTACAGTTG
This sequence comes from Allium fistulosum, assembly GCA_030737815.1. Taxonomy (NCBI): domain Eukaryota; kingdom Viridiplantae; phylum Streptophyta; class Magnoliopsida; order Asparagales; family Amaryllidaceae; genus Allium; species Allium fistulosum. The sequence continues at coordinate 984,872,623 of CM060905.1, forward strand.
ATGGCTAAGTGAAGTGTGATCGATCTGGGAAGTGCCGAAGTCCATCATCATGAGTTTGAACCATATGGATACAAATGATGGATTTCGAGTGCTTGAGTTACCTTCATTTCGTATTGATGCTAATCGATACGAATGATGGATACGAATAATGGATACGAGATTGGCATGTTTCTCATGGATCTTGATCGTCCCGTAACTTGAGCATACGAACTCCACACACTCATGTGTGTGTGTGTGTGAATATATAAATTTTTCGAAAAAATTGATTAATTATTTATAAATCAATTTTGAATATCATAAAAATTTGACCGAGTCTTTTAATTTTAAATTTCAAAATAGAAGATCTAATTTGACTTAGTAAATAAATCTTGATCTAAAATAAATTCAAAGTTTAAATTCCATAGTTTGACTTAGTAATATTTCAAATACATATATGACAAAATCATAACAAAAAATAATTTTGTTAAAAGTTTATATGAATGCTAGTATTAATTGACACACACACACATACAGACCCACATACACACATAAATGCAAATACATTTCGATAAATATTAATTTTTTAAGTAAAAATTATTATTTATAAAATAATGTATTTATATACATATATAAAAAATATATAAATATATGATTGTTAAAATATAATTTGACTAAAACTGTTTATTATTAATTTTATAAAATTAGTTTGACAAAAGGTTTTTTAGTTTCCAAATGTTTGTACTAAATAAAATTATCTATATAATGTATTAACTTAATTTAATATATAAAATATTAAACAATGTTTTAAATCATATATAAATAAATAATTATTATTCATGTGTGTGTGTGTGTGATTTAAACACTTTTTTTTTTCATATTTTAGCCGAACCAAATTATATGCATATAGAATTTTAGTTTATTTTTAGCATATTATAATAATAAGAAGAACTGTATAGATCGATGTCAAATATTAAATAGATATAGTATAACAGGTAGTGATGTGTGTATGTGTGTAAGGTGATATATAAGTTCAATACATCGATATCATTGTAAAATTAAAACGAATTTCAGCTAAGACGCTTGCCTCTAATTCACATCAAAATCTAGATAGTCTATTTGATATTTCAGATCCATACTCTCTAATGTAACCAGATGGTGTGCTAACACCGAATCTACTATAGTTTGATTGCATTGATGTAAATGAAGTGAGAGTAATGGAGATGGATGTTGAAGCCTACGGCCAAGATAGGAAGAGGGGGAGGCTAATGCCATTAAGAAAGTGGAGGCTAATGGTTTGAATATATAGTGAGATCTAAAAACAAATATCTACACAAATCTCTCTTACTAATTCAAAGCAGTAACCCCCTTTGCCCCTCACTCCTTATTGGGTCTTAATGGAACATTATACACTTTAAACTCAGTACTAACTAATATTACTTGAATCATATTTAAATGCATATGGATATCATATATAGATATGTACAAATATAACTATTATATACACACCAAAGTAATTACTAATAGCACCCCCGAACAATTTTAGAGACAACTCCATTTTACTACACAAATCCCAGACAAAAAAATACAATAATGATTGATATTTCACAAATATCAATTAATTTAATCAATTTATAACTATTATAAATCAATTAAATCAAGTTGTGTTTCAAAGACTAAATAGATTCGATTGTGTGACCTACATGTATGAATTTAACCAGCGATAATATTCGAATAATTCAAATACAAATGTTCACACATCACCTTAGCTAGTGGTGTGATAGTTTTGACTTCATTCATCGCTTATAAATCTCATCGATAAAATCTAATTTTATAAATTCAAGAGGTATCTTTTAGTAATAATTATTATTACCAATTCTCTTCGTCGATATTACTTTAGGACTTATGGAATTGATTTTGATCAAAATTCCAATATCGTCCACATTCAACTTGTAATTCTATAAACAAAGTCGTTGGTTCAATAAGAATATTTATTATTATTCATACTACTCTAATCAGAGGTTTTGACTCTGAATTGACTACAACTGACTGTGATATTAACCTTGTACATGGTACAACTGAGAAGACAAGTTCTCTTTTGAATTGTGTTTCACTTCTAATGGTTCAACTCAGACTCAACTTTAGTCGTTTGATAGATGTCATGCCATGATTTAACTATAATCAAGGTATAGTTTTCATGTTGAAGTTCAACAATATTCTCAAGTTGAAAAAACCGTATAATATTATCATTTTGAGATTTCCTGTTTGACCTAATTGTTGTTAATCAACAGGAAACTCTTGGACGAGTTATTCTATATTTATCCAATAACTATCAATAGTAAACTCTCGATGTCCACAGCAGCCATGAGTAATACAATGACCAACATCTGGAGAGTGTTACCTACTATGGTCTCAATTGATGTATTGATTTCTCGAAACAACTTGACCATAAATATTTTAAATAATATATTATTTATGATATTTTCTCATAATTACAACTGATTATAATAACGTATTATTTAAGGATTTTCTATTGAATATATTTAAATTAGTTATTTAATTAATATATCAAAATATAACAAATATATAATAGAAAACAAATAAATTTTATTTTAAACGAGATTTTATATAAGATTAATAATTTACCATAAATTAAAGAATTACCCTTATTGCGTATCTCTAACTTTATCCCGTCTTAAAATTAAAAAAAATTAAGAGATGATTTAAGACAGTAGCTACCTAACTTTTTACTGTTGAATGATTATGTGGCCAGTGATGTAATTTGGTATCTAGTACCGTGGTTCGCTTTGTTAACTTACAAAGCACGATAAGCTTTTTTTTTTCCCACTCAGACGCAAGCTTGGCCTCGACAATTTGTTTGTGGTTTTAAGTTATAACTTTTAACCCTGAAATTTTACGTCACAGTGTAAGAATCAAGTACTTCGAAGAGAATTGAAGCACATTTGCTTTTACATTATTGTACCGTATATTATCCAAATTACAGAGAGATACATAACCAAAAAATAATAAGCCAAACTTTGCTTGTGGATGTATATAACCACCGTTGAACAATTATGTGGTCATCGTTAAAATTTTAATATCTAATCATGTGGTTTGTTTCATTAAGTTACCAATCTCAAAAATATGAAAGCCATATTGTCCTAACTTACGGCCCAATTACATCCTTATGCACCGTAAATTTTTGTCGAAAAAAAATTATGCAGGACTTTTAATCATGAATCATGAAAATTTATTCGATATTCGAAAAACGGATACGGATATTAATATGATCATATCCGTATTCGATAATTATCCATATAGTTTTTATCAAAATTATAGTTTTTCTTAATGTATTTTAGTACATAAAATGATTATCGTTTACTATTTTATCCAGGTAAAAAAAATGTATGTAAAAATCAATTTTTACCGTTTAAAATTACTTTTCTTAGTGTGTTTATTATTTTTTATATATTTAATACAAAAATGGATTTATAATAAATCAAGAATTTATTTTTATTTGTTTAGATTTATTTTTTGTGAACTGATCGAAAAATATCTTATATCAGTCCGCATTCGTGAATAGATATATTTGATGTTCGAAAATGATTTCGGATATGGATATGGACATGACACTATCTATATCCGCAAGTATTCGTTTTTAGGTCCAAGCTTGATTACAAAAATAGGAAAATGAAACAGAAAAGAACATGTAAGATAATATTTAGTCAAGGTAAGAAGAAGTACCGTTAAAGCATATTTCACTCGTATCAGTTATTACATAGATAATTTTAGCTTCTATCTATGTTTTAAGCAGTATAAAGTAATATTAGAAAATGATACCAAGTTAAGCGCAGAGAACGATATAAAGAGGCACTACATACGTTTGTTGAATTCCTAAAAATATGAATCAAGATCAGAGGTGGATTTATTGCAGATGCAATACCAAAAGCTCAAGAATAATAGGATGTGTTTATTATATGACCCTTTCCAAACGACGACGATGGAGAAGAGAGTGCACAATGTATGAGTAAGTATTTATCTTGGCGTTGTATATTATACATTGATATGTAATGTATTGTTGGGGTTGGAATGTATTATTGATGGTGATATGTTTGGATGATTTTGGATTTGGATGACGTTCGTTTAGTTATTGATTTTAGTAATTTCGTTTATTTATGATATTGTTGTGGTATGTTGACATACAATTGTATTATTAGACATGGAATTAGTTGAAATATCATGGAGTTACATGGCTGTGTGATTAATGATAAAAAAACATGACGAAACTGTTTTAAAAATGTTACGTTCGTAAGACGTCTGTAAATTCAGATTTGTCATCGGTTTAGTGACAGCATGACATCACCATGACGTTGATAAGAATGCTAAAGTGGTGTCGGCAACACGTACGAATGCAATCGATACGGTGTTGTTGTCGTCAAATTATTGATATGACGTCGGTAATACGTACCATCTAGCGTCAAATTCAACGGTTTATTGTCGATAAGACACCGGTAATATAACTTTGAACTTGGATGTTACCAGCATCATGGTTTCAATATTGGGAGAGAATCTTGTTTTTGTTGTACTTAAATTGAATTGGAAATAATAAGCTATACCACACGTTAAAAATATATTATTTAGTGGTCTTATATATATTCAATAATAAAAAAGGAGAGAAGTGTAACAAAAGTGACAACTATAACTGGACCACACGTAGTGTGCAAGAAGTTGCTCTTATTTCTTCCTCTCTTTTTTTTTCCTTTTTTTTTGTTTTCCTTTTTTTATCGAAAAAATAAATAAATTTGTTTCGGGAAAATATTCGATCAGTAGCAGTAATCTGTGTAATTCATAGTCCAGACTCCAGTAGAGGGTCCACGTGGTCGTTTCTTTTTCAGTTAACATACCAAATATAGTTCAATAAAAAAAGGCAAAGAAAATATTACTCCAACCTTGATAAAAAATAGTATGTTTTCTTTTCTTTTTAAGAAAATAAAAATAAAAGCAAGCCTTGTAATTGTGGCAAAATATTTGTAATTTTGCCTGCTCCTGACGCCTTTCGTTGGAAGGCTTCACCACTTGCCTTGTACGAATACGCATCGTAACAAACTAGTTGGGCCACCTGCAAAATAAGCCTGCCAATATTCTTGCATTCAATTACTGGGCCATCTTCTAATATATATATAAATAATTATATGTGATTATGTTAGGAGGGGTGGTAAACCGATCGAGTAAGCAAGCCAAAATGAAACACGTTCGCACGTGGTTGTGGAATATAATTAGCGAAATCTTTGACAAAACGGAAGGAAAATTTATTACGTAGGCATCGATCACAGTAAGCAAGCAAGCAAGTAGACTATATAGTTGTGTGCTATGCTACTTATATCTTATGCCGATATTTAATACGTTTCCATCCATATATAGATCCAAAACCAAATACCAGTCAAGCTTTTCACGTTGTTTTCTTCAAACGCTTGTTGTTCATTTGGTTTAGTCCACCTCCACATCGTGCTAGTGGAATTGGTTGCCTTCACTTGATAAAAATTCAAACAATTTTATTAGATATTGTTTGAATGCATCTATGATTATGAGTATGGAAAGCGAAAGTACTGCTTGAGATTAGTTAGCCTATTTTATTTTTACTTTTTCAACCTTCTTCAAATGTTGGGTGAAGATTTTTTTTTTCTAATGTAGAAAAGGATACATGTATATATTATGCATAAGTCGGATCAAATCTGAAACTCTGATTTTAGGTTGTAACCTAGTTTTTGATAAAGGCTTTGATATTTAAGCTCTTAAGGAGCACGTCTACACCTTTAGGTGTTTTAGTCGTATAAAACACGCTATCAAAGTAGTTGAATTGTAACTGGCACGACCAACGATCTTACATACTTTTACATTGCTCATTTGGACTCTTAACTAATTCACCATCTCTCTGCAAAAAGGGAAATGTAGAAGCTTGTATCATATATCAAAATATCCCGTTTGTGTAGTTTTCTATGCAGCATGTACCAAGTCAGGATAAGAGAGAGGAATTGTGATAGGCTTGCCGAGCCAACATAAAAACTATAACCTTTCTTATGAAAATAGAATCTTATTATATTTCGTTGAGCGTAACCTTCTTAGCGACATGCCATATCAAGACTCGGTTATGGTAATAAATAAGTACAGACTGGGTCGTCACTTCCTTGGTAGGGCGTCATATCGAGGCTCGGGTATGGTGATAAATATGCAATGGCTGGGTTGTCACTCCCTTAGTGACACACTACATCGACGCTCCGATGTAGTAATATATGAGCAAGGGTCTTCGCACTTTACTCAACGGGTGCGACGGACAAAGAAGTTAGTCAATAAAAGTAGGATTCGGTTGGATAGTTGGAATGTAGGGTCCTTAACAGGAAAGTTAAGAGAGATGGTTGATACTATGATTAGGAGATGAGTAAATATCTTATATGTTCAGGAGACCAAAAGGACGGGCCGAAAGGCGAATGAGGTGGAAAACAAGGGCTTTAAGTTATGGTACATGGGAAAAGAACGTAACAAGAACAGGGTATGCAACTTAATTGACAAGAACCTTAAAAACAAAGTGGTCGACGTTAGGAGACAAGAGGACAAGATCATCCTAGTCAAACTGGTAGTTGACGATATGGTTCTGAACATCATTAGTGTTTATGTCCCACAAATAGGCGTAAGTGAAGCCATCAAGTGGAATTTCTGGGAATAGCTAGATGTCATTATTAGAGATTGCCTAATAGCAAGAAACTTTTCGTATGAAGATATTTCAACGGCCATGTTTGTACAACTAATGGGAGGTTTGAAAGAGTGCATGGTGATTTTGGATATGACAATAGGAACAAAGAAGGAGAAAAAATATTGAATTTTGTTATTGCTTATGACATGATGATAGCTAATACCTTCTTTAGAAAGAGACAGTCGCATTTAGTTACTTTCAGTAGTGGCCAATACTCTAACCATATTGATTTTGTTCTTACTAGAAGAGATGACAAACGAGATTGTGTAGATTGTAAAGTCATACCTGGAGAATTGGTCGTCTCACAACATCAGCTTTTGATATGTGAGTTTCGTCTTTGGATACATGTTTGATAGGATAAAGGAGCTAAGATTAGTCGGACAAAATGGTGGAAGCTCAAAGGAGACACCCCATGGGTTTTTAAGGATAAAGTGATAGGAGAAGGAGCATGGAATATGGAAGGAGAAGCAAATGACATGTGGGATGAAATGGCAACACGCATTCAGCAAGTGGCTACTGAGGTGTTTAGGATAACAAAAGGAAATAAACGCAAACCTAAAGATTTGTGGTGTTAGAATACTGATATGCAAAAGGCTATCAAAGAGAAGAAAGAATGGTACAAATGCTTGCATCATCACATGAGCGAGGACAATAAGCAAAATCACAAAGCGGCAAAGAAGAACACAAAGAGAGTGGTGAGTGAAGTAAGGGGTCGTGCGTATGAAGATATATATCAAAAGCTAAGTATGTAAGAGGGTGAAAAAAACGTCTATAGGATAGCTAAGCTCCGCGACAAAAAGACGAGAAACTTCAACCAAGTTAAATGCACTAAGGATGAGAATAACAGACTTTTGGTGAAGGACAATGAGATAAAAATAGATGGAGAGAATACTTCGACAAGCTATTCAATGAAGAAGGTGATAGCACTACAATCAAACTGGACGACTCTTTTAATGAGTCCAGTCGACATTTTGTTCGGGGAATTTAAGAGTCCAAGGTAAACGAGGCGCTAAAACGGATGAAAGCAGGAAGGTGTTAGGGCCTGAGGACATCCCCATTAAGGTTTGGAGATGCCTTGAAGATGCAATGATAACCTAGCTAACTAAGTTGTTCAATAATATTTTCAAATCAAACAAGATGCCAGAAGAGTGGAGGAGAAGCATATTGGTTCCAATTTTCAAGAATAAAGGAGTTATTCAAAATTGCATAAACTACAAAGGAATTAAGCTTATAAGTCATACAATGAAACTTTGAAAGAGAGTCACTGAATATTGATTAAGAAGAATGACAAGCGTTTCAAAAAACCAATTTAGATTTATTCATGTGAGGTCGATCACAGAGGCGATTTTTTTGATAAGACAACTTATGAAGAGATTTAGGGAGGAAAAGAAGGATCTATACATAGTATTTATCGATTTGGGGAAAGCTTAAGACAAAGTACCGAGAAATGTTATCTGGTGGGCTCTGGAAAAGAAGATATTCCCAAAAAAGTACATTACTCTTATCAAAGATATGTACAATGATGTTGTGACTAGTGTTAGAGCATGCGATGGTGAAACCAGTGACTTTTCCATTAATATAGGATTACATCAAGGGTCAGCTTTGAGCCCCTGTATTTTTTTCCTAGTTATGGATGAGTTTACGAAGGGTATACAAGGTGAGATTCCTTGATGTATGCTCTTTGCTGATGATGTTGTGCTAGGCTACGAAAATAGGATAGGGGTCGATAGACAACTGGATTTGTGGGGTAGATTTTAGAATCAAAGGGTTTTAGACTTAGCAGAACTAAAATAGAGTATATGAAGTGCGAGTTCAGCAGTGTCAGGTTAGAGGATGGAGATGTCACTCTGGCCGAACAAGTAGTGCCCAAGAAAGAATCCTTTTGATATTTAGGATCAATATTGCAGTATGATGATGAGATTGATGAAGATGTTAGTTTTAGAATTTAAGCGGAATGGGTAAAATGACGACTAGCGTCTAGCATTCTCGGTGACAGAAAAGTTCCACAAAAGCTTAAAGGAAGGTTCTACAGAACGGTAATCAGCCCTGCGATGTTGTATGGTATAGAATGTTGGCCTACTAAAAGACAATATGCCCAGAAGATAAGTGCAGCATAGATGTGTATGCTGCGAAGGAGCTATGGTCATACAAAATGAGACTGAATTAGAAATGATGGTATACGTGAAAAACTTAAAGTAGCACCAACTAAAGTGAAGCTAGTCCAACGCCGCTTAAAATGGTTTGGACATCTCCAACGGAGGCCTCCCGAGGCACTTGTGGGCATTGGAATTATAGGTCGCATCGAATGCTCAAAGAGAGGTAGATGTCGACCAAGGTTGACATGGGAGAAAGCAGTAAAAAGGGACTTAAGGGATTGGAATATATCTAAAGAAATGGTGTTGGATAGGAGCACGTGGAAGTTGGCGATTCACGTACAAGAACCATATGCTAGGAGTTTTTTTGCTTAGGGTTGGCTTAGGGGTAGTGTTATAAGTTTTAGATTATAAGACTAGTGAATAGGAGCTTAAGACATAGTGTTTGATCTTTGGTCCCTATTAGTACCATTATTACTGTTACTATTATTATTATTATCATGTTTTTTTTTAATTTCTTTATATATATTTTTTAATCTTTATTTTTATTTTATTAATTAATCATTATTATTATTATTTGTTTAATTATTTTACTTTATTTTATTATTATCATGGTTTTTAAATTGACTTTGTCATTTAATTTTGGGTTCCATCTCTAGTGACCCTAACTTTTTTGTAAATAATGACTTTGTTGTTGTTGTTGTTGTTGTTGTCGTCTGTCTATTGATTAAAAATGATCGGTTGATCTGTTAAAATTACAGAATGCTCTTATCCATCACATAAATTTCCATATATGAAAAGAGTGTTGTGGGTGTTTTTGTCACCGTAGATTTGATTATTCATTAAATCCTTGATTCGAATAGTAGCCTATATTGATTTAATTGAGAAGAAACAACAAGAAATTGAATAAATTAGTGGACGTCATACATGAATCCAAAGTTGCTGATTGAAAGAGAAGAAGAATTAATTTCGTCTTTCAAATTGACACAAACGCTAGATCTGACATTAACTCTACGCCTAGAAGAGGGTTAGAGAGTTACTAGAGCTTATGTAATTTTGGGTCAATAACCCATTATTTATAATGTTGGCATTTTTTTAATTTGGCCCTTCAACAAATTAGAATACTCTTATATCCACACATTAATACCATTACAGTTATATCCTTGAGCACTTTAGCTTTAATTCAAAATTTAATCACGTTAATTAAGCTTTACATCAAAATAGAACAATAAACCTTTTTTATATGTGGCCCAAATTTCTCAATTATTCCAACAATCTTCCTTTGGGTCACATATGTAGTATCTTTATAGATATATATAACTTTATGAGCTTCAAATTTTGCTATTTATAACATAAAGTGTTTCTGAAACCTTCTGGTCCATTAACTACGCTAAAATCAAAGCGTCTTTAGTAACAAATCAATCAATGGTTACATATACCAACATAATAACAAAGTAAATCAATAATTGATGTGTAGCATGGAAATTACATAAATGTGATTTATACAAGTCTATTTCCAGCTAGTCCTACTTTAGTAAGATAAAAAAAGTTCAACCTTTGAACAACATAGAATGCAAAGAAAACTTTGTTACTCTACTTCTGATATAAAAAACTGAATATATCCATAACCAAAGTATAGGGCACTATCATATGACTATGCCAAATATGAACTCCTCTTGAACTAAAATATCCTTACATAAAAGCTATACCCATTTGAGCAACATGCTCATGAAAGAACTTTAACTTTAGTCACATTTTTTTGTTAACGGATCCGCTATTATGGAGTTTGTCATAATATGCTCTATGGATTATAATTTATTTTGCATTCTCCCCTCCTTGGAAAATAATACTATTGTTTATTATCATAATATTACTTTAATGGTGTTTCAATTTCTTTTTCAATAGTCCACAACTTTGTGATAAAATTTTGTAATTATTTTCCATCATTGGATCTTTATAACAGCAACCAAATATTAGTTCCATGGCGGAGAGGCTATAAGTGTCTGTATTACAACATTTCTAGTATAGCTCCACCAATAAAAAAAAATTATAGCCTGAAGTGGATCTTTTGCTCTTTTAACATTCACCAAATTTGGATCATAATGCTCTATGATCTCTAACTGATCCAATTTTTAACAATGAGCGTATAACCTTTTTTTATTCCTTGAAAATATCTCATAACTATTTTGGTTACTAACCAGTGATCAACATTCAGGGTCACTAAGATATCTGCCAAACAAAACAACAATGCACGCAATAACTAGATGTGTACATGCCTAAACATGCCACTACAAAATATTTTGAATCTTTTGCATTTCTTTAGCTTCAAGGATGTTTTGTGCCATTACATAAAAAAAGTTTGTCTCATGTGACAAAAGAATCAATTGATTCACAAATTCATACCAAACCCCTTATTTTTGTACTCAAAACCGAATTAAGTGATAACATGATGGAAATTATGGTACCATTAGCGAGAAGTTTATTTAAGCCTATAAGTGAATTTATTTAGTTCAGTCATCAATCTATACATTGAGAAATACAACTTTAATATCTATTTGATATTGCTCAAAATAAACATTTGCAACTAAACCCCATTATTTTATTTTTTTATAGTAAACCGAAGAGAAAGTCCCATTAAAATCATTGATTCCTTTTGAGAATAGTCTTTTATAAAAGACAAGCCTTATATCTTTCCACGTTACCTACCGAATCCCTCTTGGTTTTGAATAATCATTCAAACCCATTGGACTTCTTATCTTGATGTATGGAGAAAGATCTCAATGTAACAACCTGCATCCCAATGGGTCCGAATTTTCGCTAAATCGAAACCCCAAGTCCACCTAAGTACGAATTGGTGTTAGTACAACGGAAGATATGGATGAATTTTAAATTTTTTACTTTATTGGATCATTATTGGTCCTATAAAGTCTAAAAAATTTTAGACCATTTCTAAACTTTTTTTAAATAAAATCATGTATTTTATTTAAATTTATAAATTGTAGTATGAAATTTATTTGATTTTGATTTTACTTAATATATAGATATATAGACGTGTATCATATACATACATGCATACATGCATATATACATACATATATATGTGTGTGCATGTGTAACGTGATAATCCGTGTAGGTATAACATGTTCGTATATAAATGTTGGGATATACATCATAAATCCTAGATTAGCTCATTCTATATGTAGTGTATGTTGTCCAATTATGTGTTTGTACAAACAGTTATAAATTCCAAATGATTATATATATATAGGTATATGTATATGATATTTATGTATTTATATAATTATATATATTATATCATAAGTAATAATTAATATATATATATATATATAAAGTAATTTTTTAATATTACAAATTAAAATAAACTATTTATTTAAATTATATATATGTATGTATGTATGTATGTATATTTAATAGTAAATATGATAATTAATGGTAAATTACTTCATAATATTTAACGCACATATAAATATAAATATATATATACAACATAATTTTTTTAACTTTCCACTTCGAAATCGTCTCAGATTTGAATTTATTATGAATTTAATATTTTAATATACATATATTATAAATTAATTGATAGTTTTTGCCTTAATTAATTAATATAAAATAATTATATAAAAAAATTTAAATTTTAAATTTTAAAAAAAATCTTAGATCACTTGTTAGGGGTTATAAAAAATTTCCATACTTTTCTGAATTAAAATAGTATTTTTTATTAAATAATTATTAAACAGACGAAATTTAAATTAATTTTAAAAAATATAAAACTAATTTTAAAAATTCTAAATTTTTTATTGAAAGCTTGTGATGTGATGAATTAATCTTAAAAATTATAAAATTGAATTTTCGAAACATTATTAATTTTATATAAATTTATTAAATCATATATTCGTTAAATATTGATAATTGGTATATAATAATAATATAGAAATTATGTTCGACACTTATAATTCATAACAAACATAAGCATGTATTATAAAATAATATAGATCAATATTATATGGTACACATAAACATGTATGCTTTGATACCAATTGTGTATGTATATTAATTCACAAATTAATACACATACACAATATTAAATAAAAAACTTATTGAACCTATGATATCTGATTACAAATAAATTATGAATATGAACATAAATTTTATACGCATAACCAATCTCCATCGAGACAACGGTATTACATATAAAAGGAGAGACTACCAATAAAATCAGAGATGACTATCAATAATATCTATGATTTTATTGATAATCTCTCTCACCTAACTAATTATATAACAACGATATGTATAAATATGCAGTGTACATGATTAGCAGATTATAAACATGATATTATATTTAATATATAAATAAATGTTATCTACTACCTATGCCCTTAAGCCCACATTGAAATAGTGAATCCTATTCCTTTGAATGTTCCTTGATTCGACAGATTGCTAGCCTGGAATCACTGACTTTTCACTACCGAATAGCCTTAGTTTATATTTTAATTTTCTTTGAGTATTTAGGGATTGTTTTAAAGATAGATTTCGGCCAGAAAGAAGAAAGGATATACCGGCCAAAAAAGTGAAAAATTAGGGTTTGAGATCATTATTTAAATGTTTGAATAAGAGACAAAATAGGTAAGTATCTAATACTCCTCCTCGCTTAACCTTAACCATACATCTCCAAGCCTATAGCGCTTGTTTTAGCCGCCCCGAACTCATACTAAACCAGCCGCCTTTTTTCTCAAACATCATGGGCCGTTAGCCTATTTAACCCAAATTAACTGTATACAATTATATCTCATTTTGATCGACATATTTATAACTATTATATATATATATATGTATGTATGTATGTATGTATATGTATGTATGTATATACATAATAATTTTTATTTTCCAATCATATTCAAATTTTATAATGAATATTTCATAAATATTAATTAATTTAACTAACTTATAACAATTACAAACTAATTAAAGCGTTTGGTCTAAAGTGAATTCATCATTTCAGTTGTGTGACACTTAGGTGTAAATTTGGTCAGTGATTAACATTGAACTATTTGAATGCTAGCATTCACATGTCACTTAGTAGGTGGTGTAACATTATGGCCAAATTTATTGCTTACTCAGTTTCGATAAAATCCAATTTTAGTTTAATAAGCGTTACTCGGTTGTGATATTTATTTACACCAATTCTCTTTGTCAAAACTATATCACTTTAGACTTATGGAATCTGGTAATGGTCAAAATTCCAATATCGTCCATATTCAACTCTAGATTCCAAACACAAAGTACTTGGTTTAATAATAAAAATTTTTATTAACCGAAATGCTCTTACCAGGGACTTTGACTTTGAGTTGACCGTGATACTAACCTCATATAATTGAGGAGACGAATCCTCTATTCAATAGTACTTCACTTCCAATACTTCCACTCGACCCAACTATACTCATTTGATGGAACGCCATGGCATGATTTGACTATAATCAAAGCTGAGCTTTCATACTGAAGACCCACAGCATTCTCAAGTCGAGAGAACTATGTAAATCATTCATATGGATATTTTCTATTTGACCTAGTGATATTAAACAACAGAAAATTATCGAGTGGGTTATTCCATAATAATCCAATAACTATCAATACGTAACCTCTAGGTGCCCTCAGCAGCCAGGAGTAATACACTGACCACCATTTGAAGAGCGTTACGTACTCTAGTCTTAATGGATACATCGATATCCAGTCTCGATGCATCTTAACTAGGAACATTTAGAATGGTATATTTATTTTTATTATGATAAATTACTCTTTGTTACAACACTTTGTAGCTACTATCACAAAACATATGATTTATGGATTTTCTATTGAATATACTTTTAATTAAATTAATTAATTAATATAATCACATTATATCAAGTATATAATAAAAAGAAAATACCTTTATTTGGAACAAGATTGGTTATTGAGTTAGATATATGTAACAAATTACATAGTGGGGCATTTCACCAGGAGGACAAACTTTACAGTCCAATTAGTTTCTAGGACACACATCCACAAAAATTAATTTCAAGGCCAAAGTCAGCAGAATAATTACTTTTAAGGACAAAGTCAGCAGTCCAATTACATTCAAGGACATACTTTCATAGGTTTTTTGGCCTTAGAAACTAATTATTTTGCATTTTGTCCTTAAAAGTAATTGTTTAAGCCGTATGTCCTAGAAACTAATTCCACTTGCTAGAGAGGCCCTTGTGGCTAATTTCAACTTACATAAATTGTCCAAAGACATACCCCTAGCTCTATCAAAAGGTATATCAGAGCACTATATAAAACTCATGGCAGAATAGTAAAGTATAATAAAACATATAATACTGGTCAAGGCCAATACCTCTGGTACCAAGTACCCATGTCAGTGTTGAGCATGCATAGGAAATCTATCCTTCCACTGTTCCCACCTTGTACCAGTACACATCCTTTTAAATTTATCATGTGGGTTGTAATGAGGAGGGGGTCAGAACAACGTTCTGGTGACTGGTAAATTACATATTTATATATAACACTTGTTTATGCCTATTACGTGTTATGTCTACTTTTTAAACTTAGTCGTCTTGACTTCATTTACATGTACGATACGCCCCGCCCACTCGAGGTATACAATAACAACATATGTGTGTAAATATATAAGTATCATTGTCGCCCTTTGGACCAGGATACATTCTCCACTAGTATCTGTAACTCTACACCGCGATAGTATCCACCATCTGGGTCTAGACCGACTTGTCCGAGTATACCGAGGATCTTCCCACTAGTGCCTAATAATGGCATTACAACCATTAGCCGTATTATACTCACTTTGAAGATTCATCTAAGGTTATCTAGCTTTGCCTTCTAACAACAAACAAAACAAACAACTTTGAGGCGGTGCATGTCTCATATGGAACTATACTAGTAGGAGGTGTAGACCATGTAAGCATAGCCTCTATCTTCCACTGCCCGCTCCAGAACCAATGATGCTCTCAACCTATGTGTACAGCCTTACTCCTCACATATATGATACCGAACATGCTGATATAGAGCCGATCCTACACTTACCGTCCTATTTAGATTGCCTCTTACTATCAAGGAAATGCTCAATGTTATTTAATACCAAGGTTTTAAATCTCGAATTTCGGCCACGCTTCATCTCGGAGATTTTAGAGACTCAATCTTGTATCAGGGGAGATCTCGGATGAGATGAGTCCATCTCGAGTGTTTGTTTTGGAGTTCCATCTCCGATCTTAAAGCTCATCTCAGAACCATCTCGAGGGTATATGATATGTTAAAAATTTATATTTTTATATAATAATTTGTATGAATGCTACCACAAAAATAATAATTTAAACTTGATTTGCAAAATCACTCCGTTGTTATTAATCTATGAAAGAACATTCATATTCATAAACCATAGTATGCTTAAATTAACAGAATAACACAATACAAATAAATTATAACTCATGATCCATAAACATGAATTATTGTTAGAAATAGAACATAAAAAGATCCAAAACATTAAACAATAACATGGAAGTAGAACATAAAACATATACATGCATAAGGGACATGCATGTAAAAAATGGCTAACATGAAAATGCAAAAGATTGTAGAACATATAAATATATGATATAGTCATATAACATGCTAACTGTACACAAAACATTAAAGATTAAACATGATTCATTTCAAGTCTTATATTTGCATACCATATACGCAAGAAAGCATAATGGTAAACCAAAATAAAGACGGGCTTTTACCATTACAAGCTAACTAGCTAAAAGAGGTTACATTCAGCAATTAAAAGAGGAGCGGTTAACTATTGAAATAGCAGGAGCTTATAGTAACCGGGCTTTAATTTTTTTAATTATTGTCTGGTCGGGTACGCGCTTAAATTTTAGCCTAAAAACATAAAATCTCAATCGGTATTTCAATATCTCATTCCATTCGATATATCAAATGATATTGCCATATCTCGGCCGATATAATCGAAACAAGATTTACACAGAGAATTGTTGTTTCTTTTCAGGGGAAGATCGAGCCGAGATCTCGATCGATATTTCTGAGATCTGAAACAGTGCTTAATACCCTCAAAAGGATTGAAGGAGACCCTACTTGATTCTTTGACACTTAGAACCGAAGCTAACTCACTTTGGTATATTCCCTTCACCAATACGCGAACGTATAATCCCATAGGTCCTGCAGTTGAAGATGTCCCACAGCAGTATAATGTATACGCACTGGTAGCCCCTGCGACAGACAAACTTCTGTTGTGTAACACTACTAACCTCGCATTCCAACCCACATTAATGACTATGTCATTTTTAATTAATCTAAATTATTTCCTAGTCCAATGATACACACCCATCATTAACGCATAATTGAGGCTACATAAATTTATTTAATTACTATGCCTTCTATGTTTTACTGTTGGTATTCGGTTACTTTTACTTAACTTACTTCTTGTTTCATTAATGTCATTTATCGCCTATTTCTAATTTAATAGATTTAATATCCTTTTACTACTTGACTTCTCCTTTCTACTTTGGATATATTATATTGTTCCCTTTCAACTATTAACTACATTTCTTTGATTACTATAACATTCTTAATTTCTTATTCCGTTACTTTGATCATACTTCATCACTTATTGTTCATTTTTAACTTATCTTACATCAGGTATATTAGACTTGCAATTGGATTATTGTTATCATCTCTGCTAACACTACCTTGGCTTATGCTTAGAGATTTCTACAATTTAATGTGTTAGAATTGCATCTTTTAAAAAGGAACATTAACATTGTAAATTTCCATAAATTACCTAAAAGAGGACTTATGTTACGTTTGAAACAAGGGATTATCTTTTTATTTTTATTATAGAAATAGACGGAACAAAATACAGTAAACATCTCTATTTTTACATCTCTTTCTTTTAGAAATATTCCTTGTTATTTCAAACAATACATTTTTATTCATATTTATAAAACTAAATAATTCATAGAATTTATATTGCAACACACTTCATTCCAATGAATTAAAATACTACTTAAACCTCAATTCAAATTATAATGACTTTTAATTCATGTTTACTAACGTATATCATTAACCAACGAACCTGGAATTATTATACAACCTCATTAATTTAGGGACTACTTTCACCTAGAATTATTATACAACCTCTTTAGTTTTGGGACTACTTTCACCCTTACTTTCCAGATTCAATTATATACATTATTTAATCAAAGTTAACAATTCACCGAAAAGGTTCTCAAATTCATTACGTGTATATGCTAAGCCTATAACTCCAAAATTATATTTAGGCACACAAGGAACAGATTTACAATGATATAAGTCCAATATTATATAAAAGTATATAATTTCACGCTCACCTTTAAGCTTCCAAATCTCTAGAACCTAGTTACTTCTGTTTGACTCCCTTTTCTTCCTACTGAAATATGTACCAAAATCATATACATATCCATTAAAAATTTAGATTCGAGAAGAGATATGAATTTAATTTAGATTTGGATTTAGAACTACAGTTTACCTTGGCTTTGACAATTTGATTCGATCATATTGTTCTCCTCTATTATCCTCCGCTATTCTCCACTTAGAAAGTAGAAGAGCTTCGCCTTTGCTTCAAAAAATATGAGAAGAAAAGTGAGGGGTTAAGCCCATATTTATAGGGATACGAATCAATGCCAACCTTTAGATCCGATTCTATTAAATCTAGACTGTTCGTCCTAGGTTCAGTTCACAGTTGCCAGCGTATCAGCATCGACCGCTGTACTACCACCGGTTGATCGCTAGCGGTTGATCAGTCCCAATAAGGGCCGACCAACTGGTTGTTTATTTATGTTAGACGTTAATTTGTTTCCACTTATAAGTTATTTTATACAATTTTAACCAATTTGATTTGATGTTAATTGTTCTTAGACGTTACATAACTGTTAACGTTAACTAACGTTAGTTAATTACATTTATTTCCTTAATTACATATATAATTATTTTCCATTCAAAATTTTCAAATGTTAATAACTTTTTTGTTTGAACTTCGATCGTAACATTTTATGTATGTAAAGTAATCAGAAGATCACCTCAAACACAACGATGCATGTTTTGTAGCCAAATTCTGACGTTCTTAAAAATTCCATTTTTCACCTTTACTAGTTATTTGATTAATTTTTTTAAATTAATTATCGTTCAATGTACGAGATGTTACATTATCCACTCCTTAAAAGATTTTCTTCCTCTAAATTCTTTAAGGACTAAATCATGTAACATAGTGTGCAACCATTCAAAGTTATCCATCAAATTAGTGTTCAACAAATTATGCAGCCAATTGTGTACAATGTATGGTGTGTCCTAATACATATGATATGTATGCAAGATAATATTAAATCAATGTATTTTATATGAATGTGTTATTTAAAATAATTTTGAAAGTATGGTGCAAACAACCTATATATACTGGCAATTCTATATGTATGAAAATTTTGAAAACCAAAATCTTTGTTTTCACATTCAAGTTGTCCCAAACTTCTATGGATAGAAGCATAGTTTAACCAATTTTACATCCAATTACTACCATCCAATTCCTAGCACATCATTTTTAACATTCAAATTTTTGAAAAATCTAGTTTTCTAAACCTATATTCTTATGCCGGAAAAAGAATTTAGATGAAGAATTCTATGTTTTCATCCTTCTCTTGTGTATCCATTCCACTGCACTTTGAGACCTTCTCTTTTGCCCCAGATTCTTTTTACCACTTTTCTAAGAACAGTCCACGCAAGAATTTTTTTTTAAAATTTTTATATTTAAAAAAAATTATTTTAAAAACAATTTTGTTCCTCTATTGAAAAGGTATGGAAAAAGAAATCTCAAAATTAAAACAGGTTTTTCCATCGTTGTTAACTGTATTTTCATACTGTCATTTCTGTCGAATAGTAAAATTTCATATTTTCTAACCCATCAACTTTTCCGACTCTAAATACGTGGCATTTCAAAAATCAGAAAATTTTCTCTTTTCATTTTTAAAATCCTTTTCAATTAAATTTTAGTAATAGTTGGAAAACTTTAAGATAGAAACTCATTTTTCAAAACTTTCACAAAACCATTTTATTTTAAATAAAGATTTTTGAACAAAAGTTTTCAAAAATATTTGTTTTTACTTTTCAAAACAAATTTAACAACATCCTAAGTAGTCATGATTTAGTCAATGGATTAACGTCCATGATTGACTCTTTTCTACTACAAGGTAAATTTTTAAAATTTTAATTTTTTTTCTTTTACATAAGAACAACAATCAACACACAAGTTCATTTATAAATTTTAGCTTCTAAGGCGTAGGGATAATGACTCGTGGTTTCGCAACAATCTTTCACTGTCTTTCACTCGCTTAAGTTTTTCCAAAATTTTAATACTTTTTGGGGTTTAACTTAACTTTTCTTTTAGTAGCTAATTTAATAAAATTTCTAATTTACTTTATAAAACTTCTAGTCTTACTTTGCATCAGTTAAGCGCCTCCATAAGATTTCCTTATTTATATTATTTTCCAATAAATATAGCGGTCAATCCAGAAAATAAATAAAAATGAACATTTCTCATAATATCGTACGCATTTTATAGAAACAAAGACAACTAATGCTTACAGCCTAAAGCCTAAAGTTACTGGAAGCTTCCTTTCAACATCAACTGATATTGATGATGTTGTAGCCTTATCACTTCTTACTCAAAAAAGTGGACACTTACCGTAACCTACATGTCTTAATCCTCCTTTCTGCTTCTGTAAGTAAGATACATTCATTACTTTTAACTATTATAATAAATTACTGGCTAAACTGTGCATTTCCGCATTGTAGTGAGCCCAGGAATAAAAATTGTGTACATTTAGAATAACTCATTGGAAAAATTGGCTCGGTGAAATAACTTTCATTTCCTTCTATCTTGTCCTTTTTAATCTTGAGCCAACCAGCGTCCTCTATGTGTGTTTGACGTCTCATTATCCTTTATTACTATCTTCTTTTGATCCAATTCTCTTGGTAGTATTCCCAAATTTTGTTATTTACTTTCTTTATCTTGATCTTTCATGCGAGCATTTTCTAGTTATCACTTAAGTGTACTTCGATATCATTCATCATTCCTTCGTGGGTTCTTCTTATGGCTTTCACACATGTCTTACTAAATATTACTTATATTCTACAGGGACTTCTTGTTGCTACTCTGCTAGCATTCATAGTTAATTTCTTCTAGCTCAAACTTTTACCCTGTCTTATCTAGACAGTCATCCCTTTCTATTTCATATCAAAGTTGGTTTGGTTTTCATTTCTTTATAGAAAGTTTTAAACTTCATAGTCATGAAGTATCTAACCCAAGTTTTTATCTTTAAAAATATAAACTTAGAAACTTTTAAAGCTATATTTTAGGATTTATGATGCAAGTTTGTTTATTAAGTTCAAAAAGTCATTGTTAACTATTTAATTCAAAAGGGTCATTTTCTTTAAAACCTTTTTCACAACAAAGGTTTTACTTCTTAAAAAATAAGTTTTTTAACTCAAACTATTTATTAAGTTTTGTGTTCCAAAAATTTTCTTTTATAGCAAACCATTTTTCAAAATGCACTTTACAGTGTTTCTAAAACATCTTTTACAACTTTAAAAACAATAAAAACCAAAGTAGACATGAACAACTTTCATACTAATTTTTTTCTATCACTCTTCTGTTCCCACTTTCAACTCTAGTGGAGACTCTAATACCATATGAATGGGACTTCCAAAAGATATGTGCATGTACTTCACATATTTATGGAACTATTCATTGTTTTCCTATGTTATTCCTAATTAGATTACTAACATTATTTTAATATAAATTCATAATGTTGTTTCTATTTATATTTCATAATGTTACTACTATTTAACTTTCTTCTACCGAAACTGCTCTTTTTTGTAATAATCTATTTTTTTCCTTCGTATTTTTCTTTTTACGAAAATATTCTTCCTATCCTCATTATTGGGCATCCTTACTCATCATTTCTCTTTACTGAGTTTTAAACCGGTACCACTTTCTATTGTCCACCCCTTTAAAAGAATTTTTAAAACTTGAAACTTTTTCACCTTAGAAAAATCAACGAGCTTTATATACGCTCTACTTTTTCTGCAAAAGAAATATCTCTTTATTAAAACGTATTTTTAACTAAACAATTAAGTCTAAACAAATTTTTAATTTCAACTAAAATTTTTCATTTAAATATAAGTGGATATTTTATTTTATAGAAAATTTAACATTTAATTACTTTCTAAAAATATGGTTTTTCTACTTTAAAACAAACCCCTTGAAAATTATTTCAAATCTATTTTTTTTCGAACCTAATATTAAATTCTTTCATATAGGTCAGACTCGGAGTGGTTTTATTTCTTCCTTCTTTTAGATTTTTCTTCTTCTCCATTTATTTCGGACTTATCTCCTTTCAGAATATATTACAAATCCAGTTATCATCTTGGAATGATTTCCACACACCTTCCTTCGGGAACTAGCTGAATTTCTTAGTTCCGTATATCCGCAACATATAGATTTTTACTTTTCATTTATTTGGATCTAACGTATATCATCAATTGACAATCCTACAAGAATCTGCAACTATTGGGCAATCCAAGCCTAACAAGGAGTTAAGTACCTCCAACTTTAGGTACTCTTCTATATGTCACATACACGCTCTTCTTAAGTCAATGCTTTTCAATACAACCTATCACTCATGGGGTAATCGGGATAAGTGTATGTTTTTAACTCTATTTATTTTTCCAAGTCACAGTTGATTTATCCATCTTTTCAGAAAATGGTTGCAACTACTTTACAGTCGGTATTTATAAAGTTTGGCATATAGTATATATAAAAATAAAAATACGTTTACTTAGCATATATTAATTTCTATGATTGATTAACCTAACCACTGATACCAAATGTAACAACTCGCACCCCGATGGGCTCGAATATTCTCTAAGTCGAAAACCCAAGTCCACCGAAGTACGAATTATTGGAGTTGGTATCCTGTAAATAAACAAAAGTATATCAAAGCATTATCGATAAAACTTACAGCGGAATAAAGTATAATAAAATATGTAATACTGGCTAAGGATAATACCTCTACTATAAAGTACTTTGTCAGTGCTAAGTATGCATATGAAATCTGTCCTTCCACTATTCCCACCTTGTACCGGTACTGTCCATCTAAATATATCTCTTGGGTTATAATGAGGAGGGGGTGGGAACGATGTTCCGACGACTGGTAATTGCGTACTTTATACATAACACTAGTTTATGACGATTGCTCTCTATTATGTATTATGTTTACTTTTTAACCAAGTCATCTTGACTTCATCTACGCGCATGATTCGCTTCACCTACTCGAGGTATACTATGACTACATACGCATGTATGTATATATATGTATATATGTGTGTGTGTGTGTCTATATATCTGTGTGTGTATTTATATATACGTACCACAGTCCCCCTTTGGACTAGGGTACATTCCCCACTAGTGTTTATAACTTTGTACCACGCTAGGTATCCACCATTTGCATCTAGATCGACTTTTCCACATACACCAAGGATCTTCATGTTAGTGCCTAATAACAGTATTGCAACTATTAACCATATTCTACTCGCTTTGAAGACTCATCTAAGGTTATCTAGCCTTGCCTCCTAACTACAAACAAAACAAACAACTTTGAGACAATGCTTGTCCCATACGGAACTACATTAGTTGGAGGTATAGTCTGTGTAGACATAACCCTGTCTTCTATTAACCGCTCTAGGATCGATGATGTTCTCGCTTTATGTGTACAACCCCACTCCTTACATATATGCTACCGAACTTACTGACAAAGAGTCAAGCCTATGCTCACCGTCCCATTTAGATTGCCTATTGCAATCAAGGAAATGCCCACTGTTACTTAATACCCACTACAAGAATTAAACCAGACCCTACTTAGCTCTTTGACACTTCAAACCGAGGCGAACTGACTTTGGTATATCTCCTTCAACTATACGCGACCATATAATCCCACAGGTCCTATAGTTGGAGATGTCTACATTAGTACATTGTATACACAAACGCTCTTAGCCCCTTACAATGGGCAGACTTCTATTCCGTAAAACTACTGACCTCACATTCCAAACCATATAAATGACTATGTCATTTTTAATTAATCTAAGTTATTGGCTAGATCCAATAATTCACACCCATCATAAATGCATACTTGAGGCTACATAAATTTATTTAATTACTACGTCTCCTATGTTCAACTGGTGGTATTCAGTTATTTTTACATAACTTACTTCTTGTTTCATTTGTGTCATCTATCGCTTATTTCTAATTTAATAGATTCAATATCCTTTTACTACTTTACTTCTCCTTTCTACTTTTAGATATATTATATTGTTCCCTTTCAACTGTTAACTATCTTTCTTTGATTACTATAACATTCTTAATTTCTTGTTTCGTTACTTTGATCATACTTCATCACTTATTATTTATTTTCTGATTTATCTTACAACATGTACATTATATTGTAATTTTCCATTTATCTAAAGGAGGACTTGTGTTACGTTTGGAATTACAAAGGATTTTCTTTTCTGCTATTATTGAACTAGATGGTATAAAATATAGTAAACATCCATATTTTGAACATCTCTTTCTTTTAGGCATATTCCTTGTTATTTCAAATGATATATATTTATTCATATTTATAAAATAGGATAATGTATATAGGTTTACATTACAACGCACATTCCAATGAGTAAAATACTACTTAAATCCCAATCTAAATTATTTCAAACGATACATATTTATACTTAAATGTAGTTTTCATTCATAGTCATTTGGTGAGTTACCTGATTCGAGTGCCACAAGTGGCACTACGAATTCAGGCTCAGTTATGATTTTTGATTTGGGTAGTACTTATTCCTCTTATTCTCTAGGTAGTTTGTCTTCCACTGAGTTTTGTCAGTTAGCTAGGAATACCGCTTTTGTCTTTTCTGATGTTGAATTAGATACTGCTTTTATTAAAAGTAAAGAAATTGAGAGGGCTACATCTGTTGGTTTATGAGGATTATTAGTTGGAATATTAGAGATTTGAACGATTTAAATAAATGTGATAAAATTAAACCTTTTTAAAGATTATTTTATTGACATTGCATTATTGTAGGAAACTAAAATTGAGTGTCCTGACATTTGTTTTTATAGAAGATTAGGGGGTTATCACTTTAGGAATTGGGCTTGTTTACCTTCTGTTGGAACTTTTGGGGTTTTACTTATAGGGTGGTGGGAAAATTCTTTTAAATTGCTTCAATGTATTTCTAAGCAACATTCTTTGCACATTATTCTCATCAATCTTAGTGACAATTCTATTTTAAATATATCTAATGTTTATGGGCCAAACTCAAAAATCGTTCGTAGGGTTCTATGGAATGAATGTTTAGAATTTAGATCATTAGCTCTTAGTTCTTGGATTATGGGGGGTGATTTCAATGTTACGCATTTTCTAGGAGAGCGTTCACCTTAGGAAGGTGATTACTCTTTTATGGAAGAATTCGATCAATTTATCATTAATTCTAATTTGATTGAAATTCCTATTTCTAATAGAGATTTCACTTGGAGTAATACTAGAGAGTCTCCCTCAATGGCCTTTCTAGATAGATTTTTCGTCAGTGACGAAATCGAGGATAAATTTCCTAATTGTTGAGTTTCGGGTTTGCCTTACACTTATTCTGATCATTGCCCTATAATTCTTACGTGTGATCAACATAAGATTGTTAATAGATCTTTTAAATTCGAAAAAATGTGGTTATTAGAATCCAATTTCTCTACTCTAATTAAGAATAAATGGACTTCAATGAATTTTTATAATATCATAAATACAGATAATTCAACAAAAAAATTTGTTTTAAAACTTAGGGGTCTTAGGAATTTTCTTAAAATTTGGAGTAAGAATGTTTTTGGTAGTATTAAAATTAAAAAAGAAAATATTCTTTCTGAAATGCTTAAAATAAACAAGGTAGAAGAAACTAGACAACTAAATTTAGGTGAGCGTAACGTTCTTGCTAATTTAAAAGAGGAGCTTAGTTCTATTTTAGAATAAGAAGAGGTTATGTGGAAGTAGAGATCTAGAATTCAATGGATTAATGAAGGTGATAATAATACAATTTTTTATCATAATATGGCTAATGGTATAAAACGCAGTAACATGATTAATTCTATTTTTGTGAATAACGTAGAATTAGCTGATCAAAGAGATTATAATAAGGATTTTACTGATTATTATAGAGATATTTTCGGTAATAAAAATAAGCACATAATTAACGCTAGATGGAATGATCTTTATCCTACCGAATCTAGAATTGACCTTTCTGAGTTTGATAATCCTTTTTCTGAAGAGGAAATTTTAAATGCTATTAATGTTATGCCTAGTGATAAAGCCCTGGGTCCTGATGGGTTCCCTATTTTCTTTTACAAAATTTTTTGGAATGTTTTAAAATTCGATTTAATTAACATGTTTAATGAATTTTATAATGAAAAATTACAATTAGGAAGATTTAATTTTGCACATGTAATTTTATTACACAAAAAAATCGAAGCTAATAATTTAAAAGATTTTAGATCTATTTCCTTAATTATCTGTTCCGTTATTTCAAAAGTTTTAGCTAATAGACTTAGTAAAAGAATGAATGATCTAATTGATTGTTCACAAACTGCTTTCATTAAGGGTAGAAATATCACTGATGGTGTGGCTGCTGTTCAAGAATACATTAATCACTGTTGTAAGAATAATATTACTCGTGTGATTCTAAAACTGGACTTTATGAAAGCTTTTGATTCGGTGGATTGGGATTTTCTAGTTGATATGTTACATGCTAGAGGTTTTAGTCACAAGTGGATAGGCTGGATTATGACTTTGCTTAAAACGAGTAATTCTAGTATTATGGTTAACGGCATTTAGGGAATAAAATTCAATCTAAACGAGGATTAAGGCAGAGTGATCCTTTATCACCTCTTTTGTTTAACCTAGCCACAGATGTTTTTTGCTATGATAATTACAAAAAGGTCGGTAATGGATCTTTGGGGAGTGTAGGTAGTGAAATCTCTCGCAATGGTATCTCTGTTCTTCAATTTGACAATGATACCTTACTATTTATTTCTCATTTTCCTAATCATGTCATTACTCTTAAATTTATATCATACAGCTTTGAACTTCTTTCAAGGCTTAAAATCAATTTTGAGAAAAGTTCTGTTTTAGTATTAAATGACGTTGATAAGGTTGAAGGATTAGTTGCTAATACGCTTAATTGTAAAATTATGACTTTCCCTTTTGATTATCTTGGTTTTTTTATTAGACAAACTAAACTTAAACATGATGACTGGTTATTATAATAGATAAAATTAAAAATATAATTTCTAATTGGAACGTGAGGTTTTTATCGAGAGTGGGTAGATTGTTCTTATCAACTCTGTTTTATCGGCTCTCCTGATCTATTGGATGTCTATGCATCTTTTTCCAGATGAGGTAATTGATTGAATTGATAAAATAAGAATGGACTTCTTATGGAGTGGTGATAATTCCAACTGTAGTCTTAAATGTTTAGTCAATTAGGAAACAGTTTTGTAAACCAAAAAAGGAAGGTGGTTTGGGAGTTATTAATTTATGTAACATGAATTTATCTTTACTAGGGAAGTGGTTATGGAAATTTAAGGATATAAATGATAATTCTATTTGGAAAGAAATTATTACTAAACATTACTATAATGGTAATAATAATTTACATCAAATTACACCTACAATTATAAATAAATTGTCTAATTTTTGGAAATCAATTTTAAAATGTCATGAGATTTTTAACCTTGGTACTAATATAATAGTTCATTCAAGAAATAATACTTCTTTTTGGCATGACCGTTGGATTTCTTTTATCCCTCTTAGGATAGATTTAAAGAGCTTTACGAAATTTGTAACTTTAAGAATGCTCTAATTTTAGATGTTTTTTCTCTAGAAAATGACCCCTCTTGGAATTTTACTTTTAATAGAATTTTAGAAGGTGCAACTTTTAGGAAACTTTCTTTGCTTTATGCTAGATTGAATCTATATAATATTGATAATGAAAATGATAATATTAGCTGGGAATGGGATAAGAGTAAGAAATTTACTTCTAATTCTTTTTATAAATTTCTTAATTTTGGAAAACAAATGCTCCTCCTAAATCGAAAATTCATATGTGGTTAATCGTGCATGGAAAATTAAATACTATAGAATTTTTAAAAAGAAAAAATATGCAAATTGATAATAAATGTTCTTTTTGTAATATGTATCTTGAAGATGTTAAACATGTATATTATGATTGTATGGACACTTACTACATTCTGAATAATACTCTCAAAATCTTAAACTTTAGTCTTACAACTAAAGTTGTTGATTGTGTATTATTGGAATAACTTAAGATTTAAGTTTAAAAAGGAAAATAGAATTTTACTTGATACTTCATTCATTATAATTTGTTGGTATATTTGGCTTGAGAGAAACCAGAGACTTTTTAATAATAATAATAGTCATTTTAATAAATTGTTTTTATAATATCATCATTTTGTTTTAATTGGATCTCAAATCCTAAATACAGATTAGCTAAAACTAATCATTTCAAAGAATATCTTAATAAGGTTAGTAATAATATTAAGTTTTTTAAACATATTAATAATATTTTTAACATTAATAATTATATCATTAACATTTTTTCTACTTTGAATGATGTCTTTACTGATTATCATAATGTCCTTTTTATTAAAGGAGCATAAGATTAATTCTTAAATTGTTTGAATTTATAGGAATTCAATTTTTTATTTTATTAATCTTTTGTATACCTTTAGTGTTGGTTAAGATGATGCATTATGAGTTTGGATTCCTTTTAAGTCTGCTTCTTATTTTATTGCTTTTCCGTCTTATAATTTTAGATATAGTATTACTTCTTTTACTTCATTAATACATATATATGTATATAAATTTCATTTATATACATATATGTATTACTCTTATAATTTTATTTAGTTCCTTTTACAGATACAGGTTTAGGTCAGAAATGGTGCTAGATTACTGTTTGTAGGCTCTCAGGATTACTACTAACAAGATTTTAGCGAGTCGTTCATTTCGGACCTTCCGCTTACGCAGCAAGGAGTTTTTCTACGTCTACAGTGTGGCGCCCTTTATTTAGAATCATACGCATTTCCAATGAGGTGTTCTTTCCAGTACTTTCGCATTGACAAAGTGGCGTACATTACTCTGGATCATTCCCATTTGCAACGAGGTGTTCATTCTAGATTTTCCGTGCTTACATCAAGGCGTTTTCTCTCACAGTTGGAGCAGTCTTCAGATTTCTTTTGCATTGTGTTACTTCATGGTATTTGGGTACTACTAACAACTCATTACGGGCGGTGGCCTTGCCGAAGCTTGATAACGAGGTGTAATGGGTGGTGGCCTTGCTGGAGCTCATTCTAGTTGTATTTGAGTCCTTTGCATTGTTTTTTGTATTTAGATTAGCTACCTGCTAGGCATGTTGGCAACACCTTTGTTTTCTGTGATACACACACACATGTGTGCTCTCCTCTACTTTAGAGGATCACACATTTCTCTCAAAAAAATTCATGTTTACTAACATATATCATTTTACCCAACAAACCTAGAATTGCTATAAAAACTCATTAATTTAGGGAATACTTTTATCCTTACTTTCTAGATTCAATTATATGCAGTAATTAATCAATGTTAACAATTCACAAAATATGTAGGCGTAGTTATCAAATTCATTACATGTATATATTTAAGCCTACAACTCCAAAATCACATTCAGGCATACAAGGAATAGAATTACAATGATATAAATTCAATATTATATAAAATTATATAATTTCTCATTCACCTTTAAGATTTCAAATCTCTAGATCTAGACCCTGATATTCCTTTTTGAATCACTTTTCTTTCTACCTAAATTTGTACCGAAATTATATACATATCCATTAGAAATTTAGATTCGAGAAGAGATTTGAATTTAATTTTGAGTTGGATTTGGAATTACAATTTACCTTGGCTTTGGCGATTCGATTCTATCATATTCTTCTTCTTTATTATCCTTCGTTATTCTCCACATACGTATGTGTTGTATAATTTTACGTAGATTATAGAATTTGTGGAGAAAAGGAAATGGAAGAGCTTGGCCGTTGCTTTAGAAAATATGAGAAGAAAAGTGTGGGGTTAAACCCATATTTATAGAGGTTCAAAACAATGTCAGCTGTTAGATTTGATTCTTCCTCCTACTACAGCTGCTGTTATGCTGCTGGCTTGGCTGATGTAGTCTGTGGAAAAGGAATTCCAATCTTCCCGAGGGAGGCTCTATCAATGATAGGTCGGAACTTTGTTTGGGTAGTCTCCCCACTAAGATTCACTCCGTAAATAGGTGACAATATGGAAAGTATCTCCATGGGATGCCAATTCCTTGATCGAAAAAATAAATCATAAGAGCGCGTGCCTAATTGATGGCTACACCAGCCATAACTACATATGTGGCCTTCTGCACCCAAGGATAAATCTGATCATAGCATCACGTCTTAGGAATGATGTTACGTTAAATGATGTACACAGCAAGACGGGAAATCAGACGTAGATTGTCCGTCCTCCAAACACTGACACCTTGAGAAAAGATCCACTGTAAGATCTATGGGTCGTTCGTCCCAATATCATCCAAGTCTGCACCATCTACGGAAGTCTGTAAAATATTACCGAAGTCATCGTCAGACATCTCGATTTTGACTCCTTTAACCTCCGACTGAATGGAATTGTTGTCTTCATCGAAATTCGGCACCAAATGAGCATCGAAAAGGCGAATGCAGCATAGGTAGTATTCCCAAGTCAAAAGTCTCGAAGCGCAGGATCGGTGCAAGTCCTACTGCCTTAAAAAACTCTTCTAGTCCAAAAGCTGCAAAGTCTCCAAACTTCATCGGTGGCCCCTGAAGGAATTTGAAACTGATAGAGCTGAGGAACGTGGAGACCTTTTGGTCATTATAGTCTAGCCACTTTATCTCTTGAGGAGTGACACCATGGTGGCACGAGGAGAAACCAGCAGTACGGGGAGGTTCCATTAGCTAAGAAGTAGAGAAATAGGGATTAGATCTAGAGTAGATGTGGGGCAAGATCTAACGCGTGAAAATCAATTCAAGGGGGAGGCGAGACTGCTGCTCGTCGGTGAGAGGAGAAACAACATTGCTTGGAGGTGGAATGGAGGAAGTGGGAACTAATTTGGAGGAGGAGGAAGGGTTGATTTTGGGTTTGGTTGAAATGAAGAAGTGGGAGCTCGAATGCGACTGGAAAATATTGGACACAACTTTATAGTCGCATTCCAGGTTCAGGATGGACTAAAATCCATATAGCGGGCGACCCCTCTAGGTCTACCGGTTGACCGCTAGGTGTCGACCGCTAGGCGGTTTTTCTACGCGACTTAAACCTAGACCCTTTCGGGTCGGGTAAATTTTATAACATTAATACTAATAATAATATAGTAATAATAATAATGATAATCATTTCGCACTGTCTTCTTCGACAATACACGATCATAAAAATCTACGCCCTCTTTACGATGGTACCCAAGCTTGCCGTCTACCTTTCCGAACCATTCCTCAGTTATTCCGCATTATTCTAACTTATACTGCTTCAACCATCAACAATTCCAAAAATCTGATAATATTCCAACTACTATTCCATGCATACTTTGTGCGGAATATTTCCTCCAATAGTTGGCGGGTACAACAACATTTCTAACTTCATGCCCAAATAAAATTAAATGTCATTCCTATTTTGTCCGTCCCTTAAAAGAGAGAAAACTTTAAAAACTTCGATTTTATAAATAGGAAATCACTAAGCTAAATGTTCATCCTTTGAAACTTATTTCCAAATCGAAAAATATTTTCTTGGCAAAAATCAAAATTAAATCTTTATTGATACACACACACACATATAAATATTTAAGGATTTCAAACTTACTCCATTATAAACCAAAATTTCTTAACACGACCAACTTAGTGGTACATGTGCTCCTTGAAAATTTAAAATTTCAAAACTTCTCAAAATTCTAAAATAAATCCTTGGGAAAAGAAATCCTATGAAAACCCTTTTTCCAAAAGTTAAGGCATTTCCAAAATATTTTATCAAAATTCTCTCAAGGGTTTAGACTAAGGAATTGACCTTAATTCTTCAAATAAAAATCTAGTTTCCCATCTAAAGGTGGTTGATAGACATTCCTTTACTAAATTGGTTTCCGGACGTTTGTGACATACATAGTTCTAGTTCCCTCTTATCTAGGATAATTGTGTATCTTCGACTGCAAGTCATTATTAAAATCCAAAATCATAAGGTAGCTAGATCTCAACCATCAAGTCGAACACCCTCCAGTCTTCAAGGTTCTGCCATATGTCGTACTCATGCTCAGTTTCATCAGCGCCCTACGCATCGTCAACACTCCGTGCAGTAATTCAGAGTTGGCACGAAATCTTAACTATAAGATATTTCCAACCCATAGTTGCTTTGCCCATTCCTTCGGAGTGGAACTATAACTACTTTTATAGTCGGGATACTTAGAGTCGAGATGAAAAAATAATAATAGATAGGAAAGTACGAATACATTCTCTCAATTTATTCTAATTCCTCTAATCGACTAAACTAGGCTCTAATACCAAATATAACGACCCGTACTTTAATAAGCCTAAATTTCGACAACATTCGTAATCAAAGTCCATCAAAGCACAAATCATTGGATTTGGTACCTGCAAGTAAGCATGAGCATATCAGAGATTGACAAAATCTAAACTCACAGCAGAAACGGTAATAAGATATAAATACCGACTATGGCTACTACCTTGGAATTAATTGTATTCCTTGGATATCAGATTACCACATCGGCATTGAGCATGAGAAAAAATAAGACTTCTCCAATAATCAATCAATCCAGCTCCAGTGATCTATTGTCTAAATTTATCCTATGGGTTGTAATGAGGAGGTGGTCGGAACAACGTTCTGGTGATTGGAAAATCTATACATTGTCCATAGCATAAATTTATATCGATTGGTTTCCATTTATTTGTTATGTCTAATATTTTAAGGTTAACCAAATTAACTTAATATTGCACACACTATATTCCTACCTAGCACAATTAATCTACTTACCCTCACCAAGGTATAGAATACTGACATAAGTCTATCAACGACTTAATACTTCCAAATATGAAGCGGGCTCCTAGCATCGTCATCGTTGGTCCATTGGTCCTAGCTATAGAGACCTTTGACCACTACTTATGGCTTCATAATGCATAACAGCCATACTACTAATGCATCTATCATCATTAAAGTCCTTTCCATGTGAGAGACAATACCCAAGCCACCTAATACCATATTAATAAGGACTAGGTAGACCCCTGACCATTCAATACCTATATTCTAGATAGGCCTTTGTCATTTAATACCTAACCCCAAGGCGGACTCCTCACTAGTACTATCTAGCTGACATTGCTTGGAATCTCACTAGGACACTTTATACTTCTTTATGGAAGAGAGGCGGACCCTAGATCAGTCACTTAACACCTCAAACCCGAAGCAGATCCTTCCCGAGATAATCGATAATTCGAACCATTTAATACTGTTTATTAGGAAAGAGGCAGGCCCTCAAACAACCACTAAAAACCTCTAATCCCTAAGCAAATCCTATTATTCCCACAATCGTTTTCCATGGGTCCTATGATTGGTGATGTCCCACATCAATAATAAATGTACACGATAGCTGGTAGCATTTGAGTGAAGGGCAGACTTCCGTTGTGTCACCTTACTGATCTCGCATCCCAATCTTTTAAGCCTAATTAATTATTATATGGGTCTTATGGTTAAAGTTATCTCACATCGGTAGGAAGTGTACAAAACTGCTGGTAGCCTCAAAGTTAAGGGCAGACTTCCATTGTGTAGGTCTACTGACCTCGCATCCCAACCAACTAAGTCCAATTAATTATCCTAGGCTTTAACAACTTAAGCCATATTATTCTAGGCTTTACTATTACTAAGTTTTATCATCCTAAATTAGATATTGAACTTAGCTTACTAATCTCCTTTGATTTATTTAAGGCTATATAATTTACCTTAAATATTCAATTACTCATTAATCCCCTCTATTTGCTTCTTCCATAAATGTCAATTTGTCCATGATAAAGAATATCATCCTAACAAACATTTCCTAAGAAATTTATATATATTACTAATCTCCAATTAGTAAACTTTCTTAACTATTCCATAGTTCTTAACCTAACTTCTTTATTTATTAATCCCATTAATCCATTTACCCTATTAATGATTTGTTACTCTCAAATTCATTTTACATTTATTACCCATTAATTGAAGTTACAACCTTTCCAAATTTTTCTCTTGTTTCCTCTTTGCAAATCAATGTTATTAGTATGTATAACTAATATCCTGCGCAAGCGTTATGCATAAATCATCATATTTATTAGCACGTATAAATACATATAGATACATACTTCTATTAAATATATTCTAGTCACAAATCTTTAACTAGGATCTTCTTTTCCATATTTAATTTTCTGAAATTACATTACTTATGAAGATTCTCCGTTGTGATTTCCATAAATTAGTTTAAAACAAAAGATAAAAAATAAAAGGAAATTCCTTGTTAAATTTGTACTTTACACATCTCTTCCTTTTTATTTGCATATATTCCTTGTTAAATCAAACGCCGCACTTCCAATGCAATTTGAAAACATAAACAAATTTATAAAAATCAAACAGATGTTCTTCCCACAAATGAAACTACGGAAAATTTCCAGTTCAACATAATTAGGGTAATAATCAAAATCATACTAATAATCCACAACCAAATTTTGGATCTAGAATAAATTTCATATCTAATTAATATTCATATCTATAGCTTTTGGGACCGATTTCCAAGTTAGGGTGTAACAATAATTCCTATCAGATCTTTTAAAAATATGTAGGCGATGTTTATTAAACTCAATATTTTGCCTACAATTCACAAGAATTTATTTAGGCATAAAAATCAAATGTATGCTGATGTAATAAATTCAAAATCATAAACAGTATATAAATTTCCCACTCACCTTCTAAAAGCGATCCAAATCTCCAAATCTAAAGTAAAGCCTTTTGGTTCAACTCCATTTCATTCTTATTCCAAGAAATATGTATAAAAAGGATATATACATGTATTAGAATCATAGATCTGGGAAGAGATTTGGGGTTTAAGGGAAATATGCATACATACATACATACATACGTACATACA
Source organism: Allium fistulosum (assembly GCA_030737815.1). Taxonomy (NCBI): domain Eukaryota; kingdom Viridiplantae; phylum Streptophyta; class Magnoliopsida; order Asparagales; family Amaryllidaceae; genus Allium; species Allium fistulosum. The sequence continues at coordinate 984,907,861 of CM060905.1, forward strand.
TACATACATATATACATATATACACATATATATATAACCTCGTTATCGCGTAGTGTGATTTGCTTCTCTTCTTCCCTTATTTGATTTCTATTCTTCTTCAATTTGTATATATATAAATATAAATATTATATCTTATAATTTAGAAAATAGCGGAGAAGAGAAAATGGTAGAGCTTCATTGCTGCTTTCAAAAAAATGTGAAGAGAGGGTTAGGCCTGAATTTGTAGGCACTCGAACCAACCACAACTGTTAGATTTAAAATATATAAGATCCGAGCCATTTAACCAAGGCAAACCCTAGCCGCCACTAAAAGGACCGATCGATCGCTCCCTCTATAGAGGTCGAATGTTCCATGTCAACCTGCCCAATAAAGGGGGTCGACTGGTGGGTCCAGGTATTTAATATATGAATGTTAAATTTTCTAATCTAATTATTTCTGTTTCGAATTAGTTTATCATCCATAACTTTTTTGTTTGAACTCGGGTAGCAAAACTCCAAATATAAAAGTTGATCGAAATTTTGTCACAGATGCAATGGTGAAAGTTTCATAGTCAAATTCCATCGTTTGCACAAATTTCATTTTTGGAGCCAAATTAACTAATTACTAATTAAACAATTAATCGTAAAATTTACGGAGTGTTATAAAACTAATTAAAAACAATGAAAACAAGAACACTTAACGATTATAGTGGTTTGCTTAATTAGAGGCCTACGTCCACTGAAACTATTTTGAATTTTTACAAAGCTATTCTTATGGATCGGTGATGATCCATGGAGTTACACAAAAAATGCAGAAATTTGTTAACAAGCTAAAAAGATCCCCTAAATAATGCTCCTCTCCTCTATTTGTACCTACAGGTTGACGAAATTATCTCCACCATGTTCTTACCTACATTCCCCATGTTCTGAAGAAGTTGAACTAAAAAGATCTTGGTCAAATCAGCTAATTTCAAGGATCAATACCGAACCTTGCCTCAGGGATAGGTACCAATCCATAAGATGAGCTTTGAATCCTTCTTCCACCTCATGTGAATACTTAGTGGACTCATGTCTTCATCTTCGATACTTGATTGCATTGTTACGAGCTCAAACTCGAGTGTGTTCCTCGGTTTGGAGGTTGGACATGAGCACTTGGCTTATATGTCATTCATTTAGGTTAAGAGTAATGGGAAAACCATCTTAGACGATGTGTACTAGATAATAATGCTTTTTACCCTATGTATCTTGTGTTGTATGAAAAAATTGGGCAATCATCCGGGATCGGTACCGATCCATGATCAAGGATCGACACTGATCCAAGACTTTGATTATATCTTTGCTTCTTGGATTTGAAAAGTGTAGTAGATAGTGTGTAGGCTATTCTTTGAGGCTCTTGGCAAGCTTATAAACTCCATCTCTTAATCGTGTTTGATTTTTGATTCTGGCGATTATTACTCTGGATTCCTACTTGATAATTTCTCAATTTAACCGATCTGATTCGTCCGAATGTGACCGGTCACAAGGCTGGAGCTTTAAAACGAACGATTTAATTATTATAGCACAATTCGCCTTTATTAAGGGTGGAAATATCATAGATGGGGTCGCGGTAGTCCAAGAATTTATAAACTATTATTGTAAAAATAATATCACTTTTGCACTTTTAAAACTTGACGTTGTCAAAGCTTTTGATTCTATTGACTGGCTGCCTCTTAAAGATTTATTATTAGCTAGGGATTATAGTCTTAGATGCGTAGGTTGGATTATGATCCTGCTAAAAAGTAGGAACTTTAGTATAATGGTTAATGGTATACTAGGAAACAAAATTCAATTTAAACGTGGACTTATATATGGCGATCCTTTATCATCTTTATTGTTCAACTTAGCAGTAGATTCTCTTACTAGGATCATTAAATTATCTATCACAAGTGGGGTGCTTGATAGTGTTGGTAATGAGATCGGTAGTGATGGTCTTTCGATCATGCAATTCGCTAATGAAACCATGCTTTTTACCTCTCATTTGCTTTACCAATCTATAGCTTTTAAATTTAATTCATATAGAGTTGAAATGCTTTTTAGGCTTTAATAGAGTTAAGGGTATGCCCTAAGAGCAATTCTGTAATTTACTACAAATAATTAACTCTATAATAAAATCTCGTTCTTAATAAAAGGTGTTTTTCTTTCTATTATATGCTTGATATAATGTGTCATATTAATTAGTTATTTAATTTATGTGTATTTAATAGAAAATCCATAAATGATATGTTTTGTGATAGTGATTACAATGTGCTATGATCGTGAGAAAATTTTCACGATGAAAATAAATATATCATTTTACATATTCCTAGTCATAATGTATCGAGACTAGATATCGATGCACCTATTAAGACTAGAGTATGTAATGCTCTCCAAATGTTAGGTAGAGTGATACTCATCGCTACTATAGGCATCGAGGGATTATGTACTGATAGTTATTGGATAACTATGGAATGACTCACTCGATGTTTTTTGTTGGTTAATATAACTAGTGTCAAACAAAAAATATCAAAGTGATAATATGACAAAGTTCTCTCGACTTGAGAATAATGTTGTACTTCAACATGGACACTCCACTTTGATTATAGTTAAGTAATGGCATATCGTCCATCAAATAGGTATAGTTGGGTCTGAGTTGGAGCATTGAAAGTGAAATACTATTTAATAGAAAATACATCTCCTAGGTTATATGGGGTTAGTATCACGGTCTACCATAATCAACTCAAATTCAAAGTCTTTGGTCAGAGCAGTTTGATAATAACAATTGTTATTATTGAACCAAAGACTTTGTATTTAGACCTATGCAGTTAAAGCGCTTAACGATTCTATAGCGGTGGAGGTGCAAAAGGTTATAGTAAGGATAAAGTGGGGATATGGCGGAAAATAGAAAAGGTGCAAAAAGCTTAGATATGTATGAAATCAAATATTTAAAGTTAATTTATTCCCACTCTCACATCAATTGTTCAGGAAAAAGAAATATGGTTTAATCTTACATAACAAAACCGAATAATATCATGATTTATATAGAGTAGATTTGGTGACTACAATAGATTTCTAACTTATATTGAGCACTTATGCCATAAAATTAGGTCATTACCCTAACTTTGTTAATTGGTTTAAACGAGAACTAGTCAAATAACCCTTTGTATATTAATGTTGCTAAAGGAGGTGCTAAAACCTTAGCGGGTGTAGCGGAAAATAGTGGGGTTTAAAATGGATCAGTTGTTTAATAGCGCTAAATTAAAATAGCATAGCAGTTGAAGAGCGCTACGCATTATAGCGGGGATATTGCGGGGCTTTAACTGCACATGTTTGGACTATACAAGTTGAATGGGAATGATATATGAATTTTGACTAATACCAAATTCCATAAGTCCTAATGTGATATAGTTTTGATAAAGAGAATTGATGTAAATAATTGCCACTACCGAGGACCGCTCAAAATAATAAAATTGGATTTTATCAAAATTGTGTAAACGACAAATTTGATCAAACTATCACACCACCAGCTAAGGTGATGTGTGATCGTTATCATTTGAATTGTTCAATATTAATTGCTGACTAAATTTACACCTTTAACTGCACAACTACAATGTTAAATACAATGAAATACCATATGATTTAATTAATTTATATATTAATTAAATTAATTAATATTTATGAAATATTAACTATTAATTTTTTATTTTGGATGCAATTAGTAATTAATTGGATGCGTATATAAAAGTTATATATGTACATATCGATTTACCATATCAAAAATCATTTAAATTATATTTAAATTAATTAATTATAAAATAAGCCTTTTACATTCTTTTGGCCCTGGTCCATGTTTTGGCCGACCATATGGGGTGATGAGAGAGGCTTTTATGTGCTCAAATTGTGCTTTGAATTAGCATAAGAGATCGAGTAAACTTAGGAGATTTGGTCCCCGCCTTTTACTCTATCCAGATGCTTATTTAAAGGCTTTGTTCTCTCATTATCTTCTCTCCTCTAAAGTTCCCTATTCTAGCCAAAAATTGTAGAGGCCAAGGCAAAAAATTCCAAAGCAAATAAATCCAAAAATCAATTAAAACAAGGCGTTGTGTTCATCTCTGGGTTACTGCAATTTCCAAAGACATATAGATCAGATCTTTAGGAGTTTCATTCAATATTCGAGGTGCATTTCATTGACTACAATTATTGGTAACATCCTTATTTGTGTCATTAATATTCAAATATGATGTTTAATTTTATAATGTTGAATGTTATATATTATCATGAATTTGCATATGTGTTTATTGTCAATCTCATATATACATTCGCCTTTGTAAATAACAAAAACAATTTTTTTGCTCTATATATAAGATACATACTAGTACTTTAATAAATTTAATATTTATATATAATTATGTTTGACAATTAAAATTGAATTTTAAATAATATACGAAATAAAATTTAATTTTTTGAAAAATAATAAAATTGAATTTTATAACTGTTTATGTATGTATGTATATATATGGATTATATAAATAAAACATAAATATGTTTAAAATCGAAATAATAAAAAAGAAAAGTTTTTTTGTTTAGTTTAAAATTGGCTTCGGCCAAACTAAGAAAAATTATTTCAAAAATTAGCTTCGGCTACTAAAAAGTAATTTTTTAAACTAGCTTCTGCCAAAGGGAGAAAAATACTTTGGCTTTGGCCCAAAAGAATATAATTAAATAATAATAATTTTATTTTGGTTTTAGCCCAAAAAATTATTTGGTTTTAGACATCCAAAATTGGGTAGAAAATTTTATTAATAACATGTTATAATTATTTTATAATTGATTTTTATAAAGTTAAATATATATAATATGCATATACATATTTTTTCGAATGTTAAAAATAATAAAAATTATACACATTTATATGTAAAGATATTGTCCTTTGAAATATGAAATTCAAATTTAGAATTAATTTTTCCTAGATCTAAATTGTTTTAGATTTAAGATTGTCTAAGATATTTCAATTATGAATTCAAAATTTTAGCATGGTCAACTTGGTCAAATTTATACTATAAATGTTTTATATAATCATATACATATATGTATTTATAAATATACATACATAATATAAAATTAATATAAATAACAATTATAGACAACAAACATGTATACAAAGGGGTATATGTGCCCATTGCTGTAAATCCCAACACGTATATAAGGTACATTCACTACAAGGAAAATAGCATTTTCCGACGGCTGAAAACCGTCGGCGACCGTCGGAAGCCGTCGGAAAATAAGGCGTCGGGGCGCAGTGTTTCCGACGGCTTCCGACACAGGGCGCCGAACATTATTCCAACGGCCTCCGACGGCTTCCGACGGTTTCCGACGGATTCCGATACCTGTCGGAATCCGTCGGAAAAAATGGCCTATACGCTGTCGGAAGCCGTCGGAAAACTGTTACCTGAAAGCCGTCGAAAACCGTCGGAAATCTGGTGTGTTTTTTTTTATTCCTGCTGCAATATAGCCTTCCATCCACATTTCACATCCAAACTCAATTAAACCAATACTGCAGAATCCAGTATACAATATTCCAACCAAATATCAAAACCCAAACTACACAAAAATACATCAAATTACATCAAAATAAAATACATAATATACATAACCATTCCAACATTCATAACAACCCCAACAACAAGTGTTCTACCATGTCATACATACACAACATAACATAAAATCATCAACATCCACATCATCATACAACCACATAACCAAGTGTATCAAAAATAATCATACAAAAATCAACTACTACCTACACCGTCTACCAAATCATATAAAACTAAAAAAAACATACCTGAAAAAGCAAGCAATCAATCACTCTCCTCCAAATCCAGAGCCAGCAGAGGAAGGGAAGCGGCCACCATACTGCTGCATGTACTCGGCGATACGCTGGTCAAGCAACTGTGTGGTCTGTATGGCCTGTCAGCGGTTCTGCTCCTCCAGCTGGGACACTCTAGCCCGCAAATCTTCGATCTCTGCTAGATCGATCTGAGCTCTAGTCTGCTGACCCCGTCTCTGACTGTTGGCCTACAATAAATATCTAAATTAGCTGTGTGATCTCTGTAAGTATATTTGCAAGTATCCGAATTTTAAATGTAATTCTAAACACACAATCATATGGCCTATTGATGGGCCATAGTGACATTACGGGAATAACTGTCATAATGAAAGTCAAATGACTTAAAACTAGTAAATTAAACATTTATTGGGAGAGGCGTATAGAGTTTTGGGTACAAGATGCTTGTATAAATCCCTACGATTTAATTAATTATGACTTCAAATTAGCAGAAAAATAAATTTTTTAGCACTTGATTGCCAAATCCATATCGTCTGCCATGCTCTGATGGATCCATAACGGACTCAAAAATAGCATCCTCCTCATCAGTCGTCAGCTGATCTCGACCCGTATCAGCAAGGAGTTTCTGGCGCTGCTCCCTAAACTTTTCCTACATTAACAAATTAATAATATCATATCTTATTTCATTATAGTTTAACAAGTAGAACAATTACTAATACTGCATAAAATGAAATATGCTTACATGGCTCCTGTTGGATTTATCGTCGTGTCATGTATACGAAACAGTCCCGTCCGGATTTACATGCTCGACAGCATGCGTATGAGTGAACACGTCCATATAGCCCATGGGACCATGCGCCTCAGCTTCCTAAAGTTGATTTTTACATACAATTATTATACATTTAAAATTATATAGCATAAACTATTTACAATTATCCTTCAATAAATTCACCAACTCCTACCGATACTGCTGAAATGACTTCGACCCTCCGCGATGAGTGACCGGATTTTTATTTCTGTTTGCAGAGTTTCTATCCGACTCTGCCTGTACATTCAAAATTTGATACATTATTTTTCGATCACGTCAAATTAATAATTCAAAAAAATTTAGTATACTTGTCTTCGCCTCGTCAGTTTCCCAGTATGCCAACCATGCTTGCCATACGCTCTCCCCCATCCACCGTGGTTTCTTACCAGATTTCTTAATTTCAGATATCAAGTCCCTATAGTTCTTGCGCATCTTATTCATCCAATATCCTTGTGCCAGCAGCATATCATTTGTCTGGATGTCTATCTCAGCCCGTGTTTCACGATAAAAAGAAAAAAAAAAGATTACACTGTCAATGATAAACAGTAGAAAAACGACAAAAACGAATTAAAAATGGAAAACAGAAAAATATACATACTAGTACATCCTGCCATATACACTCTATGATGTGGGGAGGGATGTTATCCCACTTCGGCCAGCAAGCACTCATCCTACTGCGATAAGAAGCTCTAGAGACATCCAGCACAACCTTCGAGGGAAGTAGGTCAAACCCAATACGATACAGATAAGTACGTACGTATATCATAAAAAAAATAAGATGCTGAATAAAATTTAATTCTTACCCATCTTCTCTAGGGACTAACGAAACTATTTGACGCTGTGGATCTTGCGATGGGCCACTGCCATCGCCTCCTGATGATCGAGAAGAGCTCCTACCTCTATATGACATTATGATAAACCTATGACATATATACACCTGTGTAGTTAATGCCCCGTTATTACCCTGCTATAACCCCGCTATATCTCATAGCGGATTTCTACCGCTACGATATTTCCATATAGCCCCAAAATATAGCCTTTCTGCTTTAAGCCCCGCTATTTTCGCTATATCCCGTTATTCCCGATATATTCCGCTATTTCTGTTATATCTTCTATAATAAAATGAACTGAAAAATTGCATTTATACATTACAAAAATTATGAAACTGATTTATTTGATTTAATTTTTAATATATTTTCAGAATGAAAATACTCTAATATTCTACTAAATTCAATTATGTTATATAAAAGTTTTACGTTTATTCAAAGTATATTCGCACATGTTTTTATTTAAAATTATTTATGTATTAATTATAATTCATTTGAATGATATTTTTTTCATTTAATTACCATTTATATATCTGTAAAAACATTAAGTACGAGTTTTATATGCTATTTTAGAGTCATCCGCTATATCCCACTATATCCTCGCTGTATCCCCGCTATGACTTTTTGCACCTCCACCGCTTTGAATCTGCCGAGCGCTTTAACTGCACAGATATACACATCATTGTATAAGAGAATAATAACATGATAATGAAATATATTTCATATGTAAATGACATCAACGGTATAAATTGCTTAATTAATGACTGAAATGGAAATAGAAATGGAAGTGTGTTATACCTGATTCATAATGGGTCTACTGTTCCGACGATAAGCAGATTTCATTGCATTTTTAATAAAAATTGCTAAATAAATGACAAATGGAAATGACATAAAATATGTAAAGAATGGTAAACAGATTTGGTTTCATAGTCACATCAATTTCATAATACATCAAGAATTCAACATAGTTACATCAATTGCAAAAAAATCAGATTCAGATTTATATCGGTCATCATCGTCTTCTGAGTCAGATTCGGTCTCGTTTTCTACGATATTTTCCTCTGCACAGTCAAACGCTTCTACCAAAACATTTGATTCATCGATCAAAGGACCAAAATCTGTATGATCGTCTGTAATTATTATTTCGTTATTTTGCCCAAGATCTGCCTGATAAGCTTGTTCCTCTGGAATATTCTTCCCATCGAATGTGAATCTGGCCTTTGTTTTAAAAACTGCAGACCAATCTGCTTTATCTCTTTTTAGAGACGGATAAGGAGCGTAATAAACTTGCAATGCTTGTTTGGCTAATACAAAAGGATCATACTTGTGATAGTGCGATGTATGCTTTATTTCGATAAGATTATAATCCTTGTGCACATTAATTCTAGAACCTAAAACATTGCTAAAGCAATTGCATCTAAATAGAAACACCTCCTCCGCGGGTCGTGAGAAATATGTCAGTTGCAAAATTTGTGTTAGAACGCCATAAAAATCATTTAAATGATTTTCTGGATCGTCACTACCTTTAAAAAATACACCAGTATTATTTGTTAATTTTTCTGCACCGTATTCTTTGGTGTTAAATTTATATCCATTGACGAAATATATTGGATATGTCTTAACCACTCTTTTTGGTCCCATCGCAAGATGTTTCAACCCTTCGTCAACAACACAATTTCTCGGCTCATAAACGTAATTTGAAAACCAACCGGAAAATTCTTTACTGAGATCTCCGTTCGGACGTTCATGTTCATAAACACTGTATATATAAACAAATTATTACATTAGGTTATACACGCGCATGCATTATAGAAAAGAATAAAACACAAATTATTATTTCAGATTACCTAACAAACGGTGCAACCTCGGCACAATTTAGAAGAATATAAGTGTGTGCTACATGAAGATCTCTATCGTCTAGCCATATTTCTACACATTTTCTAGAAGGACGACCATGTTGTCTAAAAATAGATAACATTGCTCGAGAGGACTCTTGTTCGTCGCCTTCGTCATTACGAGGAACACTTTCAAATGAAATATTCACATGGTCACTGAAATAGTGAGAGAAAAAGAATGAATCTTCTTCTTCGATGTAAGATTTACATATCAAACCTTCAACTCATGCTTTTTGCCTCACTTTTTTCTTCAGATGATTCAAATATCTATGCAAAATTAATTTATATTAACTTCATCTTTCAAATGCAATTAAATTACGTGATAACATATTACATACCTCTCAAATGGATACATCCATCCATATTGGACAGGACCTCGAAGTCGTGCTTCAGATGGGAGATGAACAGGTAAATGTTCCATTACATTAAAAAAACCTGGCGGAAATATTTTCTCTAATTTGCAAAGCAATGTAGGAATATCCACTTCAAGTTTACGTAAACGTTGCACTTTTAAAGTAGTCGAACAAAGCTCTTTGTAAAACATACTAAGCTCTGTTACTACCTTCCAAACTTTTAACGGCAGTAGTTCTTTGAACATAACGGGAAATAAATTTTCCATCATTATGTGGCAGTCGTGACTTTTCATTCCGCTCGATCTACCATTTTTAAAGTCAACACATCTACGAAGATTTGATGATATCCCATCAGGAAATCTTAACCCTTCCACCCATTTTAACATAGCTTTAACTTGATTATTATCTAATTCGTAACATGCTTTGGGTTTTTTACTGTCATTTGGTTTCATATGAAGCTCAGGACGTTTGCATAATTCTTCTATATCACGTCTTGATTTCAAATCATCCTTCGTCTTCCCTTTCACATTCAAAATTGTGTTAAAAACATTATCAAACACATTTTTCTCATTGTGCATCACATCTATATTATGACGAAGTAGAAGATGTTTCCAATACGGCAACTCCCAAAAAATAGTTTGTTTGCACCAGTTATGAACAACTGATTTGCCTTCAATTTCTGTTTGCTCTCCAGTTTCATATATCTTTGGATAGTCCCTAACAAGTTCATATATGTCTTCACTTGACCATATCGTCGGTGGTTGTCTGGTTTCTACTCTATTAGCTAAAAAGTTTTTCTTGTCTCCTCTGAAGGGATGATTTACATGGAGAAAATATCGATGACAGTCAAACCATGAAATTTTCTTACCATGAGGTAAAGAAAACGCTCGTGTTTCATCCATGCAATATGGACATGCTAGACGACCGGCAGTACTCCATCCTAAAAGCATTGCATAGGCAGGAAAATCACTTATAGTCCACAATAAAGAAGCAAACATACGAAAAAATTTCTTCTTGGACACGTCGTATGTTTCTACTCCTTCATTCCACAGTATTTTTAACTCCTCAATCAACGGTTGTAAATATACATCGATTCCTTGTGTCGGATCGTCGGGGCCAGGAACGACAACATTAAGAAACATATATTGCGTTTTCATACACATCCATGCAGGTAAATTATATGGTGTGATGATAATGGGCCAGGATGAATATTTAGAATCAAATTGAGAAAATGGAGAAAAACCGTCCGTACGTAATCCTAATCTAACATTTCGACTCTCCGATGCAAAATTTGGATACGTTTTATCGAAATGCTTCCATGCTTCTCCATCGGTCGGATGTGTCAACGTACCCTCTTCCTCCGTTCTCACACTATGCCATCTCATATTAGATGCAGTTACAGAAGATGCATATAATCTTTGAAGCCTTGGAGTTATGGGTAAGTAATGCATACGCTTGTACGGAACTTCATTCCCCTTCTTTTTTCTTGGTTTGTATCTCTCCTGATTACAAATTTTACAATTTCTAAGATTTGCGTCTTCTTTCCAAAACAACAGGCAGCCTTTTAAACATGTATCTATTTTCTGATAAGGTAAACCAAAAGCCGACATAAGTTTTTTAACTTCATAGTGATTTTCACACATTAGATTATCGGGCGGCATATGTCTTTTTGCAGCTTGAACAACAGCCGTAAACCCAGCTTCAGTGATGTTGTATTTTGACTTCATCGCAATGTATTCTGCGATTACTGACAGCTGAGTGCCGCTTTTACAACCATCCCAAATAGGTTTCTTAGCAGCATCTAGTAAATCATAAAAAAAATTTGCTTCAATATTTGGTTCTTCAACATTTCCATCATCGTCGTCAACTTCAACCATAGGAAACATTGATCGTGCTGCATCTTCGACCATATTTTCTATACGGGTCGTCGTAACTATTTCGTTAACTACACTTTCAAACTCTACAGAAGTATTTGCTACAACTTCTCCATGCTGATCCCAAACATAATACTCGGGTACGAAACCATTTTGGCACAAATGAACCTTCACAATATCTGGTAACAAATACTTCAAATGTCTACACCTACTACATGGACAACGAATTTCTGGATCGTTTCCGTTATTACTTAAAGCGAATTCAACAAATACGTTTATACCATTATAAAAATCTTCTTTTATTGAGCCCCTCAGTCCTTTTCTTTGGTACATCCATCTCCTCCGATCAACAAAATAATCAATCATTTTTCCTATTTGAGAAAATGAGAAGTTCAAAATTTAATATTTATTTTCAAGAATACAAATTCGAAAAAGATTATTTTCATGGTCGTATAATATTTGAATTTAAAGAATTACTTCACAAATTTAAAAATATTTTCAAATAAGGAACATTTTATTTTTTAACGTATCGATACAAAAAATTGTACAAAAATATTTTTTTTCCATGGTCAGGCATCCTACTTCCCATTACAAACACAGTAAGCATTTACATTTCGTATATTACTTCGTCTCAAACGATTCAACAAAATTTCGGCAGCATTTCCCTTTTGTTCCCTGCATTGTACACAATGCGTGTACGCAGGAAACAAAAAAGAAAAGTTAGGCCGGAAATTTATGAACCGTTTGAGATGAAGTAATATACAAAATGTAAATGCTTACTGTGTTCATAACTTGTCCAATATAGGGACAAATCCAACAAACATTGTACCAGATGAATATAAATGGTTGTTTTTCAAAAAAACGACTATTTATACAACGATCATGTACAACACTCATCAGACGGGGCCAAAAACTCTCTAAGGGACATTTGTCAATTAGATGTGCGCATTTTACAAAAAATACAGTTTTACTAACTGTTCACATTTACAAAAATATATTTTAATTTAACATATTTATTCGACGTATTACATCAACTTAAGGCTCGTTCAACGCTTTTTTTGTTGTTGCATAAGTCAATACGTGCACAATATAATATTCCTAGCTCGTGCATTCATTTTATCTTATTCCAACTAACACAATACAATGATAGCAGCGCTACACACATATACAATCGTAGAATCAAGGCATACACAATGATTTACATATACACGAACAACCACAAATTATACATGTTTTTCACAATTTCACGATAATAGATGAAATAGGAATACCATGGAATGCTAGAAACTATTATAACACTATTGGAAACAATTTCAATCACTAATTATCCCTAATTTAACAACTTATGCAAATCTAGATTTAGGGTAAAAATTAGATTTTTGGCGAAATAAGATATTATACCTGAGCTAGAGAGCAATAGACGTTGATTACGCAGCCGGGGAGGATCCGAAAGCTCGAAATTGATGATTGGAAGCTTGGGGAAGAGATTTGGGGATTTTGGGGTTAATAATTTTCGTATGAAAATGAGGAAGAAGGAGGCTCGGCTGGGGGCTGTAAGTCGCGATTTTCCGACGGCTTCCGACGGCCGCGACGGCCCGTCGGAAGCCGTCGGAAATTGGCCGTCGGAAGCCGTCGCACCCTCCCGTCACTATTTAGTCATTTTCTAGTAGTGATTAAACCATGTACACATTGTATGTTGCATGTGCACACATACGTATATGTGCATTTGATACACAATACACATTATTTGCCATTTATATAAACAAATAATTTTTTTATTAATTAATTAAAATAATGATTTTATATAAAATTTATTTAGATTAGATCTAAATTAATTTAGAATTTATAGGCCCAACAAGATCCAAAGTGATATTTTTTTCTGAAATTCATCAAATTAACCCATTGCGTGCTGATCCAGATCTAACAGTGGTATCAAAGCCTAATAGTCTATCTGGTCTAAATTAGTAGTATTAGGGCTAACTTATTGAAGCCTAACCACTTAGTAGGGTGTCTAGAAAAGTACCATCCAAGGTTGGGTTTAGATAATCAAGTACTATGCCCTTCCTGGCTATTGGCCTGACCTAGAAGGATGAGGTAAGCCCAAAGGTTATTGCCAATATAAATGCCCAAAAGGATGAGGTAAGCCCAAAGGTTGAGTCTAAATTAGTAGTATTAGGGCTAACTTATTGAAGCCTAACCACTTAGTAGGGTGTCTAGAAAAGTACCGTCTAAGGTTGGGTTTAGATAATCAAGTACTATGCCCTTCCTAGCTATTGGCCTGACCTAAAAGGTTGAGGTAAGCCCAAAGGTTATCGCCAATATAAATGCCCAAATTGATTTTGGTCCTTGAGCTATTTTCAAAATCTATTTTGAAATCAAAATAACATTTTAAATTTAAAAGGTTAAATTTAAAATAAAAATAATATTTTATATTTAAAAAATTTAAAATTAAAATAAGTAATGAATTTATAAATGTTATAAAACAATTCTTAAAATTGTTTTAAAAATAAAATAATTTTTTTCCAAAATTAGTAATAATTAATTAGATTAAATAAGTAAATATATTAATTAAATAAATAAATAATTAAATTAACTAACATATTTATATATAGTTACATGTAACATTATCTTAAAATGATAAGGCAATGTGTGTATATAAATATATATATAATTTTCGAAATTAATTATAATTAATTGAAATTGTCTTAACTAAATGTATTGATTAAACGTTAATTAATAAATAATATAATACATATATATAAGGTATATGTGTATAACTATAAATGTTATTATGCACATTTTATATTTTAAATGTTTAAAATGAGTAAAATAAAAATTAATTACAATGTTAATTATTAAATAAATAATATTTAATTAATAAAATTAATATAAGATTATACATAAGATTATTGTATAAGTTAATTAAATTATAAAATGTTATACAAGAATTAAACTTATACAATATCAATATATAATAAAAGGTGGAATAATAAGAAACCCAAAATGGATTTAAGGAATAAATACATACATATAATATGTATGCCATGATTTTAGATGTGTCCAACCCTTGAGTCACGATGGCATTTCATAAAAAATGCACTATTCCATATCTTGATATCACTCAATTTAAATATATTAAAGATTATGAATCTTTAATATAAATATTGTCCTCTACCATTTATATATTAATAGATTACTTGCATATTCTTAGTTGTTGAGCTTTCCTCAAGCTAGAGATAAAGAGAGTCAATTGCCACTTCTGCTTCATGAAAAGACATTGGAACCGAGAATTGTATAAAATAATATTAGATACTATAACATCCTCCATTTAGAGGTCCAGAACTAACTGCTATAGATGGTGCAATCATCTATAGTTATTTTTTGTCGGTGACCAAATGTAGTAATGTTAGATACATTGATAAACCAGAAACATTTGGATATGAAAAGTTTTAAACTCAATTTTAAAATAGATTTCTCATTCCAGTTCAAATCGCATTTCAGATTCATTACAAAATCCCAATTCATAAACCACGTTCAAATAAATATAATTATTATAAATTACACCATGAGAGACATATGAAGATGCCCCTTTGGTTGTTCAGAGTCTAAATATAGGCACTAAATAATTTCTCCATTACATCTAATTACACAGTGGAATCAAATAGAAAGAACTCCTAACGACTAACTTGCCTCCTACACGTCTCTGGAAGCTTATTCGTCTAAAGAAGAACCTAAAAACCTTAACTCTCAAACTACTCAAAATCAATTGAGCACCAGAGAGTTTAAGGGGAAAACATAAACTTCGAGTCAAACAAAAAGTTTGGTGTGAATAATAATATACCATCTAGAACCAAACAGATATCTAGTGAGACCATGCCTCTGAGCGGAATGGGTTTTCCATGCGCTAGTACCTTAACCAAAAACTAACTAACCACATACTGTGCACCTGCATCCACAATGGTTAAAACATAGCATAATATGATGATATGCAATTATACAATATATCTTGGATTTCCCATCCCCATTCATCTGACTATCTGTTTCAAGTTATAGTTTCTACGGTCACAATTAACCTATTAGTTTTAATGGACTAACTAATAATCTGTTCCAAGCTTACGGACTATATGTCTGATTTCATAGTTTTCATGGGATTAGTAAGAACCTATTGGTGTCTATCAATAACATCATCCAGTCATAGTTTTTATGGGATCACTATGAACCTATTGGATTCTCCAATAACATCTTTCATGTCATAGTTTTCATGGGTTGATTATGAACCTATTGATCTCCATCAACAACCTGTTTCAGACATAGTTTTCATGGGATCACTAAGAACCCATTGGCCCCTGCCAATATCAATTTCCATAACATAGTTTTTATGGGCTTACTAAGAACCTATCTAAACCAATAGTCATTTGATCAGTCTTGGGCATCCTTTATTCTGGTCTGTCTAACCTCCTGGATGCAATTCTATTCACACAGGAGTTAATTCAACGTATATTCAAAATGCAATTTTGGGTTAATAATGAAGTGAATATGATTACACAAGCATACATGATAACTGCTCAAATAACACAACAATATAAACATCCATGGTTTAAATCCTTGTAATCATTTTCTAATGAAATATGGTTAATACCCTTAACCCACTATCTTTAGCAAGGAAAGCTTCCTCCAAAATTTCAAAGTTAAATGCCATTTCAAAACTCTTTTACATTGCTATGTATTTACTTTAAAAATTAGATTGGGTTCTCTAATTTGAAAACCAAGGCTTTCTACTATATCCTTCGGAACATTGTGACATCATGAGTTACACTCCATCACTCTCCCTTACGACATCATAGAGCAACCAAGCTCTCCGTCCCTTTCTATTAAACCAATGGGTTCGAAACAAGCGGCTATGCCCCTTTCGCCACTTTACTCTAGCGACAAGGCCTTTCGAAATCATTGCTTAAGCAATGCGGAAGGCCTCTTCAACTACTTCTTTGAAACCATGCAGAAGGACCCTGTCGACACCATTGATTGGGTGCGGCACAACCTTTCCACCTCTGTAGTTAAACATGCATGCAGAAGGACCCTTTCGACACTATCAACTAGTACGGAAGGTAACCTCCAAAATGGTTGGACTTACTCAAGTATAAAGGTGCGGAAGGTATGCTGTCGACACCATTGATTGGTGTGGCACACCCCTTACGTCTTCATTGATTAACATACTTGTGGAGCATATAAGAGTGGAAGGACCCCTTCGACACTATCTACTAGAGAGAAAGGTCCTATCCATGATAGTTGGATCAGTTAATGCGGCAGTGCACACTTATTAAAGTGTATGTATGCGAAGGGACCCCTTTGACACTATTGATTGGTGCGGAAGGACCCTTTCGCCTTCATTGTAGTATATGTTAACTATAGCAACACCCTAATCCCCTTAGTGTTCTAAGGGAAGCGGAATCAATGCTTTCGAAGGTATCAATGCTTTCACATGTAATCTTTTTTAGAATCAATGCTTTCGCATGTAATCAATGCTTTCGAAGGTATCAATTCTTTTTAGAATTTGCTGCCGCATGTAATCCCCCAATATTCCAATACTTAATTAAAATTATTAACTAACCCCTTGTATTTAATTAATCATCAAATACTAATCTTTCTAATTAAATACAAAACTCACCCAAATCTCTAGAGAACAATCTCAGAAATTCACATAAATTCCAAAATAATAATATCTTTATCAAATAAAAATTTTAGCCCGAAAATAATTAATTAATTCCTTAAATTAATTAAAACCCGAAATATCATTTCTTTCACTCAAAAATTCATAATAAATTATCCATTGCTTGGAATATTATGAAAATTTAAACCCATCTCCAAAATAATATTGTACATAACATATTCAAAAATCATGGAATTTGGAAATCATTTTGCATGATTTTAACCTTAAACCCGAACTACATTATTCCACAAAAATCCTTGTTTAAATTATGACATGGCATTTAAATCAAAACATATAATCATTCATCCAATCATACGGTTTTAAACATCAAGCTTGATTAAAACATTCAAGATGACTTATATGAGATGGTTTAGATCATTATTCACCTTGTTTAGATAAGGAACTAGAGATTTGTTCTATGCTTTAATCTTCCTAGCTTGAATCTTAAACTCTAATTGATTTTTGAGCTCCTCTTCTCCTATGGTTATGGTCGGCCTTGTTTTTCTGTTGTTTATGTTTTTTTTGCAAGAATGTAAATGAGAACTTGGTAAGGGGTTTTAGTGGTTCTGGGGGTTAGGCTATTCCAATATTGCCCTTGCCTTATTCTCTTAGGTTTTAAGTCATAACTCTCTCATTAATTAATTTAGTTAAGATACGACCTTAATTAGTTTTCAATTCTCAATTCCCTTATCACTCTAGTCTCTACATTATTCTATTTAATTTATCTAATTGAATCTCATGAACAATGCTATTTAAAATTAGGGTGTTACAGATACTTAACGAGGAATAAGAAATATTATATATATTCCAAATGTATTTTTACATAGAAATTGTTTTTTATAAGATTTATTTCTTAATGTTTAAGATATTTGATCTGGAAACTCTCAATTGTAAACCACTTACAGTAAATGAAATAAATAATCTATATTAAGTGATTGAATTGAGTTTTGTATTCATACACTATTATAGTAATGGCGGAAATAGTTGGAGCATGCCATATAGCACTTATTGGTGGCATCAAATTACGAAAATTGTTTTCGTAAACGTACCTAACATTATTTATGAAATAATAGCTATTTTTAGTGTTGACTGAAAAATAGACATGGTTTTATTTCAATATGAATATTCATTATAAAACAAAACTATAGTTGTGGTATTTTTTTCATAACAAAAGTGATACATTGGAAAATACAGAAGTATATGAAATTATTTGCAATTATTTTAGAATTATGGGCTAAGCCATAGTTTGGGAAATAATTCCTTAATCATATGATTATGAATCATATGGTACCAGTGAATAGTATCTCAATTGATTAAGGAAAACACACTCATTCAGTGGGAGCGACATAAGAGTTGATGAACTCTTCAGATCGATACATATAGATGTATGCAATCATCAGTCTAATAATACTAAAACGGTTTCATATAACTGATGAATTATAAAGAACAATAATATGTGTATTTAAGACACGTGTAGTACGTCCATGATAAGTTCATAGGATACAAAAAAGTAAATAATATAACATGCAAAAGAAAATAAAATGATCCGATTTGATCGAATAGGTAAGTATATTGGAAAGAGTTCCAAATATATCTTAAAATGAATGAAGATTCAATTTTAAAAGTCACTCCTCTTTATGATACCTAATGATGTATCAACAAGGAGTAATCAAACTTTGTTGAACAAAGTACGATTGATAATGAATGAATTTAAGTTAACTTCTTTCTATAAGGTCATGTACTTAAGAGTAGTATGTAACAACCCAGGATTTCACAATTATTTTATTATCGTTATTAGACGATTATTATTGTTGGCAAATTTCTCTTTGGTGTTTTAATCGGGCAAATTCTTCTAAAAATTTGTTAAAAAGGATTTATGGGCTTTAAAATAATCGTGGCCCATATGTATTTGGTGCCGTGAAAATTTTCAAGGCAAATAACCGATCCCCCTCTCAATTTTCATTCGTTCAATAACCCGTTCCCTCCCTTCATTTTTCATTCACGAACCCTAAATCAAAACGAAAAGAATGGCGGCCACAATCTTCTTCGTTCGTTCGTATGAAAAACTAGGGCTTCTGCCGACATTTGTAGCTCGATCGAAGGTTCGTTGCCTGCTCAGTAGATCGACGTTGCCATCGCCGTGCTCGTCTTTGCTTCGACAAAGGTGAGTGTTCATCACTCACATCTAATTCAATTCCCTCTATCGAATGTTGTTGGTTTCTCTGATTTTTATGCGATTTTGAACTGAGACATGGTTCGCTTCTTTGATTGTTTGGGTTTCTTGACTTGTTCGATTTCGTTCGATGTCGTTGATTTTGCTCTGCCACTTGATCTTCGTTTGAATATTTGAAATGATCAATGACTTCTTCAATTTTTGGTATGGTCGTTGTTTCCTTGGCTTCGAAGGATTTTGTGATTTGCCTCGGTTTTATGGCTTACTGTCGAATTACTTGGCCACCATAGTACTGTTCTTCTGGTGAACAATGTTGATTTTTGTCCTCTGGCCTATTGTTTACTGCTTTGATTATCTCTGTAGCATACTTGTTTGTGGCATTGCTTCATATATATATGTACGTGCATTCATGTAGGTATATATGTGATTGAGGGTTACATTGTCCATTGCTTTATCTCGTGACCACCACTAACTTCTGTCACTTGATTGTGTGAATGCAATTTCATGACTTTGTATTATAGTCAGTCGTCACCATTGCTTTGATAGTGTTTCTGACCATTTCAATGTTTCGGGCCTTTGCCTTTTTGTTTTGGCACTGTGCCTTATTCTTGACGGTGATACCTGAACTATCCAGTTTTACAGTTGTATACATGTTGTATTGACGTTTGAATTGATTTTTGGGTTGGTTACATGGAGTTCGACACTGTCTTTGGTGGCTTTTGTTCGAACTACCCATGTCTCTTGCTTATGCTGGTGATGTTCTATCTTGATATAGATACGTCCGCGTATTCATAGATATGCATACATGCATTCTCGTACTTGTATTACTTGCTGCCTTGATTTTGTTCACTGACCTATTCATGTGGTTGCTTGATCTGTTGTAGTGTGTTATAGCATGAGCTTTGTAGCTTGATGTCTATATACTTTTGTTCTCGAGTCATGCACACTTGAGTTGAACCCGACATGATTTGGGTTTGACCTTGCGCTGGCTCTCATTTTATCACTGTTGTGGCGAGGCAGTGCACGCGTGCGTGTACTGCTGCCACACAGTATTGACAGATTTAATTGAAATTTCGATTATTGAATTGTTTCGTTGGTTCAATTCAATATTTTGAGTTGTATTCTGATTTGGTTTAAGCTGATGATTTTGTTGGTATCTAATTTTCTTTTAGATAATTAGATTATATGTTTTCTAATTATCGTATCGATAATTAGATTTTTTTGTTGTTTACGATGTTTTGTTGGTTTGGGTTTTACTTTGACTTTTGCAGTTTCGACGTACTGTGTGGCGAGGCAGTGCACGCGTGCGTGCACTGCAGCCACACAGGAATTTGATTTGATTGATCATTTTGAGATTCTAATTATTTATTTAATAATTGGAATGTGTGTAAATTGCTGTTTAGGCAATTCTGGAGTTTTCATGTCATCTTCATTGATAACCTTTTTATCTATCTTTGTTGATGATTTGCGCTTACTGATTTGTTGTTTAACACTGTTTAGTGTTATATCTGCCGTTATCTGATCCTCTTATCGAGGAGTCGGATATACGAGATTTCTGTGACTGTCGTCTATTTGATATTTGATTATTATTGCTTCTGTGCATTAATAACTGAGTTTGAATTAGACTGACCCATGTATTATTTTCTTTTGAATTTAATACTCGGGTCAGACCCGAGTTATTTCAGGTTATAGATTTCCTGCTTTGAGTTGCTGTTTGAGCTATGAAGACTTTTCACATCTTTTGGAGTAGTCGTGTCTTAGTATAGGTTGATATGTATTCATGTACATTAGTTGATAATGTATTTGTATATATAACTTCCAGAGTCGACAGTTGTAGTTGTATCATATGTATTGTGTCAACTGTATTGTAACTGACATCAGTTATTATATATATATGAGACTTTTTTGTTCTATCTGTGTTCCGCATTTATGTTATCTCTGTTATTATTATATTTATTGTCCTAAACTATTATAGCCACTGTGTAGTAGCTTTGAGTTTGTATCGGTGTGTCAGATTTCCTCCTGAATTAGAAATGCACATTATACTATCTGACATAGCGGTACTCGCACAAAGCAATTACAGGGATGGTCGCTCCTCAACAGCCTTATTCTCCGTGCTAGTTGACAGCATTACACCGTAATGTTCTTGGCTAGCGTGGGCATAGAGGTGGGGCGTTACACAGTACATAAGGTTATAATTAGTTTCATCTAATGCATATTTTTTGAAATCATGCAAGATAAGGGTTTATAAGAAACACCAACACATCCTAGGTCAAGGAGTTGATAGGTTGTGCGAGTCGAAAGACTATACGTAATAATTGTTTATGAGGTATCTTGTATGGACTACCCTAAAGGGGTTCGGGACCGATTTATAATAATTGTCCAATTTATGCTTTGAACATAAGTTTCTTAAACTAAAAAACAAATCATACATATATATATGTAAGACAATTAATAAAATGTTTATGAATACATATTCCATTGCACCGAGAAAATTGTTGTTTTAAGAAACACTAACTTTGTGACGATGGAATTTCTTTTAGAAATTATTAATAGTAAAATGGATTTGGATACAATTCAAAGGTAAAACTGATTATGAGGAATGAAATGAAATTGACTAAACCTAAATGGACATAACACATTATAATATCTAATAAGTATTCTCGAACATCAAGGAGAAACTATGAGTTTCTTATCAACGTCAAGAATAGATATACTTCGGTTATCAATAAAGCTATTAAGAGTATTGAATCTTCCATATGGTATGATGTGCAAATCCGGAATGTATTCCAAGTGCACTGTCAAAATATGATTTGGGTAATTGTACCCGAAGCGATGTGATCCATCAACCGCATATGTGTCTTCGAGAAGAAGACCAATGAAGTTGGAATATAGTAAGTAATGTTGATAAGAATAACATTATAAATTTTAATTGTTGAAATTAGCATAAGAGACTCGTCATTCAACGTGCTTAAGTAAAATCAGATTTTACCCGCAAATTATCACCTAGTTTGACTTTGTATTTTTGTATGTATATGTTGAACTGAAAAATTCGAAATAATGATTTAAAATAGACCGTTTGCATATAACGACCAAAGTATCACGAAGTAGGTGGGAACGATATTGACTTTGTTGGTTTTCGAATATGATCCAAGAACTAATACAAAAGTATCATTCGATAAGCATTAGAGTTGAATATTTATTTTGATATAAATATCAAATGGTTTGATTTTCGATCAAAATGCAGATGAAGCGTGTGTCTGTAAGAAAGAACTATAAAGGTACTAGAATATTTCTATAAGTATACAACAAACTAATAATTGTTAATGATGTATCAAAGGTAAAATCACTATAGTTTGGTTGTTCAATATTCGACATTGGATTTATAAATGGTATCATTTATAATCAGTATAAAAGGATATTGGGAATGTCCTAGATGATACGCAAAGACACCATATTAAAATGTTTAATATGGAACATCTAAGAAGGATTCCTTATGCATTCACAGTAGGAATTATCGTACATGCTTTATTATCTATAATATTGTATTTAGCTAACGTATTTGATACATGAAGAAAATATCAATTTCAAATTAAGATCACTACATGGTAGCTAAGACTATTCTCGAGTATTTGTGAAATACTAGAGAATTGTTTATAGAAAACAAGGAGCTTCTTATGAAGAAGTATTCAGACTCGAACATCACAAGTGATACCGAGTATAATATGTCAATATTAAATTCATTTTTAAAATTAGTTAAGGTGCTTTAAGTTGGAATTGTTCCAAACAAAAAATGTTGCGACTGATTCAACTAAAAGGCTAAGTACATCGCCTTAAATAGTGCCACAATAAAAGCAATGTATGTATCAATATAAATGCACAAATTTATAACTGAGCTAGAGGTGATTCCACGTATTGACAATACTATTCCATTATTATATAATATCAATGTCATGATACCGATCACGAAAGAACCTAAAGCTCACCAAAAGTCAAGAAACATGCTCCGAAAAGTTCCAGGTGATAAAGACAGTTTATCAGCATCAAAGAGAGTTGATTGACGGAGTAGACAATTAAAACAACATAGCAGATTCATTCATGAAAGGACTGGTTCGATTATTTCTCATCAAAACGATCGATTAGAGGAATAGAGTACCATAATTGGCCCTAAATGTAAGTGGGAGATTGATAGAGTAGGGATATGCCCCAGAGATAATTTTGTAATTTGCTGTAAATTATTACGTTTATAATAAAATCTCGTTCGAAATAAAATTGTGTTTTCTTTCTATTATATACTTGATATAATGTGTTATATTAATTATTTATTTAATTTAAGTATATTTAATATTAAATCCATAAATGACAGTTCTGTGATAATAATTAGAATGTGTTGTAATCATGAGAATTTACAACAATGAAAATAAGAATATCGTTTCAAATATTCCTAGTCAAGGTGCATCGAGATTAGATATCGATACATCCATTGAGACTAGTGTACGCAATGCTCTCCAAATATTGGGCAGTGTATTACTCATGGCTGCTAGAGGCACTAAAGGGTTACGTACTGATAGTTACTCGATAACTATGGAATGACTCACTCGATAAATTTCTATTAGTTAATATGACTAAGGTCAAACAGAGAATATCAAAGTGGCAACATTACATAGTTCTCTCGATTTGAGAATATTATTGAACTTCAACATGGACACTCCACTTTGATTATAGTTAAATGGCGTCATAACGTCCATTGAACGAGTATAGTTGGGTCAGAGTTGAAGCATTGGAAGTAAAACACTATTCAATAGAAATTCATCTCCTCAATTATACAGGGTTAGTATCATGGTCAACTATAGTCAATTCAAAGTTAAACTTTCTGGCCAGAGCCATTCGGTTAATAATAGTTGTTGTTATTTAACCGAGGACTTTGTATTTGGACTATACAAGTTGAATGTGGACGATATTAGAATTCTGACCAATACCAAATTTCATAAGTCCTAATGTGATATAGTTTTGATGAAGATAATTGGTGTAAATAATTGTCCCTACCGGGTACCACTTAAAATAGTAAAATTATATTTTACCAAAATTGTGTAAATGATAAATTAGACTAAACTGTCGCACCATTAGCTAAGAAGACATATGAATGTTAATATTCGAATTGTATGATATTAACTACTAACTAAATTTACATCTTTAAGTCACACTACTATAATGTTAAATACTCTGAAATACCACACGATTTAATTAATTTATAAATTGTTGTTAATTAATTAAATTAAATAATATTTATGAAATATTGATAATTAATTATTAATTTTTTTTAATTTTAGGGTCAATTAGTAATTAATTGGATGCATATGAAAAAGTTATATGCGTACATATCAATATACGATGCCGATAAATAATAAATTAGATTTAAATAAATTAATTATAAAATAAGTTAGGACATTTTGTTTGCATATTTTGTTCCATGTTTTGGACGACCATGGGGTGATAGGAGAGGCTTTTATGTGCTCAAATTATGATTTAGATTAGCATAAGAGATTGAGTAAACTTAAGAGATTTGGTCTCCACCTTTTTCTTCATCTAGATGCTTATTTAAAGGCACTCTTTTCTCATTCTCTTCTCTCTTTTGGAGGCCTTTATACCAGTCAGAAATTATAGAGACCAAGGCTAAAATGTCCAAAGCAAATAATCCCAAAATCATATAAAAACAAGGTGTGGTGTTCATCTCCGAATTGCTTCAATTTTTGAAGATGTATAGATCAGATCTGTGGGAGTTCATTCAATATTCAAGGTGAATTTCCTTAGCTGCTATTATTGGTAACATCCATATTTATGTCATTACTATTCACATACTATGTTTACTTTTATAATGTTGCATGCTATATATTATCACGAATTTGCATATGTGTTTGTTATCAATCTCATATATACATTCATCTTTGTAAATAAAAATAATTTTTTTCTTCTATATACAAGATAAATAATGTTATTTTAATAAATATAATATTTATATATAAATATTTTCAAAAGTTAAAATTATATTTTAGATAATATATGAATTGAAATTGAATTTTATAATTGTTAAAAAATATATATGTATTACATGAATGAAACATAAATATTTTTTCAAAAAATATTTTGTTTAAAATTCGAATGGATTTTAAATTTATAACAATAAAAAAATTAGTTTTTGTTTTAATATAGGCGTTAGCCAAAAAAAGGGAAAAGGTTTTTCATTTAGGCTCCCCATGGGACTTTTGTAGTAGCGGTTATAAGAGGTTTTGAGCGTACCGGTTTTGACCGTCAATGATCATAGCGTTTTTTATCGGTTTACAGAAAGTGTTGTTGTAGCCGATCAATACATACTTGAAAGTTTAACATACACCATTTGTAAGAGTTTTCTACTAAAATAATATTACATATATATATCCATATATTGATTCTCTAGTTTTGTAAAGATTAATTTTTCAATATGATTAATAGGGGGATAATTGGAAAAAAAGTTATAACACCTCAAAGTACCTCCAATTTGATGGATTAAGAATTGCTATTAAAATTACATTGCATTGATTTTCATCGGTTTTGTAATCAACAATAACCGGTGTGAAAAAAACTTACAGGCAAGGGTTATCACAATACCTGACATACAAAACCGTCCAAAACCCATCAAAACCGATAGAAAAAAGCTCCAGCACGGAGCCTTAGTTTAAAACTGGCTTCGACCAAATTAAAAGGAAATATATTGAAAATTAGCTTTGGCTATATAATTTTTTTTATTAAGTTGTCTTCGGCCGAAAGGGAAAATAAAATTAATTAGCTTTGGCCATAAAGAGTATAATAAATAAAATTAATTTTTTGGCTTCGGTGGAAAAAATTAATTGTTTGGTTTTAGACAAACAATTTTGTTAATAACATGTTATAGTTGTTTTATAAATTATTTTTATAAAATTAAATATATATATATATAATATACATTTATATATATTTTCATATGTTAATAATATTAATAATAATAATTTTTATACATTTATGTTTAAAATTATTGTCTTTTGATCCATTTTCAAAAAAAAATTATTATCTTTTGGAATTTGAATCAAATTTAGGATAGATTTTTCTTAGATCTAAATATGATTTAGATTTATGACTGGCTAAGATATTTTAAATATGCATTTAAAATTTAAACAAAATCAACTTGGTCAAATTCAAATTGTAAATGTTTTATGTTATTATATATATATATATATACGAGCATCACGGTAGGCGCTTTGCACGTGATAATGACACACGCTTTACGGGTGAATTATTTCTCTATAAATTGAATATGTCAAATTAAGTGGTATTAAGATTTGGTAACAGTTGTAGAGGAAAGTTGTGAATTTTTTAGATCCTATATTTAAGGGATATTAAGATTCAGTACTATTTGTAGAGTGGAATTTTGAATTTGTAAAAGAAATTAGTTCAAATTTTTAAGCGATATTAAGATTGAGGGGCATTTTTGATAGTTCACGCTGATACCAAAAAAGTGTGACACCAAATGTATTACAACTATTAAAAAAGATGTGTGTGTGTGTTTATAAATATACATACATAATATTAAATTAATATATATAACAATTACAGATACCAAACACATATACAATGAGGCCAACGTGTCTGTTGCGTGTAAGTCCCAACACTTATATACGGACACATTAAACCATGTACACATTATATGTTGCACGTGCACGCACACGTATATGTGTATTTGATACACATACACACACTATATGTCATTTATATAAACAAATAAAATTCTTTTTATTAATAAATTAAATAAAATAGATTTTATTTAAAATTTATTTAGATTAGATCAAAATTAATTTAAACTTCATAGGTTTAATAAGGTCCAAAGTGGTTAAAAAAATTAAAATTCAAATAATAAATTCCTCATTTTTATTAAAATTCACTGAATATGATTTAGTGCAAATAATTATTTCTGTAAACATATCTACTTTGAAATTAATAAAATGAATTCTTTTCTTGTAATTTCCTTAATTTACCGAACTTCCCATGTACTGATCCAAAAAAATGACTTTAACTGCCATACTAGCCCATCTTCTTTTTTGTGTCAATTTTTTTTAGGACCTTTAGGTGTAGATTGAGGTTTTATTTAAGGATAACGAGTGTGTACTGTAAGGAAATTAATACGAAAACATTAATGGTTTGACCGTTTCCTTCCTCAAACGTTTCCTTCCTCATTTTGTGGTCAATAGAATCTAAAGGGTTTTTCTATTAATATGCTAATCAATAAAACGGTTATAATCTAGAGCGTTAATTTCTCTCATCTTGATCTTGATGGACAATCAAGACTAAGTCTACAAATCTGGAAATTTGATCCTCTCTCTACCTATAAATATTAACCTTTGCCCATCACAAAGGATATATAAAAACACATAAAGAAAGATATAGGAAAAGAGAGAGAAATCATTTCCTTTCTCCATTGAAATAACTTTCGACAACAACCATTGCTGATTCATATACAAGATGTCTGGAGGTATGTTTTATCGATTCATTACATATGTGATAATCATGTAATTCTAGATCTTAGGGTTTATGTTATTTGCAAGATAAAGATTACATGTGGTATCAGAGCAAGGTTTTAGAATTCATGATTATCCATCAATATATATAAAACGAAACTAGCATAGATCTATGATATGATGTTTGTAATTTTACTGATATAATGATGATGATTATTAGTGTTAATGTGATTCAAGTTTAATATTCATATTATTTAAGTTGCTATAGTAATCATGATCATCAATATTATTCTATTTACTGTATGCTTAGATCTGGATCTGGAAAGTTTATATTTCCGCAAAAGTTATTTTTTCTACCTTAATGTTTGACCTACTGTATAATATGGAACAACTTCTTGTATGCGAATACTTTTCAGAAAGCATACATATTGAAAACAATTTTTTCCTAGTTTGACATTAAATTCATGATCTGGAACTTGCAAAATAATTGTTTATATGTGAAATTTATGTATGAAATTTACTTGGAGTTACTAGACATTTATTATCCTTGCTGTGGATTACTTGAAAGAATGGCAAATGTTTATGTGGAAAAAAAAACACAAAGAAAGGAGCCACAAGAAGTACACAACTTCTTGAAATAATACATACAGATATTTGTGGACCTTTTGATGTTCCAACTTTTGGAGGAGAGAAATATTTCATCACTTTTATCGATGATTTTTCACGTTATTGCTATCTTTATCTGTTGCATGAGAAATCTCAATCAGTGGATGCTGTACAAGTGTTCATTACTGAAGTCGAAAGGCAATTAGAAAGAAAAGTGAAAATCATTAGGTCAGATAGGGGTGGTGAATTCTATGGAAGGTATGATGAAACGGGACAACATCCTGGACCTTTTGCTAGACTTCTTCAAAAACTTGGTATTGTTGCACAATACACAACGCTTGGATCTCCATGGCAGAATGGTGTAGCTGAAAGGCGAAATCGTACATACATGGAAATGGTTAGATCCATGATGAGTCATGCAAATTTACCTATATCATTATGGATGGATGCATTACGAACAGCTGTCTACATCTTAAATAGAGTTCCAAGTAAGGCCGTTCCAAAGACTCCTTTTGAACTTTGGAAAGGGTGGAAACCTAGTTTAAGACATCTCAAAATTTGGGGTTGCCCAGCTGAAGCTAGACTGTACAATCCAAATGAAAAGAAATTGGATTTTAAGACAGTCAGTGGTTACTTTATAGGTTACCCAGAAAAATATAAAGGATATAGATTTTATTGTCCTAACCATAGTACAAGAATTGTTGAAACCGGCAATGCCAAATTCTATGAAAATGGTGAAATCAGTGGGAGTAAAAAACAACAAGAAGTGGTCATTCATGAAATAAGGGTACCCATTATCTTACCCTCTATTTCGAAAGGTATTGGGAATCATCCCATTGTTGAACCTGTTCACAATGAGGGAAACCCAATAAATGATCAACAACTCCATAATGAAATTATCACCAATCATAATGTTGATGAAGTACCACATGAACTAGTATTAAGAAGATCTCAAAGACAAAGAAGATCAGCTATTCCTGATGATTATATGCTTTATCTAATAGAATTTGAAGAAACTACGGACCCAATTTCTTATTCACAAGCCATTATGGATGTTAACTCTCTTAAATGGATTAATGCCTCTATGGATAATAATCAAGTTTGGGAAATCATTCAATTGCCGCAAGGACATAAAGCAGTCAGTTGTAAGTGGGTCTTCAAGACCAAACGTGACTGCAATGGTAAAATTGAACAATATAAAGCCAGACTTGTTTTCAAAGGTTTTAATCAGAAAGAAGGCATTGACTATAATGAAACTTTTGCTCCTGTTTTTAGGAAAGATTCTCTTAGAATTATCATGGCATTAGTATCTCAGTATGATCTCGAGTTACATCAAATGGATGTGAAAACAGCCTTTCTAAATTGAGACTTGGAAGAAGAAGTCTACATGCGTCAACCTGAAGGCTTCATAATTGAAGGACAGAAAGACATGGTCTGCAAAATTAAGAAATCAATATATGGACTGAAACAAGCTTCTAGACAATGGTATCTAAAGTTTCATGAAATCATTACCGCTTTCGATTTTACAGAAAACATAGTTGACCCTTGTATATATCTCAAGTTCAGTGGGAGCAAGTTCATATTTTTGATTTTGTATGTTGATGACATATTATTAGCTAGCAGCGACCTTGGTTTATTACGTGAAACTAAGGATTATCTCTCAACGAATTTTGAAATGAAAGATATGGGTGGGGCTTCCTATGTGATAGGAATAGAAATATTCCGTGATAGATCACAAGGAATTATAGGATTGTCTCAAAAAGCATATATTGACAAATTTCTTGAGAGATTTGGCATGACGAATTGTTCCTCTAGTCCTGTCCCACTGTAGAAAGGAGACAAACTTGTTCTTGAGCAGTGCCCAAAGACTCCTATGAAACGAGAAATGACCAAATATCCTTATGCATCTCTTGTAGGGAGTTTGATGTATTCACAGGTCTGTACAAGACCTGATATCAGTCATGCAGTTGGTATGCTGGGTAGATTTCAAAGTAACCTAGGAATCGCTCATTGGAAAGCTGCAAAGAAGGTACTGAGATACCTAAAGGGAACAAGGAATTACATGCTCACCTATAGAAAATCAAGTTACCTACAGGTAACTGGTTATTCTGATTCAGACCTTGCGGAATGTCCTGACACTAGGATCTGCACTCTTGGATATGTGTACCTCTTATGTGGAGGTGCAATATCATGGAGAAGCCAGAAATCTGAGATGCTTTTCGGATCCACCATGATGGCTAAATACGTAGCATGTTATGAGGCTTCAATTCAGGGAACATGGCTGCGTAATTTTGTCTCACAATATGGCACTTTAAGTTTTATCTCTACGCCACTAAATGTCTACTACGACAATGAAGCTGCAACCTTTTTCTCCAAGCATGATAGGATAACCAAAGGTTCCAAACACATGGACCTGAAATACCTACTACTGAAGCAAGATGTTAAACTAAAGAAAATTGTTGTTGAATCGATAAGTACAGACTTACAAGTGGTAGACATATTCACGAAAGGACTACCTCCAAAGACCTTTCAGAGACATACTGATAGCATGGATCTTGCAGATAGTTCCTAATTATCTCCTTATTATGCCATTTATTTTGTACTTAGCTAGACATACCAATTATTGAGCTCTTAATAATTTGGACATCTTTTATTTCTGTTTTATAATGTGTACACATTTATATTTAGATAAATGATAATAGAAACAGTCTTTTGCTTCAAGACATTATGTGACCATTAACTTATGCTCATCTACGGTCTAGTTATGAAAGTTGTCAATGTCATAGTACATGGAAGTAAGCATGTTGCAAAATAACATGTACACGTCATGACTTCCATTGACCACTGGATTAGCCAAGACACTTATGATAACTGATTAAAGAAAAGTTTAGCATATCATGCGCGCCTTATGACCTTAATACGAAAACATTAATGGTTTTCCTTTCTTATTTTGTAAGGAAATTAATACGAAAACATTAATGGACTTTACTATTGACCAAGTGGGAGACTGTAAGGAAATTTGACCATTTTGTAAGGAAATTAATACGAAAACATTAATGGTTTGACCGTTTTCTTCCTCATTTTGTGGTCAATAGAATCTAAAGGGTTTTCCTATTAATATGCTAATCAATAAAACGGTTATAATCTAGAGCGTTAATTTCCCTCATCTTGATCTTGATGGACGATCAAGACTAAGTCTACAAATCTGGAAATTTGGTCCTCTCTCTACCTATAAATATTAACCTTTGCCCATCATAAAGGATATAGAAAAACATATAAAGAAAGATATATGAAAAGAGAGAGAAACCATTTCCTTTCTCCATTGAAATAACTTTCGACAACAACCAATGCTGATTCATATACAAGATGTCTCGATGTATGTTTTATTGATTCATTACATATGTGATAATCATGTAATTCTAGATCTTAGGGTTTATGTTATTTGCAAGATAAAGATTACATGTACCAAAAAATTATATATCAGTTGGTAACAACTGATATGCAGATTCATTTAGTTTTACTATTCAAATTGTTCTACAACAATATATCAAATCTTAAATGCATGACTCTTTTAGATGAACCTATCAAAGGAACACCATTATTTAGTAAAAGGAGATAAACGTTAAGGGTGGTTTCTATAGCGTAAATTTGTTAAAAGGACACTACAACTTTTAAAACTAATTAAAATAAGATCGCTAATCTAACAACTTACCCTCGATTAACTTGAATATCCATTTTTATTTTCATCACATCACCCATTCTGTTTGTATGATTCGCCGATCAAGGCGAAAACATCGTCGCTCTAAAAGAAGAAAAGAAAATTAAACATAGTAGTCAGATAGAAAAAAATGCAATGTGAGAGCGTAACCCAAATGGAATCTAAAGTCATTTTGAGGAAGTGTTGAAATGTAAAAAACTTCTATTGTAATTTGGGTTTTAATCCGATCAGAGGATTGTTAAAAGAAGAAATGGTTAAAAGTGGTACTATTTTGTGTTAACCTCGTTCTTATTACGAGCGGCCATTAGATATCTATCAAATACTTTTTGTGCACTCAAAGCCATACATTTTTATTACATCGTGTGATAATCCTACTGTAAAATTTAGTCTTCTTTTAAAATAAAAAGAATATATCAATCATTTTTTTAGTCCTTTACATTAATTAATGGTATTAAATTTCTTCTCTCTCTTCTTTTTCATTTTTACCTGCTTTTTTCTTTCTTTCGTAAAATGCTAACAAATAACGTCACAGTATATTTGTTGAAATTAGATACGATGAATTTATATGTGCTCATTTTTCAATTAGAGTGTAGTTGTTTGTTTAAGTTTGAAGAAATTAGAATGAACATGATTATGAGAAATTATTGAAATTAAAGTGGTAATATTGTAATCTAGTTAATATAGTTTATAGAGATAATTAACCTCTAATATAAAATTAAATTAAATTGTCCAACCCTTTTCTTAATTATTATTCAAGTACAACAATACTCTTTTATAATCTAAAATTATTGTTATGATTCGAATGGTGATGATTTTAAATCATAGATTAGGGTTTAGAATTCAGCTATAAAAAGTAAAAATAAAAATCATCACAATCTAACTTTTTGTTTTACTCTTGATTTTTTTTGATTAGATTTAGAAATTAATTTATTGATTTGTTTTTTTAACAGAAGCAAGAAGAAAGAGCCGGTACTTAAAGAAATTAAATTATTTACCTTGAAGAACAATTTCTTTTTATTTAACCGTTCTTTAAGCAAGACTTTAGATAAAAATTAGCCCATCCCAATAAATAATGATGGTGTAATTAAAACGTTTCTTAAAATTGACATTCATTTATCAGAAACATTTATTATTAAACGTTTGTCTTCTCTCTCTTTTTTAAGCCTTTTTCTTCTTCATCTTATTGATTCTACCACGATAAATAGTTCTAAAAATTGCATTGTATTTTGAAAACGGAAAGTAAGTGGATTTAATTTGTTGACAATATGGTAGAGGTGGGATGTAAACATGAATTTCTATAAATATAAACAGGAAATTATTGTCAAGGACAAAATTTCTCAGCGTTTTTGCCTCAAGGACAGGCCTTCAATATTTTATCCTGAAGGACAACTTTCTCTAGGTATTAGTTTTTAGTCATTGATAGCAGTTTTTACGTATCAGTTTGTAGTTATCGGTAGCAGTTTTTAGGTATCAGTATTTAGCTTGGTAGCAGTTTTGTTGTCCTTATGAATAATTTTAAAAAATGTTTGTCCTTATGAATAATTTTTAGGAGAATGTTTGTCCTTGTGGTAAAAATATTGAGGTTGTGTCCTTTAGACAAAAAATATACAAATCTTTGTCCTTTAAATTAATTCCCCGAACTAAGAAAAGATAAAAATAAAAAAATGATAGATAAAATAATTAATAAAGGTCCAATATTAAGTTTGAACATAATACTCCATAATTTTCTCAACAATATCATCTTAATCCTTCTTTCTACTTAAAACCTAGCCTTTAATTACCTTGAAAACCATTCCATATAAATCCTATTTCCTCTTCTCGAGATTTGTGCTCTATATAAACAGAGCAAACATATCACATTCGTATCATTCTTTCTTGTACATTCAAATCCGATTACAATTACAATGGTTGGAATAAAAAAGTCGACATTATTATTTCTCTTTTTAATTTTCTCTTCATTTGTTTTACAAAGCAATACAGCTTTTGCAGAGAAAAGATCCAAAAAAGTAAGCATCTGTTCTGAATTTCACAAAATTATGCTCTTCTTATTATTATTTTATATATCTAATTTATTTGTCGTAGCTTTATGTTGTCTATTTTGGAGCACACTCGCATAACAAAGATGAGATCTCTCCAATAACAAATGAGAAAGTTACATCTACACATTTTGATGTTTTGGGTTCTGTTCTCAAAAGGTAAAAAAAATAAAATTATATAACAATCTTTGTTTTTTGTGTTTAATTATGATATAAATCATGGTACGATTAACAAAATTCAGCAAAGAGAAGGCACAAGATGCAATGTTTTATTCATATACAAATGTCATCAATGGATTTGCTGCCAATCTGGAAGAAGAAGAAGCAGTTGAAATGTCAAGTATGCAATTTGTTTATTCATTTAATTTCCTCACATTTTACTTTTAACATTCTTAAAGCACCATCACATGCTTGCTCATACTTATCAAGCATCATATGCACATATGTGTAAGAAATTACGAAGCTATCATTGAATATCCACTGAAATAGTTCAACTGACTTGTATATATGTGTACTTCAGAATATCCAGGGGTAGTATCAGTGTTCCTAAGCAGAGGATATAAGCTACATACTACTCGTTCATGGGAATTTTTGGGACTTGAAAAGAGTAATGGAAGAGTTCCGAAAAAATCTCTATGGGCACAAGCTAATTATGGAGAAGATATAATCATCGGAAATCTGGACACTGGTAAAATATTAATTTTTTTAATGGTATTAAATGTATTTATACCCTTAGGATTCATTTCCCATCCTTCTGTTCAAGAAAAATTAATTTTTGTTGGTTTTTTAACATCATGAATATATGCATTATACAAGTAATATATTGACCACTCTAGTTTGTGCCATACATGTCTACAAATAATGTCATAATCATATCTAACATTCAGTTAAAGTGACTCCTTCAAATGATTTTGAATCATGGATTTTGGCTTGTTTGGACTTTACACATGCATTCATAATCATTATCTCATCTTAATCTTGATTTCAGTTAATGTCCTCCCAATGTGACAGATTGAGTAAGCTGACATGTATGAGATTTGTCAACCTACTTCAGAAAGTTAAATTTAGATTTGTAATATAATTCAATTTTTAGTGATGAAAGGAACAACTAACAAATTTTTCTAGAACCTAACTATTCTCACAGAGGTAAGATTTAATGTACACCAGAGGGAAATAAAAAACCTACTTTTGACTAGTTCCGATGAAAATTGTAACAAGTTTAGTAGAAACACAGTCAGACAAATCGAGTGTGCAAAATTTGGCTCCTTTGATTTGACTTTTCACATGTAATTGCTATCACAAACTATATGTGTCTTACGTAGTAGCTACATGACATAATATTATTGATCTAGTCAAGACTCATTTCACTTTCATACATTTATGACGAGCTTACATTTTAACCAATGCTAATGAATAGCAGTTATATTTATAATAAAAATATAGGAGTGTGGCCAGAATCAGAAAGCTTCAAAGATGATGACATGGGTCCAATTCCTTCTAGATGGAAGGGTGCTTGCAAAGATGATTCTAACCAATCCTTTCCTTGCAATAGGTATTTTTATTTTAACATTTGTATTTACTTCTGTTGTTTAATTGCGTATTTTACTTTTGACAATTGTTTGTTTTCATTACCCAAGCAACAAAGGTTTGTTTGTTTGCTTGTGCTATGTAATTTGCTAT
The DNA here is from genome assembly GCA_030737815.1 of Allium fistulosum. Lineage (NCBI taxonomy): Eukaryota > Viridiplantae > Streptophyta > Magnoliopsida > Asparagales > Amaryllidaceae > Allium > Allium fistulosum. Next base: position 984,943,901 of record CM060905.1, read on the forward strand.
CATTACATTGCTGGACTTCCATATAGGATAAGTTGAAGATGTATCTTTTAAATGGTATCCTTTCATATATTCAATGCTCATATTCTATTGCATATCATGTCCTTTTTTTATATTGTGCTATCTGAATGTTAATCTCAATCATTTATTAGACAACGACAAATGTGATTATGTCATATAGTGATAGGTTATTAAATTTTATATGACATGTCATTTTTGTCTTAGTTGATTAAATTTAGTTTCAAATTAGTTATACCTTTTCTCTGAAATCTTGTTGCACTGATATATAGAGAAATCAATACATGTTTTTCTTCTTCTTCTTCTTGTCTTTTCTACATTGGTACATTATATTTGCATAGTGCACTACTTGAATATTTGAACGTATAGTTATCTTATAGGAATCGCATAGCGCATGCCTTCAATTTTTTGCATGTTAGTTATTGTGGTGGTCCTAGAAAAGCAACCTTTTTTATTTTACAGTATATAAAGTGCTAAATTCCACCAACATTTAATAGTGATGTGTGATTATGCACACATTCTGTTAGCGGATTCTCATTTATCATTTAAATTGAAGAAAATTGAGAATAAATGGAAGCGTTACCTTTTCAGTTGTCACACCCATTTGCAGTATGAAACATTAATGCACATGCACCATTCAATTCATTCTCTAAAATCATAATTCAGTGTGCTGTTTTACTAATGGAAGCTAAATTTGAAAGGCAAATATAAGAAATATGAAACAAATCTTATAAGTATATTGTGCATTACTTTACAATCCATTATGATCAATTGTCTATAATACAAGTTTTAAATGCATTCATATTCAGTACATGTGCAATCATCTAGTCAGCATATGCATTTTATATACAAACGTGCATCCTAATCAACGCTAGATCCAATATACACAGCAACAAATTCAAGCAATCTTTTATGAACAAATCATGCATTTGAGTCAGTAATTTATATATTTATCCAATCAGATTTTGAGTACGGAATCTTCTTCTGTTGTAGAAGTTTTCCTATGCCAGTATGCTATATATATTAACTGATAATATCATTATTATATGATGATTACATGCATACAGAAGATGAACCTGCTTCATCCATTTCATTGAGAACTGCATCACATTAAAACTAGTCAACGGTCTTAATGTTCTGCTCGCTTGCTTTGATTTTTGTGTTGCAATCTTTGAAATAGTATCAAATGATATCGTATATTTATTATTTATATAGCCCTGGAGAAAAGGTTTCTTAGTCAACTTTACTCGTTTTCCCACCTTACTAATATTTTATCAACATGTTTCGGGCACCACTAAATCAAATTGATTTCACGAACATGTTCTTAAATTGCACAGAAACAGCTCAATTATTTGCATTATCTACGGTTAAATGAAACCCTAGCTAGGCTTTGTTTCTTTTTTTGGTCACATAATGGTTAATGTGTAACAAGTGAATTTTATTGCATAGCTTAAATTTTGGATGTTGAACAATATACACTAAACTAATCAACGTGCAACAATAATTTTTTTTTTCTTGTTAGTAACATGTTGATCTGAGTACGCTTGTTCAACATTTATTCCAAATAAGAACATAACATGTAAAATTTTCTTTATTTATAGAAAACTGATCGGTGCGAGGTACTTCAACAAGGGGTACGAAGCAGCAGTCGGCCCACTAAACTCGACATTCAACTCACCACGTGACACAGATGGACACGGTACCCACACCCTCTCCACCGCAGGCGGGTCCTTCGTCTCGAATGCCAGCATCTTCGGGTATGGTACGGGTACCTCCAAAGGCGGGTCGCCCAAGGCCCGTGTAGCTGCCTACAAGGTCTGCTGGCCTCCTGTAAACGGAAGTGAGTGCTTCGATGCCGATATCCTAGCTGGCATTGACGCGGCCATCCACGATGGAGTTGACGTGCTCTCTGTCTCCCTCGGTGGTGATGCAACAGAATATTTCATGGATGGGCTTGCCATTGGTTCGTTTCATGCAGTTAAGGCTGGAATCACAGTGGTATGTTCAGCGGGTAATTCAGGTCCGGTTTCGGGTACGGTTTCAAACACCGCCCCATGGATCTTGACCGTTGGTGCCAGTAGCATGGACCGGGAGTTTCCTTCCTATCTATCCTACGATAACAAGAAGCACATCAAGGTTTGTGATCATGTTTACTTAGTGTTGTTGCATGTAAATTTATTCTACCTGCTAATATTAGATGTTTACGACTGTTGCTTGATTATTTCAGGGTCAAAGTCTTTCTGCAACTGCTATTGGACGCAACAAGTTCTACCCACTGGTTAGCTCCGTGGATCTTGCTGCTGGAAATGCTTCTGAGAACGATGCGAAACTGTGCCTGGCTGGATCGCTCGACCCGGCTAAAACAAAGGGGAAGATAGTGGTATGCCTAAGAGGAAAGAATGGAAGAGTAGAGAAGGGTTCTATAGTACAACAAGCAGGCGGACGAGCAATGGTTTTGGCTAACGACATCACTACCGGCGACGAACTCATTGCAGACTCTCATTTACTTCCAGCCACTCACATTTCTTATAAAGACGGTCTCAAAGTTTACGCTTACCTGAACTCTACTAAGTCGGCCTACGGTCACATAACGAAACCAAAAACTAACCTTGGCACCAAACCTGCACCTGTCATGGCTGCCTTTTCTTCACAAGGCCCTAACACCGTTAACCCTGAAATATTGAAGCCGGATATAACTGGACCAGGAGTTAGTGTCATTGCATCATGGACCAGAGCGGTTGCACCGAGTGGCCTGGCTAACGACCCTCGTCGTAGTTCGTTTAACTCTGAGTCTGGAACTTCCATGTCCTGCCCTCATATTTCTGGCATAGTCGGTTTACTTAAAAGTTTGCATCCTGATTGGAGCCCTGCTGCCATTAGATCAGCGATCATGACTTCTGCACGTGTTATGGATAATTCTGGGAAGGCAATATCGAACTCCTCGGCTGAAAAGGCTACTCCTTTCAGTTACGGGTCGGGGCATGTTTGGCCCAACCGTGCAATGAATCCAGGCCTTGTGTATGACTTAAGTACGAACGACTACCTTAACTTCTTGTGCGCTTTGAACTACAATGCTACCCAAATAAAAACGTTCAGTGTTACACCTTATGAATGCCCTTCGAAGCCTACCGGCATTGAGAACTTGAACTATCCATCCATTTCAGTTCCAAATCTTTCAGGTTCAATAACCGTTACCCGAACGGTTAAGAACGTAGGTGAAGCTGGTACATACAAATCACGTGTGGTGCACCCGAAGGGTGTTATGGTAAAAGTGGAGCCTAAAGAGCTTGAATTTGAGAAACTGGGAGAAGAGAAGGAGTTTAAGGTTACTTTGAGGGCTAGGAATGATCCTAAAGAGTATGTTTTCGGAGTGTTGGTTTGGGATAATGGAAAGCATACTGTGAGAAGTCCTATTGTTGTCAAGGGCAAGGGATTTTGATTTGTTTGTTTGTGAATTGGAAATAAACCATTATTGGTTCTGTCTATTTATTTATTTTAGGTTTTGTTTTTGAATTAAGTGTAGAGAATAAGAACCGGTTTTATCCTATGATGATGGATTCGAATTAGAATATCAGTTTATTTTGCAATTTGTATGATGTGCAGTTAGCATATCGTTTGAGATAAATTTAAAAAGAGTGGACGTAACTAGTCTGGATCGCATTACTTTCGATCTTCTACCTATAAAATTTATCACTCGGTATCTTTATAGATACGAAAAAAGCAGTATGAAAAACCTGTGGTAAAAGAATCTTTAGATCTCATGGCCAACTAGCAGCAAATGTGCCTTTTAAACTAAAACAAAAACATGAACAATTTACCCGCTATTAATACCATATTTTACTTTAGATATTACCCATTTCTTTTTTTTTAAACCATTCCCACCAGCCGTGTGCTGTTCACTTTTCCATTTCGTACGGTACAAAATGAGCAAAAGGGCACATGTACTCAAAAGCACATAAAACAGCCACATAACCACTTTTTTTAACTACCAGTGGATGAAAAAATGCCGATCATATTGCCATTTTAGTCAAACGAAATGAAACGACAATTAGATTATCCTTTTATTTAAAACGGAAATCCGATTTCCGTTTTATCTAGAATGGGAATCTCATAGTCGTTCTATTTCCTTTCCTCTTCACGCACGAAATCGAGCACAAACATTCTCTTTTCACTATTTTTGGTTTTGTATTTGTGCAAAGAATTGTATCATTTATGAATACGTACGTTGGATTTTTTCATATTAAAGTCATATGCACGGCCTTTTGTTGCGGTGTTGTTATGTCATGTACAGAGTTGCTCAGTGATTTTACGTAAATGAGCATTTAATTTGTACACTTGTATTTGTTTTGAAAAGACATGTTAACTCACCATTTCACACTACTTTGTCAAGTGGCGTTCAATCTGTACTTGTCTCTACTATCGGGGTTGTGTGAACAAACACGCTTTTGTTTGTTTTGAGAACACATGCCAACTATACAAGTGGCTTTCTGTATTCACTTACAATCACAGTAACCCACACCTCAATCTCTAATCAAAAAGCTAAAAAGTCCTAAATCAAGAACATGAATTATAACCAATACTACTTCAATCAAATTATGGAAGGAATGTCCAACGGTGAAGAAGAGTTTTCCCAAACAGCTGTTGAAGGTACTCAACTACTTTATTTGGATGACTAGATCGTCGCTACAGATTTTGTAAGTTTGGACATGATGGATTTATCAAAGATTACTTCATCAATGATCCAACTACCGATAGAGTTAGGGGTATGCACTAGGGGCAATTATATAATTTGTTACATATATCTAACTTGTTTAGCAACCTTGTTCGAAATAAAAAGTATTTTCTTCCTATTATATACTTGATATAATGTTATTATATTAATTAATTAACTTAATTAAAAGTTATTTAATAGAAAAATCCATAAATGGTATATTTTGTGATAGTAGTTACAAAATGTTGTAACCCTGAGTAATTTATCACAATGAAACAAATATATCATTTTAAATGTTTCTAGTCAAGACGCATCGAGACTGGATATCGATGTATCCCTTGAGACTGGAGTACGTAACGCTCTCCAAATATTGGGCAGTGTATTACTCATGACTACTGGATGCACCTAGGGGTTACGTATTAATAGTTATTGGATAACTATGGAACGACTCACTCGATAGTTTTCTATTGGTTAATATAACTAAGGTCCAACAGAAAATATCGATGTGACTGATTTGCACAGTTCTCTCGACTTGAGAATATTGTGGATCTTCAATATGAAAGCTCTGCTTTGATTATAGCCAAATTATGGCATGACTTCCATCGAGTGACTATAATTGGGTTGAGTGGAAGTATTGGAAGTGAAGCACTATTCAAGAGAGGATTCGTCTTTCCAGTTATATGCAGTTAGTATCACAGTTAACTCAAATCAACTCAAAGTCAAAGTCTCCGACCAGAGCATTTCGGTTAATAATAATTGTTATTATTGAACCAAGGACTTTGTATTTAGACTATAAAGTTGAATATGAATGAGGTTGGAATTTTGACCATTACCAAATTCCATAAGTTCAAAGTGATATAGTTTTGACGAAGAGAATTGATGTAAACAAATGCCACAACCGGGTAATGCTTATTAAACTAAAATTGGATTTTATCGAAAATGAGTAAGAGATAAATTTGGCCATAATGTCACACCCCCGCTAAGTGACGTGTGAATGCTAACATTAGAATAGTTCGATGTTAACCGCTGACCAAATTTACACCCAAGAGTTACGCAGCCGAAAGGATGAATTCCCTTCAGACCGAACGATTTAATTAGTTTATAATTGTTATAAATTAATTAATATTTATAAAATATTAATTAAAAAATTTGAATATGATTTAAGAAATAAATAATGTTATATATATTTATATTATAAATATATCGATCGATGTACAATATCAACAAACGATTAAAGAGATTTAATTGCATAGTATTTTGGCTTGGGCTTAAATAGGTTTAAGGCCCATCATTAGGTCTGCAAAATTTTGGTTTTGGGAAGGTCTAGGGGTGGCTAAAATATAGGGAATTGGCTTGGAGATAATGGGTTGAGATAAAGTGAGAATGAGTAAAAAGGTTTTCCTCGTTTCTCTCTAATACAGCCCTATATATATATATATATATATATATATATATATATATATATATATAGGTGTGTGTGTGTGTGTGCGCGCGCGCGCGTGTGTGTGCGTGTGTGTGTCTAAAAACAATAACTAACCTTTTTAGCCGTCATTACCTTCTGCATTGCTGCTTAAAACATAGCTCTTAATCCACTCCAAAATTCTCAAATATATTTCAAATTAAAATAATACTATTCGATAGTTAGAGGTCGGTTATTCCGGACTTGCAATCCGACGAATCAAGAACAGTAAAAGGAAGGAAAGTCATTGCTTCAACGTGGATTCAAAGGCATCATTAAATTGGTAATTTTAATTCATATTACAGTAATTAAATTGTATTCGGTGATCCTATAATGCACAATTTCACATCTGTTTAAATATATTGCTACTATATGTTTAGTTATGTGAGATATTGTAAGTAGATGTGGTTGTCACAAATCAGTTTGGTTATGTGCATAATTTGTTTATTATAATATTTGATTTATGTATAGACCAATGTTGTTTACTGTACAAAATCAATTTTTGTCATTATAATTGTTTTATATATATATTTATTAATAAAATCATATACATATATATATATACATATATATTAGTGTATATTTCTCTCTCATAATAGCATATATGCATATATAAGATATATATATTATTTAAAAAAATTTGTACCCTTATTTATATATAATATGAATTTACAAATTCGAAAATTAATTATCATACATATATTCATATTTTTAAATTAACATTTATTGAATTTTTTATTATATTAAAATAATTATTACATTAAAAGTTCAATTTTATAATTTTTTAAAATATTATATCATTTTAGAAACATATAGAAAAAATTTAGGAATTTTTCAATAAATTTTATTATTTTTAATAATAAATATTATTTTGGAAAAACTATTTATGATTTATTAAAAATAATAATTTAATTGAAAAATTCTTTAAAATTTTTTGTATCCTTTCATTCATGATCCTAGAATTTATAAAATTTTAAAATTTGAATTTTTATTAATATATTATTTTATATTAAATAATTATTGCCGAAATCAATGTATTTATTTTTAAAAATAATATTTCGACTTTGAAAAATCTCCAAATTTTTCCTAAGCTCTATTTTATGATTCTAGATTTTCGATATAAAATTTGAATTTTCATCAATAGATTATTTTATGTTAATTATTTATGGATGAAAATATTATTTTATTCATAATATATACAAGTTAAAATACTAAAATTATTATGTTTGCAAAACTAAGTTAATTTTGAATTATAAATAATTTTTAATAATTGTTCTCTCTCTTTATATTTATATATTTATCAATATATAAATGTTTTATGTTCATATATTATATATAATATATTTATACATACATTTTTTTGAAATATATATATATATATATATATGTGTGTGTGTGTGTGCACGCGCGCGTATATTTATACATACATACATATGTGTGTGTGTATTTTGTAACACATAAATGCACATATTTGGACAACATACATGACATACAGAATGAGCTAATATGTCTGTTGCGATGTAAATCCTAACATCTACATATAGGCATATTATACCTTTCATGGATTATTATGTTACACATGCACTCACACATATATGTATATGGTACATTTATGTATAAACTAAATCAAATAAAATTAATTTCATATCTTAATATATTTGAATTTAATTAAAATAAATGATTTTATTTAAATGAAATTTGAAAATGTTCTAATTCAGTTAGACTTCTTAGGCCCAATAAAAGATCCAATAGGGATAAATTTTTGAAATTCGCCCATAACTTCCGCTGTGGGCTAGTCCAGTTTCAACAATGGTATCGGAGCCCAATAGCCTATGCGGTCTAAATTAATCATATTTGGGCTAACTAATTAAGCTTGCCCACTTAGTACGGTGTTTAGAAAGGTAATGTCTAGGATTGGAATTGGGTAATCAAGTACCCTGTCCTACTTGGTTACCAGCCTGGCTCGAAAGTTGAAGTGAGCCCAAAGGTTGCTTCTAATAGAAAATGCCCAACTTAATTTGGGCCTTGATTTTGAAAATTAATGTTAAAGATTTTAAATTTAATAGTTAAATTTAAAATAAAACATGTTTATTATACAAATTATAATACTACATAAGTTTTCAAAATGTTTGAAAGGATAATGATATTTTCAAAATGTTTAACAATATTTATATAATAATTTCAAATTTTAAATTTATTAATAAGATTAATAAAATATGTTAATTAATTAATGCATATGTGCATGTATTACATATGTTGATATATGTTATGTTGTTTTAAAATGTTTAAGATAACATAAGTATACATGTATGTATACAAGATAAATTTTAAAATTAATAAATTTTAATAAAAATTGTTTTTTTTGAGAAAAAAGTGTGATCCTCTAATAAAAGAGGAGAGTACACTTGAAATTATATATATCACACATAATAAGGTGCTGCCAACATGCTTGGCAGGTGACAAATCTATGTACTAGAAACAAAGTAGAAACAGGTACCCTTATAATGAGCTCCGGCAAAGCCACCGCCCATTACACCCCAATACCGAGCTCCGGAATGGCCACCGCCCGATAGTAAGGTGTTGGAAGTACCTGGAAAACTGAAATAGAATCAAAAGCCAAAGAAACTGAAAACCAGCACCATCTATAAGGAGACTCTATGTAACTGCCTCGGAAGAAATAGACTAATCTGGAGAAGAAAATGATCCAGAGAGAAGCACTCCACTCTGAAGACTCGGTATAGCTGAAAGTAGCACCTGATGCAATCAGCAATCCTGGAAGAGGCTATCCTGCACAACTGTTGTAACATCCCGAAAATTTTCGACTTTCGAAAATTCAACATCGATACTCACTTTATCGACTGCTGAGCCATCGAATGCCGGAAACCCGAAAAGTTATGGTTTTAAGAAAAAGAAAAAGTAGAAGAAGAAGGAGATAGAAGAAAAAGAGAAGAAAGAAAGAAGAACAACAGAAAACATCTGAACGACATCAATAGAAACACAGAACAGAGACAATATCAGAATCTCACATATCGCAGCGGAACAATATATAATAGATAAATGAATAATCTTTAAAACAAAGAACTATATCATTTTATACATACATCAATCATCAGAGTCAATATACAACAATGGACAGTTATATAACTTGTCCTCATACAGAATACACAGCGGAATAAATACTATCAGATACAAATATTACGTCTCGTCATCCAGCTTATCTCCAAAGCTCCAGAATATCCTGATAATCTAACTCTAGACTGCCCGTGTGGAAATTGGTGGGCACCCAGAGTTTAGAAGGGAAACAATAAACTCCGAGTCAGTCATGGTGACTGGTGTGAGATCGTAAAACAGTTATTCTTTAAAATAAACAACAGGAAGATTTAAGGTAAATTTCGCAATGCCTTTTTAAAAATGAAACTACCATAAGACCTCCCACCACACACACAATGCAAACGCAGAATTGGAGGAGATTTCTTCTTATAATAGTCAAAGATGCTTACTACGCAAAATCAAATCATTTTTGATATTATTATTAGTGCATAGTGTAGAAAACATTTCGAAAGTATAATATAAATCTTAGCCAGCATAGACATTTCGAACTATGCCTACTATAGCTACCATCCAAACAGTGGGGCGCCACCATAAGTGAATGATAGGTTCTACAACTAAATCCGTACAAGTCACGTATTGTTTCTTTGGATTTCCAACAAATGGTCAGGCTAAGGAACTTCCTATCCACGATGGGTACGTCCCTGGAATAGACGACCCGAGAAATAACCTAACATTACGGTTAGATCTCTGCCAACACAAGGCCGGGTTACCTCTGCAAAAATAGGTAACTACTGACACGCGTATGCCATCCCCCGATCGTCACCGATCTTCCCGAGGATCCCCGATTCGCAACAACCACAAAGAAATAGATTTTGCAGCAACCACAGAGGTTAAGTATCTGGGCTCCATACCATGATACCACCTTTATCCAGAAGGAATGACATACACTAAGGGGCGCTACTCCCTAGAACCTTGCCGCATTCGTCCTGTTTCGACCATTTCCGGGGTGTGAGGCTCGACGAAGTCTCGTCCACAAAGCTACGCTTTCTCAAAAAGCCCTGCTTCGGGTCAAACAAAATGATCAACCTATGATCACAAAGATATAAGATCAAACAAATGATCATATCACAAATGATCAAACACCGATCATTTCACAGCAACACTCTGTATGCCACGTTACCAAATTGGGATATATCGCTGATAAATTTCAACTACATAACCTCTGAGCTCGTACGTCTCAGAGAAGGGTGTTAAGCTAAGAGAATAAATTCTCCGCCACCAACAGAAATGTATTTGAAAGAAATCAGCTTTATATCTCAAATTGTAACGTCAGACACACAATCCATATAAGTCTGTTCCGGGATCGAACAGAACCGAAGGCACTTCTCACGAAGCCCTTGCAATTCCGGATAATTTTCAATCACGTAAGGACTTCCCGTCACTAAGGGTGATAAAACCTCTAAATCGAAGATCAGTCGATGTAGAGTAACTCGACGGTAATCCTTCCGTTTTCAAAAATATCCGGTCTTCAACACTGGTCTTCAAATGCAATTCATAACGACGTATCACATATTCGGAATGGGTTATACGACCCCATGGTCCTTTCCCGGCTAACCCGAATAGTGAGCGATTATTCAAAAATAAGTGTGGCATTCAAATTCATCCAATTCACAACAAATACCTACTCAAGGTAATTATTGATAGTCGGTTATTTAACTATCAATAAAGATGCGCAACATCATCAGATTCCAAATAATTTTCCAGATTATTTAATCTTCCAAATATCTTTATTAGATATAAAATTTCCACACTTCAAAAATAAATCAATGTTTATTTTTCTAAACAGTTTCCCTCTCCGTTATAAATTCCATATTGAATTTACATTTTTCGAATACCTACTAATATTCGATTTTCAATCGTTTCAAATATTCAATTTCGATTTATCTTTAAGAAGATAAAATCTCAAAACGTTTCACTTCATTTTGGAAAACATTCCGTACTTATTTAATAATAAGTGTTTCACAAATCTTTTATTTTCAACATTCGAAAATACTCGATATACTTAAATCAATATTAAGTATACATTTCATTCTTTAAGGAAATCATTCTCTTTAAACACATTTATTTGAGTCAAAACGAATGTTGCGTAAAACATCGTTACGACGACTCAAAATCACTAGTATAGGGATTCGAAATTAAAATAAATATATAAATCCCAATACTACATAAAAGTATTTCCTTTCGGAAATCATTTACTATAACAACAGTGTTATAGTCCACCATTTCCTTAAATTACTCGAAAACGTCTATTTCAACAAGAACTGCGGAAATCTATGCTTTCGATTCATAATACATTTTAAGACATCTTTAAAATGTTTAACTTCATTTTTTAAAATATTACTTCTTCAAAAATGAATCCATTTTACTAAACAATATATTCACTGTCCAAAATCGTGAATATAATTTACTTAACCCCATTTCAATCATTTCTACACATTTTTATTTCAATAAAAATTCGCTATCCAAAATCGTGAATGTATTTTCTTTAATAATCTTCTATATTGAATTTATCAAATTCAATCGATTTCGAATTTATAAGCACGTTTATAAATTCTATTTCTCTTTTAATAACAACTTCGACTTATAAACCTTCTTTTATCAACTTCTATATTTGACTTATCAAAATAAGTGACTTTGGGTTTATAACAACGTTTATAAATTTTAATTCTATTTATAAAAGCTTCAATACCAAATCAATCTCAATATTGATTTCAAATTTTATTTTCAACGTTTGAATAAAATTTCCATATTGATTTCTCAAAAATTCATTTCTAAATATTAAATCAATTACAGATTGATTTCAAATTTTATTTATCACTACTAAAATAAATTCCTTATTTTTCTCAAATTATTCAATATTCTGTTTTGAAATGGATTCTTCAAATTGAAATCATTTTACATTGATTTCACAACTTATTTCAATTTACCAATTAGATTCCAAACTGAATTTCCAACTTATCTTCTTTTAAATAAATTCCTTTTTAAGAAAATAAATTTCAATCGTTTCTTTCAATCTATTTAAAAACCCAAATTTAAATTAATTTCTTCAATTTAAAATCACTGTTTTATGAAATCCATTTATTTAGCATTTTCACTTTATTCTGGAATTTATTCGATAAGATTATAAAAACAGCTTTTATACTTTTAAATTCTTTTCTTCTAAATTTCTTCAATTTCAAAAATTGATTCACATAGAAATTTTCTACTTGAATCTCAAAAATTCAATTTCGTTTATCTTTGGAATCCAATGATGTCAAAACATCCATTCAGCTGAATTTTAGTTTTCAAACAATTTCCAGATATCAATATGATTAATAGCATCACTATAATCATTTACAGATTCATATCACAATAGAAATAAATTCAATCAATGTGAGGGGTCCAGTTGGATCCCTCCAACCTGTTTCCCTGCATCCAAAGACGTTAGCACAATACCAATTCCGCTCCAGTACGGAATTATCGCGGTATATAGGTTTTTATAAATCCGCTTACTAACGGCGCAATAGGGTCTCATCCGCTATACGAGGCGGGAAATCATCAATCCAATATATACATATGCCAATATGTATATACTGCTATATATATAGATATATCCTATCATATCTAATACAAACAGCAATCAATCAATAACTGAAAATTCCACTTTTCAATTGAGTGAGAAAATCTCACCTTAGCATTTATTTTGCAATCCAATCCAATCCTTCTTTTGTTTTTCTCAACATTAACCTTGTATAAATAATTTATACAATTTTATTAATAGTCGAATTAAATCAGAAAACTCAATTTCTATTTGATAAATTTAATTCACCGGTGATTTTATTTTGGACTAATGCTTTTAATTTCCTTAAACCAACTCCTTTTAAATTTTCAAACTTTTACCTCTATATATAAAAATTGAAAATCTGCATCTAAACTTTACTGTTGAGTCAAATGATGAGATATATATTTTCTTTCACTGTTTATACATATATTCATTTTATTCGGAAACTACATGTATAAAAATTTTTCCTCTCACTGAAAAAAAAACAGATTTAAATTAAAACGAATAAACTTGTATCTATATACCTTACTGACATGGAACCAGGCCACGCGAACCAGCAGCTACCGCCAGATTGCAACTACAGCTATCGACATTCCACTCCGACCTACAACTGCTGCGCTGCGATTGCCCACACTGCCAGCGACAGCATCCCCTTTCAGCCACTGCTCTACCCTTGAACGCGACTGCATCGCTTCCCTCACCTGCTACGAATCCCACCACCTGCTCACGCTTGAACCACGTCGCCCCGATGTCGATCTCCACGTCGACAGTTGCACGCGAACGAGAGTCACGAGCTTCACCACCAGGCGCCTTCGCCTAGCTGCGACCGAACCCCCAAATCACCCAGTGAACATCTCGGTCTCGCGACCACCAATACTACTCGACGTCGCCGCCATCGCTATACCCATGCGATCGACTCCAGCTGACACTCCACCCACGCGCTCGTGCTCGCCTGAAACCCCATCACCATCGCCTGCCGCGAGTTGCCAACTGATGCCGCGACCACTGCCGCTGACCTAGTCGCGAGCGCGCCTTCGATTCTGTCACCAGACGCTCGCGAACACCCCGCCATGCTCAAATCGAAATCACGCTTTGCCAAGCTCACGAATTCGCCGCTCGACCACGTGCCCAGAGCCCTATTTTTATTTGAATCGAACTGAGAATGTAAAATTTGAGGGAAGAAGAAAAGTTTCACTCGGCTGCCATTTTTAATTTCAATTGGGAACGAAGATTGTTTCGTTTGTTTGAGGAGGGATATTTAAAAATCAGAAGAAGGCATGGGGGTGAGATTTTCTCCCGTGATTATAGGCGAGAATTTAGGCGTGGTTGAGGGGAGAACGTGTGTGTCCACTAACATTTAAAAATTTAAATTTTAAATAGAATTTGTTTTAAAATTTCGATGCGTTTACTTAACGTATGATCACACAACAACTCCGAATGATACGAAAATTTAAAACCCGGTGATAATTTAACGTTACGGACCCAATGGAACCGGTTTCGTCGAATTCCGAGACTGTCCGGAAATTGACTATCTTAAATATCGATCCGAACGATAAAATTCAAAACGGAACAAATCGTTTTCAAATTCGATTCTGAAGTTTCAATTATCTTCAGTTTTATAAATATGAATTTTAAAAGCTTTTGGAATATTTTTCTTCAGCTTAAAATTGAAGATACAAATTTTATTCAACTTTCAATCGATTAAATTCTGTAATTTAACCGCAAATTTCAAAGTTTTATTCGGGATTCAAATTAAATTACCGTTCAAATATTTAAAATAAATTAAATATTTCCAACTTAATTCGTTCGAAATTCTGGGTCGTTACAAACTTCCCCCCTTAAAAGAATTTCGTCCTCGAAATTACAAGTCAGGAAGAGTGGTCCTTAACTCGTCTATTATTTTTCAACATTCAATAGTTTTATCAATTCTTCAAAACAAATCTTTCTACTAAAGATTCGTTATCAATTCACTAAATTTCCAACAACATTTTCATAATTCTCAAACATCATTGTTTTCCTTAACAATTCAAATTTAAATTCAAATTCAAATTTAAACTTTCAAAATTTTCTCAAAAATTTTCTAACACTCGAAATTTCCGAAAAATTTCGCCAGCGTCTCCTTTGCGCGGCTAATACGGCACGACTACAAAACGTCCCTACGGACTCTCAGATTTCAAAAAGAAAAAGAAAAAGCCAAGCGGCTAGAGAGAAATCATCAAAAACTCATATTATAATTCAAATACGTACCTTTTGTCGAGCAATTCAAATTATCTGTGAAATCAAATTCAATTCCCTTTTTACCTGTATATCTACTAGCCATAATATCTAGTTATAACATTCAAACATTTTGCAAATTTGATTACAAATTTCTATTATAAACTGCTTATACATTTTTACTTCACCGTTGAAGTTATATATCCATTATGATTCAATTTTACATTTCAAATTTCATTTGAATTAAATTCACAATTTCAATTCAATTTGAATTCTATTTAACTTCTGAATATTGAATTTATCATTTATCTTTCATTCATAACCGCACTACTTTAAATTAGTTTCATCTACTAATTCATTCGTCTTCAATTTGAATCTCATTCCAATCAGATTTCAAATGTTCTATAAGTTATCAGCTTATTTACATCTTGATTTATACAATCATTTATACATTCACATACTAATTTCATTCCATTCTGACTTTCATCTTCAATTATCCTTTTTGAATTCTATTTTCATTTGTAAATCATATTTACAATTCATATTCATAATTTTTATTCATATATGAATTCACCTCTTTATATTTCAATTCATATCTATAGATTTCATTTGTTAATGAACTTTAATTCCAATCACAATTACATAATTTACATTAACAATTTCTATTTGTATAAGTTATCAATTCAATCATATTCCATAAATATTCTTATACAGTATTCCAGAGTCTTTCCAACCTTTCAAAACCATTTTGAAAACAATTCAAACTCCATTTGAATTTCCAAACAAAAACCCAAATTTTCAAACAACTTCTATTTAAAATAATTTGACAGCAATTTCTCTTTTGGAAACCCGAAAATGAACATCAGTAATGCTGCAGTCATTACCGAAGTTATTTTCCAGCGACCGAAAAGAGTTTAGAGCTTTTCATCTCTCAAAAATACTTTTCCAACCTTTGAAATTCATTTCCAACTCCAAAAAGAATTTAAACTTTCCAAATCTCAAAAATTTCAAATTCTTCTCAAAACATTTCCAAAAACTTCCCTGGAATTCCGTTTCAAATTACAAATCACATTTATAATTTATATTCTCAAATTTCATTCGTATGTGAATTTATTTCTTAACTTTGGAGTTATGATTTCAATTTCTTATTCAATTTCATATAATAATGATAACATTCAATATTATCACTTTCCTAACATCCATGCAACCATATACTATGATAATTTACAGAAAAATCATTTCTTTTATATACAAAAAATAGTTTTGGGTAAAATTATTTCATTTACCCTATTTTAAAACAATACTGTGTCAGTTTATCTTGTTTAAAGTTTAGAAACCCCTATCGATTACAGTTAGCTAGACTGCACCGACCAAAATCCATAAACAATCAACCGATAAGTCAACACAATACAAAACAATTTTATATTCAAATAACAAATACGCGCTCATATCTATTATTACCCTCAAACTCATTCTAGAGCACTGCTGACTCTATCTCTAATGAGGAACACCCAACAGAGCAGGGTTGTCGCTTAACCATATGCTCTGATACCACTTTGTAACATCCCGAAAATTTTTGACTTTCGAAAATTCAACATCGATACTCACTTTATCGACTGCTGAGCCATCGAATGCCGGAAACCCGAAAAGTTATGGTTTTAAGAAAAAGAAAAAGTAGAAGAAGAAGGAGATAGAAGAAAAAGAGAAGAAAGAAAGAAGAACAACAGAAAACATCTGAACGACATCAATAGAAACACAGAACAGAGACAATATCAGAATCTCACATATCGCAGCGGAACAATATATAATAGATAAATGAATAATCTTTAAAACAAAGAACTATATCATTTTATACATACATCAATCATCAGAGTCAATATACAACAATGGACAGTTATATAACTTGTCCTCATACAGAATACACAGCGGAATAAATACTATCAGATACAAATATTACGTCTCGTCATCCAGCTTATCTCCAAAGCTCCAGAATATCCTGATAATCTAACTCTAGACTGCCCGTGTGGAAATTGGTGGGCACCCAGAGTTTAGAAGGGAAACAATAAACTCCGAGTCAGTCATGGTGACTGGTGTGAGATCGTAAAACAGTTATTCTTTAAAATAAACAACAGGAAGATTTAAGGTAAATTTCGCAATGCCTTTTTAAAAATGAAACTACCATAAGACCTCCCACCACACACACAATGCAAACGCAGAATTGGAGGAGATTTCTTCTTATAATAGTCAAAGATGCTTACTACGCAAAATCAAATCATTTTTGATATTATTATTAGTGCATAGTGTAGAAAACATTTCGAAAGTATAATATAAATCTTAGCCAGCATAGACATTTCGAACTATGCCTACTATAGCTACCATCCAAACAGTGGGGCGCCACCATAAGTGAATGATAGGTTCTACAACTAAATCCGTACAAGTCACGTATTGTTTCTTTGGATTTCCAACAAATGGTCAGGCTAAGGAACTTCCTATCCACGATGGGTACGTCCCTGGAATAGACGACCCGAGAAATAACCTAACATTACGGTTAGATCTCTGCCAACACAAGGCCGGGTTACCTCTGCAAAAATAGGTAACTACTGACACGCGTATGCCATCCCCCGATCGTCACCGATCTTCCCGAGGATCCCCGATTCGCAACAACCACAAAGAAATAGATTTTGCAGCAACCACAGAGGTTAAGTATCTGGGCTCCATACCATGATACCACCTTTATCCAGAAGGAATGACATACACTAAGGGGCGCTACTCCCTAGAACCTTGCCGCATTCGTCCTGTTTCGACCATTTCCGGGGTGTGAGGCTCGACGAAGTCTCGTCCACAAAGCTACGCTTTCTCAAAAAGCCCTGCTTCGGGTCAAACAAAATGATCAACCTATGATCACAAAGATATAAGATCAAACAAATGATCATATCACAAATGATCAAACACCGATCATTTCACAGCAACACTCTGTATGCCACGTTACCAAATTGGGATATATCGCTGATAAATTTCAACTACATAACCTCTGAGCTCGTACGTCTCAGAGAAGGGTGTTAAGCTAAGAGAATAAATTCTCCGCCACCAACAGAAATGTATTTGAAAGAAATCAGCTTTATATCTCAAATTGTAACGTCAGACACACAATCCATATAAGTCTGTTCCGGGATCGAACAGAACCGAAGGCACTTCTCACGAAGCCCTTGCAATTCCGGATAATTTTCAATCACGTAAGGACTTCCCGTCACTAAGGGTGATAAAACCTCTAAATCGAAGATCAGTCGATGTAGAGTAACTCGACGGTAATCCTTCCGTTTTCAAAAATATCCGGTCTTCAACACCGGTCTTCAAATGCAATTCATAACGACGTATCACATATTCGGAATGGGTTATACGACCCCATGGTCCTTTCCCGGCTAACCCGAATAGTGAGCGATTATTCAAAAATAAGTGTGGCATTCAAATTCATCCAATTCACAACAAATACCTACTCAAGGTAATTATTGATAGTCGGTTATTTAACTATCAATAAAGATGCGCAACATCATCAGATTCCAAATAATTTTCCAGATTATTTAATCTTCCAAATATCTTTATTAGATATAAAATTTCCACACTTCAAAAATAAATCAATGTTTATTTTTCTAAACAGTTTCCCTCTCCGTTATAAATTCCATATTGAATTTACATTTTTCGAATACCTACTAATATTCGATTTTCAATCGTTTCAAATATTCAATTTCGATTTATCTTTAAGAAGATAAAATCTCAAAACGTTTCACTTCATTTTGGAAAACATTCCGTACTTATTTAATAATAAGTGTTTCACAAATCTTTTATTTTCAACATTCGAAAATACTCGATATACTTAAATCAATATTAAGTATACATTTCATTCTTTAAGGAAATCATTCTCTTTAAACACATTTATTTGAGTCAAAACGAATGTTGCGTAAAACATCGTTACGACGACTCAAAATCACTAGTATAGGGATTCGAAATTAAAATAAATATATAAATCCCAATACTACATAAAAGTATTTCCTTTCGGAAATCATTTACTATAACAACAGTGTTATAGTCCACCATTTCCTTAAATTACTCGAAAACGTCTATTTCAACAAGAACTGCGGAAATCTATGCTTTCGATTCATAATACATTTTAAGACATCTTTAAAATGTTTAACTTCATTTTTTAAAATATTACTTCTTCAAAAATGAATCCATTTTACTAAACAATATATTCACTGTCCAAAATCGTGAATATAATTTACTTAACCCCATTTCAATCATTTCTACACATTTTTATTTCAATAAAAATTCGCTATCCAAAATCGCGAATGTATTTTCTTTAATAATCTTCTATATTGAATTTATCAAATTCAATCGATTTCGAATTTATAAGCACGTTTATAAATTCTATTTCTCTTTTAATAACAACTTCGACTTATAAACCTTCTTTTATCAACTTCTATATTTGACTTATCAAAATAAGTGACTTTGGGTTTATAACAACGTTTATAAATTTTAATTCTATTTATAAAAGCTTCAATACCAAATCAATCTCAATATTGATTTCAAATTTTATTTTCAACGTTTGAATAAAATTTCCATATTGATTTCTCAAAAATTCATTTCTAAATATTAAATCAATTACAGATTGATTTCAAATTTTATTTATCACTACTAAAATAAATTCCTTATTTTTCTCAAATTATTCAATATTCTGTTTTGAAATGGATTCTTCAAATTGAAATCATTTTACATTGATTTCACAACTTATTTCAATTTACCAATTAGATTCCAAACTGAATTTCCAACTTATCTTCTTTTAAATAAATTCCTTTTTAAGAAAATAAATTTCAATCGTTTCTTTCAATCTATTTAAAAACCCAAATTTAAATTAATTTCTTCAATTTAAAATCACTGTTTTATGAAATCCATTTATTTAGCATTTTCACTTTATTCTGGAATTTATTCGATAAGATTATAAAAACAGCTTTTATACTTTTAAATTCTTTTCTTCTAAATTTCTTCAATTTCAAAAATTGACATTTTTATTTCAATAAAAATTCGCTATCCAAAATCGCGAATGTATTTTCTTTAATAATCTTCTATATTGAATTTATCAAATTCAATCGATTTCGAATTTATAAGCACGTTTATAAATTCTATTTCTCTTTTAATAACAACTTCGACTTATAAACCTTCTTTTATCAACTTCTATATTTGACTTATCAAAATAAGTGACTTTGGGTTTATAACAACGTTTATAAATTTTAATTCTATTTATAAAAGCTTCAATACCAAATCAATCTCAATATTGATTTCAAATTTTATTTTCAACGTTTGAATAAAATTTCCATATTGATTTCTCAAAAATTCATTTGGTATCAGAGCTAAGGTTGAACTTTAGCTCAGGAGTATAACACGTTAAGTAGCTCATTAGAGATAGAGTGAAGTAAACTCTAGAATGAGTAATCCTTAAGATATCCGTCTGAACGTCTCAGTAAATTCTCTTGCTATCCACTGATAGTGAGTATGAGTGCAAGAAGAGGACGAGATAGAGGACAGGGAAGTACGACTATAAATGGTCATTACCCTGCAACAGTGGAAACAATCTTTCTCTATCAATTTTCTTTGATTCGTTTCCAAATTCTTTTGATTTCTTCGTGGCAGCTCCAGAAGTAGTTTCGATATGACGATGGCTCTACGAATCGTTGTAGGAAATTTTTACTTCGTATCTTCATCGATTTCTTATCAGCTTTTTTTTGATTTAAATCTTAATGAATTTGAAATTAGAAATTTTAATTTGAGATAAATTGAATATGAAGCTAAAATTTAAATTGTATCAATAAAACGGTACCGTTTAAAACCAAATTTGAAATTCTATTGTAATTTCTTTTGAATACCGAAGTCCGAAGAGGGATAAATTGTTATGTATTCTGAGATATTCCGACTTGAATTCGGAATCCGTACCTTGTGTTTGAGGAATTATAGGAGATCGAATTCATCTTTGATCTATCTGTCTATCTCTTTGTTGTTTCGTGCCTGCGAATTTCGAGGACGAAATTCTTTTAAGGGGGGAAGTTTGTAACGACCGCGAAATTTAAATTTATTTAAATTAATAATTAAATAAATTTTTGGATTTAATTGAGTAATTAAATAAATTTTTGGATAAATATTTGTTAATTTAATTAGAATATTGGAGCGAGTTTCCCCGATTCAAATATGAGTTAATTTGTGAATAATAAATATATAGATATATTTGACTTGAGTTTAAATTGTAAAATAAATAATTGAGTTTATAAAATAATAAAAGACAATAACTAAAAGATAATAATAATTATTTAAACTAGGAATGGAAAATAAATTTGACAAATTCAAATAGATATAAAATAAGATAAATTATTAAAAATAAAATAATATATAGTTAAATTCAAACAACAAAAATACGAAGCAAAAGTAAACAAATCTATGTATAAAGACAAAGTTAAAAAGAAAACAAACAAAATCATATAAGTATAACAACTAAGTAAATATAAGGCAAGCTAGACAAATAAAATACAAAGTGTTGACAAGATACCATAATAAGATTCTCAGCCACCCAAATAAACAAGACTTAATCTTTATGTAACAATAATAATAAGGCATAACAAAATTGCTTCAGCCGAAATGAAAAGGGTACAACATAATAAATGCAAGACACAATGAAATAGTATAAAATGAAAATATAACAACATATTAAAAGAAATCTAAGTACATATGAATATGAGGCTGTAAACAAGAATAGAGACATTTGTACAAACTAATATCATCTCATCCCATCATCTTTAGTACACTACACAGCCGAAATGAAGCAAGGTACAAAATAAAGTAAAGAAAAATAAAGGTAAGTGGTATTATATAATAAATGCCATTACTCTTCAACATGCCTTTGTACAAACAATATTCTAACAATACCCTGTACAAACACTTCACCCATGCTATAAACAAAACATCTCAGCCTTCCTTATTTTCATTTGTTCGTTCCTCAAAGATAAGAAAAGAAACTGAAATGATATCATCTTAAAAACATCAAGACAAATCATTTACAACCAGAGCATCAATGTAGGAGTTTCCAACAGCAATTCAAAGCAGTTTCAAGAGAAAAAAAGGAAAGTTTCCAGCAAAACATTTTGTCTCTGCCTTTCTCTGTTCTTCAACATTCAAATAGTGAGCAACCTTCTCTTTAAAGCCTAATTTTGTTGATACCTTGTGATGATATGATGAATGTTTGTTTGTGTGTAGTGATGGAATATCTGAATGAATACAAATAGGCATGTATATATGTATAGACTTATATCTGTTTAGTAACAGATTAACAAAGATTTCAAAAAAAAAAACATATCTTTCTCTTTAAACAAAATTAAGCTTCAATTTCTAAAGGGAAATTGTTTATAGCATCATGAATTCACCTTTAAAAATAATTTCAGAAAGAAGAAAAAAGTGAATACTGTGAAAATAATTATTTACAGTAAAATCATCATAAGTCAGAAATTTCGAGAATTTTAATTCTACAATCTGATTATACAATTGTGTTCGTATTACAAAATAATGATTTTAGGTGAAGAAATTATGATTTTTAAGTTTATAGATGATGAGGAATCGCGAGTTGAACAGAGTAGACATTTTCGTCAAAACCCGATGATCAACGACGATTCGAAAGTCGTGATTCTTGGAGAAGGTAGTTTGAGTATCGGTGATGATCAGAAAAATAATCAGAGAAATTCTAATTCGTCATGATGGCCGCGCGAAGTAAATGTAGGGTTTAATAACCCAGTTGAGTCAATGGGGTCTTGGGGAAGGGTTCGTCAGCGTTGGGCACGAGATGGCGATCGCACCTAGGGAAAAATGTTCATAGGGTCGTGGCGAAACTTTGGTTAAACTCGCGTGGATTCTGGTGACCTTGGGTGGCGTGGCGAAGTAATTTTCATCGATGGGATTTTGGGTTCCTCGGTGTCGTGTGTCTCGATTTTAATTTTGAATTTGCTTTGGGTTTTGGGTGGTTGAAGTCGAGTGAGGAGATGGTCAGTGACTTGCTCAACGATGAGGCGATGCCAGAAGATGGCCGATGGCGAAGTGCACGTGCACGGTGACACTTGCGTGCACCCTTGGATCTGGAAGAACAGAGGAAGAAGAAGAAAGAGTGGAGGGGGAACCGCGGGAAAAAGATGGGGAAACTCGAGCCTTACTCGAGTAATTATCGTGCTTTCCTCGGGTTTTAACGTGATAGTAGTACTCGGGTTTGTTTCCAAACAGCACTATTGCATTTTAAAAGTAATGTTAAGTAAACAATTTTTCATAAAATTTTAATATACTGTAAAACTTAATATGTATTTCAGTATGGAAATAAATGGAAGTTAACTTAAACAAGTTTTTTTGAAACAGAAGTTTAAATATAAACTTAAGTTAAGATTAGAATTTGATTTGTAATCCACAAGTT
This sequence comes from Allium fistulosum, assembly GCA_030737815.1. Classification (NCBI taxonomy): domain Eukaryota; kingdom Viridiplantae; phylum Streptophyta; class Magnoliopsida; order Asparagales; family Amaryllidaceae; genus Allium; species Allium fistulosum. Next base: position 984,967,440 of record CM060905.1, read on the forward strand.
ATTAAGTTAATTAAAATGGTTAATAAATGCTTGGATAAATTAACGAGTATTAATGGGTAATCAATTTTAATTAATAATGATAAATGCAAGTAATTTCCTTAGAGAAGAAATTAATGATTTATTTATTTGACTTATGAATAAAATCATTAGATTAAATCATAATTTGAAATGATTAATAATGAATTAATCAAAGGTAATTTCTTAAGAAAGTGATTAAGAAATGTTATCAATAAATGAAGATAATTAACTAAAGATCGTTAAGTATTGATTAAGGTGATTAATTTTAATAATTAATTGGATAAATTAATTTAGACAATCGATTTTAAATTGTTTAAATGTAAATTCTTAATGAGAATAATTAAGGATTAATCACTTATTGTAATTAATTATGGATATTTTGATTTATTCAAGTTAATTAATTTAAGAAAATCATTAGATAAATTGGTAATTAATGATTTGTAATTGATCAATCAGAATTTGGTAATAAATTCATTTAACTGGAAATTAATTGAATTAATTAGGATTAAACGTTAATTAATCCTACTTATAAATGATTATTAAATGCTTGACCTTACTTATGAATGTTTGGATTCTGTTGAATGATAGGAATTGTTTGATATCTCTGATATATGATGCTTTGTGATACATCCTGATTTATGTCATGATCTGTGATTTCTGTTTCTGTGATATACTGTTATGTGAATATGAAAACCCTTGACCCATAGAACGACACTTGAATTTCGATGCGACAGGGAGTCGGATTCCAGTTGGTTATCCGAAACCCACATCGAATTGTAATAGTGAATCTTTGTGACTGATAAATTTATTTTATCTATGAATCTGTGAATGAAGATAAGCGTTATCGATTATACCGCTTATCGATATATCTGTGATGATTGATGTTGCATTATTGTGTGTGAAACCCCTGGACTACACTTTTACACACACAAATATGGATTTCACGTGGAAATCGGTTAAGTCACAGATAATTTAAATCTGTTGTTTTTGAAATTGGAATTTTTATTTCAATTGATTTTGAAATTTGAAATTTGGGTTTAAAAGTGAAAAGTTTTTGAAATGGAATTTCGAATCTAAAAGTTATTTTGAATAACTTAATCGAGTTTTGAAAATTTAAATAATTTGATTTAAATTTGAATTTAAGTTGAAATTGAATCCTATGATTTGAAATTACGGTTAAAGATGATATAAATGTGTTTGTATGAATTTAAACCATTTTAAAAGTATTGTTTGAGAATTTGGATTTAACCCAAGAACTTTAACTCGTATAAATGAATCAGATTTCCAAAATGAAAACTGTTTGTTTTAAAGGAATAAAAGCTTTCAGATAGAAAATGAAATTCCAGTTTAGTTAAAGGAATTTCAAGTTTGAATTGAAAATGGTTTTCCAAGTTATGAATGAATTCTTTTTGAAAGTTATGAATTGAATCTGTTATCTTTAACAGATTTAAAATGACGATTTATTTAAACCCTTCGAAATGAAATTGTTTTGAAAGCTATAAGTTAAATCTTTGATTTAAAGATTTAACGAGTTAATCAAATTGAAATGAGAATTAATTTGGAAAATCTGTGAATGAATCTTTTATTTAAAAGATTAAAATGTGGAAAGTGTTTAAACCGTTGAAGGTTGTTTAAAATGAATCTTTTTGTTTAAAGATTTGAAATGGTAATTGGTTAAACCATTTGAAGAGAGATTTTGGGTAATAAGTTGTGACTTAATTGAAATCTCATATCCATATGTTTTAAATATTTCGCTCACTATTTGGGTTAGCCGGGAAAAGACAATTGTGTCATATAACCCATTCCGAATAGTGATACGTCGTATATGGATAGCATTTGAAGACCGGTGTTGAAGACCGGATATTTTCGAAAACGAAAGGACAACTCATCGAATGTCTCTGCATCGACTGGTCCCCGGTATAGAGATTTATATCACTCTTTTTGTGATGGGAAGTCCGGACGTGATTGGAAATTATCCGGATTTGCAAGGGCTTCGTGAGAAGTGCCTTCGGTTCTGTTCGAACCCGGAACAGACTTATATGGATACATGTTTGACATTACACTTTGAGATATAAAGCCGATTTCTTTCAAATACATTTCTGTTTGGTGGCGGAGAATTTATTCTCTTAGCTTAACACCCTTCTCTGAGACGTACGAGCTCAGAGGTTATGTAGTTGAAATTTATCAGCGATATATCCCAATTTGGTAATGTGGCATGCTGAGTGTTGCTGTGTGATGATCAGTGTTTGATCATTTGTGATATGATCATTTGTTTGATCATTTATCTTTGTGATCATAGGTTGATCATCTGTTGACCCAAAGCGTGGCTTTTTGAAAAAGCGTAGCTTTGTGGACGAGACTTCGTCGAACCTCACAACCCGGTAATGGTCGAAACAGGAATCGTGCGGCAAGGTTTTCAGGGGTAGCTCCCCTAGGGTATGACCATTCCTTCTGGAAAAGGGTAGTATCATGGTATGGAGCCCAGATACTTACTCATGTGGACACACTTTATTTATGATGTGTGATGTTGGTTTCGAGGCGCCTCGGTTAAAGGTCCCAAAGGACCGGGGGTGGCATATCTGAGGTTTCTTTTATCCCTTGGGAAAAGGGGTTGCCGGCCTTGTTTGGCAGAGAACAGTTGGTTCTCGGAACGTCCCGCCAGAGGCGTTTCTTTCGTGGAATAGGAAGTTCCTTAGCCTGACCATTTGTTGGAAATCCATCTTCCAAATACGAACTTTGTACGGTTTTAGTTGTATTACCTGCCATGGAATGTGGTGGTAACCTGCTATTGAACATGGTAGCTATAGTAGGCATAAGTGCGAAATGTCTATGCTGGCTAAGATTTATACTCTACTTTCGAAATTGTTTTCTGCACTATGCACTAGTAATAATATCAAATGATTTGATTTTGCGTAGTAAGCATGTTTGACTATCATAAGGAGAAATCTCCTCCAATTCTGCGTTTGCATTGTGTGTGTGGCGGGAGGCCTTATGGTAGTTTCATTTTCCAAAAGCATTGCGAATTGACTTGAAAATTCTCTACTATTTGTTTTTAAAGATAAACTGTTTTTGTTGCTCACACCAGTCCCACGACTGACTCGGAGTTTATTGTTCATTTCCTAAACTCTGGGTGCTCATAATTTTCTACACGAGCAGTCTAGAGTTTGGTTTTTCAGATAATCAGATTTGTAGATTTTTCTGGAGCTAGTTCAGTCTTTGGATCGGACTGCACTTGCTTATCTTTGTGCATTGTTATTGAGAGTTCAAGCTATCTCAGGATTGGCGTTTTGGAAATGAAGATTATCCGCTGCTGATGTTATCGTTTTCTTTTCCGCTGCTATTTGTTGTATCATATCTCTGATGTATATTGATATTCATTGTATCATTCTGTTGTATCAGATATTGTATATCAATGTATTATTCATTTATTCCGCTGTGTTATTTACTTAATGTTGTTATAAGCTCCGGCGACTCGGATTTGAACGGTCGAATCTACGACATTCGAGTACGATGTAAAGTATGGATGTCGATTTTCGAGCGCGAAAATACTTAATTCAATAGAACAATACGAGTAATTAACGATCATTGATAGGGGGGAAGTTTGTAACGACCCAGAATTTCGAACGAATTAAGTTGGAAATATTTAATTTATTTTAAATATTTGAACGGTAATTTAATTTGAATCCCGAATAAAACTTTGAAATTTGCGGTTAAATTACAGAATTTAATCGATTGAAAGTTGAATAAAATTTGTATCTTCAATTTTAAGCTGAAGAAAAATATTCCAAAAGCTTTTAAAATTCATATTTATAAAACTGAAGATAATTGAAACTTCAGAATCGAATTTGAAAACGATTTGTTCCGTTTTGAATTTTATCGTTCGGATCGATATTTAAGATAGTCAATTTTCGGACAGTCTCGGAATTCGACGAAACCGGTTCCATTGGGTCCGTAACGTTAAATTATCACCGGGTTTTAAATTTTCGTATCATTCGGAGTTGTTGTGTGATCATACGTTAAGTAAACGCATCGAAATTTTAAAACAAATTCTATTTAAAATTTAAATTTTTAAATGTTAGTGGACACACACGTTCTCCCCTCAACCACGCCTAAATTCTCGCCTATAATCACGGGAGAAAATCTCACCCCCATGCCTTCTTCTGATTTTTAAATATCCCTCCTCAAACAAACGAAACAATCTTCGTTCCCAATTGAAATTAAAAATGGCAGCCGAGTGAAACTTTTCTTCTTCCCTCAAATTTTACATTCTCAGTTCGATTCAAATAAAAATAGGGCTCTGGGCACGTGGTCGAGCGGCGAATTCGTGAGCTTGGCAAAGCGTGATTTCGATTTGAGCATGGCGGGGTGTTCGCGAGCGTCTGGTGACAGAATCGAAGGCGCGCTCGCGACTAGGTCAGCGGCAGTGGTCGCGGCATCAGTTGGCAACTCGCGGCAGGCGATGGTGATGGGGTTTCAGGCGAGCACGAGCGCGTGGGTGGAGTGTCAGCTGGAGTCGATCGCATGGGTATAGCGATGGCGGCGACGTCGAGTAGTATTGGTGGTCGCGAGACCGAGATGTTCACTGGGTGATTTGGGGGTTCGGTCGCAGCTAGGCGAAGGCGCCTGGTGGTGAAGCTCGTGACTCTCGTTCGCGTGCAACTGTCGACGTGGAGATCGACATCGGGGCGACGTGGTTCAAGCGTGAGCAGGTGGTGGGATTCGTAGCAGGTGAGGGAAGCGATGCAATCGCGTTCAAGGGTAGAGCAGTGGCTGAAAGGGGATGCTGTCGCTGGCAGTGTGGGCAATCGCAGCGCAGCAGTTGTAGGTCGGAGTGGAATGTCGATAGCTGTAGTTGCAATCTGGCGGTAGCTGCTGGTTCGCGTGGCCTGGTTCCATGTCAGTAAGGTATATAGATACAAGTTTATTCGTTTTAATTTAAATCTGTTTTTTTTTCAGTGAGAGGAAAAATTTTTATACATGTAGTTTCCGAATAAAATGAATATATGTATAAACAGTGAAAGAAAATATATATCTCATCATTTGACTCAACAGTAAAGTTTAGATGCAGATTTTCAATTTTTATATATAGAGGTAAAAGTTTGAAAATTTAAAAGGAGTTGGTTTAAGGAAATTAAAAGCATTAGTCCAAAATAAAATCACCGGTGAATTAAATTTATCAAATAGAAATTGAGTTTTCTGATTTAATTCGACTATTAATAAAATTGTATAAATTATTTATACAAGGTTAATGTTGAGAAAAACAAAAGAAGGATTGGATTGGATTGCAAAATAAATGCTAAGGTGAGATTTTCTCACTCAATTGAAAAGTGGAATTTTCAGTTATTGATTGATTGCTGTTTGTATTAGATATGATAGGATATATCTATATATATAGCAGTATATACATATTGGCATATGTATATATTGGATTGATGATTTCCCGCCTCGTATAGCGGATGAGACCCTATTGCGCCGTTAGTAAGCGGATTTATAAAAACCTATATACCGCGATAATTCCGTACTGGAGCGGAATTGGTATTGTGCTAACGTCTTTGGATGCAGGGAAACAGGTTGGAGGGATCCAACTGGACCCCTCACATTGATTGAATTTATTTCTATTGTGATATGAATCTGTAAATGATTATAGTGATGCTATTAATCATATTGATATCTGGAAATTGTTTGAAAACTAAAATTCAGCTGAATGGATGTTTTGACATCATTGGATTCCAAAGATAAACGAAATTGAATTTTTGAGATTCAAGTAGAAAATTTCTATGTGAATCAATTTTTGAAATTGAAGAAATTTAGAAGAAAAGAATTTAAAAGTATAAAAGCTGTTTTTATAATCTTATCGAATAAATTCCAGAATAAAGTGAAAATGCTAAATAAATGGATTTCATAAAACAGTGATTTTAAATTGAAGAAATTAATTTAAATTTGGGTTTTTAAATAGATTGAAAGAAACGATTGAAATTTATTTTCTTAAAAAGGAATTTATTTAAAAGAAGATAAGTTGGAAATTCAGTTTGGAATCTAATTGGTAAATTGAAATAAGTTGTGAAATCAATGTAAAATGATTTCAATTTGAAGAATCCATTTCAAAACAGAATATTGAATAATTTGAGAAAAATAAGGAATTTATTTTAGTAGTGATAAATAAAATTTGAAATCAATCTGTAATTGATTTAATATTTAGAAATGAATTTTTGAGAAATCAATATGGAAATTTTATTCAAACGTTGAAAATAAAATTTGAAATCAATATTGAGATTGATTTGGTATTGAAGCTTTTATAAATAGAATTAAAATTTATAAACGTTGTTATAAACCCAAAGTCACTTATTTTGATAAGTCAAATATAGAAGTTGATAAAAGAAGGTTTATAAGTCGAAGTTGTTATTAAAAGAGAAATAGAATTTATAAACGTGCTTATAAATTCGAAATCGATTGAATTTGATAAATTCAATATAGAAGATTATTAAAGAAAATACATTCGCGATTTTGGATAGCGAATTTTTATTGAAATAAAAATGTGTAGAAATGATTGAAATGGGGTTAAGTAAATTATATTCACGATTTTGGACAGTGAATATATTGTTTAGTAAAATGGATTCATTTTTGAAGAAGTAATATTTTAAAAAATGAAGTTAAACATTTTAAAGATGTCTTAAAATGTATTATGAATCGAAAGCATAGATTTCCGCAGTTCTTGTTGAAATAGACGTTTTCGAGTAATTTAAGGAAATGGTGGACTATAACACTGTTGTTATAGTAAATGATTTCCGAAAGGAAATACTTTTATGTAGTATTGGGATTTATATATTTATTTTAATTTCGAATCCCTATACTAGTGATTTTGAGTCGTCGTAACGATGTTTTACGCAACATTCGTTTTGACTCAAATAAATGTGTTTAAAGAGAATGATTTCCTTAAAGAATGAAATGTATACTTAATATTGATTTAAGTATATCGAGTATTTTCGAATGTTGAAAATAAAAGATTTGTGAAACACTTATTATTAAATAAGTACGGAATGTTTTCCAAAATGAAGTGAAACGTTTTGAGATTTTATCTTCTTAAAGATAAATCGAAATTGAATATTTGAAACGATTGAAAATCGAATATTAGTAGGTATTCGAAAAATGTAAATTCAATATGGAATTTATAACGGAGAGGGAAACTGTTTAGAAAAATAAACATTGATTTATTTTTGAAGTGTGGAAATTTTATATCTAATAAAGATATTTGGAAGATTAAATAATCTGGAAAATTATTTGGAATCTGATGATGTTGCGCATCTTTATTGATAGTTAAATAACCGACTATCAATAATTACCTTGAGTAGGTATTTGTTGTGAATTGGATGAATTTGAATGCCACACTTATTTTTGAATAATCGCTCACTATTCGGGTTAGCCGGGAAAGGACCATGGGGTCGTATAACCCATTCCGAATATGTGATACGTCGTTATGAATTGCATTTGAAGACCGGTGTTGAAGACCGGATATTTTTGAAAACGGAAGGATTACCGTCGAGTTACTCTACATCGACTGATCTTCGATTTAGAGGTTTTATCACCCTTAGTGACGGGAAGTCCTTACGTGATTGAAAATTATCCGGAATTGCAAGGGCTTCGTGAGAAGTGCCTTCGGTTCTGTTCGATCCCGGAACAGACTTATATGGATTGTGTGTCTGACGTTACAATTTGAGATATAAAGCTGATTTCTTTCAAATACATTTCTGTTGGTGGCGGAGAATTTATTCTCTTAGCTTAACACCCTTCTCTGAGACGTACGAGCTCAGAGGTTATGTAGTTGAAATTTATCAGCGATATATCCCAATTTGGTAACGTGGCATACAGAGTGTTGCTGTGAAATGATCGGTGTTTGATCATTTGTGATATGATCATTTGTTTGATCTTATATCTTTGTGATCATAGGTTGATCATTTTGTTTGACCCGAAGTAGGGCTTTTTGAGAAAGCGTAGCTTTGTGGACGAGACTTCGTCGAGCCTCACACCCCGGAAATGGTCGAAACAGGACGAATGCGGCAAGGTTCTAGGGAGTAGCGCCCCTTAGTGTATGTCATTCCTTCTGGATAAAGGTGGTATCATGGTATGGAGCCCAGATACTTAACCTCTGTGGTTGCTGCAAAATCTATTTCTTTGTGGTTGTTGCGAATCGGGGATCCTCGGGAAGATCGGTGACGATCGGGGGATGGCATACGCGTGTCAGTAGTTACCTATTTTTGCAGAGGTAACCCGGCCTTGTGTTGGCAGAGATCTAACCGTAATGTTAGGTTATTTCTCGGGTCGTCTATTCCAGGGACGTACCCATCGTGGATAGGAAGTTCCTTAGCCTGACCATTTGTTGGAAATCCAAAGAAACAATACGTGACTTGTACGGATTTAGTTGTAGAACCTATCATTCACTTATGGTGGCGCCCCACTGTTTGGATGGTAGCTATAGTAGGCATAGTTCGAAATGTCTATGCTGGCTAAGATTTATATTATACTTTCGAAATGTTTTCTACACTATGCACTAATAATAATATCAAAAATGATTTGATTTTGCGTAGTAAGCATCTTTGACTATTATAAGAAGAAATCTCCTCCAATTCTGCGTTTGCATTGTGTGTGTGGTGGGAGGTCTTATGGTAGTTTCATTTTTAAAAAGGCATTGCGAAATTTACCTTAAATCTTCCTGTTGTTTATTTTAAAGAATAACTGTTTTACGATCTCACACCAGTCACCATGACTGACTCGGAGTTTATTGTTTCCCTTCTAAACTCTGGGTGCCCACCAATTTCCACACGGGCAGTCTAGAGTTAGATTATCAGGATATTCTGGAGCTTTGGAGATAAGCTGGATGACGAGACGTAATATTTGTATCTGATAGTATTTATTCCGCTGTGTATTCTGTATGAGGACAAGTTATATAACTGTCCATTGTTGTATATTGACTCTGATGATTGATGTATGTATAAAATGATATAGTTCTTTGTTTTAAAGATTATTCATTTATCTATTATATATTGTTCCGCTGCGATATGTGAGATTCTGATATTGTCTCTGTTCTGTGTTTCTATTGATGTCGTTCAGATGTTTTCTGTTGTTCTTCTTTCTTTCTTCTCTTTTTCTTCTATCTCCTTCTTCTTCTACTTTTTCTTTTTCTTAAAACCATAACTTTTCGGGTTTCCGGCATTCGATGGCTCAGCAGTCGATAAAGTGAGTATCGATGTTGAATTTTCGAAAGTCGAAAATTTTCGGGATGTTACAAAGTGGTATCAGAGCATATGGTTAAGCGACAACCCTGCTCTGTTGGGTGTTCCTCATTAGAGATAGAGTCAGCAGTGCTCTAGAATGAGTTTGAGGGTAATAATAGATATGAGCGCGTATTTGTTATTTGAATATAAAATTGTTTTGTATTGTGTTGACTTATCGGTTGATTGTTTATGGATTTTGGTCGGTGCAGTCTAGCTAACTGTAATCGATAGGGGTTTCTAAACTTTAAACAAGATAAACTGACACAGTATTGTTTTAAAATAGGGTAAATGAAATAATTTTACCCAAAACTATTTTTTGTATATAAAAGAAATGATTTTTCTGTAAATTATCATAGTATATGGTTGCATGGATGTTAGGAAAGTGATAATATTGAATGTTATCATTATTATATGAAATTGAATAAGAAATTGAAATCATAACTCCAAAGTTAAGAAATAAATTCACATACGAATGAAATTTGAGAATATAAATTATAAATGTGATTTGTAATTTGAAACGGAATTCCAGGGAAGTTTTTGGAAATGTTTTGAGAAGAATTTGAAATTTTTGAGATTTGGAAAGTTTAAATTCTTTTTGGAGTTGGAAATGAATTTCAAAGGTTGGAAAAGTATTTTTGAGAGATGAAAAGCTCTAAACTCTTTTCGGTCGCTGGAAAATAACTTCGGTAATGACTGCAGCATTACTGATGTTCATTTTCGGGTTTCCAAAAGAGAAATTGCTGTCAAATTATTTTAAATAGAAGTTGTTTGAAAATTTGGGTTTTTGTTTGGAAATTCAAATGGAGTTTGAATTGTTTTCAAAATGGTTTTGAAAGGTTGGAAAGACTCTGGAATACTGTATAAGAATATTTATGGAATATGATTGAATTGATAACTTATACAAATAGAAATTGTTAATGTAAATTATGTAATTGTGATTGGAATTAAAGTTCATTAACAAATGAAATCTATAGATATGAATTGAAATATAAAGAGGTGAATTCATATATGAATAAAAATTATGAATATGAATTGTAAATATGATTTACAAATGAAAATAGAATTCAAAAAGGATAATTGAAGATGAAAGTCAGAATGGAATGAAATTAGTATGTGAATGTATAAATGATTGTATAAATCAAGATGTAAATAAGCTGATAACTTATAGAACATTTGAAATCTGATTGGAATGAGATTCAAATTGAAGACGAATGAATTAGTAGATGAAACTAATTTAAAGTAGTGCGGTTATGAATGAAAGATAAATGATAAATTCAATATTCAGAAGTTAAATAGAATTCAAATTGAATTGAAATTGTGAATTTAATTCAAATGAAATTTGAAATGTAAAATTGAATCATAATGGATATATAACTTCAACGGTGAAGTAAAAATGTATAAGCAGTTTATAATAGAAATTTGTAATCAAATTTGCAAAATGTTTGAATGTTATAACTAGATATTATGGCTAGTAGATATACAGGTAAAAAGGGAATTGAATTTGATTTCACAGATAATTTGAATTGCTCGACAAAAGGTACGTATTTGAATTATAATATGAGTTTTTGATGATTTCTCTCTAGCCGCTTGGCTTTTTCTTTTTCTTTTTGAAATCTGAGAGTCCGTAGGGACGTTTTGTAGTCGTGCCGTATTAGCCGCGCAAAGGAGACGCTGGCGAAATTTTTCGGAAATTTCGAGTGTTAGAAAATTTTTGAGAAAATTTTGAAAGTTTAAATTTGAATTTGAATTTAAATTTGAATTGTTAAGGAAAACAATGATGTTTGAGAATTATGAAAATGTTGTTGGAAATTTAGTGAATTGATAACGAATCTTTAGTAGAAAGATTTGTTTTGAAGAATTGATAAAACTATTGAATGTTGAAAAATAATAGACGAGTTAAGGACCACTCTTCCTGACTTGTAATTTCGAGGACGAAATTCTTTTAAGGGGGGAAGTTTGTAACGACCCAGAATTTCGAACGAATTAAGTTGGAAATATTTAATTTATTTTAAATATTTGAACGGTAATTTAATTTGAATCCCGAATAAAACTTTGAAATTTGCGGTTAAATTACAGAATTTAATCGATTGAAAGTTGAATAAAATTTGTATCTTCAATTTTAAGCTGAAGAAAAATATTCCAAAAGCTTTTAAAATTCATATTTATAAAACTGAAGATAATTGAAACTTCAGAATCGAATTTGAAAACGATTTGTTCCGTTTTGAATTTTATCGTTCGGATCGATATTTAAGATAGTCAATTTTCGGACAGTCTCGGAATTCGACGAAACCGGTTCCATTGGGTCCGTAACGTTAAATTATCACCGGGTTTTAAATTTTCGTATCATTCGGAGTTGTTGTGTGATCATACGTTAAGTAAACGCATCGAAATTTTAAAACAAATTCTATTTAAAATTTAAATTTTTAAATGTTAGTGGACACACACGTTCTCCCCTCAACCACGCCTAAATTCTCGCCTATAATCACGGGAGAAAATCTCACCCCCATGCCTTCTTCTGATTTTTAAATATCCCTCCTCAAACAAACGAAACAATCTTCGTTCCCAATTGAAATTAAAAATGGCAGCCGAGTGAAACTTTTCTTCTTCCCTCAAATTTTACATTCTCAGTTCGATTCAAATAAAAATAGGGCTCTGGGCACGTGGTCGAGCGGCGAATTCGTGAGCTTGGCAAAGCGTGATTTCGATTTGAGCATGGCGGGGTGTTCGCGAGCGTCTGGTGACAGAATCGAAGGCGCGCTCGCGACTAGGTCAGCGGCAGTGGTCGCGGCATCAGTTGGCAACTCGCGGCAGGCGATGGTGATGGGGTTTCAGGCGAGCACGAGCGCGTGGGTGGAGTGTCAGCTGGAGTCGATCGCATGGGTATAGCGATGGCGGCGACGTCGAGTAGTATTGGTGGTCGCGAGACCGAGATGTTCACTGGGTGATTTGGGGGTTCGGTCGCAGCTAGGCGAAGGCGCCTGGTGGTGAAGCTCGTGACTCTCGTTCGCGTGCAACTGTCGACGTGGAGATCGACATCGGGGCGACGTGGTTCAAGCGTGAGCAGGTGGTGGGATTCGTAGCAGGTGAGGGAAGCGATGCAGTCGCGTTCAAGGGTAGAGCAGTGGCTGAAAGGGGATGCTGTCGCTGGCAGTGTGGGCAATCGCAGCGCAGCAGTTGTAGGTCGGAGTGGAATGTCGATAGCTGTAGTTGCAATCTGGCGGTAGCTGCTGGTTCGCGTGGCCTGGTTCCATGTCAGTAAGGTATATAGATACAAGTTTATTCGTTTTAATTTAAATCTGTTTTTTTTTCAGTGAGAGGAAAAATTTTTATACATGTAGTTTCCGAATAAAATGAATATATGTATAAACAGTGAAAGAAAATATATATCTCATCATTTGACTCAACAGTAAAGTTTAGATGCAGATTTTCAATTTTTATATATAGAGGTAAAAGTTTGAAAATTTAAAAGGAGTTGGTTTAAGGAAATTAAAAGCATTAGTCCAAAATAAAATCACCGGTGAATTAAATTTATCAAATAGAAATTGAGTTTTCTGATTTAATTCGACTATTAATAAAATTGTATAAATTATTTATACAAGGTTAATGTTGAGAAAAACAAAAGAAGGATTGGATTGGATTGCAAAATAAATGCTAAGGTGAGATTTTCTCACTCAATTGAAAAGTGGAATTTTCAGTTATTGATTGATTGCTGTTTGTATTAGATATGATAGGATATATCTATATATATAGCAGTATATACATATTGGCATATGTATATATTGGATTGATGATTTCCCGCCTCGTATAGCGGATGAGACCCTATTGCGCCGTTAGTAAGCGGATTTATAAAAACCTATATACCGCGATAATTCCGTACTGGAGCGGAATTGGTATTGTGCTAACGTCTTTGGATGCAGGGAAACAGGTTGGAGGGATCCAACTGGACCCCTCACATTGATTGAATTTATTTCTATTGTGATATGAATCTGTAAATGATTATAGTGATGCTATTAATCATATTGATATCTGGAAATTGTTTGAAAACTAAAATTCAGCTGAATGGATGTTTTGACATCATTGGATTCCAAAGATAAACGAAATTGAATTTTTGAGATTCAAGTAGAAAATTTCTATGTGAATCAATTTTTGAAATTGAAGAAATTTAGAAGAAAAGAATTTAAAAGTATAAAAGCTGTTTTTATAATCTTATCGAATAAATTCCAGAATAAAGTGAAAATGCTAAATAAATGGATTTCATAAAACAGTGATTTTAAATTGAAGAAATTAATTTAAATTTGGGTTTTTAAATAGATTGAAAGAAACGATTGAAATTTATTTTCTTAAAAAGGAATTTATTTAAAAGAAGATAAGTTGGAAATTCAGTTTGGAATCTAATTGGTAAATTGAAATAAGTTGTGAAATCAATGTAAAATGATTTCAATTTGAAGAATCCATTTCAAAACAGAATATTGAATAATTTGAGAAAAATAAGGAATTTATTTTAGTAGTGATAAATAAAATTTGAAATCAATCTGTAATTGATTTAATATTTAGAAATGAATTTTTGAGAAATCAATATGGAAATTTTATTCAAACGTTGAAAATAAAATTTGAAATCAATATTGAGATTGATTTGGTATTGAAGCTTTTATAAATAGAATTAAAATTTATAAACGTTGTTATAAACCCAAAGTCACTTATTTTGATAAGTCAAATATAGAAGTTGATAAAAGAAGGTTTATAAGTCGAAGTTGTTATTAAAAGAGAAATAGAATTTATAAACGTGCTTATAAATTCGAAATCGATTGAATTTGATAAATTCAATATAGAAGATTATTAAAGAAAATACATTCGCGATTTTGGATAGCGAATTTTTATTGAAATAAAAATGTGTAGAAATGATTGAAATGGGGTTAAGTAAATTATATTCACGATTTTGGACAGTGAATATATTGTTTAGTAAAATGGATTCATTTTTGAAGAAGTAATATTTTAAAAAATGAAGTTAAACATTTTAAAGATGTCTTAAAATGTATTATGAATCGAAAGCATAGATTTCCGCAGTTCTTGTTGAAATAGACGTTTTCGAGTAATTTAAGGAAATGGTGGACTATAACACTGTTGTTATAGTAAATGATTTCCGAAAGGAAATACTTTTATGTAGTATTGGGATTTATATATTTATTTTAATTTCGAATCCCTATACTAGTGATTTTGAGTCGTCGTAACGATGTTTTACGCAACATTCGTTTTGACTCAAATAAATGTGTTTAAAGAGAATGATTTCCTTAAAGAATGAAATGTATACTTAATATTGATTTAAGTATATCGAGTATTTTCGAATGTTGAAAATAAAAGATTTGTGAAACACTTATTATTAAATAAGTACGGAATGTTTTCCAAAATGAAGTGAAACGTTTTGAGATTTTATCTTCTTAAAGATAAATCGAAATTGAATATTTGAAACGATTGAAAATCGAATATTAGTAGGTATTCGAAAAATGTAAATTCAATATGGAATTTATAACGGAGAGGGAAACTGTTTAGAAAAATAAACATTGATTTATTTTTGAAGTGTGGAAATTTTATATCTAATAAAGATATTTGGAAGATTAAATAATCTGGAAAATTATTTGGAATCTGATGATGTTGCGCATCTTTATTGATAGTTAAATAACCGACTATCAATAATTACCTTGAGTAGGTATTTGTTGTGAATTGGATGAATTTGAATGCCACACTTATTTTTGAATAATCGCTCACTATTCGGGTTAGCCGGGAAAGGACCATGGGGTCGTATAACCCATTCCGAATATGTGATACGTCGTTATGAATTGCATTTGAAGACCGGTGTTGAAGACCGGATATTTTTGAAAACGGAAGGATTACCGTCGAGTTACTCTACATCGACTGATCTTCGATTTAGAGGTTTTATCACCCTTAGTGACGGGAAGTCCTTACGTGATTGAAAATTATCCGGAATTGCAAGGGCTTCGTGAGAAGTGCCTTCGGTTCTGTTCGATCCCGGAACAGACTTATATGGATTGTGTGTCTGACGTTACAATTTGAGATATAAAGCTGATTTCTTTCAAATACATTTCTGTTGGTGGCGGAGAATTTATTCTCTTAGCTTAACACCCTTCTCTGAGACGTACGAGCTCAGAGGTTATGTAGTTGAAATTTATCAGCGATATATCCCAATTTGGTAACGTGGCATACAGAGTGTTGCTGTGAAATGATCGGTGTTTGATCATTTGTGATATGATCATTTGTTTGATCTTATATCTTTGTGATCATAGGTTGATCATTTTGTTTGACCCGAAGCAGGGCTTTTTGAGAAAGCGTAGCTTTGTGGACGAGACTTCGTCGAGCCTCACACCCCGGAAATGGTCGAAACAGGACGAATGCGGCAAGGTTCTAGGGAGTAGCGCCCCTTAGTGTATGTCATTCCTTCTGGATAAAGGTGGTATCATGGTATGGAGCCCAGATACTTAACCTCTGTGGTTGCTGCAAAATCTATTTCTTTGTGGTTGTTGCGAATCGGGGATCCTCGGGAAGATCGGTGACGATCGGGGGATGGCATACGCGTGTCAGTAGTTACCTATTTTTGCAGAGGTAACCCGGCCTTGTGTTGGCAGAGATCTAACCGTAATGTTAGGTTATTTCTCGGGTCGTCTATTCCAGGGACGTACCCATCGTGGATAGGAAGTTCCTTAGCCTGACCATTTGTTGGAAATCCAAAGAAACAATACGTGACTTGTACGGATTTAGTTGTAGAACCTATCATTCACTTATGGTGGCGCCCCACTGTTTGGATGGTAGCTATAGTAGGCATAGTTCGAAATGTCTATGCTGGCTAAGATTTATATTATACTTTCGAAATGTTTTCTACACTATGCACTAATAATAATATCAAAAATGATTTGATTTTGCGTAGTAAGCATCTTTGACTATTATAAGAAGAAATCTCCTCCAATTCTGCGTTTGCATTGTGTGTGTGGTGGGAGGTCTTATGGTAGTTTCATTTTTAAAAAGGCATTGCGAAATTTACCTTAAATCTTCCTGTTGTTTATTTTAAAGAATAACTGTTTTACGATCTCACACCAGTCACCATGACTGACTCGGAGTTTATTGTTTCCCTTCTAAACTCTGGGTGCCCACCAATTTCCACACGGGCAGTCTAGAGTTAGATTATCAGGATATTCTGGAGCTTTGGAGATAAGCTGGATGACGAGACGTAATATTTGTATCTGATAGTATTTATTCCGCTGTGTATTCTGTATGAGGACAAGTTATATAACTGTCCATTGTTGTATATTGACTCTGATGATTGATGTATGTATAAAATGATATAGTTCTTTGTTTTAAAGATTATTCATTTATCTATTATATATTGTTCCGCTGCGATATGTGAGATTCTGATATTGTCTCTGTTCTGTGTTTCTATTGATGTCGTTCAGATGTTTTCTGTTGTTCTTCTTTCTTTCTTCTCTTTTTCTTCTATCTCCTTCTTCTTCTACTTTTTCTTTTTCTTAAAACCATAACTTTTCGGGTTTCCGGCATTCGATGGCTCAGCAGTCGATAAAGTGAGTATCGATGTTGAATTTTCGAAAGTCGAAAATTTTCGGGATGTTACAATTCTTTTTATTTTTAACGCGTTTGCACGTCGTATGGTCACACGGCAACTCCGTTAAATACGAAATTGGAAATCCGACAAAAATTCAATATTACGGACCCAATGGAACTGGTTTCGTCGAATTCCGAGACTGTTTGAAAAATGACTATTTTTAATTATCGGTTCAGACCGTTAAATCCCAAAACTGAACGAATTACTTCTAAATTCGATTCTGAGAGTTCCATTATCTTCAGTTTTATAAATATGAATTTTACAAACTTTCGAAATATTTTTAATCGGCTTAAAATTGAAGATTTAAATTTTTATTTAACTTCAATTGATTAAATTTCATAGTTTAATCGCAAATTTTCAAAGTTATATCGGGATTCAAATTAAATCATCGTTCAAATATTAAAAATCAATTAAATATTCTCAATTTAATTCGTTCAAAATTCTGGGTCGTTACAAACTTCCCCCCTTAAAAGAATTTCGTCCTCGAAATTACAAGTTAAGAAAAGTGGTGTCCTTAACTCGTCTACTATTTTTCACAATCTAAATAGTTTTATCAATTCTTCAAAACAAATCTTCCTACTAAAGATTCGTTATCATTTCTACTAACTTTCCAACTTCAACTATAAGTTCCAAACAACATTGTTTAACTTCTAAATTCAAATTCGAATTCAAATTCAAATTTAAACTTTCAAATTTCTCAAAAATTTTCTAACGCCCTAAATTTCCGAAAAATTTCGCCAGCGTCTCCTTTGCGCGGCTAATACGGTACGACTACAAAACGTCCCTACGGACTCTCAGATTTCAAAAAGAAAAAGAAAAAGCCAAGTGGCTAGAGAGAAATCATCAAAAACTCATATTAAAATTCAAATACGTACCTTTTTCGAGAAATTCGACTTATCTGTGAAATAAATTTTCCAAATTCCTTTACAATACCTGTATATCTACTAGCCATAATATCTAGTTACATACATACAAATCATTTTGTTACAGAATTTTCAATATAAACTGCTTATACATTTCTAGCTTACTATTGAAGTTACATTCGTTTCTAAACAAAATGAATTCATATCTATTCAATTTTTCATTTCAAATTTCATTTGAATTACATTTCACATTTCAATTTCTCATACGAATTCAATCCACTATTTTGGTTTATAACCACTTATATTAACTGAATTTCCAATAACATATGAATTTTTTTATCCACCTTTCAATTTACATTATTCAATTCAATTCATTTGCTTACGAATTCGAAATGAATTTCAACTTTCAATTTCATACATCATAAATCAAATTCAAATTTTAGTTCTATTCACTTACAAATTCATTCTACTAATGAATTTTAATTTCAATTATCTTTTCTGGAATTCCATTTTCCAATTATAAATTCACTTACAAATTTATATTTACAATTTCGTTCATATGTGAATTCATCTCCTTATATTCTTAATTCACATTAATAATTCTCATTTGTTAAATGAATTTATTTTCAAATCTTTGGTTATTATTTTATTTCTCATTTTATAAGTTATATAACTTATACTTACTTTAATTTCAACTTAAAATTCCCTAAGTTAAATTTATTCAATCTAAATTCACAACAACTTTGTATAAGTTATCAACTCATTTAGTATTCTCATAAATACTTTTATATAGCATTCCAGAGTCTTAATAACATTTTCAAAAATCATTTTGAAAACAATTCAAATCATCCTTTGAATTTTCTAAAACAAAAATCCAAATTTTCAAAACAACTTCCATTTAAAACAATTTGGCAGCAATTTCTCTTTTGGAAACCCGAAAATGAACACCGGTGATGTCGCGATCATCATCGGAATTATTTTCCAGCGACCGAAAAGGGTTTAGAGCTTTCAACTCTCTAAAATACTTTTCAAAACCTTCGAAATCCATTTTCAAATCAAAAAGATTTAACTTTCCAAATCACCAAAATTTTCAAATCCTTTTCAAAACATTTCCAAATACTTCTCTGGAATTCTATTTCAAATTACAAATCACATTTATAATTTACATTCTTAAATTTCATTAGTATGTGAATTTTATTTCTTAACTTTGGAGTTATCATTCCAATTTCTTATTCAATTTCAGTGATAATAATTCACTATTATTACTGCCTAACATCCATACAACCATATACTGTAATAATTTACAGAAAATCATTTCTTTACTATACAAAAATAGTTTTGGGCAAAATTATTTCATTCACCCTATTTTAAAACAATACTATGTCGTCTTGCCTCGTTTAAGTGTTTAAAAATCCCTATCGATAATATGGCGTCCCACATACCGACCGAAATTCACAAACATCTCAACGGATAAGCAAACACAATATAAAACATTTTTATATTCAACTAACAAATACGCGCTCATATCTATTATTACACTCAACTCATTCTAGAGTACTGCTGACTCTATCTCTAATGAGTAACACCCAACAGAGCAGGGTTGTCGCTTAACCATATGCTCTGATACCACTTTGTCACATACCGAAATTTTCAACTTTCGAAAATTCAACATCGATACTCACTTTATCGACCGTCGAGCAATCGAGTGCCGGAAACTCCAATAGTGAGGGTTTAAGAAAGAAGAAAAAGGCAGAAGAAGAAGAAGATAGAAGAAAAAGAGAAGAATAACAACAAAACAACAACAGATACAGAACAGAGACAATATCAGAATCTCACATATCGCAGCGGAACAATATATAATAGATAAACACTAGTCTTTTAAAAAAAAGAACTATATCAGTTTATACATACATCAATCATCAGAGTCAATATACAACAATGGACAGTTATATAACTTGTCCTCATACAGAATACACAGCGGAATAAATACTATCAGATACAAATATTACGTCTCGTCATCCAGCTTATCTCCAAAGCTCCAGAATATCCTGATAATCTAACTCTAGACTGCCCGTGTGGAAATTGGTGGGCACCCAGAGTTTAGAAGGGAAACAATAAACTCCGAGTCAGTCATGGTGACTGGTGTGAGATCGTAAAACAGTTATTCTTTAAAATAAACAACAGGAAGATTTAAGGTAAATTTCGCAATGCCTTTTTAAAAATGAAACTACCATAAGACCTCCCACCACACACACAATGCAAACGCAGAATTGGAGGAGATTTCTTCTTATAATAGTCAAAGATGCTTACTACGCAAAATCAAATCATTTTTGATATTATTATTAGTGCATAGTGTAGAAAACATTTCGAAAGTATAATATAAATCTTAGCCAGCATAGACATTTCGAACTATGCCTACTATAGCTACCATCCAAACAGTGGGGCGCCACCATAAGTGAATGATAGGTTCTACAACTAAATCCGTACAAGTCACGTATTGTTTCTTTGGATTTCCAACAAATGGTCAGGCTAAGGAACTTCCTATCCACGATGGGTACGTCCCTGGAATAGACGACCCGAGAAATAACCTAACATTACGGTTAGATCTCTGCCAACACAAGGCCGGGTTACCTCTGCAAAAATAGGTAACTACTGACACGCGTATGCCATCCCCCGATCGTCACCGATCTTCCCGAGGATCCCCGATTCGCAACAACCACAAAGAAATAGATTTTGCAGCAACCACAGAGGTTAAGTATCTGGGCTCCATACCATGATACCACCTTTATCCAGAAGGAATGACATACACTAAGGGGCGCTACTCCCTAGAACCTTGCCGCATTCGTCCTGTTTCGACCATTTCCGGGGTGTGAGGCTCGACGAAGTCTCGTCCACAAAGCTACGCTTTCTCAAAAAGCCCTGCTTCGGGTCAAACAAAATGATCAACCTATGATCACAAAGATATAAGATCAAACAAATGATCATATCATAAATGATCAAACACCGATCATTTCACAGCAACACTCTGTATGCCACGTTACCAAATTGGGATATATCGCTGATAAATTTCAACTACATAACCTCTGAGCTCGTACGTCTCAGAGAAGGGTGTTAAGCTAAGAGAATAAATTCTCCGCCACCAACAGAAATGTATTTGAAAGAAATCAGCTTTATATCTCAAATTGTAACGTCAGACACACAATCCATATAAGTCTGTTCCGGGATCGAACAGAACCGAAGGCACTTCTCACGAAGCCCTTGCAATTCCGGATAATTTTCAATCACGTAAGGACTTCCCGTCACTAAGGGTGATAAAACCTCTAAATCGAAGATCAGTCGATGTAGAGTAACTCGACGGTAATCCTTCCGTTTTCAAAAATATCCGGTCTTCAACACCGGTCTTCAAATGCAATTCATAACGACGTATCACATATTCGGAATGGGTTATACGACCCCATGGTCCTTTCCCGGCTAACCCGAATAGTGAGCGATTATTCAAAAATAAGTGTGGCATTCAAATTCATCCAATTCACAACAAATACCTACTCAAGGTAATTATTGATAGTCGGTTATTTAACTATCAATAAAGATGCGCAACATCATCAGATTCCAAATAATTTTCCAGATTATTTAATCTTCCAAATATCTTTATTAGATATAAAATTTCCACACTTCAAAAATAAATCAATGTTTATTTTTCTAAACAGTTTCCCTCTCCGTTATAAATTCCATATTGAATTTACATTTTTCGAATACCTACTAATATTCGATTTTCAATCGTTTCAAATATTCAATTTCGATTTATCTTTAAGAAGATAAAATCTCAAAACGTTTCACTTCATTTTGGAAAACATTCCGTACTTATTTAATAATAAGTGTTTCACAAATCTTTTATTTTCAACATTCGAAAATACTCGATATACTTAAATCAATATTAAGTATACATTTCATTCTTTAAGGAAATCATTCTCTTTAAACACATTTATTTGAGTCAAAACGAATGTTGCGTAAAACATCGTTACGACGACTCAAAATCACTAGTATAGGGATTCGAAATTAAAATAAATATATAAATCCCAATACTACATAAAAGTATTTCCTTTCGGAAATCATTTACTATAACAACAGTGTTATAGTCCACCATTTCCTTAAATTACTCGAAAACGTCTATTTCAACAAGAACTGCGGAAATCTATGCTTTCGATTCATAATACATTTTAAGACATCTTTAAAATGTTTAACTTCATTTTTTAAAATATTACTTCTTCAAAAATGAATCCATTTTACTAAACAATATATTCACTGTCCAAAATCGTGAATATAATTTACTTAACCCCATTTCAATCATTTCTACACATTTTTATTTCAATAAAAATTCGCTATCCAAAATCGCGAATGTATTTTCTTTAATAATCTTCTATATTGAATTTATCAAATTCAATCGATTTCGAATTTATAAGCACGTTTATAAATTCTATTTCTCTTTTAATAACAACTTCGACTTATAAACCTTCTTTTATCAACTTCTATATTTGACTTATCAAAATAAGTGACTTTGGGTTTATAACAACGTTTATAAATTTTAATTCTATTTATAAAAGCTTCAATACCAAATCAATCTCAATATTGATTTCAAATTTTATTTTCAACGTTTGAATAAAATTTCCATATTGATTTCTCAAAAATTCATTTCTAAATATTAAATCAATTACAGATTGATTTCAAATTTTATTTATCACTACTAAAATAAATTCCTTATTTTTCTCAAATTATTCAATATTCTGTTTTGAAATGGATTCTTCAAATTGAAATCATTTTACATTGATTTCACAACTTATTTCAATTTACCAATTAGATTCCAAACTGAATTTCCAACTTATCTTCTTTTAAATAAATTCCTTTTTAAGAAAATAAATTTCAATCGTTTCTTTCAATCTATTTAAAAACCCAAATTTAAATTAATTTCTTCAATTTAAAATCACTGTTTTATGAAATCCATTTATTTAGCATTTTCACTTTATTCTGGAATTTATTCGATAAGATTATAAAAACAGCTTTTATACTTTTAAATTCTTTTCTTCTAAATTTCTTCAATTTCAAAAATTGATTCACATAGAAATTTTCTACTTGAATCTCAAAAATTCAATTTCGTTTATCTTTGGAATCCAATGATGTCAAAACATCCATTCAGCTGAATTTTAGTTTTCAAACAATTTCCAGATATCAATATGATTAATAGCATCACTATAATCATTTACAGATTCATATCACAATAGAAATAAATTCAATCAATGTGAGGGGTCCAGTTGGATCCCTCCAACCTGTTTCCCTGCATCCAAAGACGTTAGCACAATACCAATTCCGCTCCAGTACGGAATTATCGCGGTATATAGGTTTTTATAAATCCGCTTACTAACGACGCAATAGGGTCTCATCCGCTATACGAGGCGGGAAATCATCAATCCAATATATACATATGCCAATATGTATATACTGCTATATATATAGATATATCCTATCATATCTAATACAAACAGCAATCAATCAATAACTGAAAATTCCACTTTTCAATTGAGTGAGAAAATCTCACCTTAGCTTTAAAATTTGCAATCCACTTCGATTCCAGAGTTGTTTTCTTCATTTTTACCTTGTATAAATATTTATACGATTTATCAATATTCGAATTAAATCGAACAAATAATTTTCCATTTACTAAATTTATCACCTAAATTCATTTCATTTATTTTGTTGTTTTCTAATCTTATTCCCATTTAAAACCTTATATTTTCAAAATCTATAGTAACTTCTGTTACTTAAATATGTATATACATTATACAAATTCATATAAACTCTATAGCCTTTAAAATCATATGTTTTCTCTTTCTTATTCACATCTATAATTTCTGTTTAAATCTTATAACAACAAAATTATTTTGAAACCACAGATTAAAACTCACTGTTTCCGAAATCTACCTCACTGTCAACATTTTTCTCTCCTGTTAACTTATACGATTTAAATAAAAGTGTACGCCCTTAAATTGAAAACCAATAAGCATAAACACCTTAATTCCATTGCGTATGTATATATTATTAGATTAAAATGAAACAAATACCTCACTCCCTCGATAGAAGCGACGCCGCGACCCAATCTCAAGGTCAGTGAAGTCGAACACCCCCAACACTGCTTCGCCGAGCTTGTAGGCATCTCACTTCCAACCCGCGACATCATCAGATTCCACTCGTGATTGACAATACGTTCGCGACATCAAAATTTGCAGTCACCGAACCCTAGCCCAAGCTTCACGCCGACATCACCACTCACGCCTGACCAACGTCGATGCCTCCCTGGCCTTGTTTCCCCACGGCGATTCTCGAAACTCCAATCCAGTTGCCACCCAACGCGCGCCCATCGCGAGCAGCCGCTACCAACATCGCCTACGCGCGTGTCGCCCTGCCGCGACCCTCGAGCCCATGCCCTAAATCAATCGACCGAGCTCCAATCGCCATTCGACGCGAATGCAACTTCGCCGCCACCCCCTCCAGCAAGTGCCGCGCCATCGCGTGTACGCGCTCCTAGGTCATCGCCTGAGTCGCCTTCAATTTTGGTTTGAACTGGGAGAGGAGGGACGATTTCTTTTATTCGAAACTGTTAGCGGCCATTGTTTTTTAAAACGAGAAAGGGATTCGTTTAAAAAAAAAAGAAGAGGAACGAGAATAATGTTTTTGAACGAAAGGAGGAAGAGCTTAGTTCAATTTCTTCGCATACAGATAGAAGAAATGGTTTGCACGATTTTGTTCGTGATACTAGGCGAGAATTTAGGCGTAAATATAGGAAAGACAGCGTACTGAGGTTGACAAATTTAAATTTCAAATTTAAATTGAATATCGATAAAACTTCAATGCGTTTACTCACCTTACGGTCGCATATTAACTCCGAAAAATACGAAATTGGAAATCCGGTAATAATTCAATATTACGGACCCAATGGAACTGGTTTCGTCGAATTCCGAGACTGTGCCTCGGACGGCTATTTTTAAATATCGATTGAAACGATTAAATTTCAAAACTGAACAGAACAGTTTAAAATTCAATTCTGAAGCTCCTGTTATCTTCAGTAAAATAAATATGAATTTTAAAAGCTTTCGAAATATTTTTCTTCGGCTTAAAATCGAAGATACAAATCTTTATTCCGCATTCACTAGATTAAATTTTAAAGTTTAATCCCCAAATTCCAAGTTATATTCGGGATTCAAATTAAATCATCGTTCAAATATTTAAAATTAATTAAATATTTTTAATTTAATTTGTTCGAAATTCAGGGTCGTTACAGACTTCCCTCCTTAAAAGAATTTCGTCCTCGAAATTACAAGTTAGGGAAAATGGTCCTTAACTCGTCTACTATCTTTCAACACCTAATAGTTTTATCAATTCATCAAGACAAATCTTTCTACTAAAAATTCGTTATCATTTCATCTAACTTTCCAGCTTCAGTTATAAGTTTCAAAACAGCACTGTTTACTTCAAAATTCAAATTCGAGTTTAAATTCAAATTTTAAACTTTCAAAATTTCTCAAAAATTTTCTAACGCCCTAAATTTTCGAAAAATTTCGCCAGCGTCTCCTTTGCGCGGCTAATACGGTACGACTACAAAACGTCCCTACGGACTCTCAGATTTCAAAAAAAAAAAAAAAAAGAAAAAGCCAAGCGGCTAGAGAGAAATCATCAAAAACTCATATTAAAACTCAAATACGTACCTTTTTCGAGCAATTCAAATTTATCTGTGAAATAAATTTTCCAATCCCTTTATACACCTGTATATCCTACTAGCCATAATATCTAGTTACATATCCAAACCATTTTGCAAATTCTATTACAAAATTTCAATATAAACTTCTTATATCCTCTTTAAATTCGTTATTGAAGTTATATGTATTCATTTTCTTTCAATTTTACATTTCACATTCATTTGAATTTAATTCGTTCCAAACCTTATTAATTTGGTCAATATTCAATTAGTTTCACTTACTAATTTTAGTTTAATACTTCACAAATCAAATTCAATTCCAGTTCTATTTACTTACAAATCCAAAATGAATTTTAACATTCAATTTCATTTCCTTGTACTTACAATTGCAAATTTATTTATTTATTCACAAATTCTTTCATTTTCATAATTCAATTACTCAATTCCAGAGTCGTTTCCACTTTTTCAAAACCATTTGAAAACAATTCAAATTATCTTTTGAATTCCCAAAACAAAAACCCAAATTTTCAAACAACTCCTATTTAAAACAATTTGACAGCAATTTCTCTTTTGGAAACCCGAAAATGAACATCAGTGATGCTGCAGTCATTACCGAAGTTATTTTCCAGCGACCGAAAAGAGTTTAGAGCTTTCATCTCTCTAAAATACTTTTCAAACCTTTGAAATTCATTTTCAAATCAAAAAAGATTTTAAACTTTCCAAATCTCCAAAATTTTCAAATTCTTTTCAAAACCTTTCCAAAAACTTCTCTGGAATTCCGTTTCAAATTACAAATCACATTTAAAATTTACATTCTCAAATTTCATTCGTATGTGAATTTATTTCTTAACTTTGGAGTTACGATTTCAATTTCTTATTCAGTTTCAATAGTAATGATAACATTTCAATATCATCACTTTCCTAACAACCAATCATCAATATACTATAGTGATTCATAGAAAATCATTTCTTTTCTATACAAAAATAGTTTTGGGCAAAATTATCTCATTTACCCTATTTAAAACAATACTGTGCCGAATTGTTCTATTCAAGTGTTTAGAGATCCCTATCAATGATCGTTAATTACTCGTATTGACCAGAATCCATATACCACTCAATAAATCAATCATCACAATATAAAACAATTTTATATATTCAATAACAAATACGCGCTCATATATATTATTACACTCAAACTCATTCTAGAGTACTGCTGACTCTATCTCTAATGAGTAACACCCAACAGAGCAGGGTTGTCGCTTAACCATATGCTCTGATACCACTTTGTCACGTCCCAAAATTTTCAACTTTCGAAAATTCAACATCGATACTCACTTTATCGACTGTCGAGCAATCGAGTGCCGGAAACTCCAATAGTGAGGGTTTAAGAAAGAAGAAAAAGGCAGAAGAAGAAGAAGATAGAAGAAAAAGAGAAGAAGAACAACAAAACAACAACAGATACAGAACAGAGACAATATCAGAATCTCACATATCGCAGCGGAACAATATATAATAGATAAACACTAGTCTTTTAAAAAAAAGAACTATATCAGTTTATACATACATCAATCATCAGAGTCAATATACAACAATGGACAGTTATATAACTTGTCCTCATACAGAATACACAGCGGAATAAATACTATCAGATACAAATATTACGTCTCGTCATCCAGCTTATCTCCAAAGCTCCAGAATATCCTGATAATCTAACTCTAGACTGCCCGTGTGGAAATTGGTGGGCACCCAGAGTTTAGAAGGGAAACAATAAACTCCGAGTCAGTCATGGTGACTGGTGTGAGATCGTAAAACAGTTATTCTTTAAAATAAACAACAGGAAGATTTAAGGTAAATTTCGCAATGCCTTTTTAAAAATGAAACTACCATAAGACCTCCCACCACACACACAATGCAAACGCAGAATTGGAGGAGATTTCTTCTTATAATAGTCAAAGATGCTTACTACGCAAAATCAAATCATTTTTGATATTATTATTAGTGCATAGTGTAGAAAACATTTCGAAAGTATAATATAAATCTTAGCCAGCATAGACATTTCGAACTATGCCTACTATAGCTACCATCCAAACAGTGGGGCGCCACCATAAGTGAATGATAGGTTCTACAACTAAATCCGTACAAGTCACGTATTGTTTCTTTGGATTTCCAACAAATGGTCAGGCTAAGGAACTTCCTATCCACGATGGGTACGTCCCTGGAATAGACGACCCGAGAAATAACCTAACATTACGGTTAGATCTCTGCCAACACAAGGCCGGGTTACCTCTGCAAAAATAGGTAACTACTGACACGCGTATGCCATCCCCCGATCGTCACCGATCTTCCCGAGGATCCCCGATTCGCAACAACCACAAAGAAATAGATTTTGCAGCAACCACAGAGGTTAAGTATCTGGGCTCCATACCATGATACCACCTTTATCCAGAAGGAATGACATACACTAAGGGGCGCTACTCCCTAGAACCTTGCCGCATTCGTCCTGTTTCGACCATTTCCGGGGTGTGAGGCTCGACGAAGTCTCGTCCACAAAGCTACGCTTTCTCAAAAAGCCCTGCTTCGGGTCAAACAAAATGATCAACCTATGATCACAAAGATATAAGATCAAACAAATGATCATATCACAAATGATCAAACACCGATCATTTCACAGCAACACTCTGTATGCCACGTTACCAAATTGGGATATATCGCTGATAAATTTCAACTACATAACCTCTGAGCTCGTACGTCTCAGAGAAGGGTGTTAAGCTAAGAGAATAAATTCTCCGCCACCAACAGAAATGTATTTGAAAGAAATCAGCTTTATATCTCAAATTGTAACGTCAGACACACAATCCATATAAGTCTGTTCCGGGATCAAACAGAACCGAAGGCACTTCTCACGAAGCCCTTGCAATTCCGGATAATTTTCAATCACGTAAGGACTTCCCGTCACTAAGGGTGATAAAACCTCTAAATCGAAGATCAGTCGATGTAGAGTAACTCGACGGTAATCCTTCCGTTTTCAAAAATATCCGGTCTTCAACACCGGTCTTCAAATGCAATTCATAACGACGTATCACATATTCGGAATGGGTTATACGACCCCATGGTCCTTTCCCGGCTAACCCGAATAGTGAGCGATTATTCAAAAATAAGTGTGGCATTCAAATTCATCCAATTCACAACAAATACCTACTCAAGGTAATTATTGATAGTCGGTTATTTAACTATCAATAAAGATGCGCAACATCATCAGATTCCAAATAATTTTCCAGATTATTTAATCTTCCAAATATCTTTATTAGATATAAAATTTCCACACTTCAAAAATAAATCAATGTTTATTTTTCTAAACAGTTTCCCTCTCCGTTATAAATTCCATATTGAATTTACATTTTTCGAATACCTACTAATATTCGATTTTCAATCGTTTCAAATATTCAATTTCGATTTATCTTTAAGAAGATAAAATCTCAAAACGTTTCACTTCATTTTGGAAAACATTCCGTACTTATTTAATAATAAGTGTTTCACAAATCTTTTATTTTCAACATTCGAAAATACTCGATATACTTAAATCAATATTAAGTATACATTTCATTCTTTAAGGAAATCATTCTCTTTAAACACATTTATTTGAGTCAAAACGAATGTTGCGTAAAACATCGTTACGACGACTCAAAATCACTAGTATAGGGATTCGAAATTAAAATAAATATATAAATCCCAATACTACATAAAAGTATTTCCTTTCGGAAATCATTTACTATAACAACAGTGTTATAGTCCACCATTTCCTTAAATTACTCGAAAACGTCTATTTCAACAAGAACTGCGGAAATCTATGCTTTCGATTCATAATACATTTTAAGACATCTTTAAAATGTTTAACTTCATTTTTTAAAATATTACTTCTTCAAAAATGAATCCATTTTACTAAACAATATATTCACTGTCCAAAATCGTGAATATAATTTACTTAACCCCATTTCAATCATTTCTACACATTTTTATTTCAATAAAAATTCGCTATCCAAAATCGCGAATGTATTTTCTTTAATAATCTTCTATATTGAATTTATCAAATTCAATCGATTTCGAATTTATAAGCACGTTTATAAATTCTATTTCTCTTTTAATAACAACTTCGACTTATAAACCTTCTTTTATCAACTTCTATATTTGACTTATCAAAATAAGTGACTTTGGGTTTATAACAACGTTTATAAATTTTAATTCTATTTATAAAAGCTTCAATACCAAATCAATCTCAATATTGATTTCAAATTTTATTTTCAACGTTTGAATAAAATTTCCATATTGATTTCTCAAAAATTCATTTCTAAATATTAAATCAATTACAGATTGATTTCAAATTTTATTTATCACTACTAAAATAAATTCCTTATTTTTCTCAAATTATTCAATATTCTGTTTTGAAATGGATTCTTCAAATTGAAATCATTTTACATTGATTTCACAACTTATTTCAATTTACCAATTAGATTCCAAACTGAATTTCCAACTTATCTTCTTTTAAATAAATTCCTTTTTAAGAAAATAAATTTCAATCGTTTCTTTCAATCTATTTAAAAACCCAAATTTAAATTAATTTCTTCAATTTAAAATCACTGTTTTATGAAATCCATTTATTTAGCATTTTCACTTTATTCTGGAATTTATTCGATAAGATTATAAAAACAGCTTTTATACTTTTAAATTCTTTTCTTCTAAATTTCTTCAATTTCAAAAATTGATTCACATAGAAATTTTCTACTTGAATCTCAAAAATTCAATTTCGTTTATCTTTGGAATCCAATGATGTCAAAACATCCATTCAGCTGAATTTTAGTTTTCAAACAATTTCCAGATATCAATATGATTAATAGCATCACTATAATCATTTACAGATTCATATCACAATAGAAATAAATTCAATCAATGTGAGGGGTCCAGTTGGATCCCTCCAACCTGTTTCCCTGCATCCAAAGACGTTAGCACAATACCAATTCCGCTCCAGTACGGAATTATCGCGGTATATAGGTTTTTATAAATCCGCTTACTAACGGCGCAATAGGGTCTCATCCGCTATACGAGGCGGGAAATCATCAATCCAATATATACATATGCCAATATGTATATACTGCTATATATATAGATATATCCTATCATATCTAATACAAACAGCAATCAATCAATAACTGAAAATTCCACTTTTCAATTGAGTGAGAAAATCTCACCTTAGCTTTAAAATTTGCAATCCACTTCGATTCCAGAGTTGTTTTCTTCATTTTTACCTTGTATAAATATTTATACGATTTATCAATATTCGAATTAAATCGAACAAATAATTTTCCATTTACTAAATTTATCACCTAAATTCATTTCATTTATTTTGTTGTTTTCTAATCTTATTCCCATTTAAAACCTTATATTTTCAAAATCTATAGTAACTTCTGTTACTTAAATATGTATATACATTATACAAATTCATATAAACTCTATAGCCTTTAAAATCATATGTTTTCTCTTTCTTATTCACATCTATAATTTCTGTTTAAATCTTATAACAACAAAATTATTTTGAAACCACAGATTAAAACTCACTGTTTCCGAAATCTACCTCACTGTCAACATTTTTCTCTCCTGTTAACTTATACGATTTAAATAAAAGTGTACGCCCTTAAATTGAAAACCAATAAGCATAAACACCTTAATTCCATTGCGTATGTATATATTATTAGATTAAAATGAAACAAATACCTCACTCCCTCGATAGAAGCGACGCCGCGACCCAATCTCAAGGTCAGTGAAGTCGAACACCCCCAACACTGCTTCGCCGAGCTTGTAGGCATCTCACTTCCAACCCGCGACATCATCAGATTCCACTCGTGATTGACAATACGTTCGCGACATCAAAATTTGCAGTCACCGAACCCTAGCCCAAGCTTCACGCCGACATCACCACTCACGCCTGACCAACGTCGATGCCTCCCTGGCCTTGTTTCCCCACGGCGATTCTCGAAACTCCAATCCAGTTGCCACCCAACGCGCGCCCATCGCGAGCAGCCGCTACCAACATCGCCTACGCGCGTGTCGCCCTGCCGCGACCCTCGAGCCCATGCCCTAAATCAATCGACCGAGCTCCAATCGCCATTCGACGCGAATGCAACTTCGCCGCCACCCCCTCCAGCAAGTGCCGCGCCATCGCGTGTACGCGCTCCTAGGTCATCGCCTGAGTCGCCTTCAATTTTGGTTTGAACTGGGAGAGGAGGGACGATTTCTTTTATTCGAAACTGTTAGCGGCCATTGTTTTTTAAAACGAGAAAGGGATTCGTTTAAAAAAAAAAGAAGAGGAACGAGAATAATGTTTTTGAACGAAAGGAGGAAGAGCTTAGTTCAATTTCTTCGCATACAGATAGAAGAAATGGTTTGCACGATTTTGTTCGTGATACTAGGCGAGAATTTAGGCGTAAATATAGGAAAGACAGCGTACTGAGGTTGACAAATTTAAATTTCAAATTTAAATTGAATATCGATAAAACTTCAATGCGTTTACTCACCTTACGGTCGCATATTAACTCCGAAAAATACGAAATTGGAAATCCGGTAATAATTCAATATTACGGACCCAATGGAACTGGTTTCGTCGAATTCCGAGACTGTGCCTCGGACGGCTATTTTTAAATATCGATTGAAACGATTAAATTTCAAAACTGAACAGAACAGTTTAAAATTCAATTCTGAAGCTCCTGTTATCTTCAGTAAAATAAATATGAATTTTAAAAGCTTTCGAAATATTTTTCTTCGGCTTAAAATCGAAGATACAAATCTTTATTCCGCATTCACTAGATTAAATTTTAAAGTTTAATCCCCAAATTCCAAGTTATATTCGGGATTCAAATTAAATCATCGTTCAAATATTTAAAATTAATTAAATATTTTTAATTTAATTTGTTCGAAATTCAGGGTCGTTACAGAATTGGAATGATAACTCCATATACTTAAATCGTGATTCAGGGTCGTTACAGACTTTCGAAAATTCAACATCGATACTCACTTTATCGACTGCTGAGCCATCGAATGCCGGAAACCCGAAAAGTTATGGTTTTAAGAAAAAGAAAAAGTAGAAGAAGAAGGAGATAGAAGAAAAAGAGAAGAAAGAAAGAAGAACAACAGAAAACATCTGAACGACATCAATAGAAACACAGAACAGAGACAATATCAGAATCTCACATATCGCAGCGGAACAATATATAATAGATAAATGAATAATCTTTAAAACAAAGAACTATATCATTTTATACATACATCAATCATCAGAGTCAATATACAACAATGGACAGTTATATAACTTGTCCTCATACAGAATACACAGCGGAATAAATACTATCAGATACAAATATTACGTCTCGTCATCCAGCTTATCTCCAAAGCTCCAGAATATCCTGATAATCTAACTCTAGACTGCCCGTGTGGAAATTGGTGGGCACCCAGAGTTTAGAAGGGAAACAATAAACTCCGAGTCAGTCATGGTGACTGGTGTGAGATCGTAAAACAGTTATTCTTTAAAATAAACAACAGGAAGATTTAAGGTAAATTTCGCAATGCCTTTTTAAAAATGAAACTACCATAAGACCTCCCACCACACACACAATGCAAACGCAGAATTGGAGGAGATTTCTTCTTATAATAGTCAAAGATGCTTACCACGCAAAATCAAATCATTTTTGATATTATTATTAGTGCATAGTGTAGAAAACATTTCGAAAGTATAATATAAATCTTAGCCAGCATAGACATTTCGAACTATGCCTACTATAGCTACCATCCAAACAGTGGGGCGCCACCATAAGTGAATGATAGGTTCTACAACTAAATCCGTACAAGTCACGTATTGTTTCTTTGGATTTCCAACAAATGGTCAGGCTAAGGAACTTCCTATCCACGATGGGTACGTCCCTGGAATAGACGACCCGAGAAATAACCTAACATTACGGTTAGATCTCTGCCAACACAAGGCCGGGTTACCTCTGCAAAAATAGGTAACTACTGACACGCGTATGCCATCCCCCGATCGTCACCGATCTTCCCGAGGATCCCCGATTCGCAACAACCACAAAGAAATAGATTTTGCAGCAACCACAGAGGTTAAGTATCTGGGCTCCATACCATGATACCACCTTTATCCAGAAGGAATGACATACACTAAGGGGCGCTACTCCCTAGAACCTTGCCGCATTCGTCCTGTTTCGACCATTTCCGGGGTGTGAGGCTCGACGAAGTCTCGTCCACAAAGCTACGCTTTCTCAAAAAGCCCTGCTTCGGGTCAAACAAAATGATCAACCTATGATCACAAAGATATAAGATCAAACAAATGATCATATCACAAATGATCAAACACCGATCATTTCACAGCAACACTCTGTATGCCACGTTACCAAATTGGGATATATCGCTGATAAATTTCAACTACATAACCTCTGAGCTCGTACGTCTCAGAGAAGGGTGTTAAGCTAAGAGAATAAATTCTCCGCCACCAACAGAAATGTATTTGAAAGAAATCAGCTTTATATCTCAAATTGTAACGTCAGACACACAATCCATATAAGTCTGTTCCGGGATCGAACAGAACCGAAGGCACTTCTCACGAAGCCCTTGCAATTCCGGATAATTTTCAATCACGTAAGGACTTCCCGTCACTAAGGGTGATAAAACCTCTAAATCGAAGATCAGTCGATGTAGAGTAACTCGACGGTAATCCTTCCGTTTTCAAAAATATCCGGTCTTCAACACCGGTCTTCAAATGCAATTCATAACGACGTATCACATATTCGGAATGGGTTATACGACCCCATGGTCCTTTCCCGGCTAACCCGAATAGTGAGCGATTATTCAAAAATAAGTGTGGCATTCAAATTCATCCAATTCACAACAAATACCTACTCAAGGTAATTATTGATAGTCGGTTATTTAACTATCAATAAAGATGCGCAACATCATCAGATTCCAAATAATTTTCCAGATTATTTAATCTTCCAAATATCTTTATTAGATATAAAATTTCCACACTTCAAAAATAAATCAATGTTTATTTTTCTAAACAGTTTCCCTCTCCGTTATAAATTCCATATTGAATTTACATTTTTCGAATACCTACTAATATTCGATTTTCAATCGTTTCAAATATTCAATTTCGATTTATCTTTAAGAAGATAAAATCTCAAAACGTTTCACTTCATTTTGGAAAACATTCCGTACTTATTTAATAATAAGTGTTTCACAAATCTTTTATTTTCAACATTCGAAAATACTCGATATACTTAAATCAATATTAAGTATACATTTCATTCTTTAAGGAAATCATTCTCTTTAAACACATTTATTTGAGTCAAAACGAATGTTGCGTAAAACATCGTTACGACGACTCAAAATCACTAGTATAGGGATTCGGATTTAAATAGATATATAAATCCCAATACTACATCAAAACATTTCCTTTCGGAAATCATTTACTATAACAACAGTGTTATAGTCCATCATTTCCTTATTCTTCGAAAACGTCTATTTCAACAAGAACTGCGGAAATCTCTGCTTTCGATTTATAATACATTTTAAAATACCTTTAAAATGTTTAACTTCATTTTTAAAATATTACTTCTTCAAAAATAAATCCATTATATTCAATAATATATTCACGGTCCAGAGTTGTGAATATATCTTTTCTTTAAAAATCTTCTATAAAGAAATTTATCCAATTCAATCTATTTCGAATTTATAAACACGTCTATAAATTTCATTTTCTATTTTTAATAACAACCTCGACTTATAAATCTTCTTTTATTAACTTCTATGTTTTACTTATCAAAATAAGTGATTTCGTATTGATAAACAACATTTGTAAATTCCAATTTTATTTATAAGAACTTCAATATCAAATCAATTTCAATTATTGATTTCTAAATTTATTTATCACTACTAAATAAATTCCTTATTTTCTCAAATCATTCAATATTCCATTTTTAAATGGATTCTTCAAATTGAAATCATTTTACATTGATTTCACAACTTAATTCAATTTACCAATTAAATTTCAAACTGAATTTCCAACTTATCTTCTTTCAAATAAATTCCTTTTTAAGAAAATAAATTTCCATTGTTTCTTTCAATCTATTTAAAAATCCAAATTTAAATTAATTTCTTCAATTTAAAATCACGGTTTTACGAAATCCATTTATTTAACATTTTCACTTGATTTTGGAATTTATTCAATACGATTATAAAAATTAACTTTTGATACTTTAAAATTTTCTTTCTTCAAAATTTATTCAATTCCAAAAATTGATTCACTTAGGAATTTCTACTTTGATTTCAAAAAATTCAATTTCGTTTATTTTTTTGAAATCCAATGATGTCAAAACATCCATTCAGCTAAATTTTAGCTTTTCAAACAATTTCCAGATATCAATTCAACAACAAAAAATAATCATTCACAGATTATCACATCACAGTAGAAATAAATTCAATCAATGTGAGGGGTCCAGTTGGATCCCTCCAACCTGTTTCCCTGCATCCAAAGACGTTAGCACAATACCAATTCCGCTCCAGTACGGAATTATCGCGGTATATAGGTTTTTATAAATCCGCTTACTAACGGCGCAATAGGGTCTCATCCGCTATACGAGGCGGGAAATCATCAATCCAATATATACATATGCCAATATGTATATACTGCTATATATATAGATATATCCTATCATATCTAATAGCACAATCAATAGCAATCAATCAATCAATAAATAACTGTAATATTAAATTTTTCCTTCGAAATTCAGGGTCGTTACAGACTTTTATTTTCAACATTCGAAAATACTCGATATACTTAAATCAATATTAAGTATACATTTCATTCTTTAAGGAAATCATTCTCTTTAAACACATTTATTTGAGTCAAAACGAATGTTGCGTAAAACATCGTTACGACGACTCAAAATCACTAGTATAGGGATTCGAAATTAAAATAAATATATAAATCCCAATACTACATAAAAGTATTTCCTTTCGGAAATCATTTACTATAACAACAGTGTTATAGTCCACCATTTCCTTAAATTACTCGAAAACGTCTATTTCAACAAGAACTACGGAAATCTATGCTTTCGATTCATAATACATTTTAAGACATCTTTAAAATGTTTAACTTCATTTTTTAAAATATTACTTCTTCAAAAATGAATCCATTTTACTAAACAATATATTCACTGTCCAAAATCGTGAATATAATTTACTTAACCCCATTTCAATCATTTCTACACATTTTTATTTCAATAAAAATTCGCTATCCAAAATCGCGAATGTATTTTCTTTAATAATCTTCTATATTGAATTTATCAAATTCAATCGATTTCGAATTTATAAGCACGTTTATAAATTCTATTTCTCTTTTAATAACAACTTCGACTTATAAACCTTCTTTTATCAACTTCTATATTTGACTTATCAAAATAAGTGACTTTGGGTTTATAACAACGTTTATAAATTTTAATTCTATTTATAAAAGCTTCAATACCAAATCAATCTCAATATTGATTTCAAATTTTATTTTCAACGTTTGAATAAAATTTCCATATTGATTTCTCAAAAATTCATTTCTAAATATTAAATCAATTACAGATTGATTTCAAATTTTATTTATCACTACTAAAATAAATTCCTTATTTTTCTCAAATTATTCAATATTCTGTTTTGAAATGGATTCTTCAAATTGAAATCATTTTACATTGATTTCACAACTTATTTCAATTTACCAATTAGATTCCAAACTGAATTTCCAACTTATCTTCTTTTAAATAAATTCCTTTTTAAGAAAATAAATTTCAATCGTTTCTTTCAATCTATTTAAAAACCCAAATTTAAATTAATTTCTTCAATTTAAAATCACTGTTTTATGAAATCCATTTATTTAGCATTTTCACTTTATTCTGGAATTTATTCGATAAGATTATAAAAACAGCTTTTATACTTTTAAATTCTTTTCTTCTAAATTTCTTCAATTTCAAAAATTGATTCACATAGAAATTTTCTACTTGAATCTCAAAAATTCAATTTCGTTTATCTTTGGAATCCAATGATGTCAAAACATCCATTCAGCTGAATTTTAGTTTTCAAACAATTTCCAGATATCAATATGATTAATAGCATCACTATAATCATTTACAGATTCATATCACAATAGAAATAAATTCAATCAATGTGAGGGGTCCAGTTGGATCCCTCCAACCTGTTTCCCTGCATCCAAAGACGTTAGCACAATACCAATTCCGCTCCAGTACGGAATTATCGCGGTATATAGGTTTTTATAAATCCGCTTACTAACGGCGCAATAGGGTCTCATCCGCTATACGAGGCGGGAAATCATCAATCCAATATATACATATGCCAATATGTATATACTGCTATATATATAGATATATCCTATCATATCTAATACAAACAGCAATCAATCAATAACTGAAAATTCCACTTTTCAATTGAGTGAGAAAATCTCACCTTAGCTTTAAAATTTGCAATCCACTTCGATTCCAGAGTTGTTTTCTTCATTTTTACCTTGTATAAATATTTATACGATTTATCAATATTCGAATTAAATCGAACAAATAATTTTCCATTTACTAAATTTATCACCTAAATTCATTTCATTTATTTTGTTGTTTTCTAATCTTATTCCCATTTAAAACCTTATATTTTCAAAATCTATAGTAACTTCTGTTACTTAAATATGTATATACATTATACAAATTCATATAAACTCTATAGCCTTTAAAATCATATGTTTTCTCTTTCTTATTCACATCTATAATTTCTGTTTAAATCTTATAACAACAAAATTATTTTGAAACCACAGATTAAAACTCACTG
The DNA here is from genome assembly GCA_030737815.1 of Allium fistulosum. Lineage (NCBI taxonomy): Eukaryota > Viridiplantae > Streptophyta > Magnoliopsida > Asparagales > Amaryllidaceae > Allium > Allium fistulosum. The sequence continues at coordinate 985,005,882 of CM060905.1, forward strand.
TTTCCGAAATCTACCTCACTGTCAACATTTTTCTCTCCTGTTAACTTATACGATTTAAATAAAAGTGTACGCCCTTAAATTGAAAACCAATAAGCATAAACACCTTAATTCCATTGCGTATGTATATATTATTAGATTAAAATGAAACAAATACCTCACTCCCTCGATAGAAGCGACGCCGCGACCCAATCTCAAGGTCAGTGAAGTCGAACACCCCCAACACTGCTTCGCCGAGCTTGTAGGCATCTCACTTCCAACCCGCGACATCATCGATCCCACTCGTGATTGACAATACGTTCGCGACATCAAAATTTGCAGTCACCGAACCCTAGCCCAAGCTTCACGCCGACATCACCACTCACGCCTGACCAACGTCGATGCCTCCCTGGCCTTGTTTCCCCATGGCGATTCTCGAAACTCCAATCCAGTTGCCACCCAACGCGCGCCCATCGCGAGCAGCCGCTACCAACATCGCCTACGCGCGTGTCGCCCTGCCGCGACCCTCGAGCCCATGCCCTAAATCAATCGACCGAGCTCCAATCGCCATTCGACGCGAATGCAACTTCGCCGCCACCCCCTCCAGCAAGTGCCGCGCCATCGCGTGTACGCGCTCCTAGGTCATCGCCTGAGTCGCCTTCAATTTTGGTTTGAACTGGGAGAGGAGGGACGATTTCTTTTATTCGAAACTGTTAGCGGCCATTGTTTTTTAAAACGAGAAAGGGATTCGTTTAAAAAAAAAGAAGAGGAACGAGAATAATGTTTTTGAACGAAAGGAGGAAGAGCTTAGTTCAATTTCTTCGCATACAGATAGAAGAAATGGTTTGCACGATTTTGTTCGTGATACTAGGCGAGAATTTAGGCGTAAATATAGGAAAGACAGCGTACTGAGGTTGACAAATTTAAATTTCAAATTTAAATTGAATATCGATAAAACTTCAATGCGTTTACTCACCTTACGGTCGCATATTAACTCCGAAAAATACGAAATTGGAAATCCGGTAATAATTCAATATTACGGACCCAATGGAACTGGTTTCGTCGAATTCCGAGACTGTGCCTCGGACGGCTATTTTTAAATATCGATTGAAACGATTAAATTTCAAAACTGAACAGAACAGTTTAAAATTCAATTCTGAAGCTCCTGTTATCTTCAGTAAAATAAATATGAATTTTAAAAGCTTTCGAAATATTTTTCTTCGGCTTAAAATCGAAGATACAAATCTTTATTCCGCATTCACTAGATTAAATTTTAAAGTTTAATCCCCAAATTCCAAGTTATATTCGGGATTCAAATTAAATCATCGTTCAAATATTTAAAATTAATTAAATATTTTTAATTTAATTTGTTCGAAATTCAGGGTCGTTACAGACTTCCCTCCTTAAAAGAATTTCGTCCTCGAAATTACAAGTTAGGGAAAATGGTCCTTAACTCGTCTACTATCTTTCAACACCTAATAGTTTTATCAATTCATCAAGACAAATCTTTCTACTAAAAATTCGTTATCATTTCATCTAACTTTCCAGCTTCAGTTATAAGTTTCAAAACAGCACTGTTTACTTCAAAATTCAAATTCGAGTTTAAATTCAAATTTTAAACTTTCAAAATTTCTCAAAAATTTTCTAACGCCCTAAATTTTCGAAAAATTTCGCCAGCGTCTCCTTTGCGCGGCTAATACGGTACGACTACAAAACGTCCCTACGGACTCTCAGATTTCAAAAAAAAAAAGAAAAAAGAAAAAGCCAAGCGGCTAGAGAGAAATCATCAAAAACTCATATTAAAACTCAAATACGTACCTTTTTCGAGCAATTCAAATTTATCTGTGAAATAAATTTTCCAATCCCTTTATACACCTGTATATCCTACTAGCCATAATATCTAGTTACATATCCAAACCATTTTGCAAATTCTATTACAAAATTTCAATATAAACTTCTTATATCCTCTTTAAATTCGTTATTGAAGTTATATGTATTCATTTTCTTTCAATTTTACATTTCACATTCATTTGAATTTAATTCGTTCCAAACCTTATTAATTTGGTCAATATTCAATTAGTTTCACTTACTAATTTTAGTTTAATACTTCACAAATCAAATTCAATTCCAGTTCTATTTACTTACAAATCCAAAATGAATTTTAACATTCAATTTCATTTCCTTGTACTTACAATTGCAAATTTATTTATTTATTCACAAATTCTTTCATTTTCATAATTCAATTACTCAATTCCAGAGTCGTTTCCACTTTTTCAAAACCATTTGAAAACAATTCAAATTATCTTTTGAATTCCCAAAACAAAAACCCAAATTTTCAAACAACTCCTATTTAAAACAATTTGACAGCAATTTCTCTTTTGGAAACCCGAAAATGAACATCAGTGATGCTGCAGTCATTACCGAAGTTATTTTCCAGCGACCGAAAAGAGTTTAGAGCTTTCATCTCTCTAAAATACTTTTCAAACCTTTGAAATTCATTTTCAAATCAAAAAAGATTTTAAACTTTCCAAATCTCCAAAATTTTCAAATTCTTTTCAAAACCTTTCCAAAAACTTCTCTGGAATTCCGTTTCAAATTACAAATCACATTTAAAATTTACATTCTCAAATTTCATTCGTATGTGAATTTATTTCTTAACTTTGGAGTTACGATTTCAATTTCTTATTCAGTTTCAATAGTAATGATAACATTTCAATATCATCACTTTCCTAACAACCAATCATCAATATACCATAGTGATTCATAGAAAATCATTTCTTTTCTATACAAAAATAGTTTTGGGCAAAATTATCTCATTTACCCTATTTAAAACAATACTGTGCCGAATTGTTCTATTCAAGTGTTTAGAGATCCCTATCAATGATCGTTAATTACTCGTATTGACCAGAATCCATATACCACTCAATAAATCAATCATCACAATATAAAACAATTTTATATATTCAATAACAAATACGCGCTCATATATATTATTACACTCAAACTCATTCTAGAGTACTGCTGACTCTATCTCTAATGAGTAACACCCAACAGAGCAGGGTTGTCGCTTAACCATATGCTCTGATACCACTTTGTCACGTCCCAAAATTTTCAACTTTAAATAAACTTCCCATACTGATTTCTCTTAAAAATAAAATTTTCGACTTTCGAAAATTCAACATCGATACTCACTTTATCGACTGCTGAGCCATCGAATGCCGGAAACCCGAAAAGTTATGGTTTTAAGAAAAAGAAAAAGTAGAAGAAGAAGGAGATAGAAGAAAAAGAGAAGAAAGAAAGAAGAACAACAGAAAACATCTGAACGACATCAATAGAAACACAGAACAGAGACAATATCAGAATCTCACATATCGCAGCGGAACAATATATAATAGATAAATGAATAATCTTTAAAACAAAGAACTATATCATTTTATACATACATCAATCATCAGAGTCAATATACAACAATGGACAGTTATATAACTTGTCCTCATACAGAATACACAGCGGAATAAATACTATCAGATACAAATATTACGTCTCGTCATCCAGCTTATCTCCAAAGCTCCAGAATATCCTGATAATCTAACTCTAGACTGCCCGTGTGGAAATTGGTGGGCACCCAGAGTTTAGAAGGGAAACAATAAACTCCGAGTCAGTCATGGTGACTGGTGTGAGATCGTAAAACAGTTATTCTTTAAAATAAACAACAGGAAGATTTAAGGTAAATTTCGCAATGCCTTTTTAAAAATGAAACTACCATAAGACCTCCCACCACACACACAATGCAAACGCAGAATTGGAGGAGATTTCTTCTTATAATAGTCAAAGATGCTTACTACGCAAAATCAAATCATTTTTGATATTATTATTAGTGCATAGTGTAGAAAACATTTCGAAAGTATAATATAAATCTTAGCCAGCATAGACATTTCGAACTATGCCTACTATAGCTACCATCCAAACAGTGGGGCGCCACCATAAGTGAATGATAGGTTCTACAACTAAATCCGTACAAGTCACGTATTGTTTCTTTGGATTTCCAACAAATGGTCAGGCTAAGGAACTTCCTATCCACGATGGGTACGTCCCTGGAATAGACGACCCGAGAAATAACCTAACATTACGGTTAGATCTCTGCCAACACAAGGCCGGGTTACCTCTGCAAAAATAGGTAACTACTGACACGCGTATGCCATCCCCCGATCGTCACCGATCTTCCCGAGGATCCCCGATTCGCAACAACCACAAAGAAATAGATTTTGCAGCAACCACAGAGGTTAAGTATCTGGGCTCCATACCATGATACCACCTTTATCCAGAAGGAATGACATACACTAAGGGGCGCTACTCCCTAGAACCTTGCCGCATTCGTCCTGTTTCGACCATTTCCGGGGTGTGAGGCTCGACGAAGTCTCGTCCACAAAGCTACGCTTTCTCAAAAAGCCCTGCTTCGGGTCAAACAAAATGATCAACCTATGATCACAAAGATATAAGATCAAACAAATGATCATATCACAAATGATCAAACACCGATCATTTCACAGCAACACTCTGTATGCCACGTTACCAAATTGGGATATATCGCTGATAAATTTCAACTACATAACCTCTGAGCTCGTACGTCTCAGAGAAGGGTGTTAAGCTAAGAGAATAAATTCTCTGCCACCAACAGAAATGTATTTGAAAGAAATCAGCTTTATATCTCAAATTGTAACGTCAGACACACAATCCATATAAGTCTGTTCCGGGATCGAACAGAACCGAAGGCACTTCTCACGAAGCCCTTGCAATTCCGGATAATTTTCAATCACGTAAGGACTTCCCGTCACTAAGGGTGATAAAACCTCTAAATCGAAGATCAGTCGATGTAGAGTAACTCGACGGTAATCCTTCCGTTTTCAAAAATATCCGGTCTTCAACACCGGTCTTCAAATGCAATTCATAACGACGTATCACATATTCGGAATGGGTTATACGACCCCATGGTCCTTTCCCGGCTAACCCGAATAGTGAGCGATTATTCAAAAATAAGTGTGGCATTCAAATTCATCCAATTCACAACAAATACCTACTCAAGGTAATTATTGATAGTCGGTTATTTAACTATCAATAAAGATGCGCAACATCATCAGATTCCAAATAATTTTCCAGATTATTTAATCTTCCAAATATCTTTATTAGATATAAAATTTCCACACTTCAAAAATAAATCAATGTTTATTTTTCTAAACAGTTTCCCTCTCCGTTATAAATTCCATATTGAATTTACATTTTTCGAATACCTACTAATATTCGATTTTCAATCGTTTCAAATATTCAATTTCGATTTATCTTTAAGAAGATAAAATCTCAAAACGTTTCACTTCATTTTGGAAAACATTCCGTACTTATTTAATAATAAGTGTTTCACAAATCTTTTATTTTCAACATTCGAAAATACTCGATATACTTAAATCAATATTAAGTATACATTTCATTCTTTAAGGAAATCATTCTCTTTAAACACATTTATTTGAGTCAAAACGAATGTTGCGTAAAACATCGTTACGACGACTCAAAATCACTAGTATAGGGATTCGAAATTAAAATAAATATATAAATCCCAATACTACATAAAAGTATTTCCTTTCGGAAATCATTTACTATAACAACAGTGTTATAGTCCACCATTTCCTTAAATTACTCGAAAACGTCTATTTCAACAAGAACTGCGGAAATCTATGCTTTCGATTCATAATACATTTTAAGACATCTTTAAAATGTTTAACTTCATTTTTTAAAATATTACTTCTTCAAAAATGAATCCATTTTACTAAACAATATATTCACTGTCCAAAATCGTGAATATAATTTACTTAACCCCATTTCAATCATTTCTACACATTTTTATTTCAATAAAAATTCGCTATCCAAAATCGCGAATGTATTTTCTTTAATAATCTTCTATATTGAATTTATCAAATTCAATCGATTTCGAATTTATAAGCACGTTTATAAATTCTATTTCTCTTTTAATAACAACTTCGACTTATAAACCTTCTTTTATCAACTTCTATATTTGACTTATCAAAATAAGTGACTTTGGGTTTATAACAACGTTTATAAATTTTAATTCTATTTATAAAAGCTTCAATACCAAATCAATCTCAATATTGATTTCAAATTTTATTTTCAACGTTTGAATAAAATTTCCATATTGATTTCTCAAAAATTCATTTCTAAATATTAAATCAATTACAGATTGATTTCAAATTTTATTTATCACTACTAAAATAAATTCCTTATTTTTCTCAAATTATTCAATATTCTGTTTTGAAATGGATTCTTCAAATTGAAATCATTTTACATTGATTTCACAACTTATTTCAATTTACCAATTAGATTCCAAACTGAATTTCCAACTTATCTTCTTTTAAATAAATTCCTTTTTAAGAAAATAAATTTCAATCGTTTCTTTCAATCTATTTAAAAACCCAAATTTAAATTAATTTCTTCAATTTAAAATCACTGTTTTATGAAATCCATTTATTTAGCATTTTCACTTTATTCTGGAATTTATTCGATAAGATTATAAAAACAGCTTTTATACTTTTAAATTCTTTTCTTCTAAATTTCTTCAATTTCAAAAATTGATTCACATAGAAATTTTCTACTTGAATCTCAAAAATTCAATTTCGTTTATCTTTGGAATCCAATGATGTCAAAACATCCATTCAGCTGAATTTTAGTTTTCAAACAATTTCCAGATATCAATATGATTAATAGCATCACTATAATCATTTACAGATTCATATCACAATAGAAATAAATTCAATCAATGTGAGGGGTCCAGTTGGATCCCTCCAACCTGTTTCCCTGCATCCAAAGACGTTAGCACAATACCAATTCCGCTCCAGTACGGAATTATCGCGGTATATAGGTTTTTATAAATCCGCTTACTAACGGCGCAATAGGGTCTCATCCGCTATACGAGGCGGGAAATCATCAATCCAATATATACATATGCCAATATGTATATACTGCTATATATATAGATATATCCTATCATATCTAATACAAACAGCAATCAATCAATAACTGAAAATTCCACTTTTCAATTGAGTGAGAAAATCTCACCTTAGCATTTATTTTGCAATCCAATCCAATCCTTCTTTTGTTTTTCTCAACATTAACCTTGTATAAATAATTTATACAATTTTATTAATAGTCGAATTAAATCAGAAAACTCAATTTCTATTTGATAAATTTAATTCACCGGTGATTTTATTTTGGACTAATGCTTTTAATTTCCTTAAACCAACTCCTTTTAAATTTTCAAACTTTTACCTCTATATATAAAAATTGAAAATCTGCATCTAAACTTTACTGTTGAGTCAAATGATGAGATATATATTTTCTTTCACTGTTTATACATATATTCATTTTATTCGGAAACTACATGTATAAAAATTTTTCCTCTCACTGAAAAAAAAACAGATTTAAATTAAAACGAATAAACTTGTATCTATATACCTTACTGACATGGAACCAGGCCACGCGAACCAGCAGCTACCGCCAGATTGCAACTACAGCTATCGACATTCCACTCCGACCTACAACTGCTGCGCTGCGATTGCCCACACTGCCAGCGACAGCATCCCCTTTCAGCCACTGCTCTACCCTTGAACGCGACTGCATCGCTTCCCTCACCTGCTACGAATCCCACCACCTGCTCACGCTTGAACCACGTCGCCCCGATGTCGATCTCCACGTCGACAGTTGCACGCGAACGAGAGTCACGAGCTTCACCACCAGGCGCCTTCGCCTAGCTGCGACCGAACCCCCAAATCACCCAGTGAACATCTCGGTCTCGCGACCACCAATACTACTCGACGTCGCCGCCATCGCTATACCCATGCGATCGACTCCAGCTGACACTCCACCCACGCGCTCGTGCTCGCCTGAAACCCCATCACCATCGCCTGCCGCGAGTTGCCAACTGATGCCGCGACCACTGCCGCTGACCTAGTCGCGAGCGCGCCTTCGATTCTGTCACCAGACGCTCGCGAACACCCCGCCATGCTCAAATCGAAATCACGCTTTGCCAAGCTCACGAATTCGCCGCTCGACCACGTGCCCAGAGCCCTATTTTTATTTGAATCGAACTGAGAATGTAAAATTTGAGGGAAGAAGAAAAGTTTCACTCGGCTGCCATTTTTAATTTCAATTGGGAACGAAGATTGTTTCGTTTGTTTGAGGAGGGATATTTAAAAATCAGAAGAAGGCATGGGGGTGAGATTTTCTCCCGTGATTATAGGCGAGAATTTAGGCGTGGTTGAGGGGAGAACGTGTGTGTCCACTAACATTTAAAAATTTAAATTTTAAATAGAATTTGTTTTAAAATTTCGATGCGTTTACTTAACGTATGATCACACAACAACTCCGAATGATACGAAAATTTAAAACCCGGTGATAATTTAACGTTACGGACCCAATGGAACCGGTTTCGTCGAATTCCGAGACTGTCCGGAAATTGACTATCTTAAATATCGATCCGAACGATAAAATTCAAAACGGAACAAATCGTTTTCAAATTCGATTCTGAAGTTTCAATTATCTTCAGTTTTATAAATATGAATTTTAAAAGCTTTTGGAATATTTTTCTTCAGCTTAAAATTGAAGATACAAATTTTATTCAACTTTCAATCGATTAAATTCTGTAATTTAACCGCAAATTTCAAAGTTTTATTCGGGATTCAAATTAAATTACCGTTCAAATATTTAAAATAAATTAAATATTTCCAACTTAATTCGTTCGAAATTCTGGGTCGTTACAACTGTAAAAAGACGCTAGCTGTCCTGCAAACCTGAAAAGAGACACTAACAACCTATCTAATCCAAACCTGTAACTAAACTAGGAAAAGAATTAGTATGAATCACATATATGTATATAAATAGAATTTATATACATATATGCATATGTAAAATCTAATGTGATAAAAAAAAGATAATCTAGTACAAAAACTAACGATTCTAAAAAGTAAGGGTAATATGATCCATACAAAATAAAATTAACAAACTATAAACTAGAACAATAATAACCAAATTAAAAACAAGAACAGTACTAGAAATAACTTTGTGAACCTACAATAGGAAGCAAATTATGGTGCACCAAGGGATCATCATTTAAATTAGAAAAGGTATTAATACTAATATTATTAATGTCAAAATTATTATTGTTTTGTTTGAATATATTAATACTGTTAATAACCTTGTTAAGATATTCCTTAAAAAGATTATTTTTAGCTAATTTATTTAGGATTAGAAACCCAATTAAAGCAAAAAGAAGAAATTAAAAATATCAATTTATTGAAGTGGTTAATGTTATTATTAAAAATTCTTTGATTTCTTTCAAACCAAATGTACCAATAAGATATAGTGAATAAAGTATCAAGCAAGTATCTATTATCCTTATTGAACTTAAATCTAAAAGTGTTCCAATAGAAAACACAATCAATAATTCTAGTACTAATATTTAATTCAAAAATAGTAAGGGTATTCATAAGTATAAAATAAGTATTCATACAATCATAGTAAATATGATTAATATCTTCTGAATGCAAATTACAAAAATAACATTTGTTATCAATGTGAATATTTTTTTCTTTTTAAAAGTTCTATAGTATTTAATTTACCATGCATAATTAGCCACATGTGGATTTTAGATTTTGAAGGAGCGTTAGATTTCCAAATAAAATTAAAAAAATTATTAGTTACACCCGAAAAGTTAGTAAATCTATAAAAAGAATTAGTAGAGTATTTCTTACTCTTATCCCACTCCCAACTAATATAATCTTTATCATTGTCAATATTATAAAGATTTAATCTAGCGAAAAGCAAATTAAGCCGTCTAAGGGTTGAACCTACTAGAGTTCTGTTAAAACTAAAAATCCAAGGAGGGTCATTTTTAGAATCAAAAACTTCAGAAATAAATGCATATTTAAAGTTACAAATATCATACAAGTCATTAAACTCATTCCTAAGAGGAATAGCGGAAATCCAACTATCATGCCAAAAAGATGTATTATTACCTGAATTAACAATAATATTAATGCCTAAATTAAAAATCTCATTACATTTTAAAATGGATTTCCAAAAATAAGATGCTTACGAGTAACCGAAGGACTAATTTGATAAAGATTATTACTACCATTGTAGTAATATTTAGAAATAATTTCCTTCCAGGTGGCATTATCATTGGCATCTCTGAATTTCCATAACCATTTACCAAGAAGAGACAAATTCATATTACGCAAGTTAATGACACCTAAACCACCATCCTTCTTGGACTTACAAACAGTTTCCCAATTTACTAGACATTTTATGCAGCTGTTTGGATTTTCACCACTCTATAGGTAATCTCTTCTAATTTTATCAATTTTATCTATCACCCAATCTGGAAAAAGATGTATAGACATCCAATAAGTTGGGAGAGCTGATAAAACAGAGTTAATTAAAACCAGTCTACCAGCTCTTGATAAAAATCTCCCATTCCAATTTGAAATCCTATTTTTGATTTTATCTATGATTATTATCCAATCATCATGTTTAAGTTTAGTAGGTCTAATAACAAAACCAAGATAGACAAACAGAAAATTCATAGTTTTACAATTTAATGTATTAGCAACTAAATTTTCTACTTTTTCAAAATCATTTAAAAATAAAATATAACTTTTGTCAGAATTTATTTTTAAACCCGATAAAAGCTCAAAACTATATAGAATAAACTTAAGAGCAATTATGTGTTTAGGAAGATGAGAGGAAAAAAGCAAGGTATCATCTGCAAATTGGAGGACTAATAAACCATAACGCGATATATCATTACCTATATTACCCAGAGAACCATTATCAACTGCTTTTTTTAATGATCTTAGCAAAAACATCAGCAGCTAAGTTAAACAGAAGAGGCGATAAAGGGTCGCCTTGTCTTAAACCTCTCTTAGGTTGAATTTTATTACCTAATATACAATTTACCATAATACTAGAGTTACCTGTTTTAAGCAAATTCATGATCCAGTTAATCCATCTATTACTAAATCCTCTAGCATGAAAAATATCTACAAGAAAATCCCAATCAACCGAATCAAAAGCTTTAGCGAAGTCTAGTTTTAAAATAGCACAAGTAATATTATTCTTACAACAATGATTAATGAATTCTTGAACAACTGCTACGCCATCTGTGATATTTCTTCCTTTAATAAAAGAAGACTGTGAACAGTCAATTAAGTCGTTCATTCTAATACTAAGTCTATTAGCTAAAACTTTTGAAATAATTTTAACGGAGCAATTAATCAAAGAAATGGGTCTAAAATCTTTTAAATTATTAGCACCTAATTTTTTGTGTAATAAAATAGCATTCGAAAAATTAAATCTACCTAATTGTAGATTTCCATTATAAAATTCATTAAACATACTAATTAAGTCTAATTTTAAAACTTCCCAAAATGTTTTATAGAAGAAAATTGGAAAACCATCTGGACCCGGGGATTTATCACTCGGTAGATCAAAAATGGCTTTTCAGGTTTCCTCTTCAGTAAAAGGATCATCTAACTCAGAAAGATTAACATTGGAGACAGCCGAATAAAGATCATTCCATCTTATATTAATTCTGTGCTTATTTCTATTATAAAAAATATCTTTATAATAATCTGTGAAAGCCTTATTAAGGTCTCTTTGATCAACTAATTCCACATTGTTAACTAGAATGGAATTAATTGTATTACTACAGTTGGCCATATTATGAAAAAAATTAGTATTATTATCACCTTCATTAATCCACTGAATTCTGGATCTTTGCTTCCACATAACTTCCTCCTTCTCAAGAATAGAGTTAAGATCATCTTTTAAGTTAGTGAGAACATTCCGCTCACCTAGATTTAGTTGTCTAGTTTCTTCTATCTTATTTAATTTAAGCATCTCATTAAGAATATTTTCTTTTTTAATTTTTATATTACCAAAAATATTTTTATTCCAATTCTTAAGTGAAATCCTAAGTTCTCTAAGTTTTGAAACAAATTTTTTTGCTGAATTATCGCTATATTTAATTTTATAAGAACTCATAGACAACCATTTATTAATAATTAAATTAGATAAGCTTGGTTCTAGTAACCACATTTTTTCGAATTTGAAAGATCTACAAATAACTCTATGTCGATCACAAGTGAGAATAATAGGACAATGATCTGAAATCGTGTAAGGCAAACCAGACACTCTACAGATAGGAAATTTATCCTCTATTTCATCACTAACGAAAAACCTATCTAAGAGAGCCATAGAAGGAGATTCCCTATTATTACTCCAAGTAAATTCTCTATTAGAATGAGGAATTTCAATCAAATTAGAATTAATAATAAATTGGTCAAATTCCTCCATAGCAGAGTAATCTCCCTCTCGAGGAGCACGCTCCCCTATAAAACTAGTAACGTTAAAATCTCCCCCCAATATCCAAGAACCCGGAGCAAAAGATCTAAACTCAAGGCATTCATTCCAAAGAGTACGTCTATCTATTTTTGAGTTAGGCCCATAAACATTAGAAATATTTAAAAAAGAATTATTAGTTAGATTAATTAGAATAATGTGTAAAGAGTGCTATTTGTAAATACATTGAAGTAATTTAAAAAAATTATCCCTCCAACCAATCATTAAACCCCCAGAAGAACCCACCGAAGGGTAAAAAACCCATTTTCTAAAATGATTTTCACCTAGTCTTCTATAGAAATAAAAATCAGGACAATCAATTTTAGTCTCTTGAAGGAGAGCAATATCGATGGAATAGTCTTTAAATTTTTTTAACCTTATCACACTTATTTAAGTCATTCAAACCTCTTATATTCCAACTAATGATCCTCATATGCCAGAAGACCTAGCCCTATCAAGTTCCTTATTTCTAATAAACTAGCGATCAACCTCAATATCAGTGAAAATAAACGCAGTATCATTAGCTAATTGACTAAACTCAAAGGAAGATAAACTACATAAAGCGTAAGGTGAATAAGTACTACCCAAACCAGAATGCATACCTGAGCCTGAATTCGTAGCACCGCTTACGGTACTCGAATCAAGAAACTCACCTGTGGACAGAGAGTGGCTACCCTGTATCCTAACGCTACGACGAACAAAACCGGTAGAAGAATTGTTTAATTGAATAAATTAATTAAAGGTTAATTAATTAAATAAAATACATATATATGATATATGTGTGTTACACTATAAAGGTTATGCTATACACTATAAATGTTATAGTAGATATGTCCAATATAAAAGTTATATTGGAATACTAATTTAAAATTAATTAAAGAGTTAATTGAATAAAATTAATTAGATAAGATTTAATTAATGATATATTATACGTAAGACTATCATATAAGTAATATGAAATATAAAAGTTGTATAACAATAAAACTTATATGATATGTGTATAAACTAAATGTGGAACATTAAAGAAACCCAAATAGACTTGAGAAATAAATACATATGTAAATGTACATATACCGTGATTTCTGATGTATTTGACACTTGAATCGCTGGGGTATTTCATAAGAAATATATTATTCTATAAGTCGATATCACTTAATATATATATATATATATATATATATATATTGAAGATTATGAATCTTCAATATAATGTTGTCCTCTACCATATATATATATATATTAATAAATTACTTACATACTCCTTAGTTGTTGAGCACACTCAAGCTAGGGATGTTGTATGTAGTATTATTAATATATTGAACAGATGAGGTAAGATAACTATATGTATTTATTGAGCAAACTCAAGGTACATATACTATACTTAGGCCATCACAATATGGTAGGTATGCGTAAATAATCTCTTTCGATTTGTTGAGCAAACTCAAGGTCGAAATGAGATTAGAACAAGGAAAAATGGGTTAGGAGTTGTATATGATACAACCGATAAAGAGTTATCCATCGTTTGTGGGGCTATGATTTGTGGAGCAAACTCAAGGTCAGAATACCAAAACTAACGAGTCCTAACATCCACTAGTGAAGTTGTATGACTTCTATGTTTCATCTTAGGGTTTGGAGAAATATAAAAGACTAGTGGGAACCTTATTATAAAAATGAAATGGTAACATTTAACCTTTTTAATATTGTAAGAACATATGCTGTGACGACCCGCCTTTCTATCCACAGAAAGACGCATCATCGTTAAGTAAGAAATAGATAGAAATAGAAAGAAAGAAGAAAGAATAACACAATTCAGAATCTCACAGTGGAATGGAACAAAATATAATACATCACATACCTATTACATAGTTTTACATATCAGAGTTACATAACATCATCCAAACAAGACAGTCATATATATACATATCTGCCATTTCATACAACCCAAATTACAACATACATCACTAACACAGCGGAACTAGATAGATAGATATATATATGTCTGGACTTCGGCTCCAAGCTCCTCCAGACATCAACAATCCAAAACCTGATCACTTGGCTACTCATAAAAATTTGAGTACCCAAGAGTTTACGAAAAACAGAAATAAACTCTAGGTCAGACATGGGTCTGGTGTGAGTAAACGGGTTAAAGTTGCTTAACTTTGAAAACCATTTGAAACAAAGGTATCACGTAAGACTTCCCACACATAAACACGGGTAAGTTTTTACCTTACGCTAACCAAAACATTTATAGGAAATCCAGTGATATTATAATAGTGTCTAAGGATTTCAAGTAAATAAGAAATAGCTGAAATTGTTACATCTATTAAATTCCAGCATATTAGCCACAAAGTTGGTAATACAATCAAAACCGTAAGGTCACGTAGGAAGATTGGATTTCCAACAATGGCAGGGCTACTGGGGTACCGCCCGTCACAGTACGTGGCTTAGATCAACGTACCGAGGATCCACCCTAAATCCCCTGCAACACAAGGCCGGAACCATCCCTTACTGGACAGTCCCGAACAAGATAACCCTGCAGTTGTGGCCAACAACTTCCCACTAAGCCGAAATAAAAAGGGACATCTAGACAGGGGTATATCTCGTCCTACTTGGGTTCTACCCACTTAACCTTGTTGCACCTCCCCTATTTTAGCCATTCCCGGTTGATGAGGCTTGAGGTTATGATTACCTTTAGAGAACACATCTCTTAGAATGCTCATCGTCCACTTGACGATGTGCTTTAAGCATTCAATCCACACAAGTTCGTTTCGGGTTCGAACGAAACCGAAGGCATTATCTCGTTACACTCATTTTGGAATCACCCTCAGAGGTAACGACAATAACCCTTGCATTCTAAAACACCATCTCGATCTTCACTTTGAGATGTCATGACCTATCGTTTAATTTGGATCGATGTGGTTTTCGGATAATCATAACTGATTCCCGATCCCGGTCTCATCGAAATCCAAACGTGTCTTAAAGGCCAAGTTGTTTAAGGTTTAAACAATTTAATTCAATTTAATATTGAATTTACACAGCATTTAACACAGATAAATATCACACATTTATCACAGATATATCCCATATCATATCACAGAATATCACGGCATATCATCCAATAGATATCATTCAATTCAGATATTCTACACAATAATCATCCATAAGCAAGAATATTTAATCCATATTATAATTAATTTAATTAATTCAAATTAAATTAATTACTTAAGAATTAATCACTTAATCTTGCTTAATCAATCATTAATTTATTAATTAATTACAACCCATTTAATTAAGTAATCACTGCTTAATTACCTTTTAAATAAATTAATTAAATCTTAATTACTTAATTAATTACTCCTTAATTATTAATTAATAACCTTAATTACATATTAATGAAACTCAATTACATATTTACTAATTAATCAATACTTAATTACCCATTAATTTATCTCTAATTACTTAATTAATTAATCTCCAAACATCAAATTAATAATCTCTAATTATCTAATTAATGAAAATTAATTAATCTTAAATAAATTTACATATAATCCTTAATTATTAATTTATTTATCCTTAATCATTAATTAATTAATTAATTAATTTCTCTTAATTAATTTCTTAATTAATCCTTATTATTAATTAATTAAATTAATTAATTTAAGATTTCTTAATTAACTTAATTAATCTCAAACATTAGAACCTTAATTTACCTTAAGATAAAACATTATCTTTATTAATATCTTAATTACATATTTCAAAACTTTGCTTAAAAAACTTTTTAAAATCTGCATTTCAAAACCTACTTTGGGTTCAACCCGAGACTTACTCGAAACCTGCTTCGAGTTTCTTCTCTTCCTCTACATTTCCTTTAACTTAGTTTATTTTTAAGTTAAAAAAATCTGGAACTCGAAACATACTCGTTCCCACTCGAGTATTTACTCGAGTCACCCATCCCTATGCCGAAACCTTCTTCGAGACAAACCCCCAACTCAAAACACTAACACCGATCATCGCCATGTACGTGCACAGTCGATCGAGGCGACTCCGACCACCCATACAACCTCTGACACATCGACCATCTCCTGAACCTACGACTCCGACTACCAAATCTCCATTTCAAATCCACAATCAAGGTCGAGCAATTTGGTCATCCCTGGAAACAAGCCTATCACCTAAAACATCCTCGAACCCACTACGCCGACCACCAGAAATCGCGCAACTCCGACCACACATCCCCTAGCCTTCCACGATGCTATTCCACCAGGTCCGGTGCAACTCGATCACCCAGAGACGTTGCCGTGACCACATTTCCGACCTCGTCACATTTAGGGTTAAAACCCTACTTCGACTGATCGCCGCTGCCACGGTGAACTATCCACCCTCCTGATATTTTTGCCGAGTTCGTTGAACTTCCCCCTGTTGATACACGAAGATTTTGATCAATGACAATGTGCTTCAACAAAAAGGAAGAGATATATGCAAAATCAGAGGAAGATCGATGAAGACCAAAGTATAAACATAAGTATGATTTTTATAGGTCTAAAGTCTAGATTATTTGTTAAAATCTATCCTCAAGAGATTTGCACGAACACTAAAACACATTCATAAAACTTCATTTTTATTCACATGTTCACTGTGCATACTTTTATAGTTCAGTCGACTGAACAGGTATGGACAGTCGACTGAAACTGGCACACATTTACAAATATGCACAATTTCAGTCGACTGAATTTCCTGCCCAGTCGACTGAATGCATTCCTGAAAATTTTCCTTTGTATTTTCAGTCGACTGAATTTCCTGCTCAGTCGACTGAATCTGTAACTGCGAATTTTCTATGAAAGGACACCTTCCTTCTCCCAAGATTTGCAACCATTCTCCAATAGAAATGGAAGCATCTCTTGCCTGCACCTCTTGCAAACAAATGCACCTCTTCTACAAGTATAAATACATGGTTTTAACATTTGCAAATCACCAAACTCTAATTGCTTTAATATTTCTATTTTCTTGAACATACTTTTAGATTTCTTAACTTTTCAAAAGCAATCAAAAACCACTTCAATTGCTTGAATCTCTGTTTTAACTATAACACCTTTTGATTCATAGCAATTCACATTTCCTAAATCTTCACAAACACTTTGAATACTCTCGAGGATAAGATTATAGGAAAGTTGTACTCAATTTGACTCATTAGTGTTATCAAGAACACAACAAGTCAGAATTACTTTTAGTATCTAGTTGAAGTCCTCTTCGGTAGGCGAGGCAAGAAATCCCGTTCGGTTGTTCGGGTAAGTTGTAAACCTATTCCTCCGGGTTAAGTGAGGGTTGTTGGTTAGTTGAATTCCTAAGAGGAGCTTAGGGACTGGACGTAGGACAAGAGGTCCGAACCAGTATAAAGTTTTGGTGTCTACTTTACTTATAGCATATTATTATCTACCTAGACCATTTCATTATTCCATATTATACGATCCTACCGCATAGTCTTTTTCAATTGGTATCAGAGAAAGGCCGTCCTATAACCATAACACCGTTATTTGACATATTGATAATATGGAAAACAACACAAGCACAACATCTACATATAACTCTACATTTGCGGAAGGACAATCTACTCAAAGACCCCCTCTATTCAATGGACTAAACTATAATTATTGGGCTACAAGGATGAGGATTTATATGCAAGCAACAAGTTTTGAAGCCTGGAATACAACACAAGCAGAACTCGTTGTACCCATAACGGAATATTCTACATGGACGCAAGCTCAGAAGAATGAAGTTAGTGCAAATGCCAAAGCTATGAATATGCTATTTTGTGCTTTGGACCGAAATGAATTCAATCGTGTTAGCATTTGTACTACTGCACATAAGATATGGAGTACACTTAAAACCATACATGAAGGCACAAACAAGGTTAAACAAACAAAGATTTCCATGTTAAAGAACCAGTTCCAAAACTTTAGAATGCGACAGAATGAATCCATCAATGACATGTACTCAAGGTTTCAAGACATTCATCATGCCCTAATAGGACTAGGAGAAAAATACACGGATTTTGATATTGTATCTAAAGTTCTAAATTCACTCACTGATGAATGGGAGAGAAAAGTCTTAGCAATCGAAGAAGCAAATGATCTATCTACAATGAAACCAGAAGAATTAATTGGAAATCTTATGTCGTATGAGGTAAATATGCAAGCTTAGAAAGATCAAGCACAAGAAAGAAAAATTGTAGCTTTTCATGCGGAAAAGGAAGAATCAGAGTCTGAAGATAAGGATTTAGCATTTATAGCCAAAAATTTCAAGAAATTCTTAAGATATAGAAAAGAAAATAAAAACGGATTTAAAAAGAATTTCTTGAACAAACCTTCATCCTCGAATATAGAATGCTTCAACTGTCACAAGAAAGGTCACATGCAAAAAGATTGTCCAGAGCAAAAGAAGGAGAATCAGAACAAAAACAAGAAAGAAAAATTCAAAAAGAAGGCATTCTCTGTAACATGGGATGATTCAGATTCATCTTCATCTGAAAGTGAAAATGATAACGACAATGAACAAGCGAATGTATGCTTTATGGCTCAAGAATCTGAGGTTAGTAATTTAACTTTCGACGATTTAATTGATGTAAATACTGAACTATTAAGTACAATAAAAAATCTTAAAAAGAAACTTAAGGAAACTCGTGAAAATCAGAACAAAGCTGAGTTTGAAAGGGATATGCTAAAAGATGAAAAGAAAATTCTAGAAGAAGAACTTGAAAAAGTTCAAGAGTCTCTTTCAAATTCGGAAACTCAATTATCTCTTTTAGGTCAAGAAATTGAAAATCAAAAGACAAAAAATGATATAATTGTTTCTGAAAATCATGAGTTAAAAACTCAGATTAAACAATTTGAGCTAGAAAATAATAGTCTTCAAGTTAGACTAGATAACATCACTAAAAATGTTTCTAACTTTAACAAAGGAAGAGAAAATTTATTTAAGATTTTAGAAAGTTCTCAATCCTCCTCGAATAAACATGGATTAGGATATAAAAAGGGACCAAAAATTCCTAAAAAGATAAATAAAATTTTTAAGAGGAATAGTGATTCAAAACAACAAATGTTATTAAGAAAACCTATTAGAACAAAAGAAGAAACTAATATAGTTAAAATTTGGGTTCCAAAGACTAACAATATTTTGATTAGGAATAAATATATCAAAGCATTTAGGGATAGTGTTCATAATAATAAAAATTATATTTATAAAAAGGATACTGAACCAAATTGGGTTTGGTTTCCTAAGTTCTAACTTTTAGGACCCTATTGAAAGGTGGGTACCAATAATTTTGTATTTATTTTCAGGTCCCATTCAAAAAGAAGAAATGGATACTAGACAGTGGTTACTCAAAACACATGACCGACGACAAATATATGCTTACAAACATCACATACTTTGATGGTGGCTCGGTTACCTTCGGAGATAATTCAAAAGGCTATATCATTGGCAAAGGAGATGTGAGCAATTACGGTACATCAAATTTACCTTTTATTACAAATGTCTCATTAGTTAAAAATCTAAAACATAATCTACTAAGCATAAGTCAACTTTGTGACAAAGGTTTTAGAATAACTTTTTCGGAAAATAAATGTAGCATTTTCGATCAAAACCAAAATCTTGTTTTTGAGGGAAATAGAGATAGGAATATTTATGTTTTAAATATGAAAATTAATCATAATACAAATATGTGTTTACTAGCCAAAGATAATGACCCTTGGTTGTGGCACAAAAGATTTTGTCATATTAATTTCAAAACTATTAGAAAACTTTCTAAAAATGAGTTAGTAAGAGGATTACCTAAGATAAACTTTAAGATAAAGAATCTTTGTGATGATTGTCAAATAGGAAAATTAACAAAATTATCTTTCAAATCTAAGAAAAATATTTCAACTTTACAACCACTAGAATTACTTCATATGGACCTTTTTGGACCAACACAAGTTCAATCCATTAATCATAATCGATACGTATTTGTAATAGTTGATGATTTTTCAAGATATACATGGACTGGTTTTATGAAAAATAAAAGTGATACATTTGAACACTTTAAAACATTTGTCAAAAGAATTCAAAACACTAAAGATTTGAAAATTAAAAATATACGAAGTGATCATGGCGGTGAATTCGAAAATGAAGCTTTTGAATCTTTCTGTAAAAAGAAAGGAATAAATCATAACTTTTCATTTCCTAGAACTCCTCAACAAAATGGAGTAGTGGAAAGAAAGAATAGAACATTACAAGAATGTGCAAGAACATTATTAAATGGAAGCCTTCTACCAAAACATTTTTGGGCAGAAGCCGTAGCTACTGCATGTTATGTATTAAATCGTATTTCTATTCGACCATTAACTAAAAATATTTCATATGAACTCTTTAACAATAGAAAGCCAAATATCTCCTATTTTAAAATATTTGGATCAAAATGTTTTATTTTAAATACAAAAGACCAACTAGGAAATTTCGATCCAAAAGCTGATGAAGGAATTTTCGTAGGATACTCAGAACGAAGTAAGGCATATCGAGTTTTTAATAAACGAACAAATATAATCGAAGAAACTTTACATGTATCTTTTGACGAAAACTTTAATAAAAACTTGAGTATAAAAGATGATGATGAACTTATAATAAATACAGACAATACAAATCTTGAAAATATAAATAATACCGAACTTAGATCTCCACCTAAAATCTTACGAGATCATCCTGTACAAAATATAATCGGTGAAATTGATTCTCAAGTCAAAACTAGAAGTCAACTAAACCAAATGGGACATGTTGCTTTTATTTCTACAATAGAACCTAAAAATCCTAAAGAAGCATCAACAAATGACTATTGGATTGTTGCTATGCAAGAAGAATTAAATCAATTCGAACGTAACGATGTTTGGGATTTAGTTCCTCGTCCTAATAATCAATCTGTTATAGGAACAAAATGGGTTTACAAGAATAAAGTAGACGAACAAGGAAATATAACTAGGAATAAAGCTAGACTAGTAGCACAAGGATATAATCAAGAAGAAGGTATCGACTTTGAAGAAACATTTGCTCCCGTTGCATGACTTGAAGCAATACGTATTTTATTAACCTTCGCATGTTTTCACAATTTTAAACTTTATCAAATGGATGTTAAAAGTGCTTTTCTAAATGGTTTTATAAAAGAAAATGTGTACGTAGAACAACCTCCTTTATTCATAAACGAAAAATATCCGGATCATGTATATAAGTTAAAGAAAGCCCTATATGGTCTTAAACAAGCACCTCGTGCTTGGTATGAGAGACTTAAAAGCTATCTACTAGATTCGGGATTTCAAATCGGAAAAGTAGATCAAACTCTATTCATTAAAAACACTACTAATGACATTCTAATAATTCAAATATATGTAGATGACATTATATTTGGTTCAACTAATGAAAACTTATGTAAAAAATTTTCAAATATAATGACTAAAGAGTTCGAAATGTCACATATGGGAGAATTATCTTATTTTCTCGGATTACAAATTAAACAATTAACAAATGGAATTTTCTTAAATCAAGAAAAATATTGTGCTAATCTAATTAAACGTTTTGGAATGGAAAATACTTCTGGAAAGCCTACTCCTATGAGTACTACAACTCATCTCGATCGAGATGAAAATGGTAAAAGTATAGATCAAAAATTGTTTAGAAGTATGATAGGTTCCTTACTCTACTTAACCGCTAGTAGACCAGACATAATGATGAGTGTATGTTTATGTGCACGATTTCAATCTAATCCTAAAGAATCACATTTAAGAGCGGTAAAACGAATTATACGATATCTTAACAATACTAAAGATTTTGGTCTTTTCTATCCAAAAGAGTGTCCATTTGAGTTAGTATCATTCAGTGATGCTGATTTTGGTGGATCTCGAACAGATAGAAAAAGTACAAGTGGTACATGTCATTTCATTGGAAAATCACTTGTATCTTGGTTTAGTAAGAAACAAAATTGTGTCTCGCTTTCAACCTGTGAAGCAGAATATATATCAGCCGCTTTGGCTTGCACTCAAGTTATTTACATGCAACAAACACTTAAGGATTTTAATATAAATTTAACAAACTCTACAATACATTGTGATAATACAAGTACAATAAATTTATCTAAAAATCCAGTTAACCACTCTCGTACAAAACATATAGATATTCGTCATCACTTTCTACGTGACAATATCGAAAAAGGAACCATAAATTTAGAACATATTTCTACCGAAAATCAAATTGTTGATATATTTACTAAACCTCTATTAGAAAACTCCTTTATAAAATTACGACGAGAATTAGGGATATTGTCTTTTAAAGATATCATATAAAGAAAATTAAAAGAAAAATCTACACAATTTTATCAACTAACATTATATGGGAATTTCAATTTATTCTCACATATAAAAGTTATTTACCATACATTCTTAACTAACTTATATTAACCATTAAATCATTAAGTGGTTGAAAAACGTTTAAACATTATAACCACTATATATTTAGAAAATTTCTACTATAGATATACCCTTAAACATAATTCTTTTCAACAATTCATTTCACTTATAAAAGAATCAAAATTTTAATATAAAAAATGTCTTACGACAGCTCAAACTCTCATATCAACATCACCTCTTCGGTTGATAACTCTCCAATGACTCCAAAACTTCCTACTCCAACACCGACGCATGAGCCAGTTTACAAATGGAACAACTATCGTACTGGCTACACACCGGAGTCTAAGAAAGCTAAGCGTGGACTTTTTACCTCCCCTGATACAAAAAGAAAGATTGATGAGATTCATCACTTTCAACAACAACAAATCGATCTCCAACGAGAATTATACTTTGAACAGAAAGTAACGGCAAGACGACTAAGCTTTCTTGAGAAAATTGGTTTACGTTTTTGTAGTTCAAAGAAAAATGAGGTGAGCGAGCCCCTACCTCGACCAAGTAGTGTGTTCGATCCATCTTCATCTTAGCGTACACCAACTGATCCCTTGAATCCTTGGATGTCTCCAAAGACTCCTCAGTATACTCCAAATTCATGGGATATCACCTATGGGAAGAATGAAGAGAAAAAGACTCCAAGTCCATCCTCGAAGAAATAGTCAATTTTAATATATTTTCATAATGTTACATCTAAATAATTGTAATTTTTTTATATATATAAATTATTTACTTTTAAAAACAACAAAAATTCATTGTCAATCGACTGAAATCCACTGTTTAGTCGACTGAACTACAGACAGAAAATAAAATATACATAGCTCAGTCGACTGGAATCATGTGCACAGTCGACTGAATATTCAACAGAAAATTTCAGCAAAAAAATCAGTCGACTAAATGTACTGTTCAGTCGACTGAGTCTAACACAGAAAAATTTCGTTCTTTGATTTAGTCGACTAAACAGACTATTCAGTCGACTGAACGCCAATTCCCAGACAGCTTTTTCCCTTTTAACCACCAGCTTTTTACCTATCCATTCACTTTTTACATACAACTACATCTTCTTCCCCAATTTGTTTCAAAACCCTAGCTCTCAACTTGCTCCAATCTCACTCAAATTATATACAAATGGCTCCAAAGAGATCTAGAGCTTCTTCTTCTTCATCCTCCGAGCCAATTGACGCTCAAATAGCATAATGGCTTTACGATGGAGTAGCCGTCACTAGATGGAATAAGATGAAGAATTCCCGTATCTTCGAGCATTCTTTTGTTGATTTTCAAAGTCTTCAGGCATACAACATCCAAGCGTTAACTGATCAAGCAGGTCTAACCTCTCTTTTGGATTTAAAAAGAAACGACCATGCGATAAATCATATAATGGTAAAATTATTTTATGCTAACCTTAATCTTGGACACCAAACTCCAAGAAATCCAAATGATAGTGTTTGGAGTATGGTATGTGGAAAGAAAGTTTGGTTCCCCTCGACCGCATTTCACACATTTTAGGTTCACCAAACTTTGGTAGCAAGCTTGAAGAAATAGACTTTAACCCTCGTATTCGTGACAACATCAACCATCAATTTTTGGATGATAACATCAACATCGGGGATCTTAAATCCACTTCCTTACGTCCTAGAGCAAGAATTCTCCACAAAGCTCTTATGAGAACAATCACCCCAAGAACGGGTTCATATGAACTTGTATACCCTAACAACTATCGAGCACTCTATGCACTTTGGGGTAATTATCAAGTTAATTGGGTTCAATTGATTCTTGATGAATTCCTTACATTTAATAATGGCAAAATGAGGACAATCTATTTTGGTGAGTATATCATGCGATTACTTCTCAATGTTGATACGCCATTAACTGAGTCCGAGAATACAATGGTGCACCAAATAAACCAACGAATCATAAGTCTAATGCAACTTCCGGCAAGACCTCCTCGCATTATATCTCTTGCCGAATGGGAAGCTAGACATCAGGAACAACATCAACCTCCTCCACCTCAACAAGAAGAACCTTTAGACCAAGATGATGAGATTCGTATCATTGAGCCCGGTTATAATTCCACCAATCAATCATTGGGGATCTTATCAAAGAATCAACAAATTCTTGATAATCGTCTCAAGAAGGTAGATCACAAGCTTGATAAAATTAAAGGATTCTTCAACAAATTATGGAATGCCATCTCATGCTCAAGCTCCACTACCGCTTCAACATCACTTGGCAAACGTCCAGCACCAACTTTCACTTGGACATCATCCGAAGAGCATACAAGCAGCAGTACAAGCGGAACAAGTGGTGGCCAAGGAGGAAGAGCTTATAGACCACCAACAGGAGGACCAGTCATTCGAGAACCTAGAGAGAGAGAAGGTTCTTACGATTGGGATAAAGATGAGTAATTTTTAATGGTTTATTGATCTATGTTCTTAACTTGTTAAAGTCATGTCTCTATTCTACTTATGCAACCTTGTTTTATTATTTGACTATGCTATTCTCTGGTAATCTTAGAATTCTATTGTTCAGTAGTTGTCTTTTATTCTATATATCTATGGTTATTACTTCCTTTTTGTCGATGACAAAGGGGGAGAAATCTATGTAGCTAACTTTGTTTTGTAGGAAAGATAAGTGCATACATTCAGGGGGAGAAAATTAGTAAATACATCTCTATAACACATTAGTGTTGTCATCAATCAAAAAGGGGGAGAATGTTGATACACGCATATTTTGATCAATGACAATGTGCTTCAACAAAAAGGAAGAGATATATGCAAAATCAGAGGAAGATCGATGAAGACCAAAGTATAAACATAAGTATGATTTTTATAGGTCTAAAGTCTAGATTATTTGTTAAAATCTATCCTCAAGAGATTTGCACGAACACTAAAACACATTCAAAAACTTCATTTTTATTCACATGTTCACTGTGCATACTTTTATAGTTCAGTCGACTGAACAGGTATGGACAGTCGACTGAAACTGGCACACATTTACAAATATGCACAGTTTCAATCGACTGAATTTCCTGCCCAGTCGACTGAATGCATTCCTGAAAATTTTCCTTTGTATTTTCAGTCGACTGAATCTGTAACTGCGAATTTTCTATGAAAGGACACCTTCTTCCTCCCAAGAGTTGCAACCATTCTCTAATAGAAATGGAAGCATCTCTTGCCTGCACCTCTTGTAAACAAATGCACCTCTTCTACAAGTAAAAATACATGGTTTTAACATTTGCAAATCACCAAACTCTAATTGCTTTAATCTTTCTATTTTCTTGAACATACTTTCAGATTTCTTAAGTTTTCAAAAGCAATCAAAAACCACTTCAATTGCTTGAATCTCTGTTTTAACTATAACACCTTTTGATTCATAGCAATTCACATTTCCTAAATCTTCACAAACGCTTTGAATACTCTCGAGGATAAGATTATAGGAAAGTTGTACTCAATTTGACTCATTAGTGTTATCAAGAACACAACAAGTCAGAATTACTTTTAGTATCCAGTTGAAGTCCTCTTCGGTAGTTGAGGCAAGAAATCCCGTTCGGTTGTTCGGGTAAGTTGTAAACCTATTCCTCCGGGTTAAGTGAGGGTTGTTGGTTAGTTGAATTCCTAAGAGGAGCTTAGGGACTGGACGAAGGACAAGAGGTCCGAACCAGTATAAAGTTTTGGTGTCTACTTTACTTATAGCATATTACTATCTACCTAGACCATTTCATTATTCCATATTATACGATCCTACCGCATAGTCTTTTTCACCCCTACCTCCAGTCGAAAACCCGATCACTCTAGATCCTTGGATCGCCAGAAATTGCTCAAAAACCACTTTCTGGTCATTACCAGAATGCACCTTCGATACTAATCTAAAAATCATGATTTTCATCTTAAAAATCATATTTTTCCGAGTCGATTCAAGTTATATACCTGAATCTGCAAATTGCAACATTTGAGTTTTTCATGTTTTTAGAATTTGCTACTGTATTCTTGGTTCCAGATAATATATATATCAAACATGTTTAAAACTATTTTTAAATCCTAGTTCATGTTTTAACAAACTTAATTGGTTTGAAAACTAAGGTCTGACAGAGATCAGAGGGAAAGATTTTGGATTTTAATCAAAAGTTTAACTCTGAACTAAGAACAGAGATATACAATTTCAACAGACATGCACACTTCATATATACAGAGATACCACCATATATATATATATATATATATATATACAAGCAAACATCATTCAACTCAGAGATTTCACAAGTAACAGAACTTAACTTACTTAAGCTTTAATATAAAATGTTTACTCACTTGAAACAATGTTGAACAGAGAAAAACTTCTTGTTTTAAACTATTATCAGCCTGATTTTCTTGATCCTCTTTGCTTTGTTGAATTTAGTTGAGTTGTTGTTGAGTTAAAATTTCATGTAATATATTTGTCTACTTATTTTTCTCTGGTAAGCTAAGTCTTTTTAAACGAAATGAGATAAGGAGGATATATGTAGAAAAATTATACAGGGTTGTATTAGCTGGTACAATTTTTGGTCAGAGATTTTTTTATATATGGAAGCTGAGATGATTTCGTTCTTGTGCTAGAGATGATGGCATTTAATGCCTTGGTCCCTTTTCAAGTTTACAAATATTATCCCTTGAGTTTTATTTATTTATTTAGTACATCCTGTATATATATATTTGTCATGTTTTACATTTCCATGCTTATCCACCTTTTATACGGTATGTACATATATATTGTTTCTCTTGCCTTTCAAACATGAGTTCCTAAAGACTATGTATCTCTAGAATTTCCTTAAGTTCATTTCATATTTTTACATAACCATATCTTTTCCCTTTTATTTTTATTTAACATCAATACTTATTTTTATTTCTTTTTCTAACATAACTATCAACTCTTAATTCATATCCATATAATTTATACTTATGTATATATATTTATACTTATGTATATATAACCATATATTTGTTTTATATTTATATTTAATATTGTTAAGATTTATTTTATTTTAAACATTTTTACCTAGATTACATCATAAATATATATTTTGATCAATTGTAAATAAGTAGAGCTTTACTTTAATTAAATGTGAATAAGACAGATTCTACTTTTAAATATTTTGAAACTCTTTATTTAAATTCCAAATCATAATTTCCTTCCAAAAATACAGATATATATATATTCGTTTTTAAACTGATAAGTTTATATTTCAATTTATCATATTAAATTCTTATTAAAATAATATTGCCAAATACCGGGACGTCACATTCCTCCCCCCTTAAAAGAATTTCGTCCCCGAAATTTAAAGCAAAAGACAATTCAAAAGCTTTTATATCAACAAGTCAAACATACATATTATCCATACATTAACAGCTAACCAAACAATTCATACAAGCAAACATCACTAGCTATCTGGACAAAAATCTGGATAAGCTCTCCTAAAGCCATCCAGAGTTTCCCAAGTACAGTCTCTGGGATCCTCGCTCCACTACACTTTGACAAGCTTCACTACTTTACTCCTGAGTTGCTTCTCGTCTTGATCAACAATTCGAACTGGATTTCTGACTGCAGTTAAGTTTGGCTCGACCTTCAGATCTTCTTGAACTGCTGGTTCCACAACTAGTGATGGGTCATGGACAAACTTCTTGAGATGGGATACATGAAATACATTATGAATTCCAAACATCCGTTCTGGCAGTTCAATTCTGTAAGCTACAGCCCCAATTCTCTCTAGCACTCGGAATTGACCGATATATCTTGGTGCAAGTTTTCCCGTCTTTCCAAATCTTACTGCTCCTTTAATCGGGGAAACTTTAACAAAGGCTAAATCTCCGATTTCAAATTCTAATGGTCTTCGCCTTTTATCTGCATACTTCTTTTGACGATCCTGAGTAGCTCTCATTCTCTTCTTGATAAGCTCAACTTTTGCAGAAGCTTCACGGATCAGATCTGGTCCAAGCACAAGACGATCTCTCGATTCTATCCAACAGGATGGGGATCTACAAGGTCTTCCATATAAAGCTTCATAGGGTGCCATCTTGATACTCGCCTGATAACTATTATTGTAGGAGAATTCTACTAAATGCAGATGGTCTTCCCAAGGTCCACCAAAATCCAAAACACAAGCTCTCAGCATATCCTCTAAAATACGATTCAGCCTCTCCGTCTGTCCGTCTGTCTGGGGATGATATGCTGTACTCAAACTCAATCTCGTGCCCATCGCTGATTGCAAGGCCTCCCAAAATTTACTAGTGAAGATAGGGTCACGGTCACTTACTATGCTGACAGGAACACCATGTAACCTGACTATCTCCTTCAAGAAAATCTTAGCTAAAGATGCAGCAGTACGGGTTGCCTTAACCGGAATTAAATGGGCGCTTTTAGTTAACCGATCCACAATTACCCATATTCCTTCGTTTCCTCTCTTGGTTCTTGGCAAACCGTCGATGAAATCCATAGAGATCATCTCCCATTTCCACTCTGGAATTTCCAAAGGCTGCAATAAACCTGCTGACTTCTGTTGATCTCCTTTCACCTGCTGGCAGATAGCACAACCATTAACTAATCTAGCAACATCCCTCTTCATACCCGGCCACCAGAAAACTCTTTTCATATCTTTATACATCTTTGAGATTCCCGGGTGAATACTCAATCTGGAGCGATGACATTCTGACAAAACCTCCCGTCTCAGATTCCTATCATTCGGAATACAGATTCTCCCGTTTATCCTTAATGTTCCTTGGTTGTCAAGCTCAAAACTAGAACACTGGCCATTCTTAACTTCTTTGATGATTCTCTTCAACATTTTATCAGACCTTTGCTCACTCGCGATTCTTTCCATAAGAGATGGAACAACTTCCAAAACAGACAGAACCGCATTTCTACTCAGAGCATCGGCTACCACATTCCATTTGCCCAGAGTATACAGAATATCCAAGTCGTAGGATGCTAAAAATTCAACCCATCGTTGATGCCTGAGATTAAGATCCTTCTGAGAGAAAAGATACTTCAATGGTTTGTGATCCGTGAATAACTCGAACTTCTCTCCCAAAAGATAGTGTCTCCAGATCTTTAAAGCAAAAACAATAGCTAACAATTCCAAATCGTGTGTAGCGTAGTTCTTCTCATGTGGCTTTAATTGCCGACTCGCATACGCAATTAATTTTCCATTCTGCATCAGAACTGCTCCCAGTCCGACAATACAGGCATCTGTATAAACCTCAAATTTTCTCTTACCATCCGGAATAGCTAGCACAGGTGCACTGGTTAGCCTCGTCTTCAACTCTTGAAAAGCTTCTTCACATTGCGGTGTCCACTTATATTTTGCTCCCTTCTGAGTCAGCTTAGTTAAGTGTGACAAAATCTTAGAATAATCCTTAATGAACTTCCTGTAGTAACTAGCTAATCCCAGAAAACTGTGGACTTCAGTCGGAGTCTTCGGTTGTTTCCACTCCAGAATAGTAGCTACTTTGGCTGGATCTACCGAAATACCCTCACCAGAAACAATGTGCCCCAAAAATTTGACTTCCGACTTCCAGAAATGACATTTGGAGAACTTCGCCTTCAGAACATGTCTCCTCAGAGTCTCCAAAACTATCTCTAAATGCTGCCTATGCTCCTCTTTTGACTTGGAATAAACCAGAATATCATCGATGAATACCAGGACAAACCTATTCAACACATCTCTAAAAACTCGATTCATCAGGTCAACAAAATAGGCAGGAGCATTGGTTAACCCGAAAGGCATAACCAACCACTCATAAAAACAATTAGGTCCTCGAAACGCAGTCAAGGGAATACTGTCCTCAGCTGCCCTTAACTGATGAAAACCTGAAGCTAGATCTAACTGAGAGAAAACTGTAGCTCCATGCAACTGATCAAAGAGATCATCTATACGAGGTAATGGATACTTATTTCGGATAGTCACTTTGTTTAATTCTCTATAATCAACATAGAACCTTAGCAATCCATCCGATTTTGTTACAAAGACAACGGCAGAACCCCAACTGGAAAAACTAGGTCGGATCAGACCTTTCTCTAAGAAATCTTGGGTCTGCTTCACAACTCTTCTTTCTCCTTTGGTGCCATTCTCTTACTGGGCTGAACAACAGGCACTGCCCCTGGAATCAGATCAATCCTAAACTCTATCTCTCGATGTGGAGGTAAACACTTGACTTCCTCGAAAACATCAGGAAAATCTTTAACCACTACGATGGATTCTACGCCTTCCTTCTCTTGAGAAGTCTCAACTCCATGTAAAAGACTACTCAAGTGAACTTCAAAACTATCACACATCACTTTAGCAATCCAACCCAGATCAGTTTCCAATGAAACCATTCTCTCTTCACAATTCAGGACAACTTTATGTCTATCAAGCCAATCCATTCCCAGAATAAGATCAAACCCTTTGAAATCTAATACATAAGGCTCACACGAAAAACTATGGGAAAGGTAAGTAATCCGAAAGCCTTTGCAAATCATATTAAGTCGGGTTACTTGCCCTATGGGATTAGAGACGCAAATAGAATTTTCCACAACACTAGGGATAAGGTGAAATTTTACCACCGTCTCTAAAGAAATAAAACCGAGAGATGCTCCAGAATCAAATAATACTTTAACATAAATGCCATTAGTAAGCAAAGTACCTTCCAAAACTCCCTTGCCCTTAGAAGAAGTTGATGGTGCACCCTCCAAAGCAAATACCTTATTCTAGGGAGCTTTATGAAGTAGCGGGCAATCCTTGATCATGTGGCCTGTTTGGTGACAGTTGAAACATAGCGATTTCTGAACCATTGCTGATCCTGGCCCATACTGATGCTGATGCTGCTGATGAGTTCTTCCCTGAGGACACTGATTAGCCAAATGTCCAACTTGCTGACAATTATAACATTTTCAAGCTCCGTTGCCTCCTCCTAGTTTCTTCCCTTTGCCTTGTTTTTTCCAATTTGGATTGAACTTTCTCTTATTTGGATTAGCAGAATTCCCTCCTGATGCTGCTACAGATGCCACTGGTTTCTTACTCATCAAATCCTCGTATCTCAGTGCCATATCAATCAATTCCACGAAAGATACTTTCAAATGCATTGTCATCTTTTAATGAAATTCTGGCCTCATTCCCAGCACAAACATTTCATTTTTTTTAGAGGAGTGTCATTGAGTCCCGGTCCATAGCGAGATAGCTCATTGAATTTGGTCTCATATTCAGCTATAGTCATACTTCCCTGCTTCAAATCCAGAAAATCATGGTACATGCGAGTTTTCCCTGCTGTTGGCATAAACTGCTCCTCAAATAGCTCCTTAAATCTACTCCAAGAAATATCATCTTCTGAAACATTCACTGTAACTGCATCCCACCAAGCTGCAGCACCTTCTTGCAATTTCCACGAAGCCATTACCCTTTTCTGCTCATCAGACAATTCAAGACTCTTAAAGATCCGCTTGCAAGAGCGTAGCCAAGCTTGAACCTCAATTATGGACTCTGTTCCTTTAAAAGGCTTTCCATCGAGATTTGAAAAGTCTTTGCATAGCGTTGCAAAGTTCACCCGAGGCGGTATTGGGGTCACAACCTCGATAGTTACTCTACCACCTTCAACATTTGGGCCCCTTCCATTTGTGGTTGTCATGCTACTCGTACCTCTGCCTCTCCTTCCCCTGGTACTCATGTTGACAACCTGGACAGGTAACCCAACAAATTTTAGATAGGTATATAGTTATATATAAAAATTACAACTACGCACTCTCAAGATAGATATTATTTCAAAGCCTAGGTATTCACTCAACCTGGCTCTGATACCAACTGTGACGACCCGCCTTTCTATCCACAGAAAGACGCATCATCGTTAAGTAAGAAATAGATAGAAATAGAAAGAAAGAAGAAAGAACAACACAATTCAGAATCTCATAACGGAATGGAACAAAGTATAATACATCACATACCTATTACATAGTTTTACATATCAGAGTTACATAACATCATCCAAACAAGACAGTCATATATATACATATCTACCATTTCATACAACCCAAAATACAACATACATCACTAACACAACGGAACTAGATAGATAGATATATATACATACGGACTTCTGCTCCAAGCTCCTCCAGACATCAACAATCCAAAACTTGATCACTTGGCTACTCATAAAAATTTGAGTACCCAAGAGTTTACGAAAAACAGAAATAAACTCCGGGTCAGACATGGGTCTGGTGTGAGTAAACGGGTTAAAGTTGCTTAACTTTGAAAACCATTTGAAACAAAGGTATCGCGTAAGACTTCCCACACATAAACACGGGTAAGTTTTTACCTTACGCTAACCAAAACATTTATAGGAAATCCAGTGATATTATAATAGTGTCTAGGGTTTTCAAGTAAATAAGAAATAGCTGAAATTGTTACATCTATTAAATTCCAGCATATTAGCCACAAAGTGGGTAATACAATCAAAACCGTAAGGTCATGTAGGAAGATTGGATTTCCAACAATGGCAGGGCTACTGGGGTACCACCCATCATAGTACGTGGCCTAGATCAACGTACCGAGGATCCACCCTAAATCCCCAGCAACACAAGGCCGGAGCCATCCCTTACCGGACAGTCCCGAACAAGATAACCCCGCAGTTGTGGCCAACAACTGCCCACTAAGCCGAAATAAAAAGGGACATCTAGACATGGGTATATCTCGTCCTACTTGGGTGCTACCCACTTAACCTTGCTGCACCTCCCCTGTTTTAGCCATTCCCGGTTGATGAGGCTTGAGGTTACGATTACCTTTAGAGAACACATCTCTTAGAATGCTCATCGTCCACTTGACGATGTGCTGAAAGCATTCAATCCATACAAGTTCGTTCCGGGTTCGAACAAAACCGAAGGCATTATCTCGTTACACTCATTTTGGAATCACCCTCAGAGTTAACGACAATAACCCTTGCATTCTAAAACACCATCTCGATCTTCACTTTGAGATGTCATGACCTATCGTTTAATTTGGA
The DNA here is from genome assembly GCA_030737815.1 of Allium fistulosum. Classification (NCBI taxonomy): domain Eukaryota; kingdom Viridiplantae; phylum Streptophyta; class Magnoliopsida; order Asparagales; family Amaryllidaceae; genus Allium; species Allium fistulosum. Next base: position 985,039,795 of record CM060905.1, read on the forward strand.
TTGATGTGGTTTCGGATAATCATAACTGATTCCCGATCCCGGTCTCATCGAAATCCAAACGTGTCTTAAAGGCCAAGTTGTTTAAGGTTTAAACAATTTAATTCAATTTAATATTGAATTTACACAGCATTTAACACAGATAAATATCACACATTTATCACAGATATATCCTATATCATATCACAGAATATCACAGCATATCATCTAATTCAGATATTCTACACAATAATCATCCATAAGCAAGAATCTTTAATCCATATTATAATTAATTTAATTAATTCAAATTAAATTAATTACTTAAGAATTAATCACTTAATCTTGCTTAATCAATCAATAATTTATTAATTAATTACAACCCATTTAATTAATTAATCACTGCTGAATTACCTTTTAAATAAATTAATTAAATCTTAATTACTTAATTAATTACTCCTTAATTATTAATTAATAACCTTAATTACATATTAATGAAACTCAATTACATATTTACTAATTAATCAATTCTTAATTACCCATTAATTTATCTCTAATTACTTAATTAATTAATCTCCAAACATCAAATTAATAATCTCTAATTATCTAATTAATGAAAATTAATTAATCTTAAAAATATTTTCATATAATCCTTAATTATTAATTTATTTATCCTTAATCATTAATTAATTAATTAATTTCTCTTAATTAATTTCTTAATTAATCCTTATTATTAATTAATTAAATTAATTAATTAATTTAAGATTTCTTAATTAACTTAATTAATCTCAAACATTAGAACCTTAATCTACCTTAAGATAAAACATTATCTTTATTAATATCTTAGTTACATATTTCAAAACTTTGCTTAAAAAACTTTTTAAAATCTGCATTTCAAAACCTACTTCGGGTTCAACCCGAGACTTACTCGAAACCTGCTTCGAGTTTCTTCTCTTCCTCTACATTTCTTTTAACTTAGTTTATTTTTAAGTTAAAAAAAATCTGGAACTCGAATCATACTCGTTCCCACTCGAGTATTTACTCGAGTCACCCATCCCTATGCCCGAAACCTTCTTCGAGACAAACCCCCAACTCAAAACACTGACACCGATCATCGTCGTGTACGTGCACAGTCGATCGAGGCGATTCCGACCACCCATACAACCTCTGACACATCGACCATCGCCTGAACCTACGACTCCGACTACCAAATCTCCATTTCAAATCCACAATCAAGGTCGAGCAATTTGGTCATCCCTGGAAACAAGCCTATCGCCTGAAACATCCTCGAACCCACTACGCCAACCACCAGAAATCGCGCAACTCCGACCACACATCCCCTAGCCTTCCACACTGCTATTCCACCAGGTCCGGTGCAACTCGATCACCCAGAGTCGTTGTCGTGACCACATTTCCGACCTCGTCACATTTAGGGTTAAAACCCTACTTCGACTGATCGCCACCGCCACGGTGAACTATCCACCCTCCTGATATTTTTGCTGAGTTCGTCAAACTTCCCCCTACCTCCAGTCGAAAACCCGATCACTCTAGATCCTTGGATCGCCAGAAATTGCTCAAAAACCACTTTCTGGTCATCACCAGAATGCACCTTCGATACTAATCTAAAAATCATGATTTTCATCTTAAAAATCATATTTTTCCGAGTTGATTCAAGTTATATACCCGAATCTGCAATTTGCAACATTTGAGTTTTTCATGTTTTTAGAATTTGCTACTGTATTCTTGATTCCAGATAATATATATATCAAACATGTTTAAAACTATTTTTAAATCCTAGTTCATGTTTTAACAAACTTAATTAGTTTGAAAACTAAGGCCTGATAGAGATCAGAGGGAAAGATTTTGGATTTTAATCAAAAGTTTAACTCCGAACTAAGAACAGAGATATACAATTTCAACAGACATGCACACTTCATATATACAGAGATACCACTATATATATATATACAAGCAAACATCATTCAACTCAGAGATTTCACAAGCAACAGAACTTAACTTACTTAAGCTTTAATATAAAATGTTTACTCACTTGAAACAATGTTGAACAGAGAAAAACTTCTTGTTTTAAACTATTATCAGCCTGATTTTCTTGATCCTCTTTGCTTTGTTGAATTTAGTTGAGTTGTTGTTGAGTTGAAATTTCAGCTTCAGTTGTAATATATTTGTCTACTTATTTTTCTCTGGTAAGCTAAGTCTTTGTAAACGAAATGAGATAAGGAGGATATATGTAGAAAAATTATACAGGGTTGTATTAGCTGGTACAATTTTTGGTCAGAGGTTTTTTTATATATGGAGGCTGAGATGATTTCGTTCTTGTGCTAGAGATGATGGCATTTAATACCATGGTCCCTTTTCAAGTTTACAAATATTATCCCTTGATTTTATTTATTTATTTAGTACATCCTGTATATATATTTGTCATGTTTTACATTTCCATGCTTATCCACCTTTTGTATGGTATGTACATATATATTGTTTCTCTTGCCTTTCAAACATGAGTTCCTAAAGACTATGTATCTCTAGAATTTTCTGAAGTTCATTTCATATTTTTACATAACCATATATTTTCCCTTTTATTTTTATTTAACATCAATACTTATTTTTATTTCTTTTTCTACCATAAACTATCAACTCTTAATTCATATCCATATAATTTATACTTATGTATATATATTTATACTTATGTATATATAACCATATATTTGTTTTATATTTATATTTAATATTGCTAAGATTTATTTTATTTTAAACATTTTTACCTAGATTACATCATAAATATATATTTAGATCAATTGTAAATAAGTAGAGCTTTACTTTAATTAAATGTGAATAAGACAGATTCTACTTTTAAATATTTTGAAACTCTTTATTTAAATTCCAAATCATAATTTCCTTACAAAAATACAGATATATATATATATTCGTTTTTAAACTGATAAGTTTATATTTCAATTTATCATATTAAATTCTTATTAAAATAATATTGCCAAATATCGGGACGTCACATATGCTATATAATGTTATAATTATCTACAATGATAAATTTGTGCATTTAATATGATTGATAAAACGTTTGTCAATTAACATATATAAACAAACTGAATTGAATGTTGACAAATAGAAATATAATATATACTTACTAATAATTCTAATTGCATGTTATATAATGTTTCTATACCCCTGCAAGTGCCCAATTTCAACTACTTAATACATTTGTAAGTTGGTCACTTATATGTTTATTTGGTTTAGAACATGTATTGCATTTTATGAGTTTTTGAACTCTAAATGCAATTCCAGACTATGGATATTTGATCCATGTACTTTCATATATAAATGTTATATAATGAACAGTCATAGTTTGTGAAGTACAATATTTTGATGAAGTTAGTTCATTCGAAGTAAGCCAATAAACAGTATTTTAAGATCATGTATTCAAATTGAATGATTTCAAAAGGATCATATTGTGTTAATGTAACACAAGATCATAAAATACGAGATACATCTAAGAACTCGATCATTGAAATGTCATCTTGATTGGTTTACATAAAGTGCAACATATTTGATGTCTTAAATGTTAAGAATAATCGAATGCGCTTTTGTAAAAGGTTTGTTATGATATTGTAGTATGGTTTTCTTTTTATTAGTTTGACCATTTGAAAGGAAAACGAATGTATAAGAATAGATGTAATTTAAGGTAAAGTTGGAATGAAGAGAATGAATAGTCACTTCCGCTTCGTAGAGAAACACTGGAAACAAGAATTGTAATAATAACTGATACTTATATTGGAATATGAAATATGATTTTTATTCTAAAATGTATTTTCATATAGAAAATTGTTTTCTATAACATTTATTTCCTTGAGTTCAAGATATTTGATCAAAGAACTTTCCTCTGAAAACTAGTTGCAGCATATGAAATAAGTAAACGATATTAACAATATTATGTGAATGGTGGACCTCTAAATTTAGTACGCTGTTATAGTAATGGCGGAAATAGTAGGAGCATGCCATATAGCACCTAATGGTTGCGTCAAATTACGAAAATTGTTTTCGTAAAATGTACCGAACATTATTTGTGAAATAATGTTTATTTTTGGTATTGACTGAAAAATAGATATAACTATATTTCAATATGAGTATTATGAATATTCATTATGAAATAGAACTTGTTATCCCGCCTTTTGGTAAGGCCGTGACACCAAGGAATTAACTAGAAACCAAAGACAGTTCGTATCGGAGATCGATTATACATAGGTTCGCTATGGATACTGGTAAATTTTTCCTAAGTCCGGATCGAGCTACAATTGATATGACACGACAATGAAAGCCAACGTTCCAAATTTTAAGTCAATTGGAGTTCGTATGCTCGAGATATCGATCGATCAAAATCAAGAAGACCAACCTCATTCGTATCCATGGGATTTCGTATCCATCAACTCACAAGCATCCATTTCGTATCCATCGCACCAGTTCCACTTCGTATCCATCACGCTTGCTCTGTTTCGTATCCATCATCTGAAGATGTTTCGTATCGCTTCCACCTATGCACAATTTGTATCGATCATTTACACAGCTCGTATCGATCAATCAACAATCGATACGAAATGTGCCACCAGCGATCGATACGAAACAACACCTAAAATCATCGATACGAAACCAACTACTCGATGATCGATACAAAGGGAGTCAGGCTACATCAATACGAAACGGTTCTAAATATCGATACGAAATGAAACCAATAACATTGATACGAAATGAAGTGCAAAAGAGCGATACGAAAGGAGTTGCGCTAGATCGATACGAAGAAAACACGTTCAAGTGGAAGACTCGGTCACTCGGCATGAAAAGTGGATCGATCCTAGAATATAGCGCCACGTCACCTGATCGATACGAGCTGTTAACGATACGAAACCATCAATACGAATTGTATCGACACGAACTCAGCAGTGTTTTACAAATACAAACTTGGATCGATCATAACTCAAAATCTACAAGTCCAAATGCCACCAAATTTTCATAGGATCTTGCGTACCACCTCAAGGATGTCCTCGATCGATCTCAGGCCAAATGGAGGTGTTTTTGATCGATACGAAATGTACACGTATCGATCAGGGATCGATCCCAATCTACCTCGGATGGATCACATGGGCTCGCCCACGTGTGAGAAGGAGTATTCCGAGATCTAAGTTAGATTTTTACAGCCTACGCCTATAAATAGCAGCCCAATGCCTCCAGAAAAGTGACTTTTGGCTTCTCTACGCTGATACTCTACCGAAATCACTATTATACTTCAGTTGTACCGTTGTAATCTCCTGTAATCAGCAAGTCAAATTCAATAAACATCAACATTTCATAGTGGACGTAGGCAATATGCCGAAACACTCTAAATTTGTGCGTATGCTGCATTTTTTCTTATATGTTGATTGGTGTGTTTGTTAGATCTGCCTCTTTTTACATTTACTTTCTTCATTTTATCTCTTCAAACACATCTGAAGAGTGTTGTGCCCAATTTTGGTACAAACACTTTGGTGCTTCCACTGAGAAAACCCAGCTTTTCTCCTGCTCATTGGATCTACTGCTGATATCGGATTGTAAGACTCTAAGGAGAAGATCCAGATCTCAAGCCTAGAAGTTCTTCCATCCAATTCAGATTTTCGCCAAGTTTAGGAGAGAACTGCGCTATTCACCATGGTCGCTACTAGGACTACCTCAACCGCTGCCGATCCAGAAGGACGGGATAAGAAGAACCCCGCACAACTTCCCTCTAGAGACCAGAATGCTGCTGGACCTTCGGATCCACAAGGCCCTGTCACCACGGAGGAGTTCCAACTACTGATGCAAGAGCTGACTCAAAGCCGCCAGCAGCTTACCCAGCAGCTCCGTGCCAATGCGGAGTTAACCAATCGGCTGAACCGTGAAAGACGAAGGAGATCCAGAAGGGATTAGGCTTTCTACTTATCTACTGAAAGTTCAGCTTCTTATGATTACAATCACAGATCCACGCGCCCACGGCTGGATGGAAGCTATACATAGGCTACTGGACATCAGCGCACTTTGAACCTTAGGCAAGCGAGAGTTGGTCCATCAACCAGCCACTAGACTGGACCGTCCTCCCAAGGAGGAACGGTTCCTTATCACACTACTGACAACCGTGATGCTGCCGCTGTCATCGAGTTGGTTGATGACACTCGGAACCGAACGGATCCGAACAATCGCCAACGTGATTATACTCCTGAGCCTTATGTTCCTAAAGACCTAGAGCTAAGGAGGCAAGGTATGGACCGTCGATCTCGCCCGGCCCATCCTCGCATTGTGGAACCTGACCACACCTTGGTCCAGCATGCCCAGAATGTCCAGATGCCAAACATCCCAACAATGATCTGCCAAATGATCCGTGAAAGCCAAAGCCTCGCCAATGACAACTGAGGAATCTCCCGGAGTCATACCCCTTTCACCGATGACATCCTCTACGCTGAACCGCCTCGGTGATTCAGGATGCCAACTCTACCTGTTTATGAAGGGAGCTCTGACCCTAACTAACACATTTTAAAGTATGAATGGTTGATGAATGCCGCACGAGCTGATGATGTGGTCAAATGCCGAAGTTTCCCAATCTCCCTAAGGGGCTTCGCGACTATGTGGTTTACTCGCCTACCACCCCGATCTATTTCATGTTTCGACCAGTTGGCTATGAAGTTTGTCGAGCAGTTTCGCATGCATGTCACAAGGCCCAAAAATGTTAATACCTTGTCCAGTGTCACTCAAGCTCCCGGAGAGACAATTGGATGTTACCTAGAGAGGTTCCATGCTACATGCGTTGAGATTAGTAACCCTAATGACAATTCCATTCTGATGGCACTGACTACGGGAATCGATCCCGATTCCGAATTTGGCAACTGGTTGGTCGGAAAACCCCCTGCATCATTGGACCGTTTCTATTCCAAGGCAGCTCAGTTCTTGAGAAGAGAGGATGCGAAATAGTCTACGAAAAAGGATGATGCATGGCCCAGTGTGGAAGGAATCCAAAGCAATGTCGCTATGAAACAAACCAGGGAGAGTTCCGGAAAGGTGCAGTTAAATATACAAAATATGCAGAATCAGCGGAAAGGCGATGGAAATCAGGGTAAGAAGCGGGATCAGAATCATGGACCGCGACGTAGAGCTCCCATGTTTGACACCTATACTCCTTTAAATACATCCCTAGAAAATGTGTACTTGCAAACTTGTAATACTATCCAATATAAGAAACCTGCTCCGAAGCAATCGTCAGAGAAATAGATTCAAACTGGGAAGTTTTTAGATTTCACGATAATTATGGCCATAACACGAATGAGTGTCGTCATCTACAGGATATTATTGAGAAGTTGATCCGAGAAAGAAAGTTGGAGCAGTTTTTCGGGCGCTGCAGGCTGGAGGTGAGGGCCCATCAAATCAAAATCAAATACCAAATCAGGTTAGACCGGAGGAACCCGCACGTACCGGCGGGAAGTTAGTGATTAACACTGTTAGTGGTGGTCCCCATCTAGCGGATCAGAGCTGGAGGGTAATGGAGTCGTATGCCAGCTCTATTAGGCATGCGAGCTTCGAATGTTGCAGTAACTTGGAAGACGGGGCTCCGTCCAAACAACAGAAAACGATGACAGACGGCATCGTATTCCGAGATAGGGATGCCGACAAAGTCAAAGCCCCTACCATTAATCCACTAGTCATTTCAGCTCAGATAGGTCCTACTTGGATGAAGAGGATCTTAGTGGACAGTGGATGTTCAGTGAACATATTCTTTAAGCGAGCCTATGATCAAATGAAGATGGAAGCGAAAGATTTGAAGCCTTGTCAGTCTCGTATTCATGGCTTCAATGGAAGTGTGACTATACCCACTGGGATGGTGGAGCTACCAGTGAAGTTGGGAGTTGGAGAGTGCCAAGAGTCCGGATATTGCATTTTATTGTATTGGATATTGACTCAACGTACAACGCTTTCTTGTGCTGATCGGCCCTAGTTGAGTTCATGGCTGCTATCGCCCATTGGTGTCTAACTTTGAAATTCCCTATCGACAATGGAGTCGGAGTCATTCAGGGAGACTAGGCTGCTGGACGGGCCTGTTATGTTGCTGACCTGCAGGAGGCGCATCGAAAAGAGAAGGGAAAGGGCGTAGAGGAATCTCTCTATGTCCGCTTTGTGGATAATTGACAGTTAACGCCTGGGCCAAGGCCCGGGCACCACGACCAATTACCAAGAGATCTTGACCCAAAAGATACTGAAAGCGAGGACGAAGTCAAAAACAGTCAAGCTTCTCCGGCAGAGCTGACGATCGATGTTCTAATCGATAATGATGATGATTCTAGAATGGTAAAGATTGGATCTTAGCTAAGCCAACAGATGAAGGAGGAATTGGTTGAATTTCTCCGGGCAAACCTCGACGTGTTTGCCTGGACGCACTCTGACATGTATGGGATCTCGCCGGACATCGCGAGCCACACATTGAATATTGACCCGCGACATGTCCCGGTCAAGCAAAAAAGGCGTGGTATGGATCCAGAGAGATTTGCTGCCTTAAAGGAAGAGGTAGATAAACTCAGGTCGAACGGGTTTATCCGAGATGCGTTATATCCAGAATGGGTGTCCAACCCTGTACTTGTCAGGAAACCTAACAGGAAATGGAGAACTTGGGTTGACTACTCAGACTTGAATAAAGCTTGCCCTAAGGACAGTTTGCCACCTCCCTAGATTGATCAACTTATAGATTCAACAGCCGGACACGAGCTCTTATCCTTCATGGATGCTTATTCCTGCTACAATCAGATTCTCATGCACCTGCTCGATCAGGAACATACCAACTTCATCACCGATCTGGGACTTTACTGCTATAAGGTCATGCCATTTGGACTCAAGAATGCTGGAGTAACTTACCAACGTCTAGTTAATCGAATGTTTGCTGACCAGATCAGAAAAACTATGGAGGTATATGTGGATGACATGCTCGTAAAGTCACGATTCTCCAACAATTATATCAAAGACCTGGAAACGATGTTCAACATCCTCCGAGGGTACAGGATGAAACTCAATCCGTTGAAGTGTCACTTTGGGGTCGCGTTTGGAAAGTTCCTTGGATTCATCGTCAATGCCTGGGGAATCGAAGCCAATCCCGAGAAAATCTGGGCCATTTATAAATCTTGAGACTCCAAGAACTATAAAGCAAGTTCAGAGCCTCAACGGGAAGGTAGCAGCACTGAGCGGGTTCATTTCAAAATCCACCGACAAATGCATTCCCTTCTTCGATCTAATCAGAAAAGGGAAACAAAACTTTGAATGGACTACAGAGTGTGAGGGAACATTCCGAGAACTGGTTCAACACCTATCCACACCACCCATTCTGTCAAAGCCTATTGATCACGAGAGATTGTACGTCTACTTGGCGGTGTCAGAATATGCAATCAGTGTTGCTTTAATTCGGGAGGAGGACCGGATACAACGGCCAGTCTATTACGTCAGCAAACAATTGAGCGGAGCGGAGAGAAATTATCCAAAGTTGGAGAAGTTAGCTTACTGTCTTGTCATTGCCTCGAGGAAGCTCTGCCCGTATTTTCAGGCTCATCCTATCACTATCTACACCGACCAGCCGTTACGACAGGTCCTTACGCGGCCTGAGACGTCTGGTAGGTTACTCAAGTGGAATATCGAGCTGAGTCAGTTCGACATCACTTACACACCGAGGCGAACTATTCAAGGACAAGTCCTAGCAGACTTCATCGCCGAATTCACTATCCCAGAGGACTTGCCCGAAACCAGTAAATCTCCCAAATATGTCTGGAAGCTACATACTGATGGTGCATCAAATGACCGCTGCTCAGGCGTTGGGGTTGTACTCGAAACTCCTGAAGGCCATTCTATATGCTATTCTTTGAAGTTAAATTTCTGTGCGACTAACAACGAGGCCGAATAAGAAGCCTTGCTCACCAGACTAAGGCTCGACAAAGATTTAAGAATTATTGTTGTGGAGATTTACTACGATTCACAATTGGTCGTGTGCCAAGTTCGGGGGGAATACTAGGCCAAAGACTGAGACTAGCTACTTATCTTGCTCGGGTCTAGGAAATATTGAACCAGTTCGATTATTATGCCATCTATTGCATACCCCGAGAACACAATCATAAGGCCGATTCCTTGGCAAAGTTAGTCAGCATCGGTGAGGCACATTAAATGGGACTCGTTCATGTTAAGACACTATCTTCCCTGAGTATTGGACAAATGGAGACCAACTGGGTACTTGAAGCCGTACCCGATAAGGAGTCATGAATAACTCCATTCAGAAACTATCTCGAGCATGGGACCCTGCCAGAGCGCAGAAGTGAGAAAAGACAAGTTCTTCGAAAGGCTTCGCAATTCACTATTCAGAATGGAGTCATGTATAGAAGAGGGTACTCTGTTCCTTTACTCCGGTATATCGCCCACGATGAAATCAAATGAGTATTACAAGATGTGCACGAAGGAGAATGTGGCGATCACACCGGGGGGCAAGCTCTTGCTAAGAAAGTACTCCAATACGGTTATTATTGGCCGACTGTAAATCGCGACGCATCAGATTACGCCAGGAAATATGACAGATGTCAGAAACATGCTCGGATTCCAAGAGCCTCACCTACCGAAATAACCCAGATGGTCAGTCCATGGTCGTTCGCAATATAGGGCATCAACATTATTGGGTCTCTACCTCTAGCTAAAGGTGGCGCGAAGTATGCCATCGTTGCAGTTGATTACTTTACCAAATGGGTAGAAGCCAAGCCCCTTGCTACTATCACAACAAAGAAAGTGGTCAACTTTGTGATACGCAACATTATCTGTCGATTTGGTTTCCCACATACCATCATCACTGACAACGGAGCCCAATTCGATAGTGTCGAGTTCAAGAATTTCCGTCAGCGATTTCATATCCAAAAGAAGTTCTCTGCAGTTGCACACCATCAAGCGAATGGACAAGTCGAAGCTGTTAATAAAGTTATAAAGTCCATTCTGAAGAAACGATTGGAAAAAGCCGGGGGCAAATGGGTCGATGAACTTCCTATGGCCCTATGGGCTTATCGAACAACCCATAAGTCCGCGGCCGGCCACACCCTATTTTCACTTTCCTATGGTTCTGAAGCCGTTATTACAGTCGAGTTGGAAGCGCCTTCTCATCGTGTGACATATTATGATCCGAAGACAAATGCTATATCGCTTGCCAAATCTCTGGACTTACTAGATAAGAAGCATGAAGAGGCTGGTTTGAGGGCTGCCGCGCACCGAAGTCGAGTCGACTGATTGTACAATGCTAAGGTCCGACCCCGAACCTTTGAACTTGGCGATCTCATGCTCAAGAGGATTTACATGGTCCCTTCGCATATTAAACCTACGTGGGAAGGACCGTATGTTATTGATCGAAGACTCAGAGACGGCACGTTTAAATTATCAACCGTTGATGGTCTCACTTTGACGAGGGCCTGGAACAGCGAGAGTCTTCATCGCTACTACATATAACATGCTTTATTTATTCATTCAGTCTGCTTTTCCTCTGCAGTTTGTTTATGCATTTCGATAGCAATAAGGAAACTGACTTTGCCATACTTTCTTATTTCAGCAATAAAATGCCATCTCTTCGAGCCAGAGCAGTGATTCTTAAAATGCGTCATACGACCATCACAATGCACGGAGAGCTAAGTTCCATCCTACGGTGGGACTTATTCAAATAGGGAGTGACTGTGATACAACCGGTCACTCGCTAAGTGAGACCCGAGCTCGGGGGCAAGCCACCACACTGAAGCCAAAAAGGATTGATACACGACAATCCTCTAACTAACTCCGGCTCCCAGAGTGCGAGTTGGAGTATAAACTTACAAATGTGGGCTCAAAGAGGGTGGATCCATCCACCTAACGACTTCACCGTGTTTAATCCAAGACTGAGGAGGATGGGTCCGTCCATCTAATGACCTCACTTGTTTACTCAGGGTGGATGCGACCCGACCTTCCACGATCCTGATAAATCTATCGTTCTCGGAGTGCGAACGAAATCCTAAAACTCAAAACAGATGTGATCGACCGTCTGTTGACCAACTCCAGATTCCCAGAGTGCGAACTGGAGTATAAACATCAAAATGGGTGTAACCGACCACCCATCGACTAACTCTAAGTCCCTAGAGCGCGGGCTAGATATAAACACAAACCGGGTGTGAACTGACTGCCCTTGAGACAACTCCGAGTCCTCGGAGTGCGAACCAGAGTATAAACACAAATTGGGTGTGATTGACCACCCAAAAATCAATCTAAGTCCCCAGAGTGCGGATGAAATTCTAAATATCAAACGGGTGTGACCGACCGCCCGTAAAATAACTTAAGTCCCCGGAGCACGGACATATCTTTAAACATTAAACGGGCGTGACCGACTGTCGACATACAAGTGCAATCCCCAGAGCGTGGATGCGATTACCGATAGATGAGCGAGTGTGATCCGACCGCTCAAACTCATCTTGTTTCAACTTCGTTTCGACTAAGTTTAGCTCGATTTATCGAAGGTGGAAAGCGACTGCCGACCGACCACTTCAATTTATCCCCGGGACTGGGGGCAAAACTCAAGTGCCAGCTACTGATCAAGACAGTGCAATATTGGGACTCGACTTGACATTCGGTTATGACCCGAAGCCATAACTTCGGGTTAACAACTGAACTCAGGTCCGATTCAAAGACTAAAGCCTCACAAGTACATTGAATGGAAATTCGAGCGCTAAAAAACTTAAGCAAATAAACACAAAATTATGCTGAAAACAAAATGGAATTTCATTTCAACTATTCTTTGAAAGGGAAGGATAAGTACAAAAATTATTCCAAGAATTCCTAGAAGCAGGGGCCAAACCCGCATCTATACACGGCCTACAAGAAGCAAAAAGAAATTCCAATCTATCTACCAAAAAAAGGGAGTAAGAAGACATGTCTACTCCCTCAGTTTCTTCTTCTTCGTCCTCGTTGTTGACCCACTGGAGCTACCGCTCGGATGCCTCTTCAAGCCTTTGCCTTTTGGTGGTTGGTCTCCAGCTGGAGGAATTATGGTAATCTCTTCCTCCGAACTCACGGGAATTGGAATAATTTCTGAATACGGAGTCGGAGGAATAGGAACACTCTCGACGTGGGAAGACATGATATGCACGCCAGTATCGACGACTGTACCACTAGGAGAAATCATTCGTAGAGGAGCTGGGCCAGGACCCGCCATACCACCTCCGATACCGCTGGCATGTGCGGCTGCTACCATCTCGGCGTTAATCTCTGCCATTATCTCTTCCTCATGAATTGAATTGTGTCAACGTCCACAGGAATGCTGCTAGTTGGGCTCGAAGAGCTGGCTATGAATGCGCCTTCGCCCATGATGAATGGCAGGTCGGTAAGTGGGTCATTTTGATGACCAAGGAGCTCTTCCATCATCTGTTCGTCAAAAATAAAAGTACTCCCCTGCACTCTCTCAGTTGGTGCAACGGCCGTTGTTGTGGTTGCCTCCGTCATAAGGGCCTCCTGCTCATGATGCTGCATTTGGGTTGCAGGGGGCACGGCCGGTGCAGCTCCTATCGCTGGATGAAGATAAGAAAAAATATTAGTGACTTCTTCTGACAATACTCCAAACTTGGAATGAATTCAATCAGTGTTCAGAATACCTTCCTCAGGTTGGCTCGCGGATGGAGCCAGAGCAGCTTCAGGGACGTGCTCGCGAGCTGGAGACAATTGCAGTTGATCAGGATTGTAAGTAGGCACCGATAGAGGATCAACTGCAGGAGTAGATTCTGGCTGGGTTGGCATAAGAATTTCAGAGCTCTTATCATGATGCTCAACACCAGAACCCTCTCCAGCCTCCGGATGCTGAGTGACGAGTCTCTCTTTTTCAAATATGATAGTGGCATCGTGGAGAACTCTTCTCTCGTCCTCAGTCAACACCCGGTTCTCCAATTCGGACTCATCAATGGATTCAGTATGATGCTCTGCTTTTTCATCTTTAACCAAGCGACACAAAGCATTATATAGATGCGATGGGTAATCTTCGAGCCAACTCAGATTTCGATGCTTCAGAACATTGACATTGTATGTGATCAGGAGAACCTCAATGTCGACCTCCAGCCTGGCCTCTGCCGCTCTGCCCTCAATCTCAACCCTAGCCTCGGCTTCCTGCACCTTTAGTACAGCTGCATCCCGCTCACTCCTAAGTTCCACAGCTCGATCACATGCCTCTTGGGCAGCCTTATTAACGTCGTCCTTTTCTTTGACGACCCGAGCATACTTCACCTTAAGCTCATTGAGCTCCTTGAGCGCATTATCCCTCTCAGCTGTGACGGTGGCATTTCTGTGGCCCATATCATCGACCAAAGTTAGGTTCTCCTGTCTCATCTGCTCCATCTTCTTGATCGCCTCATCGACTTTCTTCAAGGCCACTGTTTCTGAGTTCCTCAGAGCGTCGTTCTCAGCAGTGAGCACTTGCACTATATGGTCCTTCTGAGCGAGATCGGTTCCCAGTTTCTTAGTTGTCTTCGCCTGCTCGAAGGCCACCCACGATGCTTTCTCTGTGGTCTTTATCCATTCTCGATATTGGCCATAAACATCATATATATATAGTCATGCATCATTTGTTCTACCTCATTGGGAATTTGTTTTAAACGTGGAGGGAATATGAAGCCGTCAAAGTAGACATTCGGAAAATCCTTTTCCAACTTAGCGATTCTAACCGCTCCTTCCCCGGTGGGTTCTGTGACGGCTTGTTCAGTGGCGACGGGGGTTCCAGTTTCAGCCCTCCGACGCTATTGGTCGGGCCTTGAAGCTTGAGAAGGTGGTGCTTGACGCGAAGATTCAAGGATTTGTTTGCCAGAGCCAGAAGATTGTGTTGGACCTCTAGGTGGCGGGGAGCGCAACCGTGAATGGCGCCTATACTGTCTCTCCTTCTCCCTCTCCTTATCCCTTTCCCTATTGTAGCGCTCCCTCTCTTGACTGGAGTAGCCACGATCGTGGTCTCTATCGGCCTCACATCTGCGAGACTCAGAATATGAGCTAGATGAATGGAGTGCAGAACGGAGACTGCCAAGTATAGATCCCCGCCTTGACATCGTATCTATAAAATGAAAAGAGAAACAAAGTTGGTAATCTTCAGAGATGAATAGCTTGTGATTAGAAATTGTGTGGTGCCGTGGAGTGTGTGTATGCATGTGCAAACACCTCAACCAACCGGTTGTAATAGCCATACTCGGAGGAGTTGGCTCTCCTATGTCTAAGGCGCTTTGGAACCGCTCTAATCCACTATCTTGGTGCAAAGGCAAGTCATCCGAAATGGGGATGTCCGCCAATCCTGCAAAGGAGCTCTCCATCTCCGAAGGAGGAATCTCTTGACTAGTAGCAGGCAAAGAGACTACGACGGTTTTAGCCTTATAGATTTTCGAACAGTAGGCTTGCCTCTTCTCTTCCACTCAAAAGATTGTGGACTTTGCGAAGGCCCAGCTGCGGGCTCATCTCCAGCAGACATATTCTCATCACCATCTTGTTCAGTAATTACTATCTTGAGAACTCCCCTTCAATCTTGCCTCACCGGGCCCGTCTTAAGAACTCCTGCGAGTCCAATGCTTTGATCTCTGTCAATTAGCCCCACGGTAATCATATTTTCATTTGTGAGGACTTCGTCAATTTCTCTATGCATGGCTGGCACCTCTTGAAGAACCCTCACCATCTCCTTAAACCGAGCTCCTTCGGGCCGTGGAATCGAAGCTGTAAAAGAAAGAAAGTGTTAGACTCGGCATCGACTATTGTTATCCATTCAATCAATAAAAAGGTTAGAGCACTTACGTCTGACTAGCCACTGTTTGGCGAACCCCGATGGGCATCGAACGAAAAACCATTCGATCTTAAAGTAACTCAGCTTGCTCCAAGCCCTGATCACGACTTGACAGTTCCTAACTGCCTCTAGGAAAGTAAAGGAAGGGTTGTCCCCATGACTCTTTATATTGAATAAGTATCTGATCTCTTCTACCATCAGAGGATGGAAGAGGTGCTCCCTAAAGATGACAAACAAACTATTGAGCAAGGCATATCCATCGGGGTGCAGCTAAGATGGAGCAATACTCAAGAAAAGTAAAACTTCCCGGATGAACTGGTTGAAAGGAGGAAGTGCCCCGGCTACACACATAAATCTGTTGCAGGCTGTGTACCCTTCCTGGGGATTATGGGCTCTATCTCCAGGCCTTGGCAGTAAGACATCATCTAGCGACAACCCATGCCTTAGGCAAATCCTGCCTAACATATCTTCATAAATATTAAAGCGGACAAAATCTTGTGGGTGTGTGATGAATACTGCTCCTGTTAGCTCATCTGGGGCAGGGCTAATAACTTTGGCTGCGATAGCTGGCATTTTGATTACGGGGAGAGGCAGACTTTAAATGTCCTGCGACTGTGAACTTCTGAGTTCCATAGCTATTGAACTCAGTAAAAATCATCATTAGACGATAATAAACCTGTGTTCCCCCCAGTGTGAAGTGCATGAATGTGTTGTGCAGTGCTATATAATACTTAAGAAATTCTACGGAATTTGTGAGATGTTCAAATGACAAGACTTCGAGATTCAATCGGAGTGACCGTCATCGCTGACCGTCCCAACCGTGCTATCCAGATTTCAGAGAAGGGTCCAAGTTAAAGTTCGTCAAAATTTTCAAGTTACAGTTCCATCGACGAGCTTTGAAGGGCAGTCAAATATGCAGTGAAATGGTTAAGTTCAATTATGCAAGGCAGAAGCTCGTCGGAGTCAAACGTTCGAGTGTGCAAAGATTTCAAATCCATCAAAGTTCAAACTTGGATCGTTCCACAAAAGCCTTAGTTTCGTATCAATCGAAATTCTTTAACTTCGTATCGATCGGGTTATATTGGACTTCGTATCGATCAAGAATTATTAGCTTCGTATCGATCCCCAACCAGGAACTTCATATCGATCACCTACCGCGAATTTCATATAAATTGTTGGTTCCTTGATTTCGTATCGATCACTTCGAATCGATACGAATTTTCACCACACCAGATCGACATGAAACTTACCTTTTCACCAATCGATTCCTGACCGATACGAATCCCTCACTCTGGGTCGGTACGAAGTCAAATCTTCCCCATCCCTTCATCGATACGAAATTGAGGCTGAACGCCCTTCCACCAAATCCTTCATATCCCTCCACGTTCTTTCTTCTCCAAACAGCTCGAACTCTGTCTCCTCCTTACTCAACCACGCTCCGATCCATTTCAGGCCACAACATCACCAGAATTGGCCACGATTATGAATGGATTGGTGTTAGATCTCGAATCTCATTATTTAAGTGTGGATTTATGGGTTGATTACCTAATTTAAGCTAACAGTTCAAAGGATTAATGGATTTAATGGCTCAAGAATGAGAGCGAGTTCTTTTTCTCTTTTGCTTTGATCGATACGAAGAAACTGTAAAGAAATGTAATCAAGTGAATTTTTTCTTAGTCCTAAAAGTATTTATATGGATACGAAACCAAGGAAAGGAAACGATTCGCCTCCCAGTTTTGTTAACCGGTAAAAAGAAGTATCCCATGCCATCGATACGAATCATACTTCGTATCCATCCACCATCGAACTAAAGCCGCAACTGTTCGTAACCATCGACTCAAATCGGTTCAGAGCAAGCTTTTCGTATCCATCAAGCCATCGATATGAAAGATACACAGAGGATTGTTTGAACTATTCAGATCCATCAATGATTCATCGATACGAAACGACAGTTTCGTATCCATCGCTTTGAAGCTCCAAGAAATTCGTATCCATCGATACGAGATATTTTTAAAGGCCAACTAATTCGTACTGATCACCATCGATACGAAGATGATTTTCCAACTTCTTAAATCGATCCAGGAGATGACCAATACGAAGAGATACTCTAAAATGACCATCAAGCATCGTTACAACTCGAATTTCACGTCGATTCAGGAGAGGATCGATAAGAAACTCGATTTTTTTATAAAAGAAAACAACTTGACAACGACTCGTGAACATGCAAACGTGAACGAGAGTCAGGTTAACGTACGTGTATGTGTGACGGACTAACATTCAATTTCAAAATTCACAGGAACAAAATGATCACCTGGTGATGGTTACAAGAGTGGACAACAAATTGCTAACACTTGATGCTCAGCTACAACAATGCACTGTACGATCGTTGGCAATCAATAACCCAGTATTTATATTGCTAGGAATCAATCAAAAATTACATCTTTTGATGAAAAGACAAGGACTACTCAACGAACCAGACAGAACTTTTCAGACTAAAGATTGCAGCTTTTCAAAGCATGTCATGTTCATTCAAGACGTACTTTAGGGGGCAAATGTTATCCCACCTTTTGGCAAGGCCGTGACACCAAGGAATTAACTAGAAACCAAAGACAGATCGTCCCGGAGATCGATTATACACAGATTCGCTATGGATATTGGTAAATTTTGCCCAAGTCCGGATCGAGCTACAATTGATATGACATGACAATCAAAGTTATGAAAGCCAACGTTCCAAATTTCAAGTCAATCGGAGTTCGTATGCTCGAGATATCGATCGATCAAAATCAAGAAGACCAACCTCATTCGTATCCATGGGATTTCGTATCCATCAACTCACAAGCATCCATTTCATATCCATCACACCAGTTCCACTTCATATCTATCATGCCTGCTCTGTTTTGTATCCATCATCTAAAGATGTTTCATTTTGCTTCCACCTATGCACAATTTGTATCAATCATTTACACAGCTCGTATCGATCAATCAACGATCGATACGAAATGGCCACCAGCGATTGATACGAAACAACACCTACAAACATCGATACGAAACCAACTACTCGTTGATCGATACAAAGGGAGTCAGGCTACATCGATACGAAATGGTTCTAAATATCGATACGAAATGAAACCAATAACATCGATAAGAAATGAAGTGCAAAAGAGCGATACGAAAGGAGTTGCACTAGATCGATACGAAGAAATCACGTTTAAGTGGAAGACTTGGTCATTCGGCATGAAAAGTGGATCGATCCTAGAATATAACGCCACGTCACCTGATCGATACGAGCTGGCATCGATACGAAGCCATCAATACGAATTGTATCGATACGAACTAAGCAGTGTTTTGCAAATACAAACTTGGATCGATCATAACTCAAAATCTACAAGTCCAAATGCCACCAAATTTTCACAGGAGCTTGCGCACCACCTTAAGAATGTCCTTGATCGATCTCAGGCCAAATGGAGGTGTTTTTGATCGATATGAAATGTACACGTATCGATCTGGGACCGATCCCAATCTACCTCGGATCAATCACGTGGGCCCGCCCACGTGTGAGAAGGAGTATTCCGAGATCTAAGTCAGATTTTTCCAGCCTACGTCTATAAGTAGCAGCCCAATGCCTCCAGAAAAGGGACTTTTGGCTTCTCTTCGCTGATACTTTGACGAAATCACTATTATACTTTAGTTGTACTGTTGTAATCTCCTGTAATCAGCAAGTCAAATTCAATAAACATCAATCATTTCATAGTGGACGTAGGTAATACGCCGAATCACTCTAAATTTGTGCGTTTTCTGCATTTTTTCTTATCTGTTGATTGGTGTGTTTGTTAGATCTGCCTCTTTTTACATTTACTTTCTTCATTTTATCTCTTCAAACACATCCAAAGAGTGTTGTACCCAATTTTGGTATCACATGGAGGTCATGTACTTAAGATTGCACGTAATAACTTTTCATAAGGGATCTTGTATGAATCTCCAAAAGTTTTCGGAAAGGTCTTTCATCAAATGACATATTTATGTTTTGAACGTAATTTTTGTAAACTAAAATCAATTTTATAAATAAAAAGGTTCATAAAGTGTTTATGAATCCCTATTCTATTTGCACTAAGAAATAATTGTTGTTTCAAGATATATCAACTTCATTGTGAAGGAATTTCTTTGAGAAATATTTGGTAGTTAAATGGAATTGGATCCGATCCATAGATAGAACTGATCATATGAGATGAAGTGAAATTAACCAACCTAAATGAACACATAACATTAGAATGTCTAATAAGTATTCTCGTACATCGAAGAGAAACTATGAGTTTCTTATTAATGTCGAAAATATACATTATCCTCGGTTGTTCAATTAAACCATTAAGATTGTTAACTCTATATGGTATGATGCGCAGATCTGAAAGAATTCCAAGTACGCTATCAAAATATGATTTAGTGGTCGTAACCAAAGAGATGTGATCTATCGGCCAAGATTGTGTCTTTATTGGAAAGACTAATGTGGTTGGAATTAAATAAGCAATGTTGATAAGAATAATATCGCAAATTTCAATTGTTGAAATTAGCATAACAGATTCGGTATTCAACATGCTCAAGTTAATTCATATTTACTCACAAAATTATTGCTCGATAAGACATAGTGTTTGGTACTTATGTATTGAAACCGAAAATTCTAAATATTGATTTAGAGTAAGCCATTTACACATATTAACCAAAAATGCCTCGAAGTCAGTGGGAGCGATATTGGGTTTGTGTGTCTTTGGATATGATCCAAGAAATGGTACGAATGTATCATTTTATAAGCATCAAGATTGAATAAGTATTTTGATAGAAATATCAAATAGTTTGATTTTCAATCAAAGTGTAGAGGAAGCGTGTGTTCATAAGAAAGAGCATTAAAAGGTACATTGATATTTCTAAACTCTAAGTAAACAACACGTTGTTGATTTTAACAATATGCTTGTATTAAAATCAACTTTAGTTGTTTTAATACTCAATTTTGGATTGTAAATGATGTCTTTTATGGTGAGTATAAAAGATAGGGTTGTCCCAAAACGATATACAAGAGCATCCTATTAAAACGAGAACGTGTAAGTTGGATTCCTTATGCATTAGAAATAGGAATTATCATACAGGTTATGTTGTGTATAATATTATGTTTTGTTTATGTATTTGATACATGGAGCAAATATAAAATCCAAATTGATACAAGTAAATGGTTGTTTGAGGTGTTCTCGCGTATTTATGAAATACTAGAGAACTATTTATAGAAACAACGAACTCGTTATGATGGAACGTTTGGACACAAACTTTTATAAGTGATATTGAGTATAACATGTCAATGATAAAATTCAAGTTAAAATCTTTAATTTGAAAATGTTTCAAAATAAAAGTGATTGTGGTCGATTCAACGAAATGTTGAGAATATTAACTTGAATAACGCTACAATAAACCAATGTATATAGATATAAATGCACAAATTTGTAAATGAGCCAAAGGTGATTCCAAATGTTGGGAATCCCATAATATTGTTATAAGATAACAATGTCATGAAATTGGTCATGATAGAACTTAAAGCTCACTATAAGTAGAAAGACATACTTCGAATTGTTCCACATGATAAAGGCAGTTCAGTGTTAGAGAGAGTTAATCGACAAAGTAGATAATTAAAACATAATAGCATAACCATTCACTAAGGGACCGACCTAATTGGTTATGAGAAAACCGATTGGAGAAGTTGGAATTAGATTCCATAATTGACCCTAAGTGCAAGTGGGAGATTAGTAGAGTTAGGGGTATGTCCTAGGGGCAATTATGTAATTTATTACATATATCTAACTCGTTGACAATCTTATTCGAAATAAAAGGTATTTTCATCCTATTATATACTTGATATAATGTGATTATATTAATGAATTAACTTAATTAAAAGTATATTTAATAGAAAAATCCATAAATGGTACATTTTGTGATAGTACTTACAAAGTGTTGTAACCGTGAGTAATTTATCACAACGAAAGAAATATACCATTTTAAATGTTCCTAGCCAAGACGCATCGAGAGTGGATATCGATGTATCCGTTGAGACTGTAGTACGTATCACTCTCCAAATGTTGGGCAGTGTGTTACTCATGACTGCTGGGGGCAGCTAAGGGTTACATACTAATAGTTATTGGATAACTATGGAACGACTCACTCGATAGTTTTCAGTTGGTTAATATAACTATGGTCAAATAGAAAATATCGATGTGACTGATTTACACAGTTCTCTCGACTTGAGAATACTGTGGATCTTCAATATGAAAGCTCCACTTTGATTATAGCCAAATCATGGCATGGCATCCATCGAATGATTATAGTTGGGTTGAGTGGAAATATTGGAAGTGAAGCACTATTCAAGAGAGGATTCGTCTCCTTTGTTATATGCGGTTAGTATCACAGTCAACTCAAAGTCAAAGTCTCTGGCCAGAGCATTTCGGTTAATAATAATTGTTATTATTGAACCAAGGACTCTGTATTTAGACTATAAAGTTGAATGTGGATGAGGTTGGAACTTTGACCATTACCAAATTCCATAAGTCCAAAGTGATATAGTTTTGACGAAGAGAATTGGTGTAAACAAATGTCACAACCGAGTAACGCTTATTAAACTAAAATTGGATTTTACCGAAAATGAGTAAGCAATAAATTTGGCCGTAATGTCACACCACCTGCTAAGTGACGTGTGAATGTTAACATTAGAATAGTTTGATGTTAATCGCTGACCAAATTTACACCCAAGAGTTACACAGCCGAAATGATGAATTCCCTTAAGACCGAACGATTTAATTAGTTTATAATTGTTATAAATTAATTATATTGATTAATATTTATGAAATATTAATTATAAAATTTGAATATGATTTGAGAAATAAATAATGTTATATATATTTATAACAGTTATAAATATATCGATCGATATACAATATCGACAAGCGATTAAATTAGATTTAATTGCATAGTATTTTGGCTTGGGCTTAGATGGGTTTAAGGTCCATCATTAGGGCTGCAAAATTTCGGTTTTGGGAAGGTCTAGGGGTGGCTAAAACATAGGGAATTGTCTTGGAGATAATGGGTTGAGATAAAGTGAGAATGGGTAAAAAGGTTTTCCTCGTTTCTCTTTAATACAACCCTATGTGTGTGTGTGTATATATATATATATATATATATGTATGTATGTATAAACAATAACTAACCTTTTTGGCCGCCATTACCTTCTACATTGATGGTTAAAAAATAGCTCTCAATCCACTCCAAAATTCCCAAATATATTTAAAATTATAATACTATTTGATGGTTAGAGGTCGGTGATTCCGGACTTGCAATTTGACGAATCAAGAACGGTAAAAGGAAGGGAAGTCATTGTTTCAACGTAGATTCAAAGGCATCATTAAATTGATAATTTTAATTCATGTTATAGTAATTAAATTATATTCTATGATCCTATAATGAGCAATTTCATACCTGTTTAAATATATTGCGACTATATGTTTAGTTAGGTGAGATTTTATAAGTAGATGTGGTTGTCACAAATCAGTTTGGTTATGTGCATAATTTTTTTATTATACTATTTGATTTATGTATAGAAAAATGTTTTTATTGAGAGAAATGTGTGATCCTCTAGAAACAGAGGAGAGCACACATGCAACTATATATATATAACATAAAGCAAGGTGCTACCAACATGCCTGGCAGGTAGCTAGTCTAAGTACAGGTATCAAAAGGTAAGAACTCAAGTACTCCTATAATGAGCTCCAACAAAGCCACCGCCCATTACACCCTAATATTGAGCTTCAGCATGGCCACCGCCCAATATTACGGTGTTAGGAGTACCTGAAATTCTAAAGAATAACATAATGCCAAAGATATGGAAGTCGACACCATCTAATAAGGAAGCTCCATTGTACTGACTCGAAAGGAATGAGGATGTAACTAAACTAAGGTGGAACAGCTAGTGGTCCTGACAGGAAAACTCTGCTCTGATGACTCAGTAATAATGGAAGAAGCACCTAGCTGAAGAGTGAATCTCCCTGAAAAATATGCCACTATGGTAAAGCTGAAGATGTGCTGGGAAACGACCCTCACTACAATCCAGAATCATGCAATCTGTAGTCCTAAGTACCTGCAAAGTGAACCTAACACCCTATCACCCATACCTGTGTCTAAAGAATGACTAAGAAAATAGTTAGAATGATACACATATATGTATATATATATAATATATATATATACATATATATGTATAAATGAGATAGGAGTTAAAAAAACTTAAATAAGACTAACTGGACAAATACTAAAGAACTAAAAAATTTATAAACTAATACAGACAATGACTAATACAATAATTGAAACAAGTCTTAAAATATTATTATGGACCTTTGATCAAAAGTAAATTATGATACAAAGTGAAATCGTCATTTAAGTTTGAAAAAATATTAATACTACAATTATTGATGTTAAAAATATTATTATTGTGCTTAAAAGATTAATATTATAACTAACCTTATTAAGATACCCTTTAAATAGGTTATTTTTTGCTAATTTATATTTGGGATTAGAGATCCAATTAAAATAAAATGAAGAAATTGTAAAAATCAAATTGTTAAAGTGACTATTATTATTATTAAATATTCTCCGATTTCTTTCAAACCAAATATACCAACAAGTAATATTGAATAAAGTGTCTAGTAAGAATCTAATATTCTTTTTGAACCTAAATCTAAAATTATTCCAATAGAATTCGCAATCTGAAATTTTAGTTATTATATTAAAGTTAAAATTTTTAAGAGTATTATTTAGAATGTAATAAGTATCCATGCAATCATAGTATATATGTTTAATATCTTCAAAATGCAGATTACAAAAATAACTTCTATTATCATTTTGAATGTTTTTTCTCTTTAACAATTCTATAGTGTTAAGTTTTCCATGCAGTATTAACCACATGTGTATTTTAGATTTAGGAGGAGCATTAGATTTCCAAATAAATTTAAAAGAGTTGTTAGATATACCCCGAAAAGTTAATGAATCTATAGAATGAATTAGAAGTATATTTCTTACTCATATCCCATTCCCAACAAATAATATCATTATTATTATCAATATTATAAAGATTTAATCTAGCATAAAGCAAAGAAAGTTGTCTAAGGGTTGGACCTACTAAAATTCTTTTAAAACTAAAATTCCAAGAAGGGTTGTTCTCTGGAGAAAAGACTTCAACAATTGAAGCATACTTAAAATTACAGATTTCATAAAGCTCTATAAATTCTATCCTAAGAGGTAAAATGGAAATCCAACGGTCATGCCAGAAAGAAGTACAATTACCAGAATGAACTATTATATTAGTACCTAGGTTAAAAATCTCATGACATTTTAAATTGAATTTCCAAATATTAGATAGTTTTTGAATGACTGGAGAAGTAATTTGATATAATTGTTGCAACCATTATAATAATATTTAGAAATGATCTCTTTCCAAGTAGCATTATCTTTTATATCCTTAAACTTCCATAACCATTTACCTAATAAGGACAAATTCATATTACGTAAATTAATGACTCCTAAACCACCATCTTTTTTAGAGTTACAAACTGTTTCCCAATTTACTAAACATTTGATGCAATTATTAGAATTTTGCCCACTCCATAAGAAATCTCTTCTAATTTTTTCTATCACCCAATTTGGAAATAGATGCATAGACATCAAATAAATCGGGAGGGCTGATAAAACAGAATTTATTAAAACTAATCTACCCGCTCTAGATAAAAATCTCCCATTCCAATTAGAAATCCTATTTTTGATTTTATCTATGATTATAAACCAGTCGTCGTGTTTAAGTTTAGTAGGTCTAATCACAAAACCAAGATAGTCAAAAGGAAAGTTCATAGTTTTACAATTAAGAGTATTAGCAACTAAATTTTCAACTTTATCAAAATCGTTTAAAACTAAAACAGAACTTTTATCAAAATTTATTTTTAAACCAGATAGTAGTTCAAAACTATATAAAATGAACTTAAGGGTAATAATGTGCCTAGGTAACTGGGAGGAAAAAAGCAAGGTATCGTCAACAAATTGAAGGACAGATATACCATTACGCGATATGTCATTTCCTACACATCCCAGAGTTCCATTATCAACTGTTTTTTTAATAATCTTGGCAAAAACATCAGCGGCTAAGTTAAATAATAAAGGTGATAAAGGATCCCCTTGCCTTAAACCTCGCTTGGATTGAATTTTATTACCTAATATACCGTTAACTATAATACTAGAGTTACCAGTTCTAAGCAAATTCATAATCCAGCTAATCCATCTATGACTAAAACCTCTAGCAAGAAAGATATCTATAAGAAAATCCCAATCTACCGAATCAAAAGCTTTTGCGAAGTCTAATTTTAAAATCGCACAAGTTATGTTATTCTTACAACAGTGATTAATGTATTCTTGAATAACAGCCACACCATCAGTGATATTTCTTCCTTTGATAAAAGCAGATTGTGAACAATCAATTAAATCATTCATTCTTATACTAAGTCTATTAGCTAAAACTTTAGAAATAATTTTAACGGAACAATTAATCAAAGAGATAGGTCTAAAATCTTATAAGTTTTTAGCTCCTACTTTTTTGTGCAATAAAATAACATTTGCAAAATTAAATCTCCCTAGTTGCAAATTACCATTATAGAAATCATTAAACATATTAATTAAATCTAGTTTTAAAACATCCCAAAAAGTTTTATAAAAGTAAATTGGGAACCCATATGGGCCCGGGGATTTATCACCTGGCAAGTCACCAATAGCTTTTCCAATTTCCTCTTCAGTAAAAGGATTATCTAACTCAGAAAGATCAATAATAGAATCTGACGGATACAATTCATTCCAACTAACATAAATTCTGTGTTTGTTTTTATTACCAAAGATATCCCTATAGTACTCTGTAAAAGCCATGTTAAGATCTCTTTGATCAACTAACTCTTCATTATTATCAATAATGGAATTAATTGTATTGCTACGCTTTCTACCATTAGCCATATTATGAAAAAAATTAGTATTATTATCACCTTCATTGATCCATTGGATTCTGGATCTCTGTTTCCACATAACCTCTTTTTCTAAAATAGAATTAAGTTCTTTTAGATTAGCAAGAACATTACACTCTCCTAAATTTAGATGTCTGGTTTCTTCTATCTCGTTTATTTTAAGCATCTCATTAAGAATATTATCTTTTTTGATTTTTATATTACCAAAAACATTTTTATTCTAATTTTTAAGAAAAAACCTAAGATCCCTAAGTTTTGAAACAAATTTTTTTGCAGAATTATCCTTATTTCTACTATTATAATAGCTCAAAGAAATCCATTTACAATTAATTAGGTTCAAGAAATTTGATTCCAAAAGCCACATCTTTTCAAATTTAAAAGATCTAATAATAACCCTATGATGCTCACAAGTGAGGATAATAGGACAATGATCTGAGTACGTGTAAGGAAGACCAGAAACTCTACAGATTGGAAATTTATCTTCAATCTCATCACTAATGAAAAACCTATCAAGAAGAGCAATAGATGGAGACTCCCTAGCCACTACAAGAAAAATGAGTACTAATTGCATTGTTGAACGGCGTTTAAACAACCATCGCCATTAATACACCTATAAAAATACAAAGTCAATAATTATATCAATATATTACGCTATAACAACAAAGATGCCCAGTTTATTGGCGGGCACATGAAATATTTCTTTGGCCGCTTCATTTTTTAATTATTTCGATTCCCTCCTCTCAATTTTCTTTCCCATCTTCCCCTCCTTGGTAAAAACCCTACGAAAAGAAAATTTACATTTCCTTTAGTACGATTCACTACTACTAATAAATTAATATTCGTTGCTACTCTCGATGGCAAAACCCTAGCCCTTCGCCTTTGTGGTTTCCTTGCCTAAGTCGCCTTCATTGTTGATATGTTACCTCGCCTTCTCAAAGCTCTTGGAAAAATAATTATGCGCTTCCAAAAGCAAAGGTTAGTTTTTACATTTATTTTGTGATTCTGTATATAATCTGAGCTGAATTTGATCATTCTTTATTACTTTATTTTGTTCCATTGGATATCTCAAAGAATTGTGAAACAAGGAGATTGCTAATAAACTTACAAATGGAATGTATATACTATGAGTTAATTATATGATTTTCAATTTATTTTGGAGTCCTTCTGTAAAAGGACACCTTGTATCTTGAAACCAGAAATTTATAGCATCGTTATCTATGGACACAGTTTATAGATTAAGGATATTTATGACAATTTGTAGAATTTTACATTCATTAGTGGATTAATCTCAAAGTTTTGCTTCATTTCTACTTATGAATTTATATGGAATAAGATTTGTGTAAATTGAGAGATAGGTTTTAGGTAACGAAAATAGGCAGTTAACACTTAAGCTATTGCAGTTTTTAATCATGTTTCAGGATATTAATTGTTGAGGGATTTGGCAAATATAAAGGTAAAATCAAGAAAAACTATTTATTTTGCCTGCTTAAAAAACATGGAAATTAATTTAAATTTATCCTTTTGTGTAGAAGTTTAGTAGTGTATAGAGCAATTTAGTCATCTACCTGCATTTTCTGTTGCCAACCATCTTATTTTTTACCTGTCAACGTCAAATCATTGGGAGTAATCATAGGTCTCTTACTTTCTTTATCATACATGAGCGATCCACTTAATTTGTCATGTTGCACAGAGAATAGATACTTCATCTGGAAGCAAGATCTTCCATCTCATGTACAATGAATTGGTTTACTTATAATGCATTCATGTCAAAACAAACCTGCATGTATAGACTCTAATCAACCTTAATAAGAATCATTAAACTACCATGCAATCAAAAGTTTAATTGCTTATCAGTTTCTAGAAGGTTTGTTTATAATCATGGATGCGCTGACCAAGTATGAGTTTTATTTTTACTCCATGTACATAAATCAATAGTTGCATCCGATAAAGCCATCATCTCAAATAATATAATTCCTTAACTACATTTAAAGTTTTAATATAAACATACATTGGCTTGGTGTAATGTTATTGTTTGATATTTTTATTCATTGTCATGACACATAATATCTGTTTATTTATTGGCATCAAAAAAAATTAACTGGCTGTTCTCTCTATGAAAACACCACCTCATATTTAGCAAAGTATTGAAGTTAGGCAATAAAAAACTATACCAAGTGTTCTAGTCGGGCACCAACGAGTATCTTTAGCAGAAATTGCATTGTTACCAATCAAAAAGTACCAAGTGGATGATCAGATATTTGACTTGTATTCCAAGTGAGTTAATGAGCATTGATCAGTATACATATATACTATTCTTATGTCTATTCCAGAACATCCTTCTAATAGAGGTTTGAGATGTATTGAATACATGCAGAACTCTTTATATTCATGTATTATTAGTCCATGCCATATAAACTAAATTTCCTATTTATGAATATCTTTATACACCAACAAGCATTTAAAATCTCTGTTAGCATAAAACGTGCTCACACTTATTGGTGATAAGCGTTTTAAATTAACCATGTATTGCAATTAGCATTTTACATTTTAATTCCACATTAAGCTTTTTTTAAAGTGGTAAATAAGAACGCCTTTGCAATTGCAATATTGTTTATGATAAAAAATTCTCTATGATAAATCAAATTTTGATATCCTTTGATGGGTGTTTTGCTAGGATTCTAAGGCATTTAGGGCTGAAATTAGGTATTTTTGAGATTTTTGGTCTGAAAGGTTTGAAAGGTAACAAGGGTGTGTCAATTAGGTATTTTTGGGATGATAGATAGCAATGTAGGTAATATGGAGCACATTTCACATATGTAACTGGAATTGCAATATAGATATGTATGTAGTGGTATTCTTTTCTATGGTTTAATGTTAGTTCCCCATGGATATGTAACACAAGACGTGTAGAACTTTGCAGTAAACAAAATAAATAAATGAAGCAAAGTGGATTATATAGTTTGAGTTTGAAAGTAATTGTGATTTATTATTTGCTTAAAGCGCATATTAAATGAATTTGGAAGAATCTGGTTACTTTATGCTTTGTTTATTTACTGTTTTTGACTAATATCCTCTATTGATTACACTTTTCAACTAGAGAAAGCACTACACCAGAAACAGCTTTTGACAGCGTTTCAAAAACGCTGTTATATGATACGACAACGTTATTATAAACGCTGTATAACGACATGCTGTCGTAGATGCAAAAGTTTTAACAGCAAAATAGAAAACGCTGTAAAAAATTTGATACCACAGCGTTTATTAAACGTTGTTATATGACACAACAGCGTTAGAACAAACGTTGTATAATGACAAGCTATCATATAAAAAGAACTTACAACAGCTTAATTTTAAATGTTGTGGAAATTATTCTTTTGACAGCGTTTTATTTAGGCTGTTAATATTTTTATTACAGCGTTTAATGCGTGCTGTGTTATGTTTTTATAGTTGGGATGATGTTTTACTACAGTTTACAACAGCGTTTAATAAACGCTGTTACTCACTATTTAATGATAATTACAACACGAATTAAACGTTGTTGTTTCTTCATTGACAGCATTAAAATAGATGTTGTCTTCTATTTATATGATTTTTACAGCATTAACATTCCACTATATTTGCATATTCCAGAACTACATTTTGAGTATAATCAAGCAACCAGTATATATAACATGTTCTAATGAATAATAATCTGTTAAATAAACTAGCTAAAACAATATTAATATACAAAAAACATCTATAAATCAAGTTTCAATAATATCCATAAACAAAAATAACACAGTAGACCAATTACATGGGAAAGCCACCCTCAACACTCAAATTTCACAAAGTTCATCAGCAAATCAACCCGACCACCTACGAAGTTCACAACACTCAACCCTTGAATGTACAGCCACCCTCCATCTCTTGCTAAACAATTAACTCCTTCATAGCTACATCACCAGACTAGCTGCGAACACCAACCTACAACCTTACCTTCTTACTGCACTTACATCCACTTCCTGTACATCGGAAATTTATCCCATTCACCTAAACTGCCACTACAGTCCAACACCTCATTCAACCACTTAAAGCATCACAACTTCAATCCATTCCAACACTACCAGTCCCCTACTCCTCCACTTCCATCACATACACCAAACTGTCCAGTTCAACCTGCACATTCATCTTCAACCCCCTTTCACTGATGTCCACCCACTACCTACGAACAATCTTCATCTTCCTTCTGCAGCATCTACAACCAGTCACTGCCTTCCTCGACCACTACCAAGTTCAAGCAACAAAACCTCCATCCGAACACCCTCCTTATCCTTATGACAATTCAGTAATCACACACGCTCTCATTTGGGACAACAGTCGCAGTTGAAAAATTACCTTATGACCAAAACAAAAACACAATAATCCAAATATTACCTTATGACCAAAGGTTTAACACAAAATTCAATACGGACATAACATGTACATAAAAATGCTTCAATTATTAACTAGACTGCACTATTGTGTGTTCGGATATTGCAAAATAGTTGTTCATTTTTCAACTGCGAACAAGAATGCATATAAACATGATGTTGTGAAACTTACATGGAAGTTGAGCCCATTCTAACATTCGCCATTAGTACATAGAACAAGCAGAAGGATGATAAATATTGTACAAATTGACTACACTATCATTAGCACCTTTGGTTTCAGCAGCCAATAAGTGTTCCTTGGATAAAGCTGGTGCAATTCCAAGCATCAATGCAGCATCACTTGGACTTATTCCTGACCTAAGAGCTTCAGGTTTTTCCACAAGCGATGATATTTTTGCAAAGACCTGTGTTCAATATTAGCTTCCAGTGAATAAAATATAAAACGTTGATGTTATCATATGGAAATTCAAAGGTGATACAGCAAGAAAAGTCATTTCATGGATACCAATTATGGAAATAACGTTATATTACATATGTTTAAAGTTTTACAGTGAAAGGTAAAAAAATATATACATGCACATGTGTGCATGCACGTATGCTCACATGCATGTATAGTTTGTACACATCTAAAATAGATGCATTCAGTAGAGGATTGGTTGCTACCGGACCATCCTTAACTCACAAACACACTGAAATTGGCCCATCCTTAACTCACAAACACACTGAAATTGGCCAAATATAATAGCCGATCTCAAATTAAGCAGACAATTATATCATTTAGTGAAGCTTCCTACATACAGACAACACTGATGATGGTCGATAAATTCGTGCACAATTCAAAATATATTTTATAACAATTTTTTATTATGAATGGTGCTGATAAAATCCATTCATCCTCGGTGTTACAAATAAGATGTTACAAATAACAAAAGCACCAGATACATTTAAATAGTATACAGTGCTGTAAGAGATCCAAAAATAGTTCGTTGAGTAGGTGATTCAATAAATAAATTAAAAGCTTCTCAAACATTCAAGACAGAATGTTCTATTTTACTAGGAATAAAGATGAGTATAATAAAATAATGAATGGTACCTCTTCATCGCTGTGAGCCTTGTTTTGAATAACCATCACACCACTGTCAAACTTTCTAAGCATCACAGGACTGCTCTTGTGACGCAGAAAACAAGGAGGAGGAACATATTAGAAACTAAAATGAAAGTAAATTATTTTATACAGTGGAAGAATAAATCTAATTATACCAGTTCCTCTGGCACGGTTAAAAAGACAGTAGATATCTATCAAAGCTATCATTCCTCCTGCTTTCTCAAGTGGCAATTTGACAAAATCAGCAAGCTATCGTCAAGAGACAAATTGAGAAAAAGTTAGCATTTAGCATGCCAGATATAATATGTTGTGATAATCTAAGAAAACATGTACTGAATAATAAACCTGTCGTGATAACTGTTGATGATAATGAGCACCAGCTGACTCTTTTGTAACTGGTGATATAATACCGATGCTAAGAAGCAACTCTTGCATGTCTTGCTTAGATCCAACCATGCCATGGTTGTAGTACATTCTTGTAAGCTTCTCCCACAACTTGTTGTAGTGTCATTTTAGGATCCTTCTCTAATCTTCGTAATACCTCAAGGCTAAAACATAATGATCTAATAAAAAAATACTCACCTGAATTTTTTCCACATATTTAATATATCAGATGAAACATTTTTGAATTTTGGGTTAAGATTTTGATACCTGGTAAGCCAGACTACAGCTTTAGAGCAACTTCCAGTCTTTTTCGATGTTCCCTCCTTCTCCTCTTGCTTTATTATTTCTTTTATGCTAAGATATTTGGATGAGTTCGAGATGTAACACCCTTCCAAATTCTGTATGGTAAAAAAATGTAGTATATTCAATTAAAATGAAGGTCTGTGATTGTTCATGCTGTGCATGTCACAAAATATATGAAATTTGAAGGAACTATAAACTCTGTAGCAAACATGAGCTTAAAAAATAAAATAGTTTATTTGTGGTAAGATAAAAATGTCAGAAGAAGTGCAATACTATCCTTTTTATACAAGTTGCATGCACTGACCACTTTCTATAGTGCTAATAATTGATGTATTCCTAAATTATATGCATGAAAATTCCTAATCTCTATTTGGGACTCCATATTTACTATGTTTATGGCACTAATATGTCATGTAAAAATAATCAGAACACAGGTGCCAACATCGCTCATATAGAACATTTAGTAAGAAGGGTAGGCTATCTGGTTTCAGGAGCAAAATTTTGGTAAGAAGTATAACCTAAGTAAAGTACATACCTGGGGTTTCAAGTGAAATTTATAGGCTTATATGCCTGGAGATCGTAACCATGCTTCTTCTTTGTTTACTTCCTTCATCTTTTATAAAGCTTTTCAGTTCTCTGCATCTCTTATGTTCTGAAGTTTAGAATTCATTTGAGTACCTGTAAAGGAGATAAAGATGTTAAAATGAAAGCAATATTTACTTCAATGAGAAACTGCTTCCTATAGTTTCATCCTACTAAAATCTAAAACATAAATTAGAAAACAAATGTTAAGTACATAAAAGAATCATTTCTCTCTTCTATGAAAAAATAAGCTTATTTCACTAATTGAACTTGAAATATCCATTGAACTAATATATTCAAACTACTTAAAATTGTTTCGTTACTAAAATACACATGAAATAGCTTATGATAAAATAAGGTGCTCATTCAATTCATAGTTGAAAATGAATTCAAGTTTAAGAAAATATGCTGCTAAGTTTCAATCAGATTCAAATGCACCTTATGAAACTAAATAAATTTTAAAACAATATTAGACTTCAAATTCATTGTAGGTATAATATATTTGAATTAACAAATGAATAGTTTGGAGTATTGAAAAGATGAAAAAGGCACCTAATATAGCTGGTAATTAATATTGAATTTAATTTAAGTTAGACAAAACTCTTAAGATTACGTTTGAAATTTTAACCCATAAAAAACTTTTTGGTTTTTCTTTCAAATACTTAACTTAGATAACATTATCCTAATATTTATAAATGTAATATTTTTCAAAAGACAATCTTTAGCCACTGAAATTTGGAGTACGATTGTGGACTCACATTATATGCTTCTTTGAATCAGGAGGCCAAAATTATATAATTATGGTTTAAACACATAAGCAACAAATTTTTATATCGCTATGACTCAATTTCTTTGTCACATAACAAATTTTAATGTCGATATAACATTAGTACAGCATTATTAATAGTTTGAGCAAAAGATGTTAATTTTGGTGATTCAAACTACCACTTTGGCAAGTTCCATGTGCTGATATTCCTTACTTACTCGTCTTGGAGTGTAACTAATGCATGTGACAAAATATGACCAATATCTGTAACAGATGTAACAAATTTAAATATAATATCGATCCCATATAGTAAGATTATGCTCATACAATATATTACTATTACAAAATGTAAAATAATAAACTTTCCTAGTTCAGTAACACTTCAATCACAGTATGTATAACGAAGTAATGTACATGTTACTAGATCTTAAATAATTATCAAAAATATTTTAAAGTTTTTCCAAAGCTGATATATATACCTCCAGGACTTGTAAAGGGTCCAGAGAATCCCCATGATTGTGCAGATTACGGATAACAGCATTAAATGTAAGTGCTCTTTTGCCTTGGAATCTTCTAACTTCCTTGAAACCATTGAAAGAAAATATAATTAAAAAACAATTGGCAGATGATGTTTGATGATTGCAGAGATACAAACATAATTATGGTATTTACTTCATTTAGGAACCTTGTAAAGACAAAAAAATCTTACCATTGTATGTATCGTCTAGAAATCCTTTTCCAGTTAATGAAGCAATCAATCCATATGTATGTTGTTGCAGAGCCTACACAAAGTTCATCTGGACCTGTTCAGCAATACACAAAGGGTGAGCAGATTGGAAATTAAGGAGCACTCACTCAATTATGGTAAAGTCTTTAAAATTTGTCTACAACAACCAAATCATAGTTCAGGCTTAACCTTGACATGCCATATTATATATATATATATATATGTGTGTGTGTGTGTGTGTATAATAAGCTGATTAGGATAAAGAAATTCATTAGACTATACATTACTGCTAGTGTTTCGATTTCTATACTTTTTTTTCCAAAATAATAATTGTATACTAATAAAATTATAAGTCGCTAGTGAAATGAAGCCAATAAGTACTGAAGAATTAAATCTAAAAATATGTGTTGCGGGGTTAAAAATATTTCTAAGATGTAGATTAAGGAGCCAATAAGGAGCCTCTATTGCTCTTTGGATGGAACTACTTCTTTTTGTGTTTTCTACATATATTTGCTTCATTTCCCGATTGCGATACTTGCTACCTAAGAATATGTAGTTATTGAGCACATATTGCTTCATTTTGCATAATATTGGATGTATAAACTATACAGCCTTTGTAGATTTATAGCTCGTTTTAAACTACACTCACTAAAATAATCAAATTGTAGAGGAAGCATAAACTATCAAATCCTTGCCAGTGATACATTGCAGCTATTTCATATAATGCTTAAATCGAAAACCTAAGTAAATGATTGCGATCAAGAAAAAAAGGTACTTTGCCATCCTTAGAGACTACTGCTTGAAATTTCCTGCTTGAATTAAATAAATTATAACCATGCTACTGAAAATAAAAAGGGTATCATGTCAATAAGTTCATGTGTAAAATAAAATACTCGGTGTGTGAAAATGAACTATATAATGCCAAATTTTCAAATTTCTTTCTGAAGAAAAAGAAAAGGAGGTTGCTGATAAAAAGATGCAAAATTAAACATTTAATCTGCAAGTTACTTCTAAGTTCTAATGTAACAAATATAGAAGTGATATTAACAATTTTACCAAAATGACATGTAGGAATTACTTGATTGATGAGAACAACATGTTGGTCATGAAGCTGATTAATGATCATGTCACATACTGTAGTCTTTCCTGCAGATGCACCGCTGGCCACACCTGCCAAACTAATTTGAGTGAGTAAAATGTTAATCAAGTTAACATTTAAGAAATTATATATAGAGCAAGGGCCGCCACCTACAATCTTAAATGGAGCTTTCAAAACCAAAGGAAGAGGAAGAGGGTGGTTCAGGCAGCTGGTCTAAACCTGTTACAGCCCTGTAGTGAACAACCGCCAATCGATGATTAACACTCAACCTATAGAAGGAGAACACACTAGAGTATCAGTGAAGCAAGTGCAGAGACAGGGAAGCATGAAAAAGGAGGAGGAAGTAGTAGGAATTATTGATAAGGTTACAGACATCATCTCTTCCGCATGCACAATTTGACATGATATGATGGCTTGCTTCAAAGTTTATTACACTAAATTCAGTTGCATCAAAATTCTTTACCTAACAACATCATTATATTTATTCAACTACCCTTTCAAAACATTTATATGATTACCTGATTCTACCACCTTAGCACACTTATAAAATTTAGAAACTTCTGCAACCTTTGGAGCAAAAAAGTTTAAATACAGTTCCCTTTAATAGAATTAGAATTTATAGACATAACATTTTGTTCGGCTCCCTTCTCCATATCATTACAGAACTTCTTCGAAGTGTGAATCAAAATGCATTATTAAATTAAAGTTAGACGGTGGGGAATGCACGGGGAGAGGAAATAAATCAGGATTTTTGTTTACTTCAAAGTGTATGATAAGTTAAACTAAGATAAGGATTTGTGATTGTGTGGATTCATTGAATATTTTACAACTTGTTCATTAAGCTTTGGGTAGCTATCAATAAAATTTATATAATTGTGATATCAAGTGTTCTAAGATTTCTCTTCATTCAGTATGATAAACAGCAATACCGAACAAGCACTAAAGTCAGTAACTGCTAACCTTGGAGACACTTCTCATTTCGTATGTCCCACACCAATCCAATAAATCGCATTTATCATGCTTTTTGTCATTCTTTCCCTAGAATTGACCAAAAACACATTATAATGGTTATGGAATTAATTACCAAAATTTAAATGATATCACGATAGTATTATAATTGACTTTTACCTTTTGATGTGTGCTTGCTTCTCCCTCACTTTCTTTACCTCATCAAACAAATAATATTGCAAGTTTGCAACAACATGAGTAACCATGTATATTAGTAATCTTATATATCAATTATTGACTAATGATTTATACTAGGATATTGTAAATCAAATACACAGATTATTAATCCTTGGTGCAAGTTAATTCTGCCTTTTTCTTGCACTTTCAAGATCAGGTTGTCAACCAACACTAACCAACTTATCGGTATACGAATATCAAGCAATAAATTGGATGTTAGTTTAAAATTTCTTTATTTATACCAAATATATATACTTTCAAGTTACTAGGTCCTTCTCAATGGCAATACTATATAACTACAGCCGCCTTAATTAGAAGCCATGGAATCTTAACGCTAGTTCATGCGTTCATGAACAAGTAGATATTTGAAACCTTGGTTCTGTGGCAAACAGATTCACAAATCACCAGAAAAATATCATGGTTCATTTTATTAGGCATTATAAAATATAAAAGAGAGGTAGACTAACCATTATATGTGTGGCACTTGAGGAAGCTGCTAACCAAAAAGTCCACGTATTAGCAGTAGCTATCATTTTAAAATGTCATATAATAAAACCAAATAAATGAATAGGTATAAAAAAGGAAACGAAGCACACTATTTATACTGGCAAGTGGAAAAAATTATATAAATAGTAATTTGACAAAAACGTATAGTATTATTACCTTCTGTACCATAATTTCATTTTTTGTCCATTTATAATTATATATTTATCGACATATCTTTCCCTGTAGAAAGAAGAAAAATCGATTCAAAATCATGTTAATTACATGAAATATTTAAAAAAAAATCGATCATTTGTAGAAGAGTGGTAAAATGAAAGCATTAAATATGTCAGGCTACCAAATTAACTTGAAGATATCATTAAAATTGTATTAAACTAATCATATTTTTTCTAACAATAATAATAAGCATGTAAAGAAACAGCTAACTATTCTTATAAGAAATTACTCAAGATAATAAACCTTGAGTATAAAATTCAAAATACAATTCCTTTGCCTACCATGATCGTAGAGATATTATACGGGATATTCCAAGAGAATTACTAAATATTTTAAAGTAAGATTATGTGGAATGTAAAGGATACATTCGAACAGGTTAATTCCTCATGTGACATTATGATAGAAGGAAAATGATCAGCCACGTTAACAACAAATAACTACTCATTTTTTATTATCATTAACTTGGTAAGTATATGCATAATGTAATTTAATTTTTAGATTTATAAAGAAAATATACTTAAGTTTTGTCAAAACAAATATTAATTATAAACCATTTTTTGACATGGTCAAGTTGAATGATGCTAATAAAAAATACAAGGATGGGCAGTATATATCTAAATGCATGCATAACGGAGAGATGATTATGGATGAGACAATTCCATATATTGAACAAAAAGTATCATTTCTGTTAGCATATGAACCGTACATGATTCCTTAGATACAACCATTATGTTACCATAGTCTTATTATTATTATTCTCCAGTTTTGTTTTTGCTCTTATAACTTCTCACCTAATGCGCCTCTTTAAACCCTTTGATTGATGCAGTAAACAAAAGCGAATCTACTTTTTATTACTTTTGTTTAAATACAAATGACAAATAAAACCTTATATTATGCTAACTTAAAGTAAGCCTAAATACTAACTTGCTAAAAATCCACAAAAATCATTATATAACTTTTTGTAAACCATAACATGAACAGCAGTGCAAATCGTATTTATGTTATTTTCTTTTTAATTTAGCAACTTGACAGACGATTTGAACTCACAAACCACTCGACACAATTCAACAAACGCAGCGACAGTATCATTTTTTGATAAACCAACAAAAGCAGTAAGCAAAATAACGGTTGCCTCAAACGAAATAGCATAGTCAACAGTCAACAAATCACATAAATATAGAAAATATATGTAACGACCCGGAATTTTCGACTCCGAAAATCCCGAATTGTTAAGATAGTTAGAGAAAAGAAGAAAGAGATAGAAGAAGAAGAACAAACAGAAACACCAAACACAGATTCTCACATTCGTAGCGGATAAAATATAATATCAAATAATAACATTTATACAAAGAAAGGCTGTAATTGTTACTTTACATTTAATACATCAGAGTTACAATCATTTATACATGAACTGGACAGTTATACAACTTGTTCCAGACTACAATCTATACAGACTACACAGTCTCAAATATACAGCGGAATACTCCATACGTTCCTGCCATCCAGCTCGTCACCTGAGCTCTAGAACGTCCTAACCTGAAAATCTGTAATACTCGGTCTGACCCGAGCATTACATTCAAGTAACACCCGGGTCAGGCTGGAAACCAGCGTGAGTAAACTCATCTAACATGAAATTTCAATTTATAGAACTTATTAAACCCGGGGAAACTCATACTTTACTACAAGTAAACAACTCATATAATCAACACTTATTTCCACCCAACAATATCTAAGTACCGTTACTTAGTTAAAATAGTCATGTTACTTAATTTATTTCATTCCAGCCTATTTGATTCCATAATCAATTTACAAAGAATTTAGCAGATCACAAATCGAAGTGGTTTCGGATATTACTGATATCCGACCCCGGTCTCTTCGAATTCAAATGTCATCCTTTTTAAGCCAAGATGTTTAAATTAAACAATTTAATTTAAATTCAAGATAACATATTCACATAGCAATTCTAGCACAGATAGATAACTTATATTATCACAACTTATTCAAAGCATCTCATATCACGGAACATCACAATCACATATCAGATATGTCAAATAATCCAAGGCATTCAATATTATTCAACCATACATAAGCAAGATTGATCATCCATACCATTCCTAATTAATTTAATTAACCACCATTGAATTAAATTAATTATTTTAATTACTCTTAAATCCTGCTTACTTAACATTTATTTATTTATAAGCCAATTAATTAATCAAATCTCATATTATCCATCTTAATTAATCACCTTTGATTAATTTCCTTTAATTACATTAAGTAATTAGTCTTAAATTAATTACATAAATTAGTTATCTTTTAACCATTCTCATTAATTAACCTTTAATTATCCTCATTAATTAATTAGCCTTTAATTAATTAATTATCCTCAAATAAATTATCTTAATTAATTAATCTCATAAATTAAATATCATTTAATTAATTATTCTTTAAACACTTGATTAATCAACTCTAAACATTAATTAATTACTTTTTAATTAAGTAATTATCTTTAAGTAATTAATTACCTTTAATTACTTACATTAATTAATCTTAATTGATTAATCATCCTTAATTAATTTCAATTTAAGAAATTTTACCTTAATTACTTACACTAATATATTAACCTTAATTAATCAAAGATAAATCATTATCTTAATTTATTTCTTAAATATTATTTAAATCCTTATTTAATAAACCTTAAAAAATTTAATTAACATAAGAATTTAACTTAAAACCTTTTAAGTTACTAAATAATCAAAATCATCTTAATCAATTTCTTAATGATTATTTAATTTATTTTATATAAATTTAATGATTAACTTAATTTATTCAAGTTAAAATAAACTATGTATATATATATTTCTTACCCATACACACGTTTAAATAATCATTTATTGTAAAGGAAATTGATTAAAGGAAATCATTCAAAATTTTGATTTGTTTAAAACTTTAAAACCTATTTTAATTAAAATTTGGTTAATAAATTAACCTACCTGAGTCTAACTCGCAAGAATCTCGAGGCAAACCCGAGTAAAAACACAAGATTCCCGAGCCACTCACGTGAACTCACATCGCTTCGAGTCACACACGTTGGCATCCTCGAGCCTGACCCGTGAAGAAAGCTTCTTCCCCAAAACTACAAACCAAACCAGATACACGAAGATTCTCGTGCACGTGCACCGATGATCGTCTGAGCTCCGTTCATCCATGCCACCGTTGACAAGTCGCCGATGACCTTCCCCTACGATCCCGACCACTCAATCTTCATCACAAATCCAGGATTAAAATCGAGCTAATTCGAACCAACTGGAACCAAACCCATCCCCTAAAACTTCCTCGACCCGACATTGCCGACCACCAGCAACCTTGACACTCCGTCCACAGTTCCGCCGAACCACCACGCTTCACTTTCCCCACGACCAATCAAGTCCGGTGCTCCAGAGATAATGCAACAGCCCAGTTTCTAGCCTTGACCAAAACTGTGCCCAAAACCCTACTCCGACCAAGAACTGCCGCCACGATGATCAAGAAATTCATCGACCATTTTTCCTATGACCCCTTACCCATGACCTTCCTCCAGCAACAACCCCGACACTCAACTCCACGACGTTCATCGAGAATCGACGAATTAAGCAATTCCGATCAACTCGAATTTTCCCATCAAATATAAACTTAGAGATTCTGAAATGATTATCAAAAATCATGATTTTGAAATACGAATTCATTCCTATGATCAAACTTAAAAATCAAGACATTCGATTTTTGTCTTATTTTAAATCATCCGGTTATATATATCATTTTTGAAGTAAATACTTAATTTAAATACTTGAATTTATTTTTAAAAATGATGTTACTGCCTTACTATCATTTTTCATTCAGAGATTGAAACCTAAATCACTTAGATGGAATGATTTTGAATTTTTAAACAGGTCTAAAACCTGTAAATGTTTTAAAACAGAGAACTTATATATGTTTTCTGACATGCACAGGCATTCTTGCATTTATATCTACTTATATCTGCTTGCATGTAAACACATTATGATTTTATTTTAATCATCATCACAAACAACCAGTAGCATTTCAAAATTTAAAGTAGTTTACTCACTTGAAAAAAATAAACAGAGAGCAGCTACTTGTTCCTGGAACTTTGTATTTGCTTAGTTGATTTGAATCTGGTTCTTGAATTTGAGTCTGATCCCTGAATCTTGCTTGTATTTTGAGTTGAGTCTTTGCTTAGCTTCAGGTTGAATATTTGAGCAATTGAAGTTGTTGGTGTATTTGTTTGAAGCTTGAGTTGATCTCAGATTGAAAACATTTTTGATCTTATTTTCTTTCTAGTTTAAAGATGAATGAAGGATTTAGAGAAGAGAACGAAAATTTCCACTGAAAAGAATAAGTGGCCAGGTTTCTCTAACCTTTTATTCATATAATTCAATCTTAAAGGAACACATTGCCACTTGTTAATTTGCATGTCATCTCAAGTTACAAATGTTTAAATGCATGTATTACAAAGCTTAAAATGTTTTAAACCTTTATTTAATATTTCTCATGTCTTTATATCTATTTTTATCAATCTATGTTTATATCTTTATATACAAATCATAATTAGTACATGTAAAAGAAAGCATAATAAACTCTTTTTATTGAATCCTATTTAACTATCATACTTTTAATAAATATTTATCTCTAGAGTTTTTAAAATTTAACTTGAAATAGCTTTTGAAAATTATTATATTAAATTCAAATCATAACTTCCAAATCACAATATATATACACACATATATATATACATACTTATATACTTATATGAACACACTTAAATTTTCAACATTATAAAGTTTGCACATATCTAATTATATATTTGTTAATTTACTATAAGATTTATCATTTCCAGATATTTATAATTCAGCATTTATTATAGTTCAAATCCATTTATATACATCCAGATATTTTCTAATTATCAAAGTTTTATTTGTTCAACCAAATAAAATTAGTTAATTATTCAATTACCGGATGTCCGAAAATCCGGGTTATCACATTCCTCCCCCCTTTAAAACTTTTCGTCCCCGAAAAGGAACGAATTCAGAATTTATTCAATACTTATTATCAGATAAATTACTCTTTGAATATTTTTTTTTAACTCTTAACTCCTTTTATAATTTTTTTTAAACACTTTAAAATCTATATAATTTTTTCAAAAATAGTTTTATAAAAATACTTTTTATAACTCGATGTTTCAACAAGTCCATCCTTGTTCTCACAGAAATTCGGTCATACGTTGATCAGACGTAGGACTGAAAATCTATAAGGACTTAGCAAACCCGTTTTCAACACCCAGTGAAAATATTGGAAAATAATTTTATTAAAAATATAGGAAACATTTTTGAAAATAGAGGAAATATCTTTGGTGAGAATGCTCTGGAAATCATCACCCCCATCCATGGTTACAGTTACATCACGGGTTACGTTGCCATCGCAGCAAAAGTCCATGTAACTGATAACAGCATGGAACCCACAACAGATCGCAGTTACATTCCAGGGTTACGTTGCCGTCGCAGCAAAAGTCCATGTAACTGTTGGCTCTCAGCGGCACACACGATTTCGCTGTCAAAATGAAACTCCTCCACATAGGTCGCAGTCTACCGATATAAAATCAAACGCAGACTGTTGGCTCTCAGCGGCTCAAACGACTTTCGCTATGTTACCATAGTGTCACAGTCTACCGATATAAAATCAAACGTAGATAGTTGGCTCTCAGCGGCACACATGACTTCCGCTATGGTCTGCAGTAGATCGCAGTGACATTGAGTTAAATTGTTGTCACAGCATAACTCAAATGCCTCTCTGGGCACCAGCCCCTCGACTTTCGCTACACAAATAATCCTCAGGAACTAGTTTTGTCCGGACTCCTCACAGGATCAACTTTAGAAACCCCCCTTGGGGCTCAAGGCAATACCACCCAGTGGTACTCCTGAGAAGTTCATTTCAAGGGAGCGCCTTTTTCCCCAGAGCTATACTCAAAACATTTTATACTATATACTTATAGTATCATCAAATCATACCCTTTATGATTTATCAAAATCTCCTTTACACAAAATCGATATCCAAAATCGATAGTTCCAAACTTTGCTTTCCAAAATCTAAAATTGATTTTCCCAAAAATCAAAAGCCTTTTCCAAAATCATAGGTTCCTAAATCCTTTTTCCAAAATCATTCTCATAAGATCCTTTATATATAGATATATATAACTTTGAAAATCTTTGGATTATTTCAAACTTGTATAAAACTTTTTTTTTATACTTCAAATATTTTCAAAACCCTTTTCTATTCTGACTATAGATTTAACAAGGGAAGATTTATTTTATATAACAAAGATAACTTTGTATTATTCCAAATCAAATATTCAAATTTGATTATTCTTTTATAAAGTTATTAACCATACCACTTTTTTTTATAAAATGAGTTCTAATCATAGAAATATTCAACTCACATTTTACTTCATTATTTATTTCTCAAAATATACCCTTCTATTTCAAAACCATTTTACAGTTTTATCCACAAATTTCAATATCAATTTCATCCAAACTCGTACGATGTACACATATCATCTGTATGCAATATCAGTTTGATCGCTCACTCGATCACACAATTTCTCTTCCGAACTAGTATCGTCCACCCGACTTCCTAGTGCGGACTCAGATCTGGTTTCTTGATCAGAAACCGTTATTCTCCTTGCATAGTCGTAGCTATGATAGAGAATATCCAGAACCAATCAACAATCCATATTCAGGTTCGCCGTC
The DNA here is from genome assembly GCA_030737815.1 of Allium fistulosum. NCBI lineage: Eukaryota > Viridiplantae > Streptophyta > Magnoliopsida > Asparagales > Amaryllidaceae > Allium > Allium fistulosum. The sequence goes on from CM060905.1 coordinate 985,084,773, forward strand.
GAAAATCGAGCGAAAAATTCTAACTCGGATCGATAATATTATCTCGAAATTCTGTGCTCGAATCTGGATCAAACCACTATGCGAATAGAATAATATACGTTCATCCTACGTATTTAACTTCATTGATTATTAGCCAAATCAATTCTCTTTTCTATTCACATTTCCTTTAATTCCATTCACTTATTCTCAATTGCTTCCATTTCCAATTGAGTTATTACTTCAATTACAAACAGTTTAAACTCTGACCAATTTAAATTTAAAAATAGCTTGAAAAAGTTTAAAATAGATAAGTAGTTGAAAAATAGTTATTAGTTTGTAAAATAGCTGTAAAATAGTTAAGTAGGTATAAAATAGTTAGATAATTGCAAAATAGTTTTTAAAATAGTGATTAGATATAAGTAACTGAAAAATAATAATTAGTTTATAAAACAGTTTCAAAATAGTTAAATAGTTCCTAAATAATTGTAAAATAAGTATAAAATAGTTTGGGGTTTTAAGAAGAAAGATTGCATAGTAAATAGTTTGAAAAAAAAAATATTTGTATTAAAACCATTTATTTTGAAAACAATCCAGAGCCAAACTGTTTAATTTCCCAATATCCATTTCCAATTAATTTCCCATCAATTCAATTTAAATTCCACTTCCATTTAAATTGACTCAATTCCAATTTAAATAACTTCAATTTCCATTGAAATTGATTTAACCCCAATTCAAATTGAATTAACCTCAATTCCTTTTCAATTCAAATCAAATTCCATTTGATTTTTAAACTTATTCAACTTTAATCACAATTCCAATTTATTTCAAATCAATTTGGATTAATTTCAAATTGACCCAGTTTCAATTTCAAATCATTTCAATTCTAATTTACCATTTGAATTTTTAACTTATTCAACTTCAATTTCACTTTAAATTATATCAATTCAAATTTCCATTTAAACTTATGCTTATCCATCTTCAATCACAGTTCTAATTAATTCAAATCAAATTAAATTTGAACTAATTCCAATCTTAACTTAAAACCATCTCGAATTATATAAATTCGAGTTAAAATTTAAAATGTTGATTTAATCCCTTAAATCAAATTAACCCTTATTTTTAAATCAAATCAACTTTTATTTTTAATTTAACAACTTAAATCTTTAAACCATTTAACTTTGAATCCAAATTCCAAAATTCCATTTTAAAATTATCTTTACTTAACTTGTTACAAAGTTCAAATAAGAATTCAAAACAACTTAATCTTTAGATTCTAATTTATTATCCATTTTCAAATTCCAGATCTCAAACCCATTTTGAGATCACTCATAACTCCCATTTAAATTAACTACCCAAGTTAAATTTAAATTTCATCTTGAAATTTCCAATTCAAATTATTCATTCAAACTTATTTAACTTCCTTCAAGTTAAATTTACTTAATCCGGTCAACTTTTCACAATTTGAATTCCCATTCAAATTTTAAACTTCAGATTAATAGTCTTTCCCCTTTTAAGTTTAAAAACTTACTTTACTTTGGGTTTTACATCACATTCCAATTTAAAACTCAACACTAAGTGTTTATTTCAAATCATCATTGGTATTATATATATTCCTCATATATACATTTTCTTTACACACCAAGTTATACTTTAAATTTTTAAACCACCTTTGTTTTTAATTCAAAACAACTTCTTTAAAACAATTTCAAGTTTTCTGGATTTAGATTTAAAATTTCACAATTTTAAATTCTCTTCAATTCCAATTTATAAGTTATACTCACTTAAATGTTTACTTCCCTAAACATTTCATTTTGCTAAATCATTAACAACATTCATTATTAAACACAATTACCATTTATGATAATAACCAAGATTATCATATCTGGAAACCAATTCATTATTACCTTTATTCTTGATAACATTTCTACAAATTCAAGATTTTAATTTTAGTTTGAATTCATTTCAAACTTATCTTCATTCAATTTTAATTTGGCTTTATTTCTATTACCACTTAATTTAATTCCAATATTTTAACAACCAAATACCTTAATATTTATTAGAAAGAAATATCATTTTATATATCAAAATATATTCTTATATAAAATCATTTAAAATCCTTATATAAGAAAATAACAATTACGCTCTCATATATATATATATATATACACACACTCAACTCGTTCTAGGGTACCATTGACCCTATCCTTAACGAGTAATCCCAACAGAGCCAAGGTTCTCGCTTAACCTTCAGCTCTGATACCAAATGTAACGACCCGGAATTTTCGACTCCGAAAATCCCGAATTGTTAAGATAGTTAGAGAAAAGAAGAAAGAGATAGAAGAAGAAGAACAAACAGAAACACCAAACACAGATTCTCACATTCGCAGCGGATAAAATATAATATCAAATAATAACATTTATACAAAGAAAAGCTGTAATTGTTACTTTACATTTAATACATCAGAGTTACAATCATTTATACATGAACTGGACAGTTATACAACTTGTTCCAGACTACAATCTATACAGACTACACAGTCTCAAATATACAGCGGAATACTCCATACGTTCCTGCCATCCAGCTCGTCACCTGAGCTCTAGAACGTCCTAACCTGAAAATCTGTAATACTCGGTCTGACCCGAGCATTACATTCAAGTAACACCCGGGTCAGGCTGGAAACCAGCGTGAGTAAACTCATCTAACATGAAATTTCAATTTATAGAACTTATTAAACCCGGGGAAACTCATACTTTACTACAAGTAAACAACTCATATAATCAACACTTATTTCCACCCAACAATATCTAAGTACCGTTACTTAGTTAAAATAGTCATGTTACTTAATTTATTTCATTCCAGCCTATTTGATTCCATAATCAAATTTACAAAGAATTTAGCAGATCACAAATCGAAGTGGTTTCGGATATTACTGATATCCGACCCCGGTCTCTTCGAATTCAAATGTCATCCTTTTTAAGCCAAGATGTTTAAATTAAACAATTTAATTTAAATTCAAGATAACATATTCACATAGCAATTCTAGCACAGATAGATAACTTATATTATCACAACTTATTCAAAGCATCTCATATCACGGAACATCACAATCACATATCAGATATGTCAAATAATCCAAGGCATTCAATATTATTCAACCATACATAAGCAAGATTGATCATCCATACCATTCCTAATTAATTTAATTAACCACCATTGAATTAAATTAATTATTTTAATTACTCTTAAATCCTGCTTACTTAACATTTATTTATTTATAAGCCAATTAATTAATCAAATCTCATATTATCCATCTTAATTAATCACCTTTGATTAATTTCCTTTAATTACATTAAGTAATTAGTCTTAAATTAATTACATAAATTAGTTATCTTTTAACCATTCTCATTAATTAACCTTTAATTATCCTCATTAATTAATTAGCCTTTAATTAATTAATTATCCTCAAATAAATTATCTTAATTAATTAATCTCATAAATTAAATATCATTTAATTAATTATTCTTTAAACACTTGATTAATCAACTCTAAACATTAATTAATTACTTTTTAATTAAGTAATTATCTTTAAGTAATTAATTACCTTTAATTACTTACATTAATTAATCTTAATTGATTAATCATCCTTAATTAATTTCAATTTAAGAAATTTTACCTTAATTACTTACACTAATATATTAACCTTAATTAATCAAAGATAAATCATTATCTTAATTTATTTCTTAAATATTATTTAAATCCTTATTTAATAAACCTTAAAAAATTTAATTAACATAAGAATTTAACTTAAAACCTTTTAAGTTACTAAATAATCAAAATCATCTTAATCAATTTCTTAATGATTATTTAATTTATTTTATATAAATTTAATGATTAACTTAATTTATTCAAGTTAAAATAAACTATGTATATATATATTTCTTACCCATACACACGTTTAAATAATCATTTATTGTAAAGGAAATTGATTAAAGGAGATCATTCAAAATTTTGATTTGTTTAAAACTTTAAAACCTATTTTAATTAAAATTTGGTTAATAAATTAACCTACCTGAGTCTAACTCGCAAGAATCTCGAGGCAAACCCGAGTAAAAACACAAGATTCCCGAGCCACTCACGTGAACTCACATCGCTTCGAGTCACACACGTTGGCATCCTCGAGCCTGACCCGTGAAGAAAGCTTCTTCCCCAAAACTACAAACCAAACCAGATACACGAAGATTCTCGTGCACGTGCACCGATGATCGTCTGAGCTCCGTTCATCCATGCCACCGTTGACAAGTCGCCGATGACCTTCCCCTACGATCCCGACCACTCAATCTTCATCACAAATCCAGGATTAAAATCGAGCTAATTCGAACCAACTGGAACCAAACCCATCCCCTAAAACTTCCTCGACCCGACATTGCCGACCACCAGCAACCCTGACACTCCGTCCACAGTTCCGCCGAACCACCACGCTTCACTTTCCCCACGACCAATCAAGTCCGGTGCTCCAGAGATAATGCAACAGCCCAGTTTCTAGCCTTGACCAAAACTGTGCCCAAAACCCTACTCCGACCAAGAACTGCCGCCACGATGATCAAGAAATTCATCGACCATTTTTCCTATGACCCCTTACCCATGACCTTCCTCCAGCAACAACCCCGACACTCAACTCCACGACGTTCATCGAGAATCGACGAATTAAGCAATTCCGATCAACTCGAATTTTCCCATCAAATATAAACTTAGAGATTCTGAAATGATTATCAAAAATCATGATTTTGAAATACGAATTCATTCCTATGATCAAACTTAAAAATCAAGACATTCGATTTTTGTCTTATTTTAAATCATCCGGTTATATATATCATTTTTGAAGTAAATACTTAATTTAAATACTTGAATTTATTTTTAAAAATGATGTTACTGCCTTACTATCATTTTTCATTCAGAGATTGAAACCTAAATCACTTAGATGGAATGATTTTGAATTTTTAAACAGGTCTAAAACCTGTAAATGTTTTAAAACAGAGAACTTATATATGTTTTCTGACATGCACAGGCATTCTTGCATTTATATCTACTTATATCTGCTTGCATGTAAACACATTATGATTTTATTTTAATCATCATCACAAACAACCAGTAGCATTTCAAAATTTAAAGTAGTTTACTCACTTGAAAAAAATAAACAGAGAGCAGCTACTTGTTCCTGGAACTTTGTATTTGCTTAGTTGATTTGAATCTGGTTCTTGAATTTGAGTCTGATCCCTGAATCTTGCTTGTATTTTGAGTTGAGTCTTTGCTTAGCTTCAGGTTGAATATTTGAGCAATTGAAGTTGTTGGTGTATTTGTTTGAAGCTTGAGTTGATCTCAGATTGAAAACAGTTTTGATCTTATTTTCTTTTTAGTTTAAAGATGAATGAAGGATTTAGAGAAGAGAACGAAAATTTCCACTGAAAAGAATAAGTGGCCAGGTTTCTCTAACCTTTTATTCATATAATTCAATCTTAAAGGAACACATTGCCACTTGTTAATTTGCATGTCATCTCAAGTTACAAATGTTTAAATGCATGTATTACAAAGCTTAAAATGTTTTAAACCTTTATTTAATATTTCTCATGTCTTTATATCTATTTTTATCAATCTATGTTTATATCTTTATATACAAATCATAATTAGTACATGTAAAAGAAAGCATAATAAACTCTTTTTATTGAATCCTATTTAACTATCATACTTTTAATAAATATTTATCTCTAGAGTTTTTAAAATTTAACTTGAAATAGCTTTTGAAAATTATTATATTAAATTCAAATCATAACTTCCAAATCACAATATATATACACATATATATATATATACATACTTATATACTTATATGAACACACTTAAATTTTCAACATTATAAAGTTTGCACATATCTAATTATATATTTGTTAATTTACTATAAGATTTATCATTTCCAGATATTTATAATTCAGCATTTATTATAGTTCAAATCCATTTATATACATCCAGATATTTTCTAATTATCAAAGTTTTATTTGTTCAACCAAATAAAATTAGTTAATTATTCAATTACCGGATGTCCGAAAATCCGGGTTATCACAATATACCTCATTCTTTCAGTAATCAATTCAGCCAACAGCCTGAGGTATTCACAAATCACAGTCGGATGAGGCAGGAGCTAGAGTCGACAAGATTGTAGGCACGAATTTTGGAGGAGCAAAGTAGGAAGTAGCGTGGCATCACCACCGACCGCGTGGTGCGATTAGGATAAAGCAGTCGAGCAAGTCACGATTTGTAATTAGGGTCTTTTTTACATCGATGCTGTCTTTAGGGGTTGCCCAAAAATAGGACCCGGCAGAGGTGAAGATGGAGGCCGAGGTAGAGGCGAAAGAGGTAGAGGCAGGTGCTGCTATGTGAATAAAGATGATGAGAACTTAGGTTAGGGCAGTGGAAGAGGGAAATGAAAAAATTGGGGAAGCATAAGTTATGAAATGGGCGGCCAAAAATAATTGATGGATTCCAAAATGTCTTTCGACTAAAATACTTATCTAACAGCGTTCGGTGAAGCAAAAGTAAAAGGAAAAAAGATAACAACAGCATCTACAAAAAGAACGCTGACCTATTTTGCTGTTAATGAGTAGTTTTCTTGTAGTGAAGAGATGCAATATAAATAAATATTGTGATAGTTAATTGTAAATATTTGATGGTTTAAAATAAAAGTAATTTGCCACTAGAACAAGTAATTAGGACAAGTTTATGATTCATGTAGGTAAGTTTAGCCACAAATTCAATAAATTTGGTTCACAGTTGATGCAAGTAAGCTATATTATGGATGAATTAATTATCTCTTTTCTACTATATAATAAATTTAACTAAAACTTCAACTTGATGTTTGATTTTCACTATGATAACTAGATTTGCCGACAAGCAAATAATAAAGTTACTAACCCCAAATTAGATACCTGATGGATGTGCTCCTTACACCGTCAATGTCTTAATGCATGGCAAACTTGTAGATTATGGAAAGCCGGGAGATAGAGTTGAGGCAATAAACTAGTTAGCGATAATGCCTTATCTTATTTTGTTTATTATGGGTTATTAAATTTTTGTATTACTATCTATCTTTTCAACATTTTCCTTACAATATAGATTATACTAAAGTTTATTGAGCAATGAGTGTTAGAGTTGGACCAATGAAGAGAACTGTCAAATCTTTATTCAAGGTCTGTTTACTAACACCATTGTCAATTCCTTTAAATAAGATAGCATGATAATGTACTTTCAAACGTTTACTACCACTAACAGTTCATCCAGTAAGAGCACATGCATTCACACACAAGCCAAGTGAGTGTGAATCATTAATTAGCATAGTAGTATATCATTGTTATGCAATTTCATGCATGCTTGCTTCTTGGTTATCATTTGTTTAAACAAGGCATTTTACACTCTAACAGTTTATCAAAAAGAGCACATGCATTCACACACAAATATTGACTGCTTAATTAGTTTGCACTTCCATTTTTAGTGGATGTTATGGCTCATAATGATAGTGTTTGTCGGTTATTGTACCATTTTATATGAATTTACCCATAGTAATCATGTATAATAACTTGGAAAATGACTTACATTGGTTATAGTATGTCATTGTTATGAATTTACCCACAGTAATCAGTTTTAGCTGAGGCAAACATGCCTCGAATGCCTCAGTTTTAGCTGCCCGAGGCACACATGCCTCAGTTCAGTTTTTTTAATTATGATGTAACCATTTTTTTGCTTTAGCAAGTGCAGTTTTTGACTAATATGTGTAGCTTTCCGCCTGCTTATAATTATAAGCAATTTTTTTTGTAGTTTTACACTATTGATGCAAGTTCAATTTCTGTGCAGTTCCACTACAGTTTTTGGCATTCACACATTTTGCATAATTACATAACTCTTTTGTAGATTTGCACTCTAATTATTCCTTTTACTTTGCTATACAGGTACAAAAAACATTCCTTTGCTATATGGAAGATTGCAAGCTAAAGTTGCTAACAAAAGGTATGTTTTTATGCATTTAAATGTGTATGCTATTATGAAGTATATTTTGTTATATATGATATAAATCCGATTATGTTTTGATCGTGTAAATGTATATTGAATTGGGGTGTGCGGGAAAGCACCAACCGTGCAAAGGAGGTGTTATCGAAAATTCATGAAATCCGATAAGTTTATAAAAATCTACAAAGTTTATAAGAATTAACTAAGATACCAAGTTTTATAAAAATTAAATAATTTTCTAAAAATAAACTAAGTTTTATAAAATTTAATTAATATCTAAATATTAATAAAATTTAATTAATATCTAAATGAGGTTTTTAGGCTCAAGGAAAAAGATGAAAAAAAATTTAGTCTCAGGGACAACAAGTTTGCTTTTTAGGCTGAAGGACACTTTCTAGTGCAAATCACAGAATGATAGTTACAACTATCATTTTCTGTTTGCACTAGAAAGTGTCCTTCAGACTAAAAAGTAAACTTGTTGTCCCTAAGACTAAATTTTTTTACAACTTCTTCCCTGTGTCCATTTTCCTGTATCTAAATATTAATAAAATTTTATAAAATTTAAATAAATTTATGAAAATTAACTAAGTGTAAAAATTTAACTAAGATAACCAAGTTATATAAATAATAATAAAAATTAAAAAAAATTACTTAATTTATAAAAATTAACTAATTTTTATAAAAGTAAACTACGTTATCAAGTTTTATACAAATTTAACTAAATAAACTAAAAGTTTATAAAAATTAACTAAAATTATTTAACTAATTTATAAACTAAGTCTTATAAATATTCAACTAAATTAATTAAATGAGTTTTATAAAAATTAATTAAAGGATATAAAAATTAACTAAGTTAATTGAGTTTTATAAAAATCAACAAAATTTAATTTTTTTAATTAAATTAACTTAAGTTTATGAAAATTAATTTAGTTTTATAAAAACCACGTTCTCTATTTTGAAATCTTTGTGAAATTGTTATAAAAATTGACTAAGTTTATAAAAATTATCTAATTTTTATAAAAATTAACTAAGTTGACTAAGTTTTATAAAAATTAATTAAGTTTATAAAAAGTAACTAAATTTAAAAGAAGAAGAATAATATAATATAATAATAGTAGTAGTAGTAATAAAATAATAATAATAATAATAAATTAACTAAGTTTAAAATAAGTAACTAAGTTAATTAAGTTTTATAATAATTAATTAAGCTAACTGTTTTTTCAAAATTAAATAAGTTTATAAAATTTAATCAAGTTTTCTAAAAATTAGTTTTATAAAAATCATGTTCTCTATTTTGAAATCTTTGTTAAATTGTTATAAAAATTAACTAAGTTTTACAAAAATTATCTAATTTTTATAAAAATCAACTAAGTTAACTAAGTTTTATAAAATTAATTAAGTTTTTAAAAATTAACTAAATTTAAAAGAAGAATAATAATATAATATAATAATAGTAGTAGTAGTAATAAAATAAAATAATAATAATAATAATAAAGCATGATTGATCACAATAATAGGTTCATTAGGGGTTATGCTAGTTTCAATATCTTAGTCTTTGGCGATGCATCTTTTGTACTTATACATACTTGTATATATTGACTAACATATGTATGTTTGTGTTTCTTCTTCACAGGTGTTGTATGATGCTTTTGAGGTTGATACATGATGTCGCACTCTTTCTCCTTTAAATCGGTCATGCTTATCGATGGTCATTAAAATATTTTTAGTATGTATCGTTTTGGTATGCTACACTCAATTTGTGTACTTATGTTTAATTTTTATCACAAATATTTATGTTTAATTCTTCATGTATGAAATATTATGGATACATATATATTTTGTGATTTGGCTTATGACTCAATTTGTGTACTTATGTTAATGTGATGAATGTGGTTTTTTTTGCTAAGAGTAAATAGTTTTCATAGCAATAAGACGGTGCTATAATAGATAGTAATGAATTTTCTATAGCATTTCAATGTGTCATAAAAGGTTGACACGATGATTCCATAGCGCGTTCAAATGCTATAATAATATAGCATGTCGACATATTTATAGCAACTAAAATGCGTCATAAAAAGTTCTATAGCACGTTTCATAATGCTATAGAAAAGCAGTTGCACCAATATGGCCTATTTTAGATGGCAAGAAAAATACGTTTTCCATTGCAAGTATGACACGCTATAGTATCTACCAGATATTTTACAACATGTTGATCTATGGCGATTATAGAATCGCTATAGAAAGTTTTTATAGAGGTTTTTACACGCTATAAAAAGTCCTTTTTGTTGTAGTGAGCATTACTCCAAGTAAATTCTCTATTAGAAAGAGGGATCTCAATCAAATTAGAATTAATAACAAATTGGTCGAATTCCTCCATAGCAGAGTAATCCCCTACTCGAGGTGAATGCTCTCCTATAAAACATGTAACATTAAAATCACCCCCAAAATCCAAGAACCCGGAGCTAAGGATCTAAATTCTAGGCATTCTTCCCATAAAATTCTTCGATTAATTTTTGAATTAGGCCCATAAACGTTAGAAATATTTAAAAAAGAATTATCCGCGAGATTAATAAGAATAATATGCAGAGAATGCTGCTTAGAAAAACATTGAAGCAACTTAAAATAATTATCCCTCCACCCAATCATTAAACCCCCAAAAGCACCCGCAAAAGGTAAAAAAATCCATTTTCTAAGATGATACCCACCTAATCTCCTGTAGAAACGAATATCTGGACAATTAATTTTAATTTCTTGAAGTAGAGCAATGTCAATAGAGTAGTCTTTAAAAAACACTCTAACCTTATCACACTTATTCAAATCATGCAAACCTCTAATGTTCCAACTAATGATCCTCATATATCAACTGTTCTAGCCCTCTCTAATTCCTTACATCTAATATACTCACGATCAACCTCAACATCAGAAAAAATGAAAGAAGTATCACAAGCTAACTGACTAAACTCAGCAGAAGGTAAACTGCCTAAAGCATAAGGAAAAAACATGCTACCCAAAATAGAACGCATACCTGAGCCTGGATTCGTAACGCCACTCGTGGCGCTCGAACCAGGTAACTCACCCATAGACAGAGACTAACAACTGCGGATCCTAGCACTTCAACGAACAGAACCACTAGAAGCCACTGATTTCTTACGCCTTCCTCTCTTCGACGAAGAAGGAATAAGAACTGAACTGCTTCCCCTCTCCATCATTTTTAACTCCAAAACATTAACTTCATTATTCACAATCAAAGGACCCACACTAATACTCGAAGCTAAACCACTATTTCCTGATACAAGACCTGAAGCAGTTTTACCGTTGGAATCTACAATCAAATTACTAGCACCATTTTCATTCACTACATCAGATATTTTACCCGAAGTCATATAATCATTTTGGGTTACTTGACCCAAAGCAGATTCTCTATTTAATTTTACTCCCCCATAGATAGCAAAATTTTTGGTCCATTCTTCTAATAAATCACCCGAAGTCAAATTATCATTTTCACTCTCTCCCCAAAGCAATTACAATAACAACAAATTTCTCCACCCCTTCATTTGAATTTTGTAATGAAAACTTATTCAAATCAATAGAATCAGCCATCTCCTTGTTTACATATACTTCCTCTTCCAATCTGACCAACCCCACTATAGACAACAACTCGTTCTCGTCGCCATATCAGAACTTACATTAAAATTATCATTTCTGTCATCATCGAGCATAAATGAAACCTCACCAATATGATCTAGGTTCTGTACACATTTCTCACTGTGTACACTAATGTTAGTGTGTACATCAACAGAAACAGGCATCAAGCAACATTCAATACTCTTATCTAGACCATACTCCAATATCTCATCTGCTGTTATTGATGATGTCGATGACAGAATCCCATCAAAAACCTCTCCATGATAAACCTTAGCAACTACTTCTAAATTATCAGAAATTCCAACAATCAAAGACATCCTAAAAGAATCACCCAAATCACTAACCTGATCTGTAGTATCTCTATTATACTGCAATACATCACCACAAAAATTCAATTTATTATCAATACTATCAACAATAACAGCATCTATATCCTCCTCAATCAAATTATTGTTTTCAGAACTCTTAGAATAACCCATTTTTGCATCTGTTATACTTTTGCATGATAAAATACTTCTGTCTATTGAACCATCAGTTAGTTTCAATCCAAAGTCTAAATCATTTTTGTCAACAACAGCCAGGCATTCAAATCTGTTACCAGTCTTTATCTCGAAATTTACCAATTCTTGAGATTTTGCACTTTTACCACTAACTCGAGTAAAGCCTCTGATTAAACCATAATCTTTACCCTTAGCATGAACTTCCATGGTTGAACCAGAAGAACTTATCGCTTTATTTTCCATAGGAGCACTGAAATCCATTAACATTGCATAACAGAGGAATCCAATACCATAGGATCCAATTCTATAATCTCATCCCCCTTAGTATTTGCAGAAATGGTAGAGTTCAAATATCCATTTTTCTCTAGCAATACATCGGCTATCTCAACACTATCAACTGACTTATTGAATGAAACATCGGATTTTCCAAAATAATCTTCTGGGTCTCCAAAACTATCCCTATATCCCTTGCATATATTCGGTGAATTTATCACGTCGAAATGAACAAACAGTTCTTCTAAAAGTTGAATTCCTTCATTTCTCCGTTGCCATAAATTGTCAAGAAGGATTCCTTTGAGCAACATGCACTTTAATGTGAATTGAAAGCCATGATCGATATATTGTGGCCCAGAAGCCATGAACTTAGATTTCAACAAGCAAGAATTCTTCTTATGACCGGACTTGCCGCAAGCGAAACATCCAAGATCGATATTTTGTGGCCCAGAAGCTAAGAGCTTAGATTTCCTCGAGCAAGAATTTTTCTTATGACCAAAATTACCGCAAGCGAAACACCTGATGGGGTCTCGACAATGAGAAGCAAGATGATCGCGATCCCCACATCTAAAGCAGAAATTATTCCCTTTCTTCAAATCTGACCAGTTTTTGAAATGCTGACGATTCCAAGAATGAGCACGAGAATTCAAAGTAGGCAAGCCCTCCTTAACAATTTGGGCAAAAGAGCGATGATGAGAAACGCGATCAGAAAAACAAGATGAGTTTGTCGAATAAGATTTCGAATTAGAATGAAATAAAGAAGGAGATGTTTGAAAGCAAGAAACTGTATTCAAAGACGCCATTATTTTCATGTATAGAAAAATGTTGTTTACTTGACAAAATCAATTTTTGTCATTAATAATTGTTTTATATATATTTATTAAAAAAAGTCGTGTGTGTGTGTGTATATATATATATATTACTGTATATTTCTCTCTCATAATAGCATATATAAGATATATGTATGATTTAAAAAATTTAGTACACTTATTTATATATAATATGAATTTACAAATTCAAAAGTTAATTATCATGCATATATTCATATTTTTAAATTAACATTTATTGAATTTTTTATTATATATAAAATAATTATTACATTAAAAATTCAATTTTATATTTATTTGAAAATATTATATCATTTCAGAAACATACAAATTTTTTTAGGAATTTTTCAATAAATTATATTATTTTTAATAATTAATATTATTTCAAAAAAACTGTTTATGATTTATTAAAAATAATAATTTGATTGAAAAATTTTTCTTAACTTTTCATTCATGATCCTAGAATTTCTGAAATTTTAAAATTTGAATTTTTAATAATATATTATTTTATATTAAATATATTGTCGAAATCAATGTATTTGTTTTTAAAAATAATATTTCAACTTTGAAAAATCTTCAGATTTTTCCTAAGCTCTATTTTATGTTCCTAGAATTTAGAAAATTGTAAAATTTGAATTTTCATCAATAGATTATTTTATGTTAATTATTTATCGATGAAAACATTATTTTATTCATAATATATACAAATTAAAATACTAAAATTATTATGTTTGCAAATCTAAGTTAATTTTGAATTATAAATAATTTTTAATAATTGTTCTCTTTTTTCTATATATATATTTGTCTATATATAAATGTTTTATGTTCATATATTTTATATAATATATTTATACATACATTTTTTCTGAAATATATATATATATATATCTGTGTGTGTGTGTGTATTTTGTTACACATATGCATGAACATATTTAGACAACATACATGACATACAAAATGAGCTAATATGTCTATTGCGATATAAATCCGAACATCTACATATGGGCATATTATACCTTTCACGGATTATTATGTTACACATGCACTCATACATATATGTATATGATACATTTATGTATAAACTAAATCACATAAAATTAATTTCATATCTTAATATATTTGAATTTAAATAAAAAATGATTTTATTTAAATGAAATTTAGAACTGTTCTAATTTAGTTAGACTTCATAGGCCCAATAAAAGATCCAATAGGGTAAAAAATTTGAAATTCACGCTGCGGGCTAGTCCAGTTCCAACAACTACGATATTACTTTGTTTCGGCATAGTTTTCACATGGACCCAGTTGTCTTCCACAAAATATACCAAAAGTTATATGAGACAAATTCTTATGTCACGTAGAGAGAAAATGCTACCCACGAGACCGAAATTTCTCCACATATCAAAATATGTTGTGTTACATATGTTTACCTATGTGACTCGAGATCGGCAATATGAATATATTAGGATTGCATGCTCAACTGCAATTGATTGTTTGAAGGAATTCAATAAAAGTATCATCAATCAATTTGAAGCCGAGTACATGTAGCAACTCGCCCTGAAATGAACCTAATTCTGATCCAACAAAAGCTCGTCGAACCTTATGCCCATCTCAAGGCGAGCTATTAAGTTGACAAAATTAAAACAGCATACAGTACACAAAGCTATCTATCTATACTTTCAAAATCTCACAGTGGGATGAATAAAATATAATATCAGAAACAAGAACCTATCTCATAAAGAAAATCACTTCATGACATGTTAAATATTACAACATGTCTACATAATGCCTCCATAGTACAATATTCCAAAATAACATAAGAGTCTGAACTGGGTATAATAAAAATAATTAAAAAGCATAAATAGATAGATAACCGTCAAAAGTCTTCACCTCCACCATCGTTTCCTAAACCAGCATTACTTTCTCTAACCTATGTTATAATGAGGAGTGGATTAGAATAACAAATGTCCAATAAAATGGAAATTCAAGCTCTACCATAATTGTATTTGGGAAGTATTATTTAAATAAAAAATATGTCTTACGTATTAAAATCATAACATACGTATAAAGTCAACTATAAGCTGAAGGCTCTTTCAGTCCAATTATATAACATAAATATAAGACAACTATAAGCCCGAAGGCTCTTCCATTCCAACTATACAAAAGTCAACTATAAGCCCGTAGGCTCTTCCAGCCTGATTATACAACAGTTAACTGTAAGCCCGAAGGCTCTTCCAGCATGACTATACAACTCGAATGTAACTAGCATTTTCGATGTAAGTGGAAGCACCCGAACCACTTAATACAACTTTAATAGGATTTAGGCAGATCCTCTTCATTTAAGACCTAACCCCAAGGTAGGTCCCGATGTGTTTTGTAATATCCCCTACTGCCCAAGACTAATGGCTACGAATGCTGCAGTCATCCGTAGTTGTTAATCCTCGACGACTAAAAACAGCAATGTCAGATACATTGATACACAAAAACACATGAATATGGAAAAAATTTAAAACATCAAATAAGTTCCACATTCCATTTCAAAACATTTCAAATTCATTGCATATTCCCACAATCATTAACCATGTTTAGAGAAAATATATTTATTACAACATACGCCAAGAGTGACATATGAAGATGCCCTCCTTGGATGATCAGAGTATATACTAGGCAATTTAACAACTTTTCCTTTACAATAGCAACACAGCGGAATCAAAATAAAAGAGAACTCTAGATAACTATCATGCGTCATGCACATCTCCGAAAGCTTATTCGTCTAATGAGGTACCTATAAACCTCAACTCTCAAACTACTCAAAATCAATTGAGTACACGAGAGTTTAAAGGGAAAACATAAATTTTGAGTCAGACATAAAGCCTGGTATGAATAATAATCCACCATCTCAAACATTTAGATATCTAGTGAGACCACACTGTTTAGCGGAATGGGTTTTCCCCTCACTAGTATCCTAAAAACTTTATAAAACCATATACCGTGCTCCTGCATCCACAATGGATAAAACAATCCAAAACAATATGATATGATAATATGCAAAATAAATGAATCAATTCTGGATTACCCATCCCCATTCATTTTTAATATCTGTCTTAGTTATAGTTTCCAGGATTACTATTAACCTAATAGTTTTCATGGGCTGACTAATAACCGGTTAAAGCACTTCACATTCTTCTTATCTACAGCCTTCTTCCTCTTGCCTGAGCAGCACTCATTTGCATAATGACCCTTCTTGTCGCACTCATAGCAAACCAAATCAGCCTTTGCCTTCTTGGCAGCATATCCGTTTTGGGCTCCCTTCTTCTTAAAGAACTTCATCTTCTTACCCTGAGAACCCTGGGTTTCAACTGGCTTCTCTTTAGCACAAACAGCGAGCATCTCCTCATGGCAGATTGCCATCATATTACAAGGATCTCGGACATGTGTCAGGGTCGCCCTAGGAAGCTGAAGTTTCAATCCCCAAATGAACCTCTCATTTCTCCTGATGTCAGTGTCAATAGTAGCATGTCCATATCGAGATAGCTCATCAAACTTAGTAGCATACTCAATTACCGACATTTCTCCTTGCACCAAATCCATAAACTTCCTCAACAATGCTGACTTAGCAACTTTAGATAAAAACCTCTGTTCAAATCTTGCTCTAAAATCTGCCCAAGTCAACTCCTCCTTCGGAACCCCGACAGTAACATTGTTCCACCAATGAAGTGCTGCCCCTTACAACCGCCTAGAGGCCAATCTCCTCTTCTACGCATCATCCAAACCCAAATCAGCGAAGATTCTTTCACAATGTAATAACCAATCCTCAACTTCTATGGAATCCTCCATTCCCATAAACGGTTTCCCACTAAGACTGGTGTAGTCTCTGCTCAACTTAGCATAATTATTCCCAACTGGAGCCCCAGAATTAGCTCCTCCAACATTTCCAGCAACACCAGCAGCAACTCCTGCTTGCATCATATTGACGAAGAACTTATACATCGCCTCCATATCTACTGGTGGATTTCCAGCACCTACATTGGCGTCTGCGTTTTGGTTAGCATTAGCCTGTTGACCTTGGTTCCTCCTAGTACTAGGTTGAGCATTTCTGTTAGTTGTGGTGCTTCCTCCATTGAGATTTCTTCTTCCGTTTCTTGCTTCCATATCTTCTTTCTCGTAAATCTACATACGATCCTTAGTAAGATACAAAAGAACGGTCAAAGAGAGAGGGTTACATACTTATATATATATATATCAAATACAAGTACGTTACTATAGCATTAACCCAAATCCGATCATATTTCTGATCTATTGGATTATGTTTTCAGAATCTTTTAGGTTTAAATTCTTTTAAGTTTCATAAACCTACGCTCTGATACAAACTTGTAACATCCCCCTACTTAGAGGCCTAAAACTAATGGCTACGGATGTTGTAGTCATCCATAGTTGTTAATCCTCGATGACCAAATACGGTAATGTTAGATACATTGATACACAGAAACACATGAATATGGAAGAAATTTAAAACACCAAATTAGTTCCACATTCCATTTCAAAACATTTCAAATTCATTACATAATCTCATAATCGTTAACCACGTTCAGAGAAAATATATTTAATACAACATATGCCAAGAGCGACATACGAAGATGCCCCCTTGGATGATCATAGTATATACATAGCCAATTTATCAACTTTGCCTTTACAATAACAACACAGTGAAATCCAAATAAAAGAGAACTCTAGATAGCTATCATGCCTTTTGCACATCTCCGGAAGCTTATTCGTCTAATTAAGTACCTGAAAACCTCAACTCTCAAACTACTCAAAATCAATTGAGTACCCGAGAGTTTAAGGGGAAAACATAAACTTCGAGTCAGACATAAAGCCTGGTATGAATAATAATCTACCATCTCAAACCATTTAGAAATCTTGTGAGACCATGCCGCTTAGCGGAACGGGTTTTCTCCTCACTAGTATCCTAAAACCTTTATAAAACATATACCGTACTCCTGCATCCACAATGTTTAAAACAATTCAAAACAATAAGATATGATGGTATGCAAAATAAATGGATCAATTCTGGATTACCAATCCCCATTCATTTTGACTATCTATCTTAGTTATAGTTTCTAGGATTACTATTAACCTAATAGTTTTCATGGTCTGACTGATAAACGGTTAAATGTTTATGGACTCCCTGTCCTATTTCATAGTTTTCATGGGATCACTAAGAACCTATTGACCCCTGCCAATACGTTTGTTGTTTCATGGGCTCCCTCTGAATCTATTGGTAACTCCAATATCCTTCTCTTATCCTAGTTTTCATGGATTGACTAGGAACCTATTGACACCTGTTAATATCTTAATCTGGATATAGTTTTCATGGGCTAACTACAAACCTATTGGCCCCTGTCAATATCAAACCATAGTTTTCATGGGCTAACTATAAACCTGTCTTCCCGGCATCTTCATTTATACATAGTTTTCATGGGCTCACTATGAACCTATTGGCCCCTGACAATATCTTTTCCTATACACAGTTTTCATGGGCTTACTGTGAACTTATTGGCCCCTGCCAATATCTTCCTTTAATATTTTAGCATCCTATACTTTGGTCTTCCTGACCTCCTGTATGCAATTCTACTCATTTAAAAGTTAATTTAATTTATATTCACTACTTGGTCAACCTAGCTAGTTATTCTACCTTCCCCAAAATACAGTTATAGGTCCATTACAATGTGAATATATACATATATGAAGAAGCAAACATAAAAACTTGGTTAATCCCTTTAACCTATTAATCAAAGAAAACTTCTTCAAATAATCCTTTTCAAAACACTATATTTATTTATGCCATGGTTTTCTTTAAAAATGAGATTGGGTTATTTGTTTAGAAAACTAAGGCTTTCGAAGCTTTCGAAGCTTGCTTCCAACCTCACTGGATAACTTCCTTCGAAAGCATATAAATCTCTTTTCAAAACATTAGGACCCTTCCTCTAGAAACACTTTAAAACTTCTTTATCGAAACCTTTCAAATATAATAAAGTATTACTTATTAACTCTTAGAAGCAAATCTTCAAAACCATTGAAAATACCTCTTTCGAAACCTGTGGAAGTATCCCTTCAGAAACTATTTGAAAGTCCTCCTTTCAAAACCATTGGGTTTTTATTTAAGAATACCATTTGGGTCAAAGAGAATATAAACGAAAGTATCTCTTTCAAAACCATTCTTAATCATATAAAAGTATTTGGGAAAACTTGATGGCGTCGACACCATCCCTTTCGAAAGCTTCAAAACACTTAAGTAAAACATTGAAGGTTAGCATTGAAACCCCCTTTTGAAGCCATTGCCTTCGAAACCCATGAACCCTTTCGAAAGAATTTAGGAAGTGGCTTAATATAAGTTTAAAACAAAGGTTACCTTCAAAAGCGTTAATGACTTCAATACACTCGAGAGGCGAAAGAACAGCGGCTGAGTTTCGACATAATTGGAACCACTACTTTCGAAAGCATCATTTTTATAAGTAAAGAAACCCATTCGAAAGCATATACCTTAGAACATAAGATGGAAACCCCTTCGAAAACTGTTAGAAAACTACTTTCGAAAACATATGTCTCAACTACGTCGGAAGCTTTTAATAAAACAAAGGCAGGCGCTTAACTTTTTAAAATAAATAGAGGTATCGACCCCCTCGGAAGCAATGCTTTCGACACCATGCCTTACGCCTTTCCTCCAATCTGCTACATACCATCTAAGTGGTATCTTATGTATTGGTTTCGGCTTAGTGGGGTTTCGACTTGATTGAAGGCGGAAGCTCTAAGTCGAAAGGTTCTTCTATTAGAGGCGGGACCTGCTTTTTTGAGTAAAAGCTGATTAATGCCAGTTAGAGCGAAATTTTTCTAACTAACCTGCCGCATGTAAACCGTGGTTGGTTGCCTCAACTTTTCAAATTCTTTACCATAATAACCGCCGCTTAATTTCAGATCTAAACCAAGGTTAATTTAGCAATAAGCCATTCCATTAAGCAAAACCAATTTTGCAAATAAGCCCTTCTTCTAAAATAATTTAATTTCCATAGTAAATCACTTAGGAAAAATCCCCAAAAATTATAGAAATTCACTTTCATCATGTTTTCTAAAATATCAAAATTTTAGACCCAAATTCTCAATATAATTTTCGAAATAGATTTCTAAACCCAATTAACCATATTTTCGTTTGAAAATTCATAATAGTCTTTCCATAGCTTGGAAAATTATCAAAATTAAAACCCAACACCAAAATCATGTTTTACATAACATAAAAATTTTCCATGACATTCAAACATCAATTTTAATCGGTTTGCCCTAAAACTGCATAAACCCTCAATATGCTATTATTATTATTATTATGCTATTATTACTTTAATAATCAATATGTTTCTATATATACACGCATGAAATTCAGATAAAATATTTCTAGTCACATATAAAGGAAATGCTCGTTAATTTAAACGTAAAACTTATACAGGCCCCAAATTCCAACAAAATATATAGGTAATCCTTAGCCAACAATTGACATGTATACAAAAAAGAATAATAGCAAACTCATCTCATATTAACATAGTAGAATTTACCTCTTATATTTCAAGTAAAATAAGTCTTATAATTTAGACCTTTCATATTCTATTTAACTTTTACACAAAGCACTTTGTACTTAAATGGGTTCATACATGATTTACTACGGAAATAGGTAGTGCAAACTACAATAAAACCCATAATTTGCACACTATTTCTAATTTATTTTCTTTCAGAACCCTTTATATACTTCGGGTGAAATCAAAAAATATAAAGTGGAATAGACTATGAATTATCTAAATCTCAAATACAAATCTGATCCTATTATGTTAATATAGATGGTTGAAATTGCAACATATTAATAGATTTACATTTATTTAGGGGAATTTTTGGGGTTTTAGATGATATGTTTTTGTTTACCAAAATTTTCCAAGACATACATCAAATCAAAATATATACTATTCAATTACAAAAATATGAAATACTTTATATTTCCATTTGATTCCACCACGCCTAATTCTCTTTCAGATCTTCCACTTTTGGAATACTCAACGAAGTTAATTGAATATAGGAATTAGATTTAGAATCAGAACTAGAGAGGAATATAACCAAAAATCAAAATCTAAACCTCTTACCTGAAAATCATAACTGATTCTAGAATCTAAAGAAGAAGAAGATGATGAGATCTAGTTTATATCGTTCTTACTTTTCTGTTAGATCTTTCCCTTTTTTTAATATATAACAAATAGATTGTATATATAGATTAGATTTCAAAAATTAGAAGATAGGGAGAAGAAAGATTTATTTAAATTAGAGATTAGAAATTAGAATTACTTACCATAAAGTTTACTGTTTTTGAAACCCTAAGGGGAGATATTTTGACCGAGCTTTTCCATTGCTACAGAATTTTATGATGAAAGGGGGGTCTAGGGATCTATTTATAGAGGTAAGAAGAACCAGAACCGTCAAGTCAAAAATAATAAAATCCATATCGTTTAATAAGAAAAACCCTAGCCGCTTGACAAGCCGGTCGATCACTGACCTTGGGTGGTCGACAACTGCCCAAGGGCGGTCGACCAATCCTCCTTTCTGAGACCGTTGATTTTCTACGTTGTTTAATTTAAGTTAATTACTTATTAAATTCCATATTTAATTTATATGTTCACCAAATTATCCCAAACGTTAACTCTGATGCTTAATTAAACATTAAATAACCCTTAACGTTAATTAATTATTCCACTTTTAAACTTTTGAAAATTCAAATATTTAAATTTTCATATTTAACTTGTTTGAATTATTTTAAATTCAGAAAATTCAAACGCTAATAACTTCTCCATTTGAACTTCGATTTCAACATATTATATATGAAAATTGATTAGAAAATCGGCACGGATGCAATGGTGCAACTTCCATGATTAGATTCTGATTTAAAAAAAAATTCAATTTCAATTTATTTTAATGTTTAATTTCGTATTAAATTTTACAGGCGTTACATTCTCCCTCTCTTGAAAAGGACTTTGCCCTGAAATCACGAAGGAAAGATAGTGTAACACGCACTCAATAACCATATTATACAACCAATTTATTTATAGTAATCTACACAATCATCTACTCAATCAAAAATGTAATGGGATTATATATGCAAACATACTATAGGCAAGCTCAATTCTAGTGTGAATGCAAGATCGTGACATATAGACATGTATGCAAGCATCATAAATATACATAAAATTCTATATGAGTGCAAAAGTAACAATAAAAAGTGTGGCAACCATCTCATACCATCCAATCAAGCAAGCACGATGCAACCAAAAACCTATATTTTTGGATAGAAAAGTTTACCAAAGAAAAGATCAGGATAAGAAACTTTCATCTTTTCCTCGGTTTCCCATGTGCTCTCCGATGGGTTAACTCTCCATCTACTCGAACTAACTCAATTTTCTTCGTTACAAAGCCTTTTAATACCATGCTCCACAATGCATGTGGTGGCATAGGGGGCGATAGGCTCCATTCCAACATCAATTAACTGACTAGGCTCTATTATAAAGGTAATGTTGTGAAGACATTCAAGTATGGAACATGAAAGACGTCATGGTATCCCGCTAACTGGTTCGAAAGCTCCAACTAATAAGAAAGTTTCTGCCACTCTCTTTAAAATTAGAAAAGGCCCAACGAACCTTGGCGCCAACTTCCCAGATGTACTAAATCTCATAACCTTTCCAATAGGGGAAACCTTAATGAATAGCATGTACCTAACTAAAAACTCGAATTCCTTCCTTCGTTTGTCAACATAGGACTCCTAACGGTCCTATGTAGTCTTATTCACCGTTTACACTTCTACACTTTCCAAGGTCCTCCAAAATCCATGAATTAAGCTCTCAACAAATTTTCTAAATTCAAATCCATTTTCAAAGCAGATTGCAAACTCCTCCAAAGTTCCTTAGTGACCAAAGGTGTCTATCACTAATAACGCTAACTACAGCTCCATGTAGTTGCACCACTTCCTTGACATAACTCGCGCTAGAGATGCAGTAGTCCTATTACTTTTAATGGAAGTAAAATGAACTAATTTACTATAACCTAAATAGCATCATTGCACTTTTGACTCCTAGATAACTTATCTATAAAATCCATCGATATACGCTCTCATTTCCAAGTTGGAATATCCAATGGTAACAACATCCCTCCGAGCTTGCCTTGCTTAGCTTTAATTCTTTGGCATGTCAATATTTAGAGAAAATTTCAGTAATCCTCCCTTCATCTTTGACCAATTAGAAAATTCTCTTCATATCTCTATACACCTTATCACATTCAGGGTGAATGGTGACGCTCGACAAGCCTTGGGTTTGATGCATTCTAACCTAAATTTCTTATTAACTTCTAGTTTCATCTTCAGTTTATTGCTAGTTAAGTGTCCTTATGAAATTTCCTTATTTATGATGATCCTTAATACACACACACACACACACACACACACATATATATATATATATGTATGTATATGTATGTATGTTTAGCGGTCTAATCTTATCCCTAATATCAACATAGTGATAAAACAGGAACATGCCTTATACCATATCAAACACTTTTCCTAAACGAGACAACCAGCGATTTTCAACCCAAAAACTCTAAAAGAAATTTTTTCTAAAAGCTGCCCTTCATTAACTGATGTAAATGATGTTGGGATCTTAATGCTCCTTACCAATTTAAGATACATTCCTAGAATGTCATTCCACCATTACCCACAGTCCTTAATTTTCTTTCTTAGTTCTAATAAATATCCATTACCCATAATAACTGGTCATTAGTTAATTGACAATCTCTAATCAATCCTTATTAAATCCATTTCAACCTATTACTAGTTTCAAGATTACTTGTTATGAGTATTCAATTCCTTCATAAATACCATATTAGATTCATTAATCTTTCCCTGTTTAATCCTTTTTATTCTTGACTAATTACAAATTTATTGCCTAATAAATATGTAGTTAATTCTATAAATCCTAGTCCTATAATTACTAGCTGTTTATTAATAATACAAATATTGTTGTTGTTGACCCAAAAAATGGACCAACTGCCTGGTTTGGATTTGAAAGCACCATCATCCTAGACAGAGCAATATCATAGATCACATATATAAAGATAGAACAGTAAAGAAAGTAGACAAAGAATTTTTATAGTGGTTCGGTTGTTAATGAAGCCTACGTCCACTTTATTGTATTATTGTAGACTAATTGCTGTTACAATATATGTATGATTACAAGGCTTTGATTATTTTCTAGCTAGATTGAATCTCCAGAATTGGAATCCACTGGAGAATCATAGTGTATTCCTTTGGAAATTGTTATGAGGGAGGCAGAGAGTGAAGAATAATTCCAGTAGAGCTTTAGCAACTAATCTGGAGAAGATCCTCTTTATGTTGCAGGTTGGATGGTATTTATATGGATCAGAGACCTTCCGGGCCGGGCCATGTCTTCATCAGCTCGCAGGTAGATAGTATACGACGCATGGGGAGTTTGGCTCACAAAACGAGCTAGAGCTATGGGTCGCCGGCGACCCATAGACTTGGCTCGTTTTCGAGCCAACGTCTTGGCCTCTTTGTAGTGTTCCTTAGTTGTTTTGTTCGAAGGCTTGAGGAGAGGCATGGGTCACTGATGATCCAACCACTTAGGATTTTTCTAAAGTCTGGAATCAGAGATGTTTCCATTGCCTTTTATCATTGTTGTTATGTTTTAATGGCAATTCACTAGCCTTGGAATGATAAACAGTTATAGGAGATCGAGTTGGAGAAGAATAGGTGGAGTTTCCTTTCCTCTCTCTTCTCTTTTCTTTCTTATATATATATAATTTCTTTTTATTATTATTATAATTATTTTGTGGTGGGTCGCTAGCGATCCATGTGGAATGGGTCACTAGCAACCTAAACTTTGCAAAGAAAGGTCTGGTCGCCAGCGATCCATGATGGGTCGCAGACGACCCTTGTACTTAGCAAAAATTTTGTTATTCTTTACCTGCCTACTTATACTACTCGAGCCAACCCCAAATCATTTACTCGGCCCAAATCATTTCATTCCTTCACATGACCGATCCTTTCCAACGATTCGACCGTAGGCGATCAAGCACCATCTCGACCTGCTTCCCTACTTCGTTTGAATCCACTCACCATTGATCCATCCAAGCATTCGACGATCTAGTGAAACCCTAATCAAACCCTAACTCGCTGTCAAACTGCAACCGACCCATCATCAGCTTGCTAGCCTCTTGAGTCACCACCGATCCTTTAGCTCACCTCCGAGCCACTCATAGTTCGTAGAATTCGATTCTTGATTCCTCATGTGCCTTAGAAATCAATTTGAGGTGGGTCTGCTTAGTTGGTTTGCTAATTACTACCTTCGCGTGTTGACTTGATGACTAGTGTCCATTTGCAAAGTTGATTACAAGAAGTTTGAGTTGAATGCGTTATAATGGAGGAAGATAGTAAATCGAGTCTCGAGTTGTTTCCTGGAACGATGTTCGAGCTTCGGCCCAGTGCTTGACACGTTTTGCTATCTTCATCCATTAGACCAGAATTGACTTGTGTCTAGTTTCATGGATGTCATTGCACGTCGCATACATTCACTAGTCGATCTTGATTTTTCCAAAGGATTTGAACTTATCTCGTTCACTTGTTGCACGTCCGGCGTTCTTGTGAGGAGAAGAGTATTCTGTGTCGCTTCAGACAACAAATCCGTTATCGATCGTCGATCGATAATGGGTAAGTGTACATGGAGTAGAAACAAAATCAGAAAATGAAGTAACATGGAAAGTTCTTCTCATCTTCCGCTGCGAGCGAACTATCTACACAGGATAAGGTGTTTACAGTGTTTCGAGTGCCGAGTTTATCCCATATAGATGGCACACCGCATCTGCCCAGTTCGCACTTGAAATTCGACATGTCGATTACAAGTTAATGTCTCTTTGGAATTCAAGTATGATAGGGGAAACTTGTGAATTTAAGATAGATTTACCTGACCGTTTTCGGATGCGAGTTCTGTTATATAGAATGAAGCAGCCGTCTGCATGCCTTAAGTCAAGTGGGTGAAGCCTGGCGCTCTCCGAAGCTGAATCATCATCCACCTCGCAAGCTCAGTACGGTCAATTAGTTTCGGTTGGGCCCATCATGGACCGCATGCCTCCCAACTTTCGAGTCCTGCTTAATCCACCTGAAAGAGCTTCGATGGTGGTTTCTGCTAAGGTTCTTAATAATATATGCACACGACATGGAATTCCCAAAGACGATGTGTGTTTGCCAGCGAAAGACGAATTTGCTCATATGCATCCCCCAAGGTACACCGCTTGCCACCGATATATGCGTTTGAACGGAGTCATGCCTCCCTTCAATGATTTTCTATGTGAGACTCTCTCAAACTTTTCCTGTTGACGTGCTAGCTACATTGGCGCCCATGCCTGCTGCCATCTTCACATCTTCTATGGTTGTATCTATTCCTGCTCCAATTCCCATATATGCATCTAGTTCGCAGCCGAGGCCAGAAGCCGAGAAGATAGCTGCGCTCCACGGCCTAGATGATCCTTCGGTGTCTTTGGAAGGTGATATAACTGTGGCAGAAGTCATAGAGCAGGAAATGCAGACGAAGCAGCCATAGAAGACTCATCATGATCTGGTTGTCGTTAAGAGGGAAAAGGTCGAAGCGATCAGAGCCTCAAAAAGCTCCCGCAAATCACGAAGCCGAAAGAAGAAGGGAGAGGATTCTGAAAAGGCTTCGGAGGAGGATGAGGAGATTACCATCGAGATGTTTGTTGACATCACCGGTAGTGACACCACCCTCGAGAAAAAGTAGAAGTTTCCGACCAAGGGCGGAAAGTGGAGTGGTGGCAAGAAGTGTTGAACGGTCGGTGCATGGATGGACTTATTTTGGCATGCTGCTCATAGGAAGACCGACTTGTTTTTGTTTCTTTTTGAGTCATTCTATTTAAGTGCGGAGTCTGCACTTTACGTTCTTACCATAGAGTCCTTATTTTCATTTTGTTGGTCGTTGTTGTGTGGGTACAGCCCCCACATTTTGACCCTGTGTACAGAAAATTATAAGCAATACAATGATATTTTGACTGTACTTTTATCTGTTTGTTCACATATACTCTATGTACTTGTGCTTGTTTCATATCATACTTTTCTAGTTCTGTGATTATAGTTAAAGTCCTTCATTCGAAGCGACAGAACTTAGGAATTATCATCACTTTGGTAGTTAATAGAACTTTAGAAATTAACAAAACTTAGAGAATTTTTGTTTTAGAAATTCATAAAACTTCTAAAAACTCTAAAACTTTGAAATTTTTGTTTAGAATTTTAAAACAGATATAGACTTTTTGTTTGGAAGTTCATAAAACTCTGAGATAGAACTTGTGAATTTATTGTTGTTTGGAGTGACAGAACTGTGAACTTATTATGTTCGCATGTTTTTGTCTTAGTACAGGTGTATGCCCCCCAGTTCACATGGCTGTTTACTTCAAAAAAAATTCAAGTATCCGGTAACTTAAGGTTTAGATAATCTCTATTGAAAAATTGGCTAAGTCATGACTTGATTTTCCTTTCTTCGAAAGTTTTGCGACCTTAGCATGTAGTCTCAATTTCTGGCAGTATTCAGGTAAGTATGCAATTTACGCATGGATATGTATTGTCAATCATTGAGTGCCTTCCTTCTAGCACCAATTATTCCTGGCTATATGCATGGTGTTTCTCACACTCCTCGGTGTTGCCCATCTTCGGGTCATATGAGGGGCTATTATTTTGAAATTTAGCGCTCTGCTTGTGTAGTACGCGACATTCAGTGCTCCTTGGCATCGCCCATCTACGAGTGATGTAGGGAGTGTAAGTTTGGATGCTTTTCTGTGTTGTCTATCTTCGGGCAATGCAAGAGGTTTATTTTGAGCTTCCTCGACGTTGCCTTTCTCCGGGCAACGCGAGGAGTTCATTTTCAATGTTACTTGGTGTTGCCTATCTCCGGGCCATGCAAGGGGTTTGTTTTGTATGTTCATCGGCATTGCCTATCTCCAGGCAACACGAGGAGTTTCAACCTGAGTGCACGGCTTATGAGATGCGCGGCTTTCGATGCTCCTTGGCTTTGCCTATCTCTGGGCAGCATAAGCAGTTTAAATTTGGGTGCGTGGCTTACGGGATGTGTGGGTTTCGATGCTCCTCGGCATTACCTATCTCCGTGAAATGCGAGGAGTTTCAGTTTTATGCGTGGCTTACGAGATGCATGGCTTTGGATGCTCCTCGGTATCGCCTATCTCTGGGCAACGCGAGGAATTTTAGTTTGAATGCACGGCTTACGAGATGCATGGCTTTGGATGTTCCTCGGCATCGCCTATCTTCGGGCAATGCGAGGAGTTTCAGTTGGAATGCGCGTTTTACGAGATACGCGACTTTTGATACTCCTTGATGTTGCCTATATCTAGGCAAAGCGAGGAGTTAGCATTCGATGCCTCTCGGTGTTGCCTGTCTCCGAGCAATGCGGGAAGCTGGTTTTCAATGCTCCTCGGCGTTGCCTATCTCCAGGCAATGCGAGGAGTTAGTTTTTGCTGCTTCTCGGCATTGCCTATCTCCAGACAATGAAAGAAGCTGGTTTTCGATGCTCCTCGGCGTTGCCAATCTCCGGGCAATGCGAGGAGTCTCAATTTGGATGCGCGGCTTACGAGATGCGCGGCTTTTGATACTCCTTGATGTTGCCTATCTTCGGACAATACGAGGAGTTAGCTTTCGATGCTTGTCGATGTTGCCTATCTCCGGGAAATGCGAGAAGCTGGTTTTCAATGCTCCTCGAGGTTGCCTATCTCCGGGAAATGCGAGGAGTTAGTTTTCGCCACTTCTTGGCATTTCCTATCTCCGGACAATGCAAGAAGCTAGTTTTCGATTCTCCTCGGCGTTGCCTATCTTCGGGCAATGCGAGGAGTCTCAGTTTAGATGCGCAGCGTACGAGATGCGTGGCTTTTGATACTCCTTGATGTTGCCTATCTCCGGGCAATGCGAGGGATTAGCTTTCGCTGCCTCTCATCGTTGCCTATCCCTTTTGCTGCCTCTCGACGTTGTCTATCTCCGGGCAATGCGAGAAACTGGTTTTCAATGCTCCTCGGCGTTGCCTATCTCCAAGCGATCCGAGGAGTTAGTTTTCGTCGCTTCTCGGCGTTGCCTATCTCCGGGCAACGCAAGAAGCTGGTTTTCAACGCTCCTCGGCGTTGCCAATCTCCGGGCAACGCAAGAAGCTTGTTTTCAATGCTCCTTGACGTTGCCTATCTCTGGACAATGCGAGGAATTAAGCTTGGTGCTCCTCGGCGCGACCTATCTCTGGGCAACGCAAGGAGTTAGTTTTTTAGATGCTCCTGGCATTGCCTATCTCTAGGCAATGCGAGGAGTTTAAGCTTGGTGCTCCTCGGTGTGACCTATCTCTAGGCAACGCAAGGAGTTAGTTTTTTAGGTGCTCCCAGCATTGTCTATTTCCGAGCAATGCGAGGAGTTAGTTTTTTGACCTTTTGGGGTTGCCGGGGCAACACCGGTTTTTTGAGAGGCAAGGATCGAGTTCCGTCGATCCAACAATTTGAGTTGATTTTCTTCCGTCGACTCGGTGGGAAATTATTATGAACACGATTTGGTTGGTTCAAGAAGCAAACTTTATTAAGGAAAGCATGGCAGATTCTTTGCATATTTACAATGCTAGCGGCATTTTCGAGATGGCTTATTTGCTGTAAAATAGAAAATACATAGAACAGTTTTTTAAATGAAATAACGGTGGAGCGATTCGCTATTCCAAGATCTGGGAACCATGACCCTCTCAACAGTTGTTGGCTTGAAAGTCCCATCCCTAAGCTTTTGATTAATGACATATTGTCCTTCCCAGTTTGGTCCGAAGGCCCCCGGAACAGGGTAAACTTGCTTGAGCACAAGATCTCCAACTTCGAAGGTCTGACTATGAACTTTAGAGTTGAAGTACCATGCAACCCTTTCTTGGTGGGAAATAGTTCTCAATTTAGCTTCTTCTCCTTTTTCATCGACCATGTCTAGCGATTCGAGTAGGAGTTGCTTGTTTTATGATTGATTAAAATTCTGCATTCAGTGTCAGGGGACTTTTAATTCGACATGAATCGTTGCCTCTGAACCATACGCTAGGGCGAACGGAGTGTGGCCAGTTGCTACTTTGTGTGTTGTCACGTATGCCCATAGTGTGAGTGGAAGTTCGTCAACCCAATTTCCTTTTGCTTTTGTTAATCGCTTTTTGATGGTGGATTTGATGATCTTGTTTATTGCTTCCTCTTGCCCATTTTCTTGCGGATGAGCCACTGTAGAAAAGCATTTTCGATTCGGAATCACCTGCAAAATTCTTTGAACTTGGTACTTTCGAATTGGGTCCATTGTCAGTGATGATCTTTTGTGGTACACCAAACCTGCAAATGATGTTTTTAGTAACAAAGTTAATAACTTTCTTTTTGGTTATGGTGGCCAGCGGTTCCGCTTTGGTCCACTTTGTGAAATAATCTACATCAATTATAGCATATTTGACTCCTCCTTTTGCTATTGGAAGGACGTCAATCAGATCGATCCCCCATATCGCAAACGGCCATGGGCTAACCATCTGCGTCAGCTCTGTTGAACAAGTTCTCTTGATTTTGCTGAACCTTTGACAGCAACCGCACCTTCTGGCGTGATCTGCGGTGTCACGATTTATTGTTTGCCAGAAATATCCATATCGAAGGACTTTCTTTGCCAGGGTTTTCCCCTTGTGTGTTCTCCGCAATCGCCTTCATGAACCTCCTTCAAGACTTGTCGTGCTTCATCGTCGGTCACACACCTAAGGAGAGGGGCCGAGAATCCCCTTCGATAGAGTATTCCATCCTGTATCATGAACCGCGGCGCCTTTCGGAGGAGCTTCTTCCATTGATTTCGGTCAGTTGGAAGGGCTCCTGCAAGCAGGTAGTTCTTTATTGGTGTCATCCATGTATCTGGTTCGACGGTGGTCTCCAGAATTCAGTCTACGTCCATTTCGTCTATGCTTGGGTTGGTTAGCATTTCCACCGAAACCAATCCCAATGACTGGGTTTCTCCAGAGCTTGCCAGCTTAGCCAGATAATCTGCCTTGGTGTTTTGCTCCCTTGGGATGTGAGTTATCGTGTAGTGCTCGATATCGCTTAGCAGTTCTTGTACTTTGGATAGGTATGAGGCGATATTTTTCTCCACGCGCTTGGTATTCCCCTTTCACTTGACAGACGACCAGCTGGGAGTCGCTGTATATGTGAATAGATTTTATCTTGAGTTCCTTCACAACCTTCAGTCCAGCGATCAACGCTTCATACTCTGCTTCGTTATTTGTTGCTAGGAATTCCAAGCGCAAAGCTTAGCTAATGGCTCGCCCCTTAGGGGTTTCGAGCACCACCCCTGCCCCCATACAAAAGTTTTTTGATGCGCTATCAACGAAAAGCTTCCATTGCGTGTCTGTTTCTGACTGAACTTCCTCCTCGTCATCTCTTATAGTAAATTCGACAAAGAAGTTGACCAACGCTTGCCCATCGATTGCTTTCCTTGGATGGTATGTGATGTCGTATTGGCTCAATTCTATATTCCACTTGAGTAGTCTTCCGAAAGTTTCTGGCCGATATAAAACTTGCTTCAGGGGCTGGTCAGTCAATACTTTAATCGGATGAGCCTCGAAGTACGGTCGCAATTTCCGAGATGCGATCAAGAGGCAATATGCTAGCTTCTCCAGCTTGGGGTAATTCTTCTCAGCTTCGGTGAATCGTTTGCTAATGTACTACACAGGTCGCTGGATTCTCGCTTCTTCCCACACAAGAGCCGCGCTCAGTGCGTGCGGGGAAATCGCTAAATAGATGAACATGTCTTCTCCATCCACCGGCTTTGATAAAATCGGGGGAGCTTCCATGTGTCGTAGCAGTTCCTCGAAAGCTATCTGCCATGCTTCGCTCCATTCGAAGTTTTTCCTTCCTTTCTTCAGTGCGTTGAAGAACGGTATGCACTTGTCTGTACCTTTGGAGATGAACTGACTCAGTGCTGTGACCTTTCCTTCCAAGCTTTGAAGTTCTCTCTTATTTTTACGGGCTTGGACTTCCGGTAACGCTATTGTTTGCTCTGGATTTGCTTCGATGCACCGTTCACTTACTATGAATCCCAGGAATTTCCCAGATGCTACTTCGAAGTGACATTTAAGTGGGTTGAGCTTCATTCCGTATTTGTAGAGTATTTTGAACATTTAGTCAGATTATCTAGATGGTTGGTAACTACACGGGATTTGACTAACATATCGTCTACGCAAACTTCCATAGTCTTCCCAATCTGGCGTTTGAACATAGTATTCACTAGCCTTTGGTACGTTGCACCTGCATTTTTCAAACTGAATGGAATTACTCTATAGCAGTACAGTCCCAAATCAATGATGAAGCTGGTGTTCTCTTGGTCTGGTTCATGCATGAGGATCTGGTTATAGCCCAAGTACGTATCCATAAATGACAGCAGTTCATGTCCTGCTGTTCCATCAACTAGTTGATCGATTCTAGGGAGTGGGAAACTATCCTTCGGACATGCTTTGTTGAGGTCCGAGAAATCAATACAGGTTTGCCTTTTTCCATTGGGCTTCTTGACAAGGACTGGGTTCGATACCCATTCGGGGTAGGTTGTATCTTGAATGAAGCCATTAGCCATTAGTTTATCTACTTCTTATCTCAATGCCTTGGACCGTTCAAGGCCCAAGCTGCGCCTTTTTTTGCTTAACTAGGGTGAATTTGGGGTCAATATTGAGGGCATGACAGGCAACTTCGGGTGATACCCCACACACATTGGAGTGTGTCCAAGCAAATACGTCCAAATTAGCATGGAGGAATTTGGTTAGTTCTGACCGCATCTTATTTCCAAGATGCAATCCAACCTTCAGTACCTGCGTTGGGTCATCCATACAGACTGGGACAGACACCGTCAGTTCTGCCGGTGCTGCCCGATCCTCCCCTGAGCTCTTCTTCCTAGGGTCCAAAGCCTTGTCGAATTGGCTATGGTCCCCAAGCCAGGGCGACTCTGTAGTTGCTATTCGAAGAATTCACGGATGTGGAGGGTTTTCCGCACATCCTTTCCTTTTTCCTTTTTTCTCGACTCGCGTAATTTCGCGATATAGCATTCCCGGGCGATGCTTTGGTCCCCCTTCACAATTCCGACTCCGTGCTTGGTAGGGAACTTCATTGTAAGGCACCATTGGGCCAATGCTATTCTGAAGTCCGCTAATGCGGGCCGTCCCAAGAATGCATTGTATGTTGACATTTCATCCACGATCACAAAAGTCTGAACGAGGGTGACTCGTCGCTCGCCTTCTCCAAGCTCCACGGGTAGGTCAATTGTTCCCACCGGTTGTTTGGGCTCTCCGATAAACCCCTGAATCTTAGTATGGCACGCAGATACATTTTTCAAGCCAATTTTCATTTGACCAAAAGTACTTTTGAAAAGTATGTTAACTGAACTGCCACTATCAACCAGCACTCGTCGGACTACGGCGGGATCGATTCCTATTGTCACCACCATTGGGTCAAGAGTTGGAGCTTCAATCCCTTTGGTGTCCCGATTGCGGAACACTATGTCATCACTCGGAACCTTTTGCTGCTTGACTGGATTTTCATCATCTATTGCTAAGCACGATTCCTTTAGGGCATGCTTTAATGAACTTGCATATCGCTCCTTCTCTCCCCAACTTCTCTACGCAGGATGTGGTCCCCCGGATATTGTTCCGTTAATAAGCCTTTAATCAGTTTGTTTTGACCCTTCTTCGCTAGTTCCAGCTTGATTTCTTTGCACTCTTGAAGGTTGAGGAACCACAGGTTGATTGGGTTTTTGCAGCTTTTTTCACATATTGTTAAAGTTTTTTGTCTTGGATTAATCCTTCGATGAGGTCCTTAAGGTGGCGACATTCATTCGTATTGTGCTCATGGAAGCGACAGAATTTTTCTGAGTGCTTTCGCTGTTTCGTTGCCTCCTTTCTGAGAGGTTTCTTATACTCTTCAGTTTTTTGTGTTGCGAGATAAATATTCTCTGGAGTGACATTCAACGGGGTATAGTCTCCCTGTCTAAACTCTTTAAATCTTTTGTTACTACCCTCGCTATTCCTCTTATTGGAGTTTTGGTTTCTTCTCTTCTGGTTCCCACTCTTTCCTACGACTCCCTGATTATTTCTAGGATCGTGCGTGTTTTGATTTTCCGCCATGTCATTTTGTCCGGTGTTCATCTGTTGTACACTTTCCACCTTTCTCTCCAACTCATGTTCTTCCTCCAATCTCAAGTATTGGCTTGCTTTGCGATTGAAGTCTTTCCTGTTGGTAGGTTGCTTCATCTTAATCCATTTGCCGAATTCCATTTTCGGATGAATATCACGGACTAACGCCATAAAACCATGTCTTCATTAGGGTTGCTCACTTCTGTCACCGTAGTGTTAAACCTGCTCAAGAATGATCTCAATGACTCATTGTGCCACTGGACCAATCCGGATAGGGACATGATGTCCTTTGGTTGCGCGGTATGAAGCCTGAACTGGTCAATGAATTTTATTGCAAGTTGGTCAAAGGTAGAAATAGATCTTGGGGGAAGTCTGGTGAACCACATAAATGCAACTCCTTCTAGAAAAATAAGGAAACACCGACAGCGAACGACCTCCGGAGCATTGGCTCCATCCATATACCAGCTATACTTGTACAAATGGGGTTTTGGGTCCTTTGTTCCGTCGTAGGAGGGAATAACTAGCATAGTGAATTTTTCTGGTACCTTTCATTCAAGATTTCTTCGGTAAAAGGGATCCGACTCGAGGCAAATCCACATTCATCATCCTTTCGGCTTTTACTTTCATCCATCAGCCGTTTGACCATGTCTGCCCTCTGACGTCCGGTGGTCCTGGGGGCAGCAATCAGTCACTGCACCAAGTGTTTGGTTTTGCAAACAGTCCTGGCGCGTGGGTTGAAGCCTAGGCTCTCCTGTCTTTGGGAGAGCCATTCCCGCGGGACCCTCTTAGTGGCCACTTTCCATTTCTTCTATGTAGGCCTGAAACAAAAGAATTTTCTTGTTCTATAGCAGTTACTGGTTCAAGCATAGCCCTTGGAGCGGTGTTTGATTGTAGGGTTATCAGAGCATTGAACTTATCCATTAGAGTCTTTTGACTATTTTCCACCCTCTGGTTGATCTCTTCAGCCATCTTATTCAACTCGTCCCTGGTGAAAACTTCATGCTGACTAGAGGACCCTGGTGCTTGATTTCCTAAGTTAGCACCATTTACTTCAGCATGTTGAAGACTAACACCATCTGCAGCTATTGCTGCCCCTATGGATCTCGTAGAGGCAGTTCTTCTTTTTCCAGGAGCCATTGACTTTAAAACAACGAGTTCTTTAAGCAAAGACTGGGGATCTAACTTCTGGACCTATGAAATCCAAAGTAGATAGCTAGATCTGGATTCTGAGTTGGGTTCTCAATGAAAGCACCAAAATGTTGACCAAAAATTAGACCAACACCCTGGTTTGGATTTGAAAGCACCAGCACTATCCTGACAGAGCAATATCACAGATTACAGATATTTGTCAGGATCTACCTGCGATCTATGAATTAACTAAATCTCAAGTACAGTCTGATCATATTATGTAAATATAGACAATTGAAATTCCAACATATTCACATATTTACATTTATTTAGGAAAATTTTAGTGGTTTTAAATGTAATGTTTTCATGTACCAAATTAATCCAATGAATACATCAAATCCAAATAAATACTATTCAATTACAAAAATATGAAAAACTTGATATTTCCACTCACAAAGATTTGTTTGCTTCCTAACTATATTTGATTCCACTATGCCTAATTTTTTCCAGATCTCCCACTTTTAGAATTTTCAAATAAGTGAATCGGATATAGAAATTAAATTTTAAATCAGAACTAGAGAGGAAAAGAATCAGAAACCAATAGAATTAAACATCTAAACCTTTTACTTGAAAATCCTAACTGATTCTGAAATCTAAAGAAGAAGAAGATGATGAGATCTGATTTATACCACTCCTAATTCTCTATAGATCTTTTTCCTTTTTGAATATACAACAAATAGTATATATATATATATATATTAGATTTCAGAAATCAGAAGATAGGGAGAAAAATGATTAATTTAAATTAGAGATTAGAAATTAGAATTACCTAATAGAAAGTTTGCTATTTCTGAAATCCTAAGGGGAGATATTTTGACAGAGCTTCACTGTTGCTACAGAATTTTATCAAGAAAAGTGGACGGGTCTATTTGTAGAGGTAAGAAGGAACCAGAACCATCAGATCAAACATAATAAAACCCGGATCATTAATAAGCAAAACCGTATCAACCTAATAACCCACAAGTCGATCGGTCCCTCTTCTAAGACCGTTGATTTTTCTACGTTGTTTAATTTACGTTAATTACTTATTTAAATTCCTTTATTAATTTATCGTTCACCAAATTATCTCAAACGTTAACTCTGATGCTTAATTAAATGTTAGGTAACCCTTAACATTAATTAATTGAATTCCACTTTATACTTTTCAAAATTCAATTATTTAAAATTTCAAATTTAAATTTGTCTGAATTATTTTAAATTCAGAAAATTC
The DNA here is from genome assembly GCA_030737815.1 of Allium fistulosum. NCBI lineage: Eukaryota > Viridiplantae > Streptophyta > Magnoliopsida > Asparagales > Amaryllidaceae > Allium > Allium fistulosum. The sequence goes on from CM060905.1 coordinate 985,121,741, forward strand.
AAACGCCCATAACTTCTCTATTTGAACTCCGACTACAACATATTATATATGAAAATTGATTAAATAAATGACCAAGGATGCAATGGTGCAACTTTCATGATCAAATTCTGATATGAAAAAAAATTCATTTTAACCTTGCTTTGATAATTTAATTTCTTATTAAATTTTATGGGATGTTACAAGACCTCTATACCCCAGGTCCTAAAGATGTTGCCTGTTTACTAGAAAAATGCAAGGTCGTGGGTTCCCAGGTATGTTCGGTAGTTTAGATCACATGCTTTTATCTTTGAAAAATTGTTCAATGAGTTGGAAGGAAATGTTTACCAGTTACAAAAAAGGTCTTACTATGATTCCTGAGGCGGTTGCTTCTAATGACCTATAGTTTTGGCACGCATTATTTGGAGTGTTCGGATCGTTAAATGATATCAACGTGTTAAGATGATCTTACTTATTCACTGAATTAGCAAATGATATTTCAAATGATGTTGAGTACAAATAGTATTATCTAGTTGATGAAATATATCTTAAGTAGAGAATGCTAATTCAAGCTTTCAAAGTACTAGCATAGAACAGGAGATCTACTTCACAACAGAACAAGAAATCTACAATAAGGGCATCAAATGTGATTTTGAAGTTTTTCATGCAAGATTTCATATCCTACAACTTCCATCTCATTATTGGTGCTAAAATCCTTTCTCTAATAATATGTGCGTGTATTATAATGGATAACATGGTTGTTGAGGTTGAAAGGGGAGATTACAAAAACCAGCGGAACAACTATCCTAAAATGTTTAAAGGAGGAATATTACAAGGATCAATATACATGAATGAGTATATCGCAATAATGAAATATATTAAATACAGAATGCATGTTTTGCTTTACGTGACCAACTAGTGGATCATTTTTGGGAGCACAAATGTATGAATGGGAGTGTAGCGACCCGGGAATTTCTAACAGTTTTTATAACGTAATTAATTGAATTTTTTATGAAATTTAGACTATAAAATTTGACAATAAAAACTTGATGTTTGGTATGCGTCTATTTAAACATAGCAAATGGAAAATTTTCATTGGTAAATATGAAAGTAAATTATGTTGTGTAATTTTCAATTTCAATTTAAAATCAGTTAATTTGATGAAAATAAAATGTTTTCAAAATCTAAATATTTTTATATAACAAAATTGTAGATCATTTTCTAAGTGAGACGTCATATTTCGTTTCACCAAATTTGGACTGCTATAGCTACGTTTATCTTATTTTTTGGCGAAATAGCAGCAGATTTGGTAGCGAAAAATCGTCTTTTGATATGATGGTCATATCGCTAATACTTGTGTACCATTCTGATCATCTCATCGTGCTGATCTTCAATTGGCAACTTCATCCTTTCATGTGACTAATCCCATCGGCAATTTCACCAACCATAATATAATTTGTAAAGGGGTGAAACTCCTTTACAACAGGCGTTGATTCACCGAAAATCTCTACATCCTCGGTTTTGATGCTATTATTTCTTGCAAAGCCCAAACCGTTTTCTTTAGTAGATAACTAGGGTAATTCTATTTTGATCGAATGTCGATTGCCTCAGGATTATGCAGGCAGTTCTATCTTTTCGCTTAATTCTCAGCCTAGTGATCTCGACTCCACTCCGATAGTCAGGGATTATCCTGATGTCTTTGGTGAAGTCACTCCTCCTCCTCCCAAGCAAGAAATTGAATTTTGCATCGATCTATTCCTGGAGCTTGACTTGTTGTCCTTTCTTCCCCGGACAAATGATTTCTATGAATGGTTAGGCATTCCCTTTGGATTAACCAATGTTCCTGCCTTCTTCGTCGATCTCATGAATCGTGTTTTCCGCGATGTTCTCAACCAGTTTGACCTGGTTTTCGTTGACGATATTCTCGTCTTTTCTAAGCCTCGGTTGATCCGGTTAAGGTCACCGCGATTAATATAAGTCTACCCATCTTACCTCGTTTGTAATTTGATTATCTTATCTTCTTTTCGAGCCTACCTTCTTAGTGAAAAATTCCCTTTGATTAGGGTCCCTCTAAATTTGAATCTCTATCCTTGTTCTTAAATCCTTTCTTGAATCGTCCTGTGAGGGAGCGTATTTGTAATTTATATAAAATATTTTATATTGTGTTGTTTGAATTGTTAAGTTTGATTTTGGGTTTCAATCGGTTCGTCTGGCCAACGCTATCGATAGGAATTCCAAAACACTTGAACAGAGCAAATTAACACAATATTGTTTTCGAAATTAGTAAATGAAATAATTTTATGTATGGTTATATCTTATATATAAAAGTAAATTTTTTGAAATTAAATAGCTAAATAAATTGGTTATTAGAAATGATAATACTAGATTATCATTTATTGTTTGGTCTACATTCCTAAATTGTTAACTATTGTTATATGTTATAAGGAGTTGAAATTTTGAACATGGTTTATAAATATGATTTGAAAATAAAATGAATTTAAATTAAAGAATTTGAGAATTAAATTTTTGGTGCTTCTCAAAATTTGGTTTTCATAGTTTTGAAAATATATTGTTTGAAAGTATTTTCAATTGAAAATTATTTCCAAAGAATTTTAAAAAGAAGTACTCTCCTCTTATGTCGCCGGAAAATATTTTCGATGATGACTGCAGCATCATCGACATTCATATTCGAGTCTCAAAGTGGAGAGACCATTTAGTAGCTTTGCTACACTTTTGTTTTGGGAAAATAGGTTTGATTTGAATTTCTTGAGTATGATTTGATTGTATAATATATATATATATATATATTTCAAAATGGTTTGAAGTGAAACCAGAGATTTAATTCTTAAGTTTTATGTTAAGTGATGGTTTTGATCAATTATTGAAATTAAGCAATTTTTTGAATAATTGAAGTTTTAAAATTATAAATGGAATTGAAACAACTTGGAACAGCTGAACTAGGATAATTTATTTGTATAATACTCAATTTCAATTTAAAACATATATAACTTACCTAAAATATTCAAAGAGTTAAAATGTTAATGTAAATATGCAATTGAAGGTTATACAAGAGAAAAATTACGTAATAAATTGTACAAACTAAATTTTTCTTAATAGAAATGTTGTAAATATAAAAGGTAAATTTGTATAGCGCTCAATTACACTCAAAACACATATAACTTATCTGGAAAAATTGAATGTAATGGGAATATGTAATTGGATAGTATACGATATAAATGTAAGAAATAATATGTCCAAAAATGAAGTCTTATTAGGGAAATTTATAAATAGAAGATTGAGTGGTTATAATAGATGTTTGTGCACTTAATCTATGTTGAAATAAACTGAATAATAAAAAGAAGATGCTATTTAAGTAAATGAATAAGAACTTAAGAAAATAAACTGGTTATAAATAAATTATATTTTGTAAACTGTTTGTGATACAAAAGTAAATTACCAAGAACAGTTGAAATTTAATTTTTGATATGGAATTAACTTAAGTGAAGTTAAATGGATTTAATAAATGAGTTAAATAAAATAATTTTTGTTTTAAAAGAATTTTTTGTAACAAACGTTAATAAATTGAAATTAAATCAACTGAATGAAAATACCTTGAGTTCAAATCAACCAAATGTAAATATATTGAATATTTATTGATTGAATAAAATGAATTGAAACCAAATTTGCTGAATATAAATCAATTTAAAAATTAATGAAATTTATATGGTTTGAAATTAATTATTGTATCTGGTATGTATTTTGAATCTATCTTTCTTTCTGGTTGCTTCTATTCTCCTATCTTATTCTTTTTCGAGGACGAAAAGTTTTGAGTGGGGGAGAGTGTAGCAACTCGTGAATTTTTAACAGTTTTTATAACGTAATTAATTGAATTTTTCATGAAATTTAAACTATAAAATTTGACAATGGAAACTTGATATTTGGTATGCGTCTATCTAAACATAGCAAATGGAAAATTTTCATTGGTAAAAATGAAAGTAAATTGTGTAATTTTCAATTTCAATTTAAAATCAGTTAATTTGATGAAAATAAAATGTTTTCAAAATCTAAATATTTTTATATAGTAAAATTGTAAATCATTTTCTGAGTGAGACGTCATATTTCATTTCGCCAAATTTGGACTGCTATAGCTCCGTTTATCTTATTTTTCAGCGAAATAGCAGCAGTTTTGGCAGCGAAAAATTGACTTTTGATAGGATGGTCGTATCGCTGATATCTGTGTACCATTCTGATCATCTCGTCGTGCTGATCTCCGTAGTATATTCGGTTGTCAATTTCGGCGTCCGGTACACGGCGAAATCTGCAAAACGGTTAGCCGTATCGTTACCTGTTTTTGAGCCTTTTTGAGTTATGTGTCCTTTCAACTGTACAGTAGTGGGATAATGAATGGTCACTAGCATTTATTATCTCCTTGAATTCAATGTGCTGGTTTTTCCATTGCTATTGGTTAATATTACTTTAATTCGTATATGAGAAGCCAGCTCATTTCCTTCTAGCTCTATCTCTAACTGTTCATTCTCTTTCTTCTGAAACAAATTTATATAATGTAAATTTTATACAAAGTTATATACATCATATAGATCTGGGAACCGAGCCTACTCACCACATCACTGACATAGCAACCACCTATTCTATCACCGCCTGTCACCACTGCAACCCGACCCCACCAGTTCGCCAATGCCAAAACCCAACAGTCCCCCTTTTGTCGAAGCATTTCCCCACGTCAGCTTACCCTCTGGCCGCTCATCTCCCTTTTGCTCCACTTACGCCACCTCCGCATTCAAACCACCGCCTCCACCAACCCTAAAACCCTCTCCCCTTCCCATATCCATGCAATTTGCTCCCTCCCATCTATCACCGCTGATCCGCACTTCCAAGTGATCCACCACCTTCCTATAGTTCGAACGCAACCATAAGCCTCCGTTCCCAGACCACCCTCTACTCCGCCACTGACTTGCACACCTATAACCCGCCACCTCAGCCTGCCTTGTGATTTTCCATCAACCGCCGAACAAAGCAGAAAGAAAAAAAGTGTACACAACATGCATATATTTGTTGTGAGAATTATATATATATATATATATATGTTGGCTTCCGTATATTTTTGTTGTGCCTGAAGCCACATCCATTTCCATCGCCCAGATGTCTCTTCCTGAACCCTTGCACCTCCCACCGCCCTTCCACCTATTGCCACAACATCCACTTAGCCGTACAAAACCAATAGTCGAAACCCCTAAGCAACTCCACTCCAACACAATAGCCTGACTTCCCTTCCACCTTCATCCAGACCTTCCAGCTCCACTTGTTGTAACCATTCCGAACACCTAGCAGCCTTATTCCCCTTTTCATAGCAAATCCAGGTAGTTCCCTCTTAGTAAGCTCTGTTTGTGATTTCTCTTCTTTATATATAAAGATTTCATATATAAGAGTGAACTTATATTGATTTGGTAATTTTGTTTTGTGTAGAAAAAGGGGATATTGATTTTTGATTTTAAAACATAAATATATAGATATTTTGATTAAATTAAATACAGAGAAATATGTATAGATATCTTTTAAACTTATATAGATATTTTGATTTTATTTTTTAAAGAAAGAAACGATTTTGGAATACATATTATAAAGTTTTTATTTTATATGTGTTTTAAACTAAGCAATGATTTTTGAAATATATATATATATATATATATATATAATTCTAATATGTGTTTAAATTAAAATATGATTTTAATATATATATATAGTTTATATATATAAGTTCATTTATAAAACTGATCTTCATTAAATCCAGTTCATCGTGCTTTGCTTTTGTCTCGCCGCTGTCCAAAATTTGGTCGCAGTAGCATTTTTCTTTGCTCGTGTCCATATCCGTGTGCATGTCCATGTCAACTTCTTCACCATCGTTTTCCTCTAGCCTCGAAAGGTGAGCAATCAATCACGATTAACATTCTTATATTTAGTAAATTTAATTCACATGAAATGATGATTGAAATATATTGTTAAATTTGAATTGTTAGTTATTTAATTGTTAAATAGGATATGCCATTATTTGCAATTGTTCACCTATGACATATATTGACACCATAACCTGTTGCATATATTATATTTAAGTTTGTTACTGATGATATATGCGTGTTGTTGATATGTTATATTATTATAATATTTGTTCTCACTCTGCAAGTTCCCTGTTAGTTTAGAAATTCCCTATGGGTTGAAATGATACATATCCAAATGATCTTATAGATTAGGTGAAAATCGTTATGGGTTGAAATGATAAACCCAAGCGATTTTTATTGATTTTGAATTTTGGGATTGCGGGTTGAAATGATATATACCCGTAAATATTTAAATAATTGCGGATTGAAATGATAAATAGCCGTATCACTTGACCATAGGATAGAAAATTATATACGGACACCATTGGTCTATATTTTGAAAATGATTTCCATGGTTTTGAAAGGAAATATATGGATTTTATTAAATATTGATTTTTTTAAAATATAATATATATATTTTATTTTTATATATGTGTAAAATTTAGATTTTTAATATTATATATTTGAAAATTTTAAATTTATAAGTTAGTTTTGAAAATATAAATTTTAAGATTTTACTTATAATTTTATTATTTTTAAATATATAAAATACAATATAATAATAGGATTTAAGTTAATAAACTTAATTTAATTAGTATATATATATATTATGTTTAAGTATTTATATAAAATTATACTAATATTTTAAAAAAAAAATTGTAATAAATTTAATAAAATCAAGGTTGGGAATATAAATTAAGTTAATTTGTAATTTAATTTGTTTGAGGATTAATCAAGAATAAGAATTAATTTGGAAACTTATCGATTTTGAGATATTGAAGGTATGATTTTATAACTTGATTTAATTAAATGTGATTAAATGAATATTATCAAATTTAAATAAAATTGAATATTTAATTTTGATTTAAATTTGTAATTTAAAATTTTATTTAAATGCTTATAAATTTAATTATAGATTTATCTAAATTTGTAATTTGAGAATTTATTTAAATATTATAAAAATGATTAATGAATATTTTAAATTTAAATTGAATTAAGGTTTAATTTTGGAATATAAATAAAATTTATCAAATTGGGTTATTGTAAATTGTTTGAATATTTAAAGTTTGAAACCTATTGAATTGGAAGTGGTTTAGATTGTAGTTCAAACCTGGATTTGAAATCGATATAGATTAAAATGGTTTTAATGAGAATTTGAATTGAAATTGAAATTGTTAAACTAAGATTGATTTAAATTGAATTGAGATTGTAGTTCAAATTCTGGAAAATGGTGTCCAGAACGAAGTAGGATGGTTTGGAGATGATTCTGTATGAGGTATTAACGCAGCCCTGACTCCCACGAGTCAGCTTGATGTGACTAAAACAGGAGCTATACCTGGGCTAAGTAAGGTTGCACCTCCGATCGAGCATGCTTCTTCGATACCATTATATTACTATGTGATTTGATTGGGTGCACCTTTGATTTTGGGAGTGTGTCTCGAGGTGGGTGGTAGTGGCTGCTATGTGTTACCACAAGCCCGGTTCTGCAAAACGGTAGAATCCTACCCTAGGCATTACCTCGCGTGCCTTGTCACATGCCTTATCGCGCCCACTACGAGTTTGTTTTGTACCGTACCTATGGAGTGCTCCCTGAGTAAACCACCGGTTTGGTGGAGCTTACAATATCTGTATAGACTACGGAAATATAAAAATGTGTTAACGGGGATATGGGTAACGCCTTAAAGCTATTTTAATATTTTACTTTACTATAGACATTATATATGTAGCGTATTGTACTATGTATGTAGATAGTTTAATGGATCCTTAGAGGATGAGAATCCCAAACATCCTTTAAGTTATTTTGTATTTCACTTGAGTTGATTTACTGGTATAAGAATGTTAATCTTGACTGGAGTGTTTTGTGTTTTGCTTTATGCTCGGGTCAGACTGAGTGTCACAGCATTTGAGAATCACCTTTGGAGCCTGGAGATCTGCTTGGAGTTATCTATTCAGCTTTTTAGTTGTTTCTAGTTGTTTGTGCAGACTTGTCATTTTCCGTTGGATTGATACTTCTGTGTATTCGAGATATCTGTTGTATTTTACTTTAAACTCTGATGTTTTATATAATAGCTTCATGAACTACTATTTATCTATTCCGCTACTTATTGTTATATTACTCCGTGTCTGTGATTTTGTGATTGATTTATTTACTGTATATGCTAAGTTTGCCAAATATAAATTAACAATCTGTTGTTTTGAGCAATTCAAGTCTGACATGTGTGGATGGTTGTCGATTTGAATGTTCGAAATAGCGGGTCGTTAAAAGGAGAACATGATAACAATAAGAAACAATGTACTTTGTATGGGTTTATTTACATTTTTATAGGTTATTTGTTTGTTTGTCGGTTTGTGTACTTTGTATTTGTATATTTATTATCTATTTATTTGTTATGATTGTAAGGTTTTGAAATTGTATCCATATTTTGTGCATTTATTGTTGAAAAATTAAAATTTATAAATCAAATGAAGTAAGATACATGATATAACATACAAATAATAATAGTATTGTTTAGTGATGTAACATAAAGAAGAAGTGACTTGTCCATATCTATCATCGGCAGTGTTGTGCGGTGATGTTACGTAAAGGAGAAGGGAGCAGTGACTTGTCCATATCTATCATCAACAGTATTATTCGGTAATGTTACATAAAGGAGTAAGGAGCAGTGACTTGTCCATTTCCATTGTCAACGGTGTTGTTCAGTAATGTTACTTAAAGGAGTAATGACTTGTCCATTCAACTCATAGAAAATAAAGTTTATATGCCTCACTGTATATGTTACCCCCTCACTCACTAAAACACTTCTGCTAACTAACCTATTCCATACTTGTAAACAATGTCAATTTCTTATCCTTTAGCTTGGTCAAGAGAAGGACCACTTGAACTCCGGTAAAGTATACTTTCTCTTATCTAGAGGTGCTCGTTAAATTGTATATAGAGATGGAAGAGAGACACTAATAGGATTTACATGAACATGAGATGGAGCTTAAACAACAAATATTGCAGCAAATGGGTCTCGAACAAGACCAACGTGTAGCTCATAATGATCGAAGGAGGAAGAGAAATAAGCATGTATTTCATCAAGACCGGAGGAGAAATTACAAATATGAATGAGAATAAGAAGTGGATAATCATCCAATATGTTGTCACTGTGGATGGCCTACTCTGACCCTAGTTGTCAAAAGTAGTAATGATATTGGCTGAAGGTATTTAAGATTCATAATGCTTCCTAGTGGATGTAATTTTTTAAAGCAGGTTAATGATTGACTTCCTTGTAGAGCCATTGGTTTCACTTTAGAGCCAACATATGAGATAATCAAACTATGAGATCAACTATAGGCAATGTAGATTGAAGAACGTCCAAGGCATCGCTAAATGAAAACTATGCCATCGTATTTTAGATATGATTATGTACCCTTTCTTTTGTTTGTATTTCTATGTTTGCTATGTAGTGTGTTCTATGTATGCTATGTAATGTATCTCTTTATTTATTATGTATGTGTCCCTGTTTACACAACTATTGTTTGCTTCTGATTTTTGAATTTAGAATGAAGTAGAATTGAGGAGAAAGAAGACATTATGGTGGTGTATTAAAACATAACATGAATTGGCGATGTGAATGGATTATAGAAATGAACTGATTTTAGGTTGTAAATACAACAGCCAAGTCTTTGCAATTGTAAGTAAAATGGAATGACTATGCCATTGTATCAAAACTTTCCCAAAGGTGTTGTGCTTGTAACCCGCACATACAAATTGACTAACATCCCTAGCATTACAACACCGACAGGGTATAGGCTTTGTAACAAATGATGACCATGGGATTCAAACCCCCACCCATTCCGGAAAGCAACACCATGCACTAACCACTATTCTAAAGAATTATTTGTGTTAACTTTCTAAAAGGGATGTTACAGAAATAAACCCCTAACTCTACATCAACCCAACTGTGACATAATTCAAAAGAAGTAGAAGTTGTAAATCTCAAGTCTCAGGAACAAGGCGCATGGTGAAGTAATGGTTTTAACTCAATATTTCGTGTATGATATATTATTGATTAAGGATTTTCGTTGGATATGGAGATTGTGAATAAATGCCAGTTTAGGGTTAAGGTGTTTTAAATTGATTTTTTTATGATGTGTGATGTTGCATGACTATATGGTGGTTGTTTAAGGTTTATTAGGTTTTGGTGATGTTGAATTAATGGTAGTATTTTTTTTCTCTTTTTTTCTTCATTTACTTTCAAACAGCAGCAACTAGCTGATTATAGTTTCTTATGGGCACAACTTTCGTTGATGATAAAGAAGTAGTGTTGGCTTCAAAAATGGCCCCAAAAATGGCCCAACACCCAATAACCTATTAAAATATAGAGATCTAGCAGAAAATGTATGCAAAAAGTAAAGAGACATAAAAAATTTAATAGTGATTCGACAATCTCTAGCCTATGTTCACTTTATGTTTTATTTATTAGAGGTTTAAGAGTCACTAGTATAAGGAATTTACTAATCTAAGTCCTAGAACAGCAAATGGTAGCATCCTAAGTGACTTCAATAGATGAGAGATAAGAGGTTAAGAAGAAGGAGAACCAAAAGTCCATTTGCAGTAACCATAGGGTCTGTATTTATAGTGGAAATCGCAAGTTGAGTCAGAATCCCATGAAGTCCAATGGCCCGATGCAAGCCCAGTGATGTACAAGTGAACACACCGGCACACATGCAAAATAAACCTCTTGATACCGAGAGGTTTCTCCCAATACCGAGTGGTTTTGCTGGTGAGAATACTTCCTTCACTTCCATTGTTCTTATATCTCCATTTTGATGTATTCCAAACTCCTCTTCATAGACTTTTAATTATTCCCGATGATTCCCTTAATAACACTTTTATTATCATGCTTTCTTTGCTTCATTCTCATAATTCCTTAGTGTTGCTCGTCTTTTCTCTGAGGAAAGTACTTCATGAGGATTGCTAGAGGTTGTACATCAAATATAAGGAGTTCGGGGGGTGCTAAGTGGAAGAAGTACCTCTCGGTACTGAGAGGGCCTCGTGGTGCCGAGTGATCTCTCGGTGCCGAGTTGTCCTCTCAGTGCCAAATGGTCCACTTAGCCTCATTTTGCTTGAAAGTTAAATTCCTTCCTTTTGTCCATCTAGACTAGTTTCCAAGCTCATGAGCCATTTCATCTTCATTTTGACCCTCTACTTCCAGTTGAAAATCCACTTGGTCAAAATGCCGATTAGAACTTGGCCCCAAAGTATGTATTATAAATGTAAGGTGTGCTTTTCTCAAGAATAAGTTTCAGTGGTGGTCGACTTTTGGGGGTTAAGCTTCCCAACCATCCGTCGATCCAATTTATTGTGAATCATCTGGTTCCTTCGGATTTTCTGCAAACCAAAGGTCATTCTAGACCCATTATAGCATAAGACTTCAGCCATTGCTTAAGTGTCATCCATGAATCATAATCAGCTTGTCTTTATAAAGAGGCATCATATTTATACCAAAATAATCCCATGTTCTTCCAGGAGTCATCTATGTTTCCCTGATTATAAGGCATTCAAATCCTTATTTTAGGTTAATATCCGTTTTAAGGTCCGATCTCATTAGATCGTTTATCATCCAATCTAGGGTTCGATCTCTTCATATAGTTCAATCATCCAACTCAAGGTTCAATCTATCTAGACTATTCAATCATCTGATCTAGAGTTCAATCTCTCTGGACCATTCAATCATCCAATTTAGGGTTTGACCTCTCCGAATCGTTTAACATCCAATCTAGAGTTTGATCTCTTCGACTCCTTGGTGAGGCTTATCTGCTCGCTCTTGAGCGAGGCGACTCAATGACAAGCAAGTCCATCTGCTGACTGTCTATTGAAGGGACTTACTTTTGATCTCTCGGGATCCTTGCTAAGCCCAATCCGCTCATTCTCTGGTGAGAGGACTCAAAGAAAAGCAAGTCCATTCACTTACTCTCTAATAAGAGAACTTACTTTTTGCAATCACTGCCTCGTGTCTTCTGGTGGGACTACCAAGATCAATATCAGCCATCACGTTCAAGTGGATTTCAAAAATCAAATATTCAAGTCAAAGAAAGCATCATAATATGTATCTTAGACATCTGACTCGGAGCGTGCCTAAAGACCAATCGATGTCTCATACAGACGTAAGTGATCTGAGGTTATTATCGTCTTAACTATTCAAAATGGAACACAAAGCATGGGAAATTAACTCAATTCCTGTCCATCTCGATCATGGGATTACCATCCTTAACCCGGATCCTTGGTCAAGTCTTGATATATTTACTATAGATGGTTGCCGCTCCGACTGTACCATCGCAGTTTGGTTCCTTATGTAATGTTGCAGTTGGTTGCATCGAACTAATTCTTCTATCAAATTGCAAAGTGTCTGCACTCATCTGTTTCGTGTTTGTTTAGCTCATGGAACATGCAAAACTATCAAGGTATTCTCTACCAATCCCTGGGTTCCCTCTTAGTTGGCCTTCGATAAGGGATTTGCCCCCTAGTATTTAGGTATATCCCCTTCGAGGTTTTGGTTAGGTCAGTGTAAGAAGAGAACTTTGATTCCCTTTTCTGACATTTCGATCCTTCGAAGTCGTTATGATATTTTCACTTTCCCTTGTCTTTTCCATATCTTACTCATGATAGTCCTCCACCTTCCATAGCATTAATATTAGCATTATCAGCCTCAACATCCTCTTGATGCTAATACCTCTCAACTTCGTGGTAAAACTCCATGAGATCCATCAGTGGATTCCTTTCAAATGCAATCTTGAAGTCAGTCTTACTTATGACTCCAAACACTACAGCCATTAGGATTATTCATGGATCTGGCTTATCGACTACAACATTATCGCACTAAATCTCCTTAGATGGCTTCTTAAGTCTCTTCAGGCCTTTGCTTTATGCTTTATAGTGTCATCACATTCTTTGGTCGAGAGATATGAATTATGAACTATCTCAAGAACATATTCACTGACTCGGTCCACGTGCTTATGGACTCATTCCCCAGCTGTTTGAAAAACTTCACTGCTAATTTGTCATATATAACAGGAAGCACCATCCCATCACCTCCTCAGAACAACCCAACACCTCCATATGTCGAATATATCTCATTGGATGAACTGTTGGATCTGTCTTCCCATCATACATTTCCAACGTCGAAAGCTTGAAATCGGGAGGATTTCTTTGCATTCTGGATGTTAAAGGTGAATGGATTCCTATTTACATAATCCAAACTTTGGTCTGGTGGTCCACTCATCACTATCCTTCTGACCAACTCAGCTATCCGGTTGTTGCCATTCAACAAAGGTCTTTGATCAATAACTACATTATACCCCCTCCCCCTCACTTCTTTAGGGGAACTCCGAGACATACTCCTCTGGCTATGTTCTTGCATTCTGATCGGCACTTCTGGCTTCATTATGCTCCAAGTTCCTATGGGGAAACTCTGTTACACACTCCTCTAGTTATTGTGGATTTGCGTTCTGACTTGCATTTCTGGATCAAGCGTCGTCCATTCTCAACATCCTAGCTCTCCCTAAGCCTAAACCGACATTGCCCTCAAGTAAAATCCTCTTGGTACCAAGAGGATTGGGATTGATACTAATAGCTCTTCTTTTCGAGGGAATTGTTCCAAGTTTCTTCACTCCAAGTCTAGACGTCCTACATTAGTTCCTGGTCTTTGGTTCTAAATTCCAATAGCTCCAGCTATTCCCTGTTGTCCTAACCTTTGGAAAAATCCAACTAGCATCTCCAGTTGTCGAGCCAGTATTCCATCTTTTATTTCTTTCATCGTTCTCTCCATCTCATCGCTGTGCATGTAAGTGGAATGACTATAATCTGAAGACACCTCTTGGCTGCCCCATGCTCTGGTCGACTCCCTTCAATCCTAGGTCTAGTATTAGGTGTCTTCATCTCCTTCAAACTTTAGATCCAAGCTTTAGATTATGAAATTTAGCTCTCTCTTACTGAAGGTTCTAAAATGTTGGCATTAAAAATGACACAACATCCAAAAACCTATTGAAATATAGAGATATAGTGAAAAATATATGCAAAAAGTAAGGAGATGCAAGAATTTTTTTAATGGTTCGGTCCACTTTATATTTTATTTATTATAGGTTTGAGTGTCACTAGTACAAATAATTTACTGATCTAATTCCTAGAATAGAAAATGGTAGCTTCCTAAGTGACTTTAATGGAGGAGAAGTAAGAGATAAAAAAGAAGAACTAAAAGTCCATTTCCAGTAGCCATTGGGTCTGTATTTATGGAGGAAATCACTAGTTAAGTCAGAAGCCCACAAAGTCCAAGGCCCAGATGCAAGCCCAGTGATGTACAAGTGAACACACTAGCCGACATGCAAAGTAAATCTCTCGGTATCGAGAGGTTTCTCTCGATACCGAGTGGTTTCGCTTGGTGAAGACTTGCTTCCTTCACTTGCATTGTTCTTGAATCTCTAGTTCGATGTACTCCAAACTCCTTATCATAGACTTTGAGTTGTTCTCGACGTTTTCCTTGATAACACTTGTATTATCCTACTTTCTTTGCTTCCTTCTCATAAATCCTTAGAGTTTCTTGTCTTTTCTCTGAGGAAAGTACTTCACGATGATTGCTAGAGGTTGTATATCAAGTATAAGGAGTTCGAGGGGTGCTATGTGAAAGAAGGACCTCTCAGTGCCGAGTGGTCCCCATTTTGTCAAAAACTTACTAAATTCCTTCCTTTTGTCCATTTGGACTTATTTCCAAGCCCATGAGTCATTTCGTCTTCGTTTTCATCCTCTACATCCAACTGAAAATTCGCTTGGTCAAAAAGCTAGTTAACACATAGTTTACATTATAATATTATAATCATTTGAAATACTGAATGTTTATGTTATCTCTTACCATCAATATTGTGTTCTGTTAATACGATATTTAGCATTCTTCGAAATTTTAGTATTTTATTTCTGTAGTGCTCACCATGACATCATTATGAAGGGCACGTGAGGTGGGAATTAACAAAGTGAAGGGTAAATTAATTCGACACCCTACAAATGACCTAGTGGGTGATCATTCATCATCATAACTGGATTCAGACCTTGATTTTGAAGAAGAAATAATTCAAGAGATCCGAACACACACGTTGATCGTCTTGACTTTTCTACTACTATTAGGAAAATTAAGTTATTCATAGGCTTTATCAATACCGCGTGACTTTAAGTAGTATATATCGAATTATGTTTTTGGATAATAAGCTTATAAGTATTAGTTCACATGAATTCTGCATTTTAAATGTTAAAATTTTAATTTGTTAATTTGTTAATTTTAGCGATAGTTAAATCTTGTATTTTTGGGAACATCCACACCTAAAGTATGTTTTCGCTCATAATATCGAAGAATATAATCCTACTAATGATTCAAGGGAAGTTGTAACTCAATTGATTATGTTGCTATATCATCTTTTATTAAGAGGTGACACCCTAAGATTAATATTTTTTTACTTTTCCTTTGGTGAGATGATGATTAGTTCTAATGACTCTAGCACATTCTTAGAGTTTTAGAGTTATTGTTGTGGGAAGTGTTCATTGTGGGAAATGTTCATTTAAAGAAAATGGATGGAGAGATATAAATTTGAGTGATGCTAAAAATATTCTTTTGATGATCTTGGGATACCAAAAAGATGTGTTTGATGAAATTGAATGAAAGCATTTAGTAAGAATGGAGTAGTTAAAAAGTAAACTTGCTAGTACATCAACAATGGAGAATGCTAATGGGTGTGCATATAATCAAGTCACTCGGGCTTTATCTTCCTTTTATATTAGGTTGTTTAATTTTTAATAATAGGTCAGGCACAAAGATCTCGATTCATTATTTAAATGCTTAAAAGTAGTCGATCGTCTTAATAAGGAAGTATTGGTCATGACACTATTAACCTCTCCTTATCATCAACTCAATTTGCATCTAGAAAGATTATGATGCAAATTACCGATTATTTAACTATTTTGATGTATGTCTACTGATAAGTCTAATATATTATAATAGCTAGTCCATTTTTTAATCGTTCATATTTATAAGTATTTGTTTGTTCCAAACATGGATTTATGATCACATCCCACCTTGATTCCAAACATAGTTCCAAATGAAGAATGTGATTCTGTAATGGTAAGAATGTGAAGGTAGACAGCTACCGGTTAATGTATGGAGTCAGCCACAATTATTTGACTTAGAGAGCAACTCGATGTTCTAATAGAGTAGGATGCAAGTCTTTTAATTAATAGTTGTAGTTGATAAGAAAATTTGTACCATGTAATAATTTTGTTCTTTAACAAAAATGTAGATTTGTTAGGATCCTTGTCTAAATATAAGGAAAAAATATAGTAACAACCCGCAAAACTAACACATATTTCTAGATAATCATTGATAACTATTTAGTTTAAATTTATAATTCAGGAAATTTTAAGCATAGTTGTCTTTTTGTACATTTTGACCTTTCCACTGTGTTTAGAATATCAAAGAGATGATTTTGATATATAGTATATTAGGGTTTCGATAAGCCGGCGGAATAGATTATTTTTAGGCTTAGAACCAATTTAGGGCTAAGAACTATATATTCTACTACAAAAGTATGGTTAGTGTAACCTTTGTAATTGCAACCATCATAAATTAACTTCATCCCAAAATTTATCACTAGTTACATTCTAATGGAAGTTAACCTCCACTAATTACATATTATGTCTAGAAATTTATATTGCCCAAAACAAATCAAATTATGTAAAAATTGTTTATCTCAACATGATGAATCAAAGGAAACTGATCGCTATTTGCAAAAGCACTCAAATTGGCCAAAAACCACGTTCAATGGTGAAATTGGCAGCTATGATTTTGCAATTTGGGAACTTTTGAATTGAGTGGGGATAGGAGGCATGGATGGTATGAATATAAGCATATCAATGAGGAGAAGAGATTGGTTATGGTTGGGGCTCCTATCGATGACTATATAAGAGGAATATGATGAATTAGGGTTTTTAGTAACCTTATTGACCAAGGCGTTAGGTCAAAGGCATTAGCAAGGGATGGATCAGTCGGACGTAGCGTTGGGAGTCCAAAGTTGGCTACAATTTAGCAAACCTTAGTTAGAGCTAATGAGAATCGGTGATCAAAGATTAATGATGAATTAGTGATGATGGGTTTGGTTTGAAAACTAAGCGAGAAACTTTGTGAGGTAATTCTACATACGACCCATAGTTCATGCATGGTTTGTTACACTGAGACCATGGAAAGATGACAACCTTTTCTACATATGGTTTCCCGATTTCGAAGACTGTATGTGAAAGCATCATTTTAAAGTTTTATGGTTGTCAATATATTTTTATTTAATTAAAGTTTGGTCTTTGATCCCTTTTACCTCTTTATATATGAAAATATTCTTTGATTTGATTGAGATATTTGGAACTGTGAGATTAGTTATATAAGTTATTAAGTTGACTGATGATAATATTATTAGAACGCAATGTTTGTTTATTATTATTATTCTCCTTGTTATAACAACCTTTGATTACTCAATTGTTAATGTTTTTTTAATACCATGAGAAATTCTATTAAAAATATTTAACGAATACTTAATTGTAAATTATGAGAAAATAAATAATAACTAACTGGGAATAAGTGTAAAATTTAGTATTAGGGACTAAATAAGGTTATTTATAAACTCTGGGGGTAATATATGTAAATAATAGGGGGAATTAATTTAAAGGACAAAGATTTGTATATTTTTTTCCTCAAGGACACAACCTCAATATTTTTACCATAAGGACAAACATTCTTCTAAAAATTATTCATAAGGACAAATATTTTCCAAAATTATTCATAAGGACAACAAAACTGCTACCAAGCTAAAACTGATACCTAAAAACTGCTACCAAGCTAAAACTGATACCTAAAAACTGCTACCGATAACTACAAACTGATACCTAAAAACTGCTATCAATGACTAAAAACTGATACCTAAAGAAAGTTGTCCTTCAAGATAAAATATTGAAGGCATGTCCTTGAGGCAAAAACGCTGAAATTTTTTGTCCTTAACAATAATTTCCTGTAAATAATATATGTTATTTGCTTTAATATATGTTGTTTGCTAACCCAATTAGAAGCTTCATAGAATGAAGTTGTACATTAATCATATACAGGGGAATTTTAGTAACTTCCTACCACAAGTATGAGTGCAAATGTATGATTTTATCAAATTAGAAAAATGGAGAAACCCAAAAAGCTGAATGGCAAATTGAGTCTCCTTATATGCCCTAATCGTAGTTTAGACGAGACTTTGAGGGTCTCAATGTGATTAACAAGTGCAAAAATGTGTATTTTTGATGATATAAAACATTTTTTAACCTTTGAATTACAAATATAGAAAAGATAGCAGAAAGAAACTTAAAGAGGAAATCAAAACAATGAAGAAGACGAATGAAACTAATGGTAAAACTAGCAATGAAAGTAGGGAAATATGGTTGACGTGATAAAAGAATTAAAATTCCTTATGAAAGATTGAAAGTTTTCATTAACATTGAATGGCAATACCCGATAAGCGAAGAAGTGAAGAAGAATAAGAAGGGACAAGGTCACATTTACACAAGTACGGAGCAGCAATATCGATTGTTGATTTGAAAAAGCTAGGGAGAATATTGGCCACATGATCCTACTCAATTACTGTTTCACGTCACGTGCCCCACTAATCAAAGGTGTATCGAAACATAAAGAGCAAAAGGTTTATGATGTTGACAAATGCCTCAGCATTTAATGTGATTGGACAAGTCTACCCCCACCCCTAGAAAGGCGAACTTAAGGGCATAACATTGGATTTATTTTCCATGCAGAGAACTTAAGAGCCCAATACAAAATCACATTGTAGATCCAGCCGTAGGGCCAAAGAAAGAATAACGTGACCTGCCACGATAATGGCACAATACAAGAAACCATGAAGAAGTGCTTGCTATAGGCCAAGGAGCCTAAGGTCATTTGATCATCCCCTAAAAGTTCGCACACATCAATATACCCTTTATGACTACCAATCCAGACCATCATTACAACTAGCGAACATAGTTACATTGACACATTCAAGTCTCGACGTCCTCCCTAACCTCTTGCAAGCAATCTATATCCATCCCTCATATTAAACCCAAATTCATCATTTGGAGCACTCATAATTGATTTCATGTATGACGTGCATGGGAAACTTAACCAACTCTGCTAAAATGCTCTAAGAGCACGCAAAATGTGAAGGAATGTTCGCATAGCCATATAAAAAGACAAGTATTGTCAGAGTTTTAACTCATAAATGGTTACAATGGTGTATCTCACAAAAGAGACTTCTAGGGCATTCTCTCTGACAAAAACTGTTGGAACAGGTGCACTGGTAGCAGGGGTAAAATGGTAAATTTCAAAAAAATTGCATTTTATTAAATTGCACAAAATCTTTACTTTATATTTTTGTAAATAATATTTTTCATATACTAAATCAAATTTACTATTTAATTAACAAAAGAGTTTTGATATATTTTAATTTATATAATTAATTATATTACTTATTTATTGTTAAAGTTTCGAAGTAATATTTAGTAATAATTTAATTTAAAATTAATTTATTAATTTATTTTAATTTTATATTTTAATATGTTATGATATTCATATTCATAATATGAGCATCACAACAATAAAGACATATAAACAGTCCTAAGTTTTCATGGGAAAATTGGCCATTATGTCCTGCGTTCAATACGATGTCAATGATGTCAATTTAATGTCAAAAATTAAATCATGAAATATAATAACTATTCTTATATTAATAAGATAAAGAATTGAAAATTGGTACTCTTATTACCAAAACTAATCATGTACTTCTTTGATATACCTTGTAAAGACCTTATAGCCCCCAACCTAGATGGGTACGTTGTAAAGAAAAAGAGTATATATAATTTCCATATATTAACTTACAATCAAAACTCTAAAATAAAAGTGAATTACATCACTTACATTATAAAGCCTATGAAAATAAATAACCAGCCTACATGAGGTCCAATGTATAACAATTGACCCACTTCAAAGTTATGTTATCCCAACAACTTCCTAATTTTAGCTCAATTCATTTTCAATCACCAAACCCTACTAAAATTAATGGCGATGCTTCCTCAACCAGCATCAGCTAAATCAATTCCCCAGCAATCCAGAATTTCAATGATATGACTAATCCTTTCAATTTTAGTTTTGTTGTTCTTAACATGGTAAACAACTTCCTTCTTAATTTTCATTATTCTCTGAATTTTGTCCATTTTCTTATCCTTGAAAATACATGTGTTTCTTTTGTTCTAGATTCTCAATTCATCTTTAAATCATAAAACCACATTTCATCTCATAAGATGAATTTTTTTAAAAATGCTATAGAATTAATTCTTTAATTATTCAATCTCTATGAAATATTTACAAATTTGTACTTACTAAGTCTTAACTTCAATTAAATTCCAAAATAATATTTTTAACCTTATTTATAAAATATTCATCCCATATTTTTGTATTAACCATTCTTTTCTCATTTCAAATTCATCCCCTTTCTCATAATTCCACTAAAATTTCCAAAATCCATGATTTTATTCCAAAAATTCTCAGATTATTCATTAAAATAGATTGGATTGAAATTTTAAGATTTGCCTCCTAACCAGGTCATTATAGACTTCCTCCTAAAATAAATTACATCCTCGCATTTTACAAGAAGAAACTCTATAGTAATTACTCCTTAACCAATATCACTTCAAACATATACACATGAACATGCACGTGGCCTCAATATCAACATGCCCATCTATACGCACTCGTAATCGCATAGATCGACCAATCAACCAAATCCAAACATTCACACTAATTCAAAACACCCGTAAGTACTTACTCAATGCTCAATCCATATTTTATACTATATTTATAAAAGATGGATCTTTCTCTAACAAATTTTTTTTCCTCATAATTTTAGAATTAAGATCCTTAATTCTCCTTGATTAATGTGTATATTTCACATTTACCCTTCTAAATTTTCATATTTAACCAGCTTTACTATATTCAGGTGTAACACCATGTCCTTTTGACTTCTCCTTTTATTAAATTTACTTATTAGGTTAAATTATATTTTATTTCATTATAAATTTCAAACCTAGAAGTTTCTTTTTTCTCATCGAAAATAAAATATTTGTTCTATTTTTTCTTTCATTTTTAGTTCCTCTTTAATCTTAAGCTCCACAAGGACTAAATATAATATCGCAAACACAATTGCACTATTTAATAAATAGATCTTTAGTTTTCGCCCCGATATGATAGTGATTTAAACTTTGATGACGGTAAGGTCTAAATTGTGATGATATTCAACCCTTTTTCCCTCTAAATTCACTTGATTTTGCTAACTATACTTTAATTAAATTTTTTTTATATTTTATAGCTATTAAAAATTTGCTTTGGATCATCGTAGATCTTTAGTTTTTGCTTAAATTGGATTTATAATCTTGAAAGATACGTCTATACAATATTTAAGTATTGAAAGGTTAGATATATTTAGAATTTATTTTCTTATTCCTTTTACCTATAAATAAGTAAGGATTAGTTTTTACAATGTATTTTAAGTTATTACTTTTATAAATTAAGTTGAGATCTTGATTTTTGGTGCATATTTAAAATATTGAAAATGATTTCAATAATTTATTAGTTATCCTACTATATCTTATACTACATGCATCTTCTTATGCTATCTACATAAAAGATTGATCTCTCCTGATATCTTTTCTTTTTTCTCATGATTTTAGAATTAAAATCCTTAACTATCCTTGATTCATGTGTATATTTTCACAATTTCCCCTCTAAAGTTTCACATTTAACAAGCTTTAATATATTCAGGTGTAACACCATATCCCTTTGACTTTCCCTTTTATTTAATTTACTCATTATGTTAGATTCTATTTTATTAATCTATAAAGTTCAAATCCTAACCAGAAGTTTTTTTTCTAATCAAAAATAAAATATTTATTCTCTTTTATCTTAAATATTCTTTAATCTATGGTTCCACACGGACCCAAAACCATATCACAAATTCAATTGCAGAATTCAATCAACATAAGATCGCATAATATGATGGTAAGATTTAAAATTTGATGATATTCAACTCTCTTTCCTCATAAATTCACTAGATCTTTTCTAACTGTAGTTTAATTCATTTTTTTGTATTCTATAGCTATTGAAATTTTGCTTTGAATCATTGGAGATCTTTAGTTTTCGCTAAAATTGCATTTATTATCTTGGAAGATACAACCGTACTATTTAAGAATCAAAAGGTTCAACATATTTAGAGTTTATTTTCATATCCCTTTTACCTGTAAATAAGTACGGATGGGTTTTACAATATATTTTTATTTATTATTTTTATAAACTAAGTTGAGATCATGATTATTTATGTGTAATTAAAATACTGAAAGTGTACACTAGAATAAAGATGCAACGACCCACTATGAGATTCTGTGTCGTTCAATTTCTTCTTGTCTTCTTTCTTCTTTCTTTCCCCTAACTAAGAACCTTTCCATTCAATTTGAGTGGATCATGTGTGGTTTATTGGCTGCTTAAACTGGTCGGAAAAGCGGGTCATTACAGCATGGTATCAGATCTTAGGTTAAGCGAACACGTAGGCTTTGTTGGGGTTGACTCATTTGAGATAGGGTAAGTGAGACCCTATGATGAGTTTGAGTGTATATATATAAGAGCGCATATTTGTTATTTTCAAAAAAATGTTTTATATTGTATTGTTTGATCTGTTGAGTGACTTAAGAATTCTGGTCGATGCATTTGACTAACGTTATCGATAGAGATCTCCTAAACACTTAAACAAGACCAAACTGACACAATATTGATTTAAAATTTGGGTAAATGAAGTAATTTTACCTAAGATTATATTATATATATAAGAATAATTTGTCAAAAATTTAATATAGTTATTCTTGCTTGTGCTTGGTTGATAGAAATGATAATATTCCATCATTATCGTCTAGGATTTGATCGGTCTTGCTCGTCCATTTCTGAGCATTGACTATTATTGGTTAATCTATTTGGAATCTTCCTTTTCGGAACCTGGGTTGGGTAGGTAGGAAAATTAGAAATATTAGAGCGAATACCTTGTGAATTAAGTTTCACAATTTGAATATTTTGGAATGAATATTTAGCAACGATTTTGTATAAAAGTTGATTTGCTAAAATCGGGTTTCAATAAATGTCGTTTTATTAAAAGAAATTGAGAATATTTTGAAATATGTTGAAAATGATTGAATATAAAGTTGGTTGTTTTAAATTGGAGTTTTATAAAAGAAGTTTATGAAAAGAAAACTTAAATATTTCTGAAATAAATACTTGGAAAATGATTTATATAAGTAAGCTAGAATATTTTCGCAATAAATATTTGAGAAATGGTTTCCTTTAAAGAGATACATTTTATAAACTTGATTTATAAAAAATGCATTTTATATACAAGGAATCCGAGAACTTAAATCCTAGTGCTTTTGGAAAATGGTTTTCAAGGTTTACACGCTAATAATAGTATTTGAAAATATTCTTGGAATAAAAATATTTAAGGTTTTTCAAGGGGATATAAGCACTGAACTTGCTTTGGTCGCTGGAAAACAATTCCGATAATGATTGCGACATTGTCGATGTTCATTTTTGAATTTCTAAGTGGAGGATTTGCTACCATTAGGATCTCGCTATATAATTGTTTTGATATAAAAAATTTGGATTTGATTCTATAAGTATGATTTGATTTACCATAGAGTAAATATGTATATTGTTATCCGGGTGTTTAACCTAGCAGAATCCAAAGGAAGTCAGGTCAAAGGAAGTCATAACATCTATGTTGAGTCTGAACTAACCAAGAATTGACCAAAAGGACTAGAACAACAAGCCAAGAAGAAGCTAGAAGAAAGTAGAAAAACATTAAGGACCTGGATCGCCAATGATCTATATCCTATGGATCGCTAGCGATCCATAGCGTTTGCTCGCGAGCCCACCTATCTTCCTACATCACGATCCAGAAGTCGAAGACCAAAAGAAATTAGTTAAGTATATGAATCGCTAGCTATCCATACATTTTTATTAGTTTGCTACTACAGCAAAGCACGGGGAATGCACGAAGGCATTGGATCGCTTTTGAGCCAAGATCGCTAGCAATCCATAGTCTATGGATTGCTAGCGATCCATAGAGTTCGCTCGGTTCCTAACACAATTTCCAGTGTTCCTTCATGTAGTCGTGTGCAAACATTTTGGCAAACGGTCTTGGCCCAGTAGCTCTCCGACTTCTATAAATACAATCATACCTGCAACATAAACCGGGTCTTCTCCGGACTGGTTATTGAAGCTCTGCTAGAAACTTTCTTCACTATCCATCTCCCTCACAACAATCTCCAAAGGAATTCACTGTGATTCTCCAGTGGATTCTAACCTTGTAGATTCAATCTAGCTAAGGACAATCAAAAGCCTTGTAACCAAACACTACTTGTAACAACAATCAGTATATAATAAAAAACTATAAAGTGGACGTAGGCTCATTAACGACCAAACCATTATAAAAAATCTTCTTATATTCTTTCTTTTACCGTTCTTTTCTATACCTATTATCTATATTATTTCTTTATGAACATGGCTGGTGCTTTCACGCTCAAACCAGCTTCAAGTAACCAGCTTCCAACTCGTCATGGAGCTCCCATCGTTGAATGCAATAGAAAGTTAAGGATACTCGAAAAAGCCCCAACTAACCAGCTTCCAATCCCATCTGGAGCTCCCATCGTCGAATCATGAGTGGTCGTCATCGAAAATCATCAAAAATCGTCAAAATAGTCGTTAAAAAACTCACTTTAGGGTTGACTCGAAGTTGAACTCGGGTTATCGAATATTTGACTCGAAGAAGATTTTGGAAGTCCTGACCCGAAATCAGGCTCGAGTAAAACCAAGATTTTCTCTAAGAAAACATGCAAACGACTCCAGGCACCGTTCGTCACCAACCCAACGCTTCAAATTCTGTGACTCCAAGCAAACCATGTGCTGACTCGAAGCAAATGGTAAATTTTCTCGGGTCGGACTCCAAGTAAAATACCATCGATCCACCAATGCGGATCCATCTTCTGTTGCCCATAACTCGAACATGCGAACTCCAAATGTCTTGAAATTTGGAATGCAACCTTATGACCCTTCTTATTCACCATAGACTGATCTCACCTATTTTGAAATTTTTTGGGGATCGTCACTGACCCATGACCCCATCATAAGTGATTTGTCATTCAATCGGCATTTCCAATCATTCAAGCATAAACAATCATGCATTTATCATTCTCAAGCATTATAAACGGCCATAACTTGAAAACGGACAATCTGATAACGATTACAACATCTTCCCCAATCAAAACCCATTCACCATAGTTGTTCAACATATAGAATATCCAAATAAGTTTATCATGCCAACTATATCTTCTGTACAACTGATTCGAAATTGATTTTTTTACAGGTATGACTAGCGTATGCACGAAGCGAGGGCGACGGATGCAGTCTACTACAAGGCCCTTAGGAATCATTAAAGGATGAAACAACCTACTACCTTGGAAGAACTCTATGGGAAAGAAAACCGGTTCTAAAGGTTAGAAGTAGTGCAATTAGAAGAAGGCAAACCCGGCAGTTTGCCAAAGAACATACAGAACGGTGAAGGAGCTACAGGACCTCAGGGACCTTCTGCCCAAGCAAGGCCACTAAGACCTTGTAGAAAAGCGCCCCAGCTAGCTGACAAAATCAGACGAAAAGATGATTATCAATTAACACTCTAGCTAGCTAGCAACTAAGGAATGAGGCAGCAACCTAAAGCGATGCCTTCTCACCCATCCTTGTCTACTTTCCTTTTCAAAATAAGCCGTACCGGGATACCAGGGGCATTGCAGATAACATGGCGGAAGAAATGCTTTGCGCCCTCGACGAGTCACGTCGATCCCCCTTTTGAGAAACAGCGTTGCTCTGGTAGTGTCGAGATGTCTTGTCCAAAGGATCGTCGAACAAACAGATCCAACACCTTAGTCTACAGGAACCGATAAATCTGTGTTCCCTCGAGCTGAATCAGAAAAATTCCTCTTGAAGTTGATGAACCATTGCTTTAAGATCGCCGGGTGGTCGGACACATGACCCAAAACTTCTCTTGGAATCGATAAATTATCATTCCAAGGCTGTCTAGTCATCAGACATCCGACCACAAAAAACCCTTCACGAACGTAAAGGTCTTTCACGAACTAAATCATCGTGGAGGTATACTAGTAGATCAGCGGTCATCTGATGCAAAAAACCCTTCGCGAACGTGAAGGTCTTTCATGAACTAAAGCGTTATGAAGGTAAACTGGTAGATCGGATCCAAAAACCCTTCGCGAACGTGAAGGTCTTTTACGAACTAAAGCGTTGTGAAGGTAAACCAGTAGATCATTGGTCATCTGATTTAAAAAACCCTTCGCGAACGTGAAGGTCTTTTACAAACTAAAGCATCATGAAGGTAAACCATAGATCAGCGGTCATCTGATCCAAAAACCCTTCGCGAGCATGAAGGTCTTTCACAAACTAAAGCATCGTGAAGGAAAACCGATAAATCAGCAAAACTTATGTACGTTTGGTATCCGCGAGAACTAGAAGATCAGTAGTCATCAAATCCAAAAATCCTTCACGAACTAGAACGTCGTGAAGGTGAACTAGAAGATCAGCAGTCGTCTGATCCAAAGCTCCCCAAAGTCAACGAAGTCACGCTCCGGGGCCACAAATCGACAATCATACCAGTCACTCCGCAAAGTTAATGGAATCACTTCCAATGACCAATGAGACAAACAGTATTAAATTCTAGAGCTTCAAATTCGCTCAAAGAAACCAAGCCAAAATTGGACAGACCTTATGATCAATCAGAGGTCAACTCGAATCAAGCCAAGATTCAGCACCTAGGAGAACCGCACCCACCGGACCGGGGGCAACCAAACGAGTTATGGAGAGACCTTGGATACAATTCAAGTGTGCCAATAGCCCTGTGGCATAGGGTGCACCGCACACACTTGAATAGCCATAAGAAAGGCCGAGACTAATGATACCACAGTTTTGTTATGCCGATCAAAAATTCTGGCATTCTGACAACCACGGACTTAATGACCTAGCTAGTGCAACAAACGAAATACTAGCATAATACTTACCCACTTCTTTCCAACTACTATTTTACCACTCTTGGTGACCAATTCCTCTTCCTCTTAGACCGTTTTCCAATTAACCCATTCTCTGAAAGCAGTTTGGACCAAGAGCTAAGAGTCATGCCCTGAACTCCCATTGGATCTTTCTTCAATCCATCTTCATGCGGTCAGCTATAGACCTCTTCAACATGGCAGCCTGATCTATTTGGACGTGTACATCTTCCAGAAACACGAAAGGATCACATAAGCCATGCACTACAAGAAAATCAGCTTTTTGTTGCAAAAATTGGTGGCGTTTGAATGTAAATGCAATTAATAATATTTCACCTTATTATATAAATGTAACAAAAAATATTTCACTTCCCGCCTTTATAAAAAAATTCCGCGTTTACCCAAATAAACGTAACCCAAAAAATTACCGCCTTGTTATTCCTTCGCTACTTAGAAAAATTCAACTCTTTCCCCCAAAATAAGCAACCCTAAATCAAATACATTCCCCAATCCAAATTTGTAATGCTCAGCCAATCCATGATAAGAAGGCATGGACTACTCGCCGATGAGCAAATCCGCCGTCAGATGGGTCATCGACAACCTCGCTCTAGAATGCGATCGGATCCTTTTAATTCACGTGGTCTCTTACAAAATCGATAGCGCTCAGAAAAAGCTTTGGGCTAAAACAGGAACGCGTAAGTACTCGATCTCTCATGTGTAAATCAGTCATTTACTGGTAGTATTATCCGATGGAATCGATTTGGTTGAACGATTGCAGCTCTTATTCCTTTGGATGAGTTTAGAGAAATGAATTGGACGAAGCAGTACGGAATCAGTAACGTTAATCCCAAGGTGTTTGAGCTTCTTGCTGCTACGTCGAAGGCAAAGAAGGTGTGGTTTATTCCAGCTTTAATTTGTTATTTTCCTGTACTTTGGTAAAAGGATATATACTGATGGTTGATAAATGTTGAAACATGTGACTGTATTGGTTAAGGTGTCTTGGGGTGACCCGAGAGAAAAGCTGTGTGATGCGGTGGAGGATCTGAAACTTGACTCTTTGGTCGTTGGAAGTCGAGGCTTTGGCACCTTGATAAGGTATCCCTTCTTTTTCTATATATATATATATATATATATATATGTATGTATGTATATGAACTTTGATGTTATGAATTGTTGTAATAATTAACAACTATAACGTAAAACTAAAATATGCAGGATGATGCTTGGTAGTGTGAGCAACTACGTAGTTACAAATGCAACCAAAAATTCTAATTCATTTAAAACTGTTTATGATTTCAGTTTTGTGGAATAAAAACACATGTAGTGTAAGCACGATTTCAATTTCAAATCAACATATCAGTCGTTTAATTACCAACGGAGGGGGTTTCAAGTGCCTACTTTCAATAATATATGCAAACACCTAGCGGTAGAAAGAGAGCAAATGTGGAGATAGTTATCTGAAGATGCTGCCGACCTTTCCCTACCATGGATCCTTGCCGGAGAATTCAACTGCATACTTAATAATAGTGGGAGAATGACAGTGAATAATTCATTAAGTGCAGACAATGATTTTCAACCTTTTATACACACTTCAGGTTTAAAGGAGGTATAGTATATTGGTAATTTCTTCACTTGGAGAGGAGGTATGGATTTTTCTATCCATAATAAAATAGATAGAGGGTTGGGTAACCTTGAATTATTTTTACAAGCTCCTCTACTAAATGTTTAGATCTTAAACGGCTCATCTAGTGATCATTCCCCATTGCACATTAACCTTGCTAATTTCTTAGAACGGGAAAAGAATAAGCCCTTCAAATTTAATAATGCTTAGCAACTTCCAAGTGGATATTTACACAACATTGAAAGTTGTTTTAATACAAACATATAAGGGAGTCCGGTCTATAGTTTTATTCAAAAGCTTAAACTGATCAAAAGTTGCTTAAAAAACTGGAACAATAATATGCAGGGAATAAAAAATAGTGTGATGAAATCAGAGAGGTGAATAATTCCATGTACCTTTAGCTGATTGAAAATCCCCACGATGAAGAGCTAATACGTACTGCCCACCCACTCTGGCTGACCCTCCACGATCAGCCCGGCCATCAAACTCTGCACCTTCTCATAGTATTCCCCTGGCGAGTCTCTGGTATCGAGCCTGGGCTAGACAAGTTCAGCGTACCCCCAGTAGAGGCCGCAGAGGGCGTACAGGGCCAGGCAGGTTAAATGCAGTAAGATGATGACTACCAACATGTGGGCATACTTTACTAACCTTACGACTAATTTTACTCCATAGTTTCTATCATACATACAACACCATTGGTTGCCTCAATTTACTGTACAAATTCAGAGCGCTTGGAGAACGTTGATCCCTATATCAGGAGAAGAGAGTGGTATGCATTGTTTATCGTTTGTTAAAAGTTTTTGCACTTTTATTTCCAACCACCATTGTTATCATTCTCCGGTTTGTGGTACTAATGATAGTCATGTCAACTGCGTTATTTTTTCTTTTCCCTGTTCAAATTTTTTACGCATTTACATCAGTTAGTTGCAATTTTTTGTTAGGCACAGCTGTTTAAAATTATTGGTTATTGCCTATGCCTATTCCAGTAGTTTATTTTGCTTCATGTTTACTATTCCAGCAGTTTAATTATTGGGTATTGCCTCAAACTATCTATCTTAAATCAATGATCATACCTGGCTTAAGTTCGTTTTACATAGCAGCTAAATTGATTGGATCTTGTCGAGATAGGTCAGGTTAATTCTATCAATTCGACTACTATTGGTCCATATTTTTAACCGCTAACAAAAGACTAATTTTCAAGTACGAAGTTTTCATGCTATTGGATCCAACGTAGATATTGTTTTTCCACTTTAGCAGATTATATGTTGTACTGGCTGATCATGTTAGTCTCCAAGAAACGTGCTACAGGGCCCGAAAAGCAACTGTACGAAAGGCGCGAAAATGGGTTTAAAGGTGGATTTCAGGGGGCAGTTTAAATATCTACCAAAAGTGGGAAAAGCTCAAAGTTGAACAATCAACTACGTACTGCTGCATGTGTCATCCAACAGACGATTCTTAGTTCCTTATCTTTTCTCATGCAAAAATAGTTCATCCTCAGTGTACTGCAAGCAGAATATGAACTCCCGTATTCGATATGATTTTTTTCTGTCGAATGTGCAGGAGTAAAAGGAGTAAAAGGAGTAAAAGGAGAAGAAGCAGGTTATAATTGATCCGGGCCTATATATGTCGAAGAAGCAGGATGTCTTTTGGATTCCCCAAAGGAGGAGTGTTCCAACTGCATTTAAGCTATTTACAGGTTAGATATTTGTCATGCTATTTATGATTATTTGAAAATATGCGACTTAGATGAATAGCTAATGTCTTTGAGTAGTACAAAAGTCATAATTTTTGGTAAATTTGAATATTCTAGTGCAAAATAGTTAATGAACATGAGAATACGAGGTTGAAGTAGTTGCATCATTTGTGGTTTTAAAATGAAAAGAAAAGTGAAAGAGAGAATTAGCATATTGCTTGATATGGGAGACTGCAGTTTGCTCTTTGCACTTTGCACTTTATTCTTTGCACGTTGCTCTGCCTATTGCATAACAACAATCACTTATCATGTTAAAATGTTGGTTTTTTCATTTTTGCAGTTGATGAAGTGGAATACACGCATTCTCTTTAAATGCCATAAGTCTAACTCTCTGAGTACAAATATTTGATTGTAACTGGAATTTAATTTGTAAATGGGTTCTATTGAGTAGTAATTAGATTTGATGTCTCTCCTAATCCAAACTGGACTATTTTTCAAACATCATGTGACGAACTCTGTCCAAATTTTAATGTACGTGTGAAACGGTGAAAGCCGAATAGGATACATGGATTGTATATAAGTGCATGACTTGACTACATTGCTGTTTCCAGCAAAACAGGAAAGGCTAACAAAACACAAGTACAAAGTAATAGAAGCAGGTTCATTGCACCCCACAGCCCCAACATATAAACATACAGGTACCCACACTCAGTGAGCAAAATTTGTACGGTTTTCAGGATTACCAGCATGGACCTATCTGAGCTTGATTCGTTCTCCAAGTGTTGGGTAAGTTAAAAATAGCGGATTAATTTTATTAATATCAATCAATGGAAATGGCTTGTTCTAAATGATTACAATAATCACAGGAGATGGAAAACATGAATAGTGAACTTCAAGGGCATATAAACAGTTATGGTTTCAATGTAACTGGAGATGATGGTTGGGCTCAGTTCATTCAAGATCCACAACTTTCTTGTTTACAATCACCAAAGAGGCCGCCTGTCGTTGATAATAATACATCCATATTTTTTTACGAACACCATATTTTTTTTAGTGGTCCGACCATTAACTATGCCTACATCCATTATGCTTCTCGTATATTTCTATATTTGAGCAGAGTACAAATACAAGTAAACTTCCAGCAGCTGCATTTGATCGTGTTGTAGAAATTCTTCAACCAAATAAGGTCTCTGCATATGGTTTTCCTGAAAGGATCACTGTTAACTTGGAAGAACAGGTTTTTTCTTTGTTTTTTTCCCCTTACAGGAGGAAGCTTTGAATTTCTTTTATTTTGGACCACATTTGAAAAAATATCGGTTTGACACATCAGAAATATAACACTTAGGTTTACAGTTGGTCCATTCCTAGGACAATGGTAAACTTTGGAGGCTATACTACTATGCTGAACTTGTATTGAAGACTAACAACCTCTAACTCTCTCGGGCTGAAAATATGTTCTGTTTTCTGAATAACTTGCAATTTTAGGATATCAAATGCCGAATATGCTGCCGCTAACAAGAGTCTAATACTTTGTTTCATATGCAGTTACTGGGAGACTGATATTCACTTTTTGTAAGTAGTATATGCACGTTTTGATAGAGATAATTTTGATAATTTATATGACATCATTTATAGTAGGATATACTTGTATAATGTTGTAGATGTTTGATCTTATATTTGAAGTTCTACGAGTTAACGTAATTGTTTGACTATCTGTTGTGCTTTCACTTGTGTAGGCATCGGACTTTTGAAGAGAGCAAATTTGGACTTGATGATGCTAGCTTTCACTTGTGTATGCAACAAAGAATTATGGGTAATCAAACGTTTTGTTAGCACTAGTTAGATATAACATTTATTAGTACCCGATGTGTAAATTTATATACAAATGGTTATTGTATGTGAGTTAGGTCATTTTGTCGAAAAACTACTGTATTGGAATGGTTATGGATATTTTATTTGATTATATGGTTAATATGTTTTTTAACTTATTTGAATATGATGATTATGTGAGTGATTGTTGATTGATATAATAGAACCAAAATAGACCATTAACAGGAAATAATAGCATGAAAAAATGGTGTAAATAATAAACAACTTTTAGTAGCGTTTCAAAAACGCTACCGAAATATATATAGTGGCGTTGAGTAAATGCAACCGTAAAACAAGGGTAAAGTTGGAAATTCTATTAGTAGCGCCAAAAAATCTTTTAGTGGCATTTTTTAAACGCTACAAAAATATTTATGGTGGCGTTTGAAAAACGCTGCCAAAAATGCATTTATAGTGGCGTTAAAATAAATGCAACAAAAAATCATGGATTTTTAGTGGCATGTTTTCTCGTAACGATTATCAAAACGCCACCAAAAGTTTTTGTAGCGTTTTTTGAGCGCTACAAAAAATAAAATTTCTTGTAGTGATGGTTACCCAAACCAAAAACTATTTAGCTTCTCGAACCAATAAAACCATGTTCATGTAAGTAATCTGTTGAGTAGACGGGGTCAAATCGACTCGAAAATCATAGTTTAGCTGCTTGGACCGGTCAAACTACCCCCAAGTATGCTCCATTAACTCGCCGAGTCGAAAAAAGCGAACTGACTCAAACCGCCAACTCCTCATGTTGCCCGAAGATTGGCAATGTCGAGAAGTTCCAAACCGTTCCCGATCAACAGGTCGTATCGATCCCATAAGCCACGCACCCCTAAAAGTCTGCATCTCCTAAGCTGTGCACTCTCATAAACCACGCATATGGTAAACCGTGCAAACACCACTTGATGTTGTTCTGATATCATCAATGAACCATTAAAATTTTCTAAGTATTGGTGTTGTCCTGACAACACTGGAAAACTTGTCTATTGCAGGATTAACATGGATCAACTCCCGCTACCCGAAATAACCAACATTGCTTCGGTAGTGCCGCAAAGCTCACAAACCAAGAAGTCGGCAAAAAATTCTGATTTTTAACCAAAGTTAATGTACAAAATGTCAAAATTCAAGACATCCAAGTCACGAGTTCCCAGAGAAAGGAGTTGCGACGTACCTTTGACTGGGAGCATCCAGAGAGCCGCCCAGAATACCAAGTATCACATCAAATGTCTAGAATAATCGGCCTTATGGACTAAGGGGCACATAAAACATTAACACTTAGTCAGAATAAAAGATCACTCCAACTTCAAGTAAACCAAGGAACTTACCGTCGCCCAGAGATAGACGACAACGGAAGGCATTTCTAGAATCAAATCATCAACACACTAGTTTCCAAAGACAGAAGCAGGTGCTCGACTGAGATCTCAAACCCTAACTTATAGAAAATCAGCTGTTATCCGAAGACAAACAACGGTAAGAAGAGAATGCTTGAAATCGAACAGCTAAGCCATTGATTGTCGAAGATTGGAACCAACTGATATGGCGGATATCCACAATAACGTCAATGCCCTAGCAGAGCACATATGGCATGGAACAAGCGAAGTTAATTGTCATAGACTCAAGACAAACATTACCAAACTCTTTCGATCCAAGATTATGATAGGAAGAGTGTAAGCGTACTGGGGGCAATGTAACAACTCGCCCCACAGTATCTAACCTTCTATAAGTGATTGAAATTTAGCATTTGGGAATAACGAGTTCCGCTATGGAAGTCAGTTTGCAACAAAAATCGACCGAAGGAAATTTGATCCTACACAAGAGTAATCATGGAATTGGTTAAACAATGACTCTATACTGCCAAGGGAGCGTTTGATGATTATAAACAAAGAAAAGTAACGGAGATGTCTGAGACTGTCATCCTTTCAGAAAATGGCATATCCCAAAGTTAAGCAACGCTAAGAAAACAACCACACTGGGTTAGAAGGAATCTACTCAACTCTACAGGATCAGATGAATGACTCAATCCTTACAAACTTAACTTTAATACTACCCGAAGATAGGCATCACTAAGAAATGACTTCTACAATCAATCATCGAAGTGCAAGTTTCCAAAGACCGAAACTAGTGCCCACCTAGATTAAAAGCATTGCCGGATCAGTAGGAAAAATCTATCCTAACCTCCTGAGTGTCGGTATTTCCCTGGCAACGCTTGGGCCCTTTTCTCATTTCCTAAGTACCGACATTGCCCTAGCAATGCCGGGAAAATTTGCTATTCACTATGTATCAGTATTGCCTCGACAACACAAGGAAAACTTTATCTACAGGTTCGATGAGAAACACTCACCATTGCAAACCATCAATGCACTACCTTCTGAAGATAGAAGTTGGTCCTCAACTAAGATTCTACCTTTGTCTTTAGAAAACTACCGTTTCCCAAAAATGGGCAACAATAGGAAGACATAACCTTTCATAGGTCAGCCGGGCAGTTCGACCTTTCATCACAGGAATCAACCACTGCACAGGAAAAAGCAGCGTCGAAAGGAAATCCTAGAATTGAATTACTCATGTGCTAATTTCTAGGGATGAAAGCTGATGCACAACCGAATTTTTTGAATTCAATTTAGAAAGAATTTAGATACAGCTAAAAGATAGGCAGCCACGAGGAAATGTCGCTTAGAACCAAGCAGCTAAGTTATCAACTCACAAAGATAGGAGTTGACATATGAACAATACTTCCACGACGACATCAGCAACTAAGAAAAGCATGCATGGCCAAGGACAAGCGGGAACAATCATGGAAGGTCGGAAATAAAATCCCCGAACTTCCTCAATTCTAGAATGGGATTGAGAGCCAAACGGGGGGTAATTGAGCAATTCTCCCCACACATTTCCATCTCTCACAAGCATCTAAATAGCGTTCAAAATAGCTAGTCCCGCAAACAAGGATAGGCACACGAATCGTCAGTCCAAACCACATAGTGGGTTAGGTAACAGTTTCGTTCTGCCAAATAGACATTTCTAACAACAAATTTCTAGTAAGGGAAATAAAGGATTAAATTTTCAAAGAATACCCATCATTTAGAGTCTGGCGACAATGAGAAGGATTAATGACCTACTTACGATTCAACTAGATCATTTGGTCCTATCCTGCGAGAATATACCATCACCTGAAGATTGGTGATGCTAGGGAGAGACCCATAAAATGAAACTGTCAATACATTGGATTTCAAAAATAGAAGAAAAAGCTTAATCGACTCTTTATTCCTACCATCTAGAATCATACGTTATCCGAAGATCCACAACATCAAGGAAAAATCCACAGGTTTGAGTCATCCGTGTATGAGTTTCCAAAGATAGAAACCAACACATGATTAGGATCTCAACGCCGGACATAGAAGAATTTACTTTAGCAAAAGATGAAAAAAATGCATCTTTCTAATACATACCGACATTATTACAAAACTCTGATCTTGTTTCAAGAAACAATCCCTAATTCCCAAAGATTGGAGCTATCTTATCAATCAAACAGGAGTAATCCAACTTATTGCTTAGGAGACCTAGTCTCCTAAAACATGTTGGTTCAGTAGTCAAAGTAATCAGCCCTACGGACTAAGGCATTTATACCAACACTTTATTGAAACGAACTCAATTGAGCATAAGTAGGGATTAGCTACAGAACTGGCTAGACCAAGCTACTTCATAATTCTGAACAAAGCTATGAAATAGAATATGCCGAAATAACTGCAGAAATATTACTTACATGTATACATTAAAGTAAACAAGTATGCTGCACATGAGCGCAAGAAGTGCAATAGCGAGAAAAAGAAATGTTCAGAATTGAGCAATTAAGCCAATAGTCATCGGAGATAGAGGCTAGCGCGTGTTGAATTCCGAAAAACACAAAGGAAGGATAATCGCAATCGAACAACTCATGTGCTAGTTTCCGAAGGCTAAAACTGTGCCTAATTGAACTTCAACTATAACTCTACAAGAGCAAATGTGCCTTGTAATTTAACTGTAATCAGTCATCCTAATATGATATGAATAATAAGCAAAGCCTAAGTTGGGAAGGACCCAGCTTCTGGAGGAGTGGAAGTACCCCCACCAGACTAAAGATTGGATGAGCGAAAAATCATTTTCAATAACAAAACTTGGCATTCAACCCCGTAAGGTATGTTCTACTTTAAATAATATCCCTGTGTAACCAACGCCCAAAATCCAAGGGAAGTCGGCGTATGTTGACCAGACAGGTTCTGAGCGTTGACCGGGGCAGATGCAGCATGTAATCTACAAGAGAAGAGTCCACTATCTTGAATACTACAAACAAACAATCCAGTGTAGATAGCTTGCTTGAATTTGAAAAACAATCCATATCGTCCTTTGAAATGATCTCTTCCACACTTACCCGTTATCGATCAACGATCGATAACGGAGCCGTTGTCTGAAGCAACGTGGAAAGCTTTTCTTTCCAAGGTCACTAGAATAAAGAAACGGGAAGAGAAATGTATATGAATCATCCACTGTGGAAAGCTTTTCTTTCCAATTTTGGAATAAATCGTCGCATTGGAATTCAAAAACATCGATGAGAACTTAACCAAATTCTGGAGAAGAAAAAGGTAAAGACAAAGAGCCAGACTTTGATCCAGAATGGTGTACAATCATTCGAGACAAACCTTAGCTTCACCGCCGGTCGAACTAAAACTATATAGAACAACTCCAAACCTACATCATGCACCCACTTACGTGCCGACCTAAACCCTTGCGTAAACTACAGAGCAAAGATTGCATCGTCAATACCAGGAATTGAAATTCAAATCGAAATCAAAAAATGAACGGCCGTTAGAAGTCAGTCGATTGAGAACAACATCTTGAGGTGGACTCTGACGATTCACATTGAAAATTCAACGGTCAAAGCCAAATTTGCATGGTAACCTCGACGCAATCAATTAGATTTCACAAAATGAAAACTCAAAAGAAGTTACTTCCAGAGCACGACTTGTTTTCAATGAAGGCATACTCTGGGGGGCATATGTTATCCGGGTTTTTAACCCAGCTGAATCCAAAGGAAGTCATAACATCTTCTTCGAGTTAGAACCAACCGAGAATCAACCAAAAGGACTAGAACAGCAAGCCAAGAAGAAGCCAGAAGAAAGTAGAAAAACTTTAAGGACTTGGAACACTAGCGATCCATACCCTATGTATCGCTAACGATCTACAGCGTTTGCTCACGAGCCCACATATCTTCCTTCATCATGATCTGGAAGACGAAGACCCAAAAAAAAGAGTTAAGTATATGGATCACTAGCGATCCATATATTTTTATTAGTTTGCTGCTACAACAAAGCACGGGGAATGCACGAAGGCATTGGATCGCTTTCGAGCCTAATCTATGGATTGCTAGCGATCCATAGAGTTAGCTCGGTTCCTGACACAATTTCTAGTTCATCTTCATGTGGTCATGTGAAAACATTTTGGCAAACGGGCTTGGCCAAGCGGCTCTCCAACTTCTATAAATACAATCCTACATGTAACATAAACTGGATCTTCTTCGGACTGGTTGCTGAAGCTCTACTAGAAACTTTTTCACTATCCATCTACTTCACAACAATCTCCAAAGGAATTAACTATGATTCTCTAATGGATTCTAACCTTGGAGATTCAATCTAGCTAAGGACAATCAAAAGCCTTATAACCAAACACTACTTGTAACAGCAATCAGTCTATAATAAAAACTATAAAGTGGACGTAGGCTTCATTAATAGCCGAACCACTATAAAAATCTTCTTTTCTTCTTTCTTTTACTGTTCTTTTCTATACCTATTATCTATATTATTGCTCTGTGAGAATAGGGCTGGTGCTTTCATACTCAAACCAGGGTGTTGATCCATTTTTTGGGTTAACATATATTATCATTTTAAATGATTTGTGGAAAAGGAAATAATATTTTTATTTGAGATAGTTTTAGAGTATAAATAGGTAATATGTGCGTTCGGATGGTAACGCTTCTCTTGAGTATTATCCTTTTAGTAAGGAAATGTATGATACTGTTTGGTAGTACCCAGTTCCTTGGTATAATTTAGGGTTGCTCGAGATATATATATATATATATATATTCTATTGATTAGAATATATGGTATCATTTCAAAAGGTGTTTTGATTAAAAATCCAGGTGTTTAAGTTCTTAAGTGAATTCAAATAAAGTTTGAATCTGAATAGATATGTACACCCTTAGGGTATGATTAGGTATTATACCAATTTGTAAACTTAAGCTATGTTTTATGAAAACGTCTTCATAAATAATTTAGTGGGAATTAAATGGGTATTAAGAATAACTA
Organism: Allium fistulosum; assembly: GCA_030737815.1. NCBI lineage: Eukaryota > Viridiplantae > Streptophyta > Magnoliopsida > Asparagales > Amaryllidaceae > Allium > Allium fistulosum. The sequence continues at coordinate 985,160,577 of CM060905.1, forward strand.
ATTAAATAAGTGCGTAAGTTGGACATAGATCATTTCTTTTTTCATATAGTTTTGATCTAATATTCGAGTATAGAGCTTTGAGGTGTTTCACACCTTCCAAATAAGGATCTATTACTCGATTTTTGAGGGCAAGCACTTGGTGAGCGTTCTTAAGGAGGAACCAAAAGTTTTCTATCATAGTATATGGATATGAAAGGAAATAGAGGTTTCAAATTAAAAACGTGATCAAAGTCCACACTAGAAAATCAGGTGAACGATATTGATTTGGAAGTGGAGTTATGTACTCGAGTAGTGATCGAATCAGATCTGTATATAAATGATCTAGGAACATCATGCAGGATTATGAATAGTATTAAATATTCTTGTGGTGAAATTTCGGGGATGAAATTCTTTTAAGGGAAGGAGAGTGTAACGACCCATATTTTGGGTCTTCAAATTTGAATAGTTAATTTGTTTAAATATTCAGATTTGAATTTAATTATAATAAAAATCTATATTTCAAATTTAGACTTGATTTTTATTGAAGTATTTTTAATTTAATTTATAGAATTTTTCCATAATTTTCAATTTGAAAATAAATAAATTCCCACTTTTCGTATTTTACGGAAAATTTTGGCAATTTTGAAAACTTCACAGAACTTTATAACTTGTCTATTTTATTATTTTTTTGTCATCGTGTCCAAATTCTGCACGCAGTCATATTTTATTTCTATCGATCGTGGCTCGTAGTCGGATGCGATACGGCGTTGCAGGCTACCAGAAATTTTTCAAAATCAAACGCAAGTACCATGCAAACTTATCTTCAAATCAGCAGCCTTTTACATCTCAACTCAGCCACCATTTTGTTCATTTGGTCTCTCAACCTTACTGCCTTGTCTTCCCTTGTCTTCATTGACAATGTCACCTTGTCCCCATTGATTTTTGACCTCAATTTAAAACTTGGTCTACTTGATGTTGAAGTGGGTTAGCATGTATATATACATGTACTTAGAAAAGCAAGGCTTCTTCTTCTTCTTCTTCAGTTTTAATTTCATTGTTGATTTCCTGTAAAACTAAGGGAATGTCTAACCTTCATTAAAAAATCAAAATCTTCCAATTCACTCACAACTAGCCTAATCGTCCAACACAAAAGTTATTCGATTTCATCTCTAGTATTTTTAGAAATTCGTTGATTGAGATTTCATCGAGTAACGACCAGGAAATCATTAGATTTTAGAAAAGGAAAAATATTGTTCTTAAACTTCAAAAATTTAATTCTGTAAATTCGCTTTGAACTTATTGTCGTCGCTATTGTCATTGGGATCCTATGGTGACATACTACTTTTGGTGATGTTTTGGCGCGATTCCGTAATGATGATTGTCGTTTGTCGGAAACTAGAGTTAAGGTTTGTCGGAGATTCGATCATCGATTCGCGAATTGGAGCTTGGCGTTGGGTTCGTGGAGGAGAGGGGCTCGAGCGGTGAAAATTTGGTAGATCTTGGTGCAAAAAGATGTCGCAACTTGGTTGACAACACGCGATATCGGATTCGACTTTGATGGGTCGCATTTTGGTTGTGTAGGGCAGGGGTGCCGTGGATGGATGCAGAATGACGAGGACGAGGAGGCGGAAGTGCTGGTGTTCTTGGTTTTATCGATCGATGACCGAAGGTGTGGTGCATGTGCGCACGTTTCCATGGATATGGGTTCAAGCAAGCATTTGGAAAAAAAGGAGAAGGAGAAGGAAGCACTCTAGGGTTTGGTGGTGGGTAGGAAGGAATGGGCTCGGTCTATTTAGCTTTTGAGGTAAGAAAACAATTTTTTGCCTTTTTATTTATATAAGTAAATGCATTGAGTTTAAAACATGATACCTATCTCATTTTAAATCCAATCGATCCGCGAATTTTTACGTTGTACTCTTATTTACGAGTACAACATTATAGTGTAATTTATTGATAGCTTTGGACAAGTATAAATTTATGACTTATGAAAACAGACAGGATTTAAATTACGTTATTTTAATTAATAACGTCGTTTAAATTTATATACCTTAAATATTGATATTTATTTGACCAAATAAATTTCTATTGAGTTAAACTGGATTGAATATGGCAATTGGACACATGTTTAGCAGAATAAAACGTCGTTTTGCTAATTAAATTTTTTTGACATTTAATTAGCAGAATAAATCCCAGTTCTGCTATTTTATAGTTTAGGACATCTTATTAAATATCATAAATTGATATGTCACTTTGAATAGATGATATGTTAACCAATGACGGTTAAGTGTTAAATTTATTTATATAGTCATCGATTATGAAAATATATGTTATTAATTTGAAAGGTTAAATTGAATAATATGGTAGCTTGTTTAAGTACCATGGTGATTGTTAAGCCTCCTTCAAATTTAAAACTTAAATTTTGATTTTAAGTTATTTTAAGAATAATTATTATTTAGTAATATGATTTTTTTAAAAGTAATAATTATTTATTAATAATGTTTTAAAGATAATTAAAATTGTTTTAAATAATGTTTTAAAATTAATTATTTTATTAATATGATTCTTAAAGGTTATTTCTTAATGTTATTTAAGAATATTTAATTATTATTTTAAAGGTTATTTAATTATTATTTTAAAATGTTTTATTTTAATTATTTATTTCAAATGATTTAACTATACTTTAATTTTTAATTAAAGTTATTTAATTATATTGATTTAAGTTATTTAATTATATTTATAGGTTAATTAATTTTCCTATTAATATTAGTTTAAAGTTAATTGATTATTGTTTTAATTACATTTTAAAGTTAATTAATTATTATATTAATATTATTTTGAAGTTAACTTATTATTACGATAATAGTGTTTAGATTAATTTAATATATTTTTAATGAGATTTTAAAGTTAGTATTTTAAATGAGATTTAATTAAAATGAATAGATGGATGTTTAAATAATAACTTGTTATTTAAAATTATTTATGGTTTACCAAGGAAACCTTACTGACTCAAGGAGTCTATTAAATACGTTAATTTAAATATGGAAAGAGTTTATAAATGGTTTTAGACATTTATAAAAGAAATTTAATCAATGAGTTTTTAAAGATCTAAAAAAGAGAAGTTTTATAACTGGGATTTTGAGGTTTATAAAGAATGTTTTATAAATAGATTGGAGATTTATATAGAGACTTTACAAATAGATTTGGAGATATTTATAAGATAAAGAGATTTGGAAAGAAATGGTTGATTTTCATGACGTAATTCGAGGGGCAGGGATTGCCTACATTTTACTATGGATTCATTGGGATAGCAACGAAACCATTGAGTAAACTACGATCCATGAATGATACGAAATGGTGCTTTCCATATCCATTTTTAAATGTTTTCAAGTATTTTCAAAAGAAATGGTTTGTGAATATATTTATACCAGTGAGATAAGTATATGAATATTTTAACAAATATTTGAAATATGATTAAGTTAATGGAAGATTAACCTAAGAGGCTTGGTGATTACCCTAGGAAATGTAATCTCTGTTTTGAATGTTTGTTTATTTGATAGTTAAATAACCGACTATCAAACCTTAGCCTAAATATATAGTCCTTCTTGATTTTGGTGGTAGGAAAATATTCCCTACTTAACACCGAAATATTTTAACTTTGAAAATATTTAGGGAAAACACGGGGATTATATGGTAAACACTACACCAAAACAGGTGATTCCCAACGAGTATAACTGTCGCAAACAGTTTCAGCAACGCTTATTAGCGTCGGTGTAGGGGCGTCGCAATTTATTGCCAACGCTTATAAGCGTTGGGGAGTTTAGTTTCCCAACACTTATAAGCGTTGGAAGGTTGTATTCGCCAACGCTTATAAACGTTGGTGTATATTATTTAGCAACGCTTATAAACGTTGGCAAATTAACCATCCAACATTGTTTAATTTTCTATGCTGACGCTTATAAGCATTGGTAAATTTTAATTGCCAACGCTTATAACGCTGAAATATTTTCATTCTCAATATAGTCAATTATTTTAACATTAATAAACAATTAATAACTAACATGATATGCATTATTATACTACATTCAACAGGAACCCAAAATTTACAATATTCATGATCAAATAACAACATAAATTTCATAGTCAACTATTTCATAACAATGTCAACTACTTCATAACAAGTACAATACATAATTAAGTTGGTTAATTCAATACATAATCAACTACTTCATAACAATGTCAAATTGGAATACAAAAGACAACGTAAATTTCATAGTAAAATTCTACAATAATTTTATAGAAGAAGTAGAAGTAATTGCTCGACAATAATTTTTCTTCGTGTCGGAACCAAAAACTTCCGCAATTGGGTCATCTTCAAGATCTTCGACTCCACCCTTAGAACTATCATCCAACTTCCTCTTTTTTTCTGCTTCCTCTAGAAGTGCCTGCATTTAATATCACGTTAAATTGAATTTGCAGTTCCTTTATAAAAATTAAATTGAACATTAAATTAAGTTGATAATTAATAATGTAACTGGGCTCAAACTGCGCCCCGGCTCAGTTTCGAAACTGCCCGGGCTCAGTTTCGACTCAGTTTCGAAACTGAGCCGTTTCGACTCAGTTTCGAAACTGAGCCAATGAACTGCAAATGAAAGAGACTGCAATGAAATCCAAATGCAAAAAGAAATGCAGTCTTAATGTAGTACGGTTAAACCAACAAATTCTACTTGCAATTTCCAGTATCTTGTGGCACAAATAAGGAAAGCCATAACAAATGCGGAATCTGGAAATACTGTGTCATTCGCTACTGGAAAGGTATAGTTTATTTTCTGCAGTTTGACAACTTGAATATGTTAACGGCTTATTTATACTTGCAAATGAATACGTTTGACAACTTGAATATGTTAACTTGCAAATGAATACGTTTTTCTTCTTATTTATACTCCACTCCTCCCAACGTACTTCATATGATATATAAAAAATTTACAATCTTTCTACCAAATTTTTCAACAAATGCACAAAATTCACTGAAGTTACATGCCAAAATGCAAAGATTCATATGACATACTGAGTTAATGTAAAGGTTGGTGCGTAAAAGCTTCACAGGTATGGCGACAAAACTGACATTTCATTTTATGCAAATCTTACCAAACTTACGCTCACAAGTAGAAACATCGGTTTTTTCAACACCTTCTTCCATCTGTGTTTGAGCATAGTTTGGACAGCTTTCAAATTCGTTGTTCCTTATGCTCTCACAATGTTAATTTAAAATTTACTGCTATTTTAATTTAAAAGCTTAGTTTAACGTATATAAAACCTTGCACCCTCATTTATCACATTTTTTACTTAAACAATGCTCTAGATAAGTTTTCTCTTTATCTCATGGATATTGGAGTGCATGATGTTTAACGACATTCATTATAAGACGAACTACAAATACTAACTTGGTTTTCAATACTAATTTCGATCTAAGGGAAAAACAGTGATAATAGATAAATTCAAAGCTTAATTTAACCTACATTGTGGTAAAATAGGAATTAAGTGAGTCATTGTTGTAAGGGCTACTTCTACATCAATAATCCTAATAATTATTTGACAAGCTTAGGTGTTTGATTGTTGGTTCAAAATAAATGATTGAAAAGTAATGTCATGTGCCACAATTACCACAAAATATACAGACTCCAAAATCAATACTATAATTAAACAATTGTTTCTTTTTAATCTCTCTTTTAAACCTCCAATCAACAACGGGTTATTATATTTGATATATCTATATATAATAACCCACTCTGCTTCTCAATTTTCATTATTGAAAAAACTTTCAAAAACTATACAAAATATAATGAAGAAAAAGCAGGAAAGAGTAATGGTAGCTAAAGGTGCATCCCAATTATAGTCGATAACGGTAGTGAAGAAGAAGTAGAGAAATTCATTATAAGTTTAAAGCTGTTAAAGCATCCCAGCATTTTATCATTGCTGAAGTTAGCAGCTGAAAAGTTCGGCTATGAACAAAGAGGAATACTCGGACTTCCATGCAATGTTTACTTGTTTAGGCAGATTCTTGAATCAATTTCTGAGGACTAATTAGCTAGTAGCATTTTGTTCATTTTTTACTTCATTTTTTCTTCGGATAACTGTTTTTTGACTGTAATGCGAGGCTTCAGGAAGGTATTAATCTAGTTCTGTTTGATATTCTAGTCTTGTATCTTTTAGCACAATACCTGTTATTCAAATATTATTTGTACATAGAGAAAAAAAGACGTCCTTGTTATAGCATTATGAATTATCTATGTTACAGCATAACACCTATGAATCCATGTATGGGGACAATGTAATAGGGAATCATATTCCTATTGTATGTACATATGCATAAAGTACATGGTATTTATATGGTTTCTATTTATTATTGTTACTTTGTCTATTACACTGTTGATTACTCAACAGAACTATTATTTTTCTGGAAAGAAGATTAAAGAATTAAAAATTTGTGGTTTTAGTATAAAAAGAATTTCTTACATCATCAACATAAATGTAGTTCTCCAAACACTTGCATGCCTTGTAATTCTGGCAAGTTTGTATTGAAAATATGATGAGTGAAAGAAAAAAAATAGCGAATTCTAACAACATGCCCCAAAATTCAGTTCAATACCTCTGACTTTTTTATGGAGAAACCTTTTATTCACCACATCTTGCTGTTTCAATTCTAACAACATAAAAGGTTTGAAAGGCTAGTTCTTTTATTGACAGACTACTTAGAAAGTTAGGAACAATGTTCCTTTTTAAATTGTTCCTAATTTTAATTTGCTTAGTTCAAATTTAAACTAAACACACAATGGAATAAGTTGAAATTTGTTTTAAACTGACACTTACATATTTTTCCGTGGCACATGGTAGTATTTCTCCTGATTTTCTTTTATGTCCAACCTTCCAAACCGTTGTTCATGAAATATCCGCTTCTGGATTTGCTACTACCTACAAGAAAGATCAAAGTTGACAACACATAATTAATATAACATTTTATAAACTATTTACAAAAGATAATTTTAATACCATTTCATCATGCACTCTATGGTAAGGTTTCCTTCCTAGAGTATGAGTGATCGAGTTTTTTTGCTCTATTTTTTGCATTTGCCTTAAGAGGAAAAATAAAAGGCCGCGTGACATGGAACAAAAGACTGATTGTATTAGAATTTTGGACGAGTATTTGTAAATGTAAATTGCTACAGTACATAATATTGGTATTTAAATAGAAATGATTTGTTGAAACTAAAGAACTACGTTTGAAACTGAATTTATGGGACTAGTGATCCTTCCACGGCAACTCTTTTATTTTGGACAAGTTGATAAAAACGTACTAGTATTTTTGAACAAGTTGATAAAAACGTACTAGTATTTTTCCTTTAAACTTGAAGTCTTATATTTTACATGATTATACATTAAGTTATGGTTTTTCTTCTTTGAATTTTGGGTATTACCCTAGTTTTATTCCATTATCTGTTTCAGATAATTTCTAGATGGAGAACAAATATCGATCTTTACCCATTATTATCTCAACTACGCTTATTCTATTGCAGTTTGGAAAAATAATCACGTATATTTGTATTCATGGTCGATTTATATTTACAGCTCTAACATAGTGGTAAAATTCACTGTGATTAGTTGTTGTTTCTAAATTGGATTACATACTCATTTGTGCCTTGGTAATAACTATACCTAAGTTTAGAAAAACTGTAATTCTTTTGAAATATTGTACTGTTTTACCATTACCTAAATATATTTTGTGTTTTTTAGTGTCTAGATTGACCAATTTGGTTTATTGCAGTACATCCATAGCAATCCAAACTGGTGTAAATTGTTTTTCATTGTGTTTGGATACTACTTTTATTATTCAATTTATTTATTGTTTATTTTACCAATTTTAGTAAATATTTCTTCTATTTTGGTATAACTTTAATCGTACAAATGAACTTGACTGGGTGAAGTGAGCGTCATACGAGTGAGCATGACCCACTTTTTCAATTTTCACACAAGTATGTTATACCTAATTAAACGCTGCACTTCCTCAATTGCCAAACTTTAACTTTTTTATTCTATATATAATCAGTACCTTACACGAAAGGGAAGAAGAAAATGGACTATGTATTGCCATCAAAAGACACCATGCAAGGTATTGTTGGAATGGAAACTAATCAATTTTGATAACATTAATGACTCCGGAGCACATATGAATTTACAGATAATGTGAGACCTATAAGCAACTATAGGAAAGGCTAAACAAGAAGCCAAAGGAGAAGTCATATGCTGTACTGTTAATATGTAGTACTGTGCATCTAAAGTTTTATTTCCATACACATTTGTATGTATTAGTATGTAAAATTGTCAACATACACTTGTATGTGTTTGTATTTTTTGTGGTGACAATATCATTGTTTCTACTAATATAAATTCTTATTCAACAAATACTCTAAACATATTATTATCCCATATATTGTATATTCTCACTATAACGCTTACTGTCCAAGAGTATTTGTTTAATGACTTACTTCAATAATATATGATGTCATTTTCATTTAAGTCTCAAATCCTAATTAATGTTTCCCTCCCCTTAACCATTTTCTAATGATTATGTATGTTGGTTTATTTAGCTTAAAAGAATTTGAATTTTCTTTCACAACTAAGTCACAGGCTTCATTTAATGTGTATACTAAACACGTTGCACTATTTAATAAGTTACCATTACATGCACATATTACTTTGGTTCATCAATGCCTTTGAATAAATATATACTTAATTTAAAAAAAAAAACTATTACAGTAAGGGTAACTTTTATGGCAATTTAACCAAAATTAATTAACGCAACATTGTAAAAAAAATTTAGCATAAATTTAGTTGACAAATTAAAAAGAATGCACATATTATCTTTATTATAAATTGAATTAAATTTGCATATTGCTTGATATCATAACTATGTTATATCCATACATGGTAAATATTGTACGATACTCCACCTTAGGCTGAAAACTATTGAGAAATTGCTACATGTTTTTGTCAACTGCAAAACTATGATGTACATGTACATATTAGGGTGGGACATTGATTAATTTATGCACGTTAAGAACTCACGTAAGCAAGTAGAAGAGTGAAGAAAGTAAAATCGATCTACAATCGATCAGAAGATGATGAAATGACAGGGAAAACAACAACAAATCAAATTGCCCTAGTCGAAAAAAGTATTAACCTGAAGCCTTGCCGTAGTCGATTGCGAACTGGAGCCTGCCGTCGCCAAAAGTGGAGCCTGCGGTCGCTAAAGGTGGAGCCTGCGAATTGGAGAATGAACGTCAGAGCCTGCCGTCGCCAAAAGTGGAGCGTGCGAATTGGAGAATGAACGTCAGAGAGGGAAACGATTTGGGGAAAATGCGGCCAGGGATAAGCGTGGCTAGGGTTAAGCGTGATATGTTATTCAATTACAATTTTGCCCTAGTATATTTCAATTAACTCTAATTAAACCAAAGCTTACAACGAAAATAAGTGTCGCCGTATTTAAAAGTGTAAATTTTTATTTTCAGTAACACTTATATTGGATAGCGACACTTATTAGCGAGACTAAATGCAACCCGTATAAGTGTCGCCAAATGAAAAAAAAAGTGTTGCCAAATGACTGTTTTGGTGTAGTGAAAGTTACCATTAGTGGTGCTATACTGTACGTATAAACTCATTTTGTTCTTCTAGGACAAATGATAAGAAAATCTGTCAACTTAAACGGATAGAAGGTGATCCCCGCTCTTATGTATTATCTAATTATTTTCTAAAGAACTGGTACTAAGCATTTCGAAAATTCAATGATTAGTTCTTGGAGCGCCCGGGAAATGGAAGATTGTACTAGTAAGAGATGACTCGGATCCGTAACCACTCCAAAAACCATATACGGTTCTATGGAGGAGATTCGTGATATATTTAGATGTTGGAATCCATGTATGATTCTGAAACCTGTTGGGGTATGGGAATCCGTGCGTGATTCCAATATCTATTTGTGATATGGGAATGCATGTGTGATTCCGAGACCCGTTGGGGTATTGGAATCCATATGAGATTCCATGATCTATTTTGATGGTTGTACGTGAGCTGGAACGCCGGACGTAGCCTCACCAGCGGAAATGAATAAAACCAGATATAGGAGGCATGGCAAGTAGGGTTGACAAACCTTATGTTGTAGTCGACTCCTCTTAGATGTTACTTACAGTTGTTATGCATGCATGGGGCGATGCACTTGGTCTTAGCGAGACTGGCCATGTTTTTCCTATGATACATCACTAAGGATGTATGCTGCTTCGAAAGGATATCTCTGATTCTTGTGCAGGAGGACCGTTCCTCGAAGTACCGAGGACACCTCCATAGAAATCCTACACAATTAGCAAACGTGTCTTATCGCTTTTCGATTATATATCTAGTATTGTTGCGATGTACACTCACGAGTATCACAACTACTTGATTATTATTATTTTCACCCTTAGACATTATTATAATATCACTGGATTTTCTGATATAAAGGTTTTGGTTATCGTAAGATAAAAAACCCGTCTGTGTTTATGTGCAGCGTGGTCTTACGAGATACCTTTGATTTTAAAGGATTTTTACAAGTTATAATAAATAAAATTCCTTGTGATTTGAGTTTCTTACGTTGGTTTTACCAGATTAACCCGAACGTTGTTTTTCTATAATGCTCGGGTTAGATAGAGCATATTTCCAAGTTTAGTTGGATGATTTGGAGCTTCAGGAGACGAGTTGGAGGTCTAGAGATGTATTCACGTACATGGTTATTTTTTCTATTGCATTTATTGTTGTATTCATCAGCAATTGTGAGAACATGTTGTTATAATTGTCCGAGCTGAAATAGGATAGTATGCTCTGATTGATGTATGTATATACATATATTATAGTTTTGTTTTTGTGTAAATGTTTGTTGTATATTATAAATTATACGTTTCACTGTGAGATTCTGTGTTGTTTAGTTCTTCTTTCTTTTCCCTAACTATCCCCTTTCCGTTCAATTTGAGTGGATCATGTGTGGTTTATTGGCCGCTTAAACCGATCGGAAAAGCGGGTCGTTACAAAAGGATTTCCAACGAGTATAACTGTTGGTAATAATTTCAGTAACACTTATACGTGTTGCTATTGAAACGTGGACATTTATTTGTAACACTTATATCCATTACTGAATACTATCTGCTAATACTTATAAACGTTGAAAAACATTTTTTTCCCAACGGTTATAAACGTTAGAAATTTCATATTTGCAACACTTATATCTGTTACTGAATTATATCTTCCAATAGAAATAAGTGTCGGTAATATCCATTTTGTAACACGTATGTCAGTTGCAATTTCATTCTATCAACAAATATAAGTATGAGCAATAACAGAATAGTAACATAAATAGATGTTGGTAATTTTTATATCCTAACATTAATAACCGTTGCAATAATTAATAAGGTATGCGTGCTTATAGCATAAGCTATGTTTAATATGCAATTTAGAAATAATATTATCCCAAGATAGCAAATTATAATCAAATCAATATCAAGAATAACATCCATGTTTATGGTAATAAAATAATGTATCAACTAACAAAAGATGAATACAATACAAAAATTACCAAGTTCAATATATATGTTTCATGCTAATATCAATTTGGAATAACAAAATGCTAGACATAGGTCATAGTCGATGTCTACAAATACCGAATACGAAGCTTCGACCATATAACGAAGCCTTCATCTAAAAATACACTTAGGTTGTACATTTTGTTTTGAAGACCATATTCATATGTTTGTTATTACATCGCAATCACCTTCAACTTTGGCTTTTCTTCCTCCTCCATAAGCCCCTACATTTAGTATGTCACTAATGAGAACAAATTCGAACTTTAAAAGTTAACAATAATTCAAAAATCAGTTTTTAGTAAAAAAGAAAGAAAGAAAAAGGAAACTGAAACATTGTGTCAACTCATTCTCTATGAATTGCATACTCAAGGTAGAGTTTATAACTTAATGAAGTGCACTGCATTTATATACTTAGTGCAATGCACTGGGTTTAAGAACCGAGTTTATAACTTAGTGCAGTGCACTGTGTTTATAAACCCAGTGCATTTGCACTAAGTTAATAAACTCGGCAAGTTTGCACTGAGTTTATTGACTCAGTTTTACTTAGTGCAAATGCACCGAGTAAAAGTGCATTTGCACTGAGTTATAATTAGTGCAACGTATGCACCTAGTCATTATACCCAGTTCATTTGGACTGAGTTAACAAACTCAATGCAGTTGCACCGAGTGCGTTGACTCAGTGCTTTGTACTGACTTTGTTAACTAGTGGAGAGAGCAATGTTAGGAAACAAGAAACTGATTTCAGCAGTGCAATGAACACCAAAAATGGAGCAAGAGAACATATTAATAAATACAAGGCAAACAAACCAAGCAAGCTACAAATAATGGTGCTACAACAAGCCAAAGTGTTAATAGTAAATCATCTTATCTAACCAAAAGCAATTATATACATAATTAATTAAAAAACAAAACAACAAATGGATGGGTTTTTCCAACAAATAAATTGCATTTATTCCACATATGGTGGGAGTTATTTCAAATATTAGAAATGCTAAAAATAAAGGTCGAATGCTAAATTGAGTAAAATCTTTTGCTAAATTGAGTAAAGTACCATGAAATTAAATGCTAAATTGAGTTAAATCTTTTGCAACAAATTAAATGTTTTATTATTTAGAACACCATACCACTATTTCTAATATTTTGAAGGAACAGATTGAATATTTGACATCTTTATTGCATTTAAAATAGCATTTTTTTTAGTTGCAACAGATTAATTGCATCGAAATAATATCTTAGATATTTCAAATATTTGCTTCTTATGAGTTCAGATATTGTCTAGTACAACAAATAATACTAGTTTCGTAACTTCTCCATTTTGACAAATACATGTATCGTTAACCACTCATATTTGGAAAATTATATTAACTCTAATGCATGTATTTGAGCCTACAACAAAGAGAGCATGAATTACCAAAAGTAGTTAAATCATACATGTACATATACAAGGTAATAAATTGAAAGTTGTCGTCCTAGATTTTCTAGGTACGAGGTAAATCTTGAAGGTAAAAACAACATAGCAAATATACGGTGATTTTCATAATTATTTATAACCCATAAAACGTATATATAGAATATTTTTCTCTTCTAAAATTAAATGTACAATAGCAAAAAATAACTCATTCTTTATATTAATAATAAATTTAGTTTTGTCTAGAGTGTATGCATATAGGTGTTTTTTTTGAATTTAGAAAACTAAGGAAACCAAGTATTTTTTTTGAAAGAAAGGGTGAATTTAAGTTGATATGACCTAAGATAATCCGATTTTGAACACAAATGTTTAAAAATAATTTTGCTTTTAAGTAATTAATTGGAATAAGCATAAGTAGACTATCAATATTATGTAGTCAATTTACTTAGTGGAGTTCATAAAGTCAGCAAAATCAATGTTAGCAAATTACATATACTATAGCACAATCCAAGGCAAGTTTATTAGAGCAAAATTGTCACTAGTAGTTTGTGAAATAAGATTCCAGTTACTTAGAACATGAAAGATGTAATATTAAAAACATAAAGTCTTTCAGATAGACAAAAGAAATTTATCCCAAAATGAGCTCCAGTGTTACAAAATTCACTTGCTAGATAATGTTAGATGTTACTCCAACTTTTTGTGCTCCCAATCTGTACAGTTTCTTTACCATATTTGAGAACTATGAATGAGCATTGACATAAATATAATGAGACATTGCGTGCTTTAGCAGTTAGTTTATCGATACAAGTATAGTTCCAGTCTTCCAAAGGCCCGTTTGTTTGGAATTATGCATATATCACCCTGTAGTTTTGGCAGTCATGTACAACCAAGTGGTTCCACAGCAAAGAAAGTGGAGAGCTATAGAGTTCGAAGTGTATTTGAAGATGAATGTCTGAATTGAGAAACTGCTTAATACAACTTTAATATAATATCACTTAGACATCACTATTTGTATAATTAATACACTACTTTATCTTTCAACAGTTAATATTTATTTTTTGTCAGTTTATCAAGGTCTTGCATCATTTAGTTTCATTAAGTACATGAAATGAAACACATAACATTTAACTAATTGAAACACGGAGATATTAGTCCATAAAAATGGATGGGCATATAAATCCAAGCAATGATGTGCCCATAAGCACAAAAACATCAACTTGATCTATGTCAATTTGCCAACTACTTGATCACACCTTATCCACCAATTATATTACTTACATTCATAGCCAATTTTTTGCAATTAACTAATTAAAGAATTCACAGAATATTAGAAGACAACTCATGCTATGCTTGATAACCCACGCTTGGTTCATGGTATACATCTGTGTATTTGATTGCAGAATAGCGAAATTGAGTTGAGTTTTGCAAAACTCGATTCCTGAATTGTGTTTTGCAACTTATTTCAGAAAAGAGTTTGCAAAACTCAGTTTCAAAACTGAGCTTTGCAACTTAGTTTCAAAACTAAGCTTTGCATCTAAATTTTGCAAGTGAGTTGCAAACTTAGAACTTTATGACTGAGTTGCAAATTCATTTGGCAAATCCTGTTTTAGAATTGTCCCCCCACACCCACACACACACAAATACACATTCATACCCAAATCTATAATAGTTTCTATTCCACGTGAGTTGCAGTGTGTAAGAAAATACAAATAGTATATGCATTCTTGCGTAATTTAGTAGAACATGATAATTGAAGTCAATAGAGGTCAAAAGGACCAAGTAGACCGTGTACCTGGTGCTCTTGCCATGGCATGAACAGGGCCAGCTCGGTGGTTTTTCTTTACCCAAGACAAGTTTCATTATTTATTTATTTTTATTTTTTTTGCCCCAATTAGGCATTGACAGAAATAAAATGAGACATTAATAAATACCTTTTTTCATCCTTTTGTATTTACAGCCTATCTATTTATCTCAAGTATATTCACTAAAACCAAAACTACCTACCTATTTATTTATTATCATGAATATTTAATAAAAACAATATCTTATCACTACCAAAGAAATACTTGCAATGATTTATGCACTTCGAATACAAAAAAGTACAATCCTTTGGAATTTTAAAGTTTAACATAGTGTCCGTGTTTCTCCTAATTCTATTACGATATCTGTTTCATGCATAATAAGTAAACAATATAGAGTACAAATAAAGAATCAATTAAAGCAAATATAAATTCTATTAAGGGTTGTCTGCTTTCAAATTAGAAGCCAACTAAAAGAAGATAAAATGAAGTAACAAGATGTAATTAACAACCTGGAATTTTGGTCGTTGGATTTTAAATATTTAATTAATTTTAAATATTGTAATAATTGCGTTTTTATAATTTAAAAACTTGAATTCGAATATAGGGATTATTAAATATTTGAATCGTGAATTTAATATTTGAATAATGTTTTAAATATCGGGATTTTGAATTGAATATTTATTTAATGGATTCAATAGCCTTATTTAAGTTCTTTTATTTAATGTAAATTTATTTGCAATAATAAATGAATCGAGTAATTAATAAAAAAAATTATTTCTATTTTTAACGACTCAATTTTATTGATTTTTTTTATTTAATTTATATGATTTTTTCATAACTTTTAATTTAAAATTTATTTTAATAAATCATTTGACGATTTTTCGACAAATAACGGTATTTTGTGATTTTACAGAATCCAATAACCGTGTGTATTATCTTCATTTTATTTTTGTTTTATTGTTCGGAGTCCATACGCAAACGGAAATTTATACAACGAGATATCGGAAATTTCATTATAAACAAAACCAAACACCTACCTTTCTTAACACACTTTCTCCCTTCCTCTCCTTTCATCGTTCCATTAAAAACTAGCTGTAAGTTCAAAAGAAAAGCAAGCTCTTTTATTTTCAAAAATTCATAACTCAATTTATAGTCAACGAAAATAAATAAAACAAGAAGCTTTGCAATCAAAGGTGATGAGATCTACGTTCTGGTATAGGCTTTGGGAGTGTTCGGCGTTGGGGTGTGTATGGCAGTGATAGACAGTAGAGGTCGTGAGTAGGTTAGGGAACTAGGGTTTTGGATATTGGAAAATCTAGGCTTCGAGTTGTGAAAATGAGAGTAGATTCGGGTTCGTGAGGTCGTTTACCACTTGGAGGCATAGTATGGAGGAGCTCGACGCTTGGTAGGGGGTCGCGAACGTGGTGGGTCTACGTGCGTGGCTATGCGATGCGTTCTAAGGAGGGTGTGCGGGGTTGTCAACATCTGGTGGGCTGCGGAGAGGAGGGAAAGACGAGTTGAATGGAAGTGGTTTCATGGCGTATCGATGAGGAACGGAGGAGCTTGGATGGTGAGAAGTGATCGACCATGGAAGTGGAGTACTGTGTTTAGGCGGGAGCGTTTAGATGGAGGAAGAAGATTGTTTAAATTAATCAATGGTAACGAGAGATTGCAAAATCTAACAGAGCGGAAAAAAAACCGGAAAACAAATACAAAGGAAACAAAAACAGAAGGGAATAGAGAACCCAACACCAAAACAGCAACAGCCGAAGAAGCAGTCCCCTGAGAAAGGTATCAACTTTGGAGAATCTAGATGAGCTCCGGTAAAACCACCACCCATCTGACATCATCATTGAGCTCCCGCAAGGCCATCGCCCAATGATGGTGTTAGAAGAATCTCGAACTGAGCACCTAAGGCTAAGAGGGAACATGGGGCTCACTAGCACAATTGGAGAAGACCACAGAAAAAACCTGCTGCAAAGGAGGAATAACATCCCAAGCAACTTCATCACTAACCAAGCAGACCGCTAACAGAAAGGATCGCTGACCGGGAAAGAACCCAGAAAAGCCTGGACCTAGAAAACTAGCAACCACATAAGAAAGAAAAAGGGGGGGGGAGCGGAAGCGAAGGGTGAGAGCCGACGCCCCGCCAAAAGGACTCAACTAACTCCCAATCTAGTGGAATCCAGAACACAGGAAATAGAAAGAATACCCACTAGCCGCCTAGAGCGGGAGCCAACGGGTCCCCTGAAAGGTCTACCTCGGAAAGCAAGGAAGACGTCATTCCTAACACGCCAAATGATGGACTGGGGATCCATCGGAGAATCCTCAAAGGTTGCCCTATTCCGTGCGCACCAAAGGTGCCAGCAGATCGGGCAAGGAATCAGGCGGAACAGGATCGAGCGAAGCAATTTACCAGAGATCCCGGCCCACCAATTTCTCTGTTAGGAGACTTGGCAATACCTCAAACACCAACCAGATTCCCGAAGTAATTCCAGCACGCTCTGGCTGAAAAACCATCAAAAAACAAATGGTTCAAGGATTCCGTATCCCCATTGTCACAGCACCTACAACGGGAAACAGAAGGGATGCCGATCTTCTGGAGGTTCTCGTCTAATGGCAACCCATCATGCAGGATACACCACATAACCAGAGAGACTTTAGGGGGGATTCTAGAATCCCAGATGAAGGAAAACAAAGGGCGAATTGGAGCTGGGGTTCTAACCGAAGTCCAAACTTTCAAAAAGGAGAACGAACCGCTATCCCAGCCGGTTAAGCCGCCATAAGAGTCAGAAAACGGCTTCACCTACTGCATGTGCTTCCAGGTCTCACTAGCGTAGGATGGAGAGCCCGTGAAACTTGAGCCCGCAAGCCTGTGGTACTTTGCGTGAAGGAACGACGCCCATAAAGAGTCGTTAGCCCCAAACCTGTACCACAACTTACAAGCAAAAGCCGCACAAAGGTCCTTAGGGTTACGCAAGCCTAAGCCGGCTTCGTTTTTGGGACGACATACGGCGTCCCAAGAAACCCAGTGGTGACGTCTGACGTTGTCCTTCTTACCCCAAAAGAAGGACGAGGCCAAAGACCGATAAGACCGGAAGAATGATGAGGTAGGGGTCATCGCAACGAAGACATGAGTACCCATCGAGTCTAAGACCGACTTAATGAGAACTAGTCTACCAGCCTGGGAAAGGAGAGTCGCATTCCAACGGATGAACTTTCCCCTAACTTTGTCAGTCAAGGGATCGAAAATAGCGCTAAGCTTCCTACCTCTGTAAAGGACAATGCCCAGGTAAGGTAAGGGAAGGGAAGCTTCCTTGAACCCGGTGAAGTCCTCAATCCAAGAGGCTCGAATGGGGGACAAGTCCTTCTCATGGACGAAGCAACTTTTGGAAGGGTTAACGAGTTGGCCCGAGCACCTCTCGTATTGATGAATGAACCGAAGGAGCCGACGAATAGAGGATCGACTACCATTAGAGAAGATGACAATGCCATCAGCAAAAGATAAGGAAGAAACAAGCGGACAGCCCCTCGGAATCCCGAAATGCTGAATCTGACCGAAGATCGTAAGGGTTTGAAGACCGCAAATGAAAGCCTCTGCCGCGATTACGAATAGAGAAGGCGAAAGTGGGTCTCCTTGACGCAAACCCCTTCCCGCCTTGAAAAACCCATTGGCCGACCCGTTAATGAGCACGGAGAACCAACAATTGGAAATGAGCCTCCACACCAAGTCAATGAGGGGTTCCGGAAAACCGAAGGCCCGCAAAAACCTTGATGACGAAAAACCAGGACATGCGATCGTAAGCCTTAGCCATGTCCAGTTTGAAGACAAAATTAGAACCCCTCACCTTCCGGTCAAGCTGGGAAATCAGTTCTTGGGCTAAAAGGACGTTATCAGTGATTAAACGGCCTTTTACAAACCCCGCTTGAGATGGAGAGATGATACGTTCAAGGAACGGGGCCAAGCGACTGGCCAGGATCCTAGAAATAACTTTGTTCGAAAAGTTGCATAGGTTGATGGGACGAAAATTCATGTAAGACCGTGGATTATCGCACTTAGGAATAAGAATCAGGTTGGTGGACGTCCAACCTAAGGGAAGAGAACCTCCAGAGAAGAAGGACTGAACAGCTAGACAAAAATCAGCTTGAATAATAGGCCAAACACTTCTGAAAAAGACACTGTTGAATCCATCAGGACCACTGGCACTATCCTTACTCAGAGCAAAGACACTAGCACGGATCTCCTCCGGAGAGGGAGGTTCCGCTATAAGGCACTTTCCGAAGAAAGAACCACTCGGGGAATGAAGGCTAACAGGGCCGGATCGGAAATCGAAACAGATGGAGAGCCCAAAAAGGATTGAAAGTGGGACATAATGGTTACTTTGACTTCCTTAGGCGAAGAAGCCACAGAGAGATCTAGACGCAGAATCTCACGAATAGAGAGAAGGTTATTCTTCTTTCGAATAGAAGAATGGAAAAATTTGGAGTTCGTATCTCCGTCGACCACCCATTTGATCCTCGCCTTTTGACGAAGGTAGTCGTTTTCGATACGAAGTTCCGGGGAGAAGGCTGTTTGAGCTAACGCCCAAGCCTCCTTGTTAGCAGCGGACGGGTCCTCTTCTAACAAGGATTCGGCTAAGATCAGGGACTCTTCTGCAACCCGTACGCGATCGAAAATGTTTTTGAAAACTTGAACGTTCCACACCTTAAGGCAAGCCTTGAGACGCTTAAGTTTTCGAGAAAAAATAGCACAGGGAGAGCCAACAATAGGAGAGCTCCAAGAGTCCTCCACCACTTGATGAAAAGAGTGGTGAGATCTCCACATACTCTGGAATCTAAAAGAAGAGGGGCCCGAGAGAGAGAGAGAGGGGAGCAGCGCATAATCATAGGAGCTTGGTCAGAAAAGGTCCGATGAAGATGAGAGATAGAAAAAGAAAAGGGGAGACGAAACCAATCTTCCGACCCAAAAAAACGGTCTAGTCTGGAGAGAATACGGTTCGGTCCCTCTTGGTTGTTCGACCAGGTGAAAGCAGATCCAACAAAGGGGAGCTCGGAGAGGCCCGAGCTAACAATGAACGAGTTGAAATCCGCCATCGCAGAGCGGCTGATAGCGGCTCCTCCCCGTTTTTTAGCTTGGCAAGCGACAACATTGAAATCTCCGCCAACGACAGATGACGAGATGCCCAATTCAGAGAGGGAGAGAATATTAAACCAGAGAGTCGGCCTCTCCAAACGATCGCATTTGGCGTAGACCGCCGAGAAAAGAAAAGATGAAGCGAACGAAGGAGCCGAACAGGCCACCGATAAAAGCTGGAGTGAGTCAAAAACGGGACGAACAACAAAGGATTTGGACCATAAGATCCAAATCTTACCGGAAGCGTTGGCTAAGGCACCGCCAAAACCTAAGGATAAGACGGTTTTGGTTACATCTTTCGGCCCCAGAAAAGGTTCTAGAAGAGAAACCATGCCCATAGAATTCTTCCCGACAATGCACTTTAGCCTAGCCGAAGAAGCATCGTTGCCAATACCACAGACATTCCAGAAAAGGAAATTCGACATGATGAGAAGGAAAGGAAAAAAGAATCAGAGAGAAAGGAATAGCAAAGGGAAAACAGCCAAGGGAAAATAGGCCCAGCTCAGATAAGATACAACAAATATCGAGTAGATCTGTCGATCTGCTCGGACGCCGCTATAGAGCGTGTGCGGATGGTGCGAGAGGTAGAGGGGACACCTCGCGATCTGCGACGAGACGAGCGAGGAGGAGGAAAGGAAGACCGGGAAGAGGACTCAAAAGACACCTCACAACCGACCTCCGACAAAGCAGACTGCGAATCACAAAGCAGGGAAGGGGTCGAGTTCTTAGTAAGGCACGCTAGGCGATCATTAATGATAGCTAATTCAGCCTTACTCAGAAGCGGGATGGATATGGATAAAGAACAGGAAGAAGAGGGAAGAGAGCACACCAAGGAGCAAGAAGAGGCAGAAGGAACAAAGCGATCCGGGAGATCCGATGAAAATCGGAAGAACGAGGGGGGGGGCAGACAAGGCGCACCCCACGTTGCCGTAAGAACCAATCCACAGCTGGAAAAGGATGAGACGAGGGCGATAAAAATAAAGAAGAGGAAGAACCAACAGATAACGACAACACTGGACCAGCCGATGAGGAAACTGGGGAAGGAGAAGAAGAAAAGGAAAGAACGGGAAGCGAAATAAATGTAGAGACGCAACAAACGTGCGGCTCGACTCTCTGTGAGGTTCCTGACAAAGTCTCACTGTCATTGAATTGACAGTAAGACAAGGCATCGAGGAACCTAAGCCAGCTGGAAGCCAGGGAGATACGACGGGTGGCGGAACCATTAGTCCACATATAGTAATCTAACGAGAAGGTCACTAAACGGAGATAGACGACTCCAGGCAGCGCCCTAAGATCCATCCCTAAACTCTCAGCACCCAATAACCCAAGGAAACAAAGTGAAGCGGGACTGACCATCAACATATAACTGACATATATGCTGATAGCCACCGACACAAATCGAGCAGAGAAAGCGACAATTCTCCAACCAATAAGGTCGAAAATGACAAAAAAGAAGTAGGAATTAACAACCCCCATAACCCCGAAGCAAAACAAAACCTCGAGAGAGAATGCACTGCTCAAATGGACGAACCAATAAGAAACACTACTAAGACCTACAACTACTACCTCCATAGAGGCAACCGTAGTGGTAGGGAGCACACGCGAACACGCGTCATGGCTCATTGCAACAAGAACAATATTATCCAGAGCTAAAAACAACAGATCACTAGCCAGATACAAGGAAACAATTCCAAGGAGCCAAGGGGAGATACGAACCTGACATAGCCCAAGGAGCAAACCAAACCAGAACGAGGAATCAAGGGGGTCGAACCCAGACCTGATCGAAGAAGAAAAGGATGCAGCACACGCCGGTGGAGCAGCACGCGCTGATGCAATCGCACAGGGCATGCCAACAACAGTGCCATAGCCCAACGACACAACAGAAGCTACAAGCTGCGATACTGCTCCCCAATCACCATCCGAAAGCCAATCAACGGTCGAAATAATGGCTGCTTGTTTTCAGTTATATTCCTGTTGTTTTATTTCAACTATATTCATGTTAAGTAGATTGTTAAATGCTAAAATTTGATTGTGTAGCCATATTGGATGTGATACTGACTAACACTTGTGAAAAGTTAAACCTTTTTAGCGAAAAAGGAAGTAATAACATTTATTAAGTGTTATATTAACTATTGACCTCAATACAGTATTTTGGAAATACTATTAAGTGCTATTAAATTTTTGGAATGGTTTCCTTTTGGAAAATGATTTTTAATCTACCTTTTGAATTTTTTGAGATATTTTAATTAAAGATAGTTTTTGACTTCTCTATTTTATTTCAACATTTTTATTTTTCTTCCTAAAATATGTATTTATGTAGATAGTTTAAAATTGTTTTGGAAAGTATTTATCTTTATAAAAAAGTTATTATAATAAGGAACGTTTATTTTAAAGGAATTAAAGTGGTTTACCTATTATATTAAAGTGATTTTTGATTTTAAAGAAGATAGAAATATTTTGAAAATAAATATTTATGAAACATTTTATATAAATTATTGTATTAAAAGAACAGATTTACAAATGGTATTTATAAATTAAAGAGAGATTTATAAGTAGTATCTTATAAACAAAAGAATAGGTTCATAAATGGTATTTTATAAAAGGAGAATATTATTATTGGATAAATTGGAGAAATAAATCACAGTGTATTTATTATAATTAAATTTGGAGGTTTGATTTATATCTGGAGTTTGGTTTATATTTGGAGTTTGTTTTATAAAGGAGTTTTGCAATTATATTGAGAAATTTATAAAAGGAGTTTTTATAAGCGAATTTGAAGTTTTTATAAAAAGAGTTGCAAATAAATTTTTGAAAATTATAAAATGAGTTTTATAAATGACTATTTTATTAAAAGAAATTTTGTAAAGGATATTATAAAAGTAAAGGATGGTTATAAAGGAGTTATTAAATAAATTTGGGGACTTATAAAAGGAGGTTTCTATATTATGACTAGATATTTTATAAATGGGAATTTGTAATTTATAGATAATATTCTATAAAAGGAGTTTATAAATATAAGGAGCATTATAAGTATATTTGGAGATTTATGAATGGAGGCTATAATTTTATTTTGAGATTTATAAAAGGAGTTTATAAATATAAGGAGCCTTATAATTATATTTGGATTTTTATGAATGAAGGTTATAATTTTATGTTGAGATTTATAAAGGAGTTGTATAAATAGGGATGAGTTTTATGAAAGGAATTCTATAGATGAATTTGAAGCTTATACTTATAAAAGAATTTTATAAATAAACTTAAAGATTTATTAAGGGTTTTATAAATGGATTTGAAATTTTAGTAAAGGAGATATTCATAAATGAAAGGGATTTATTAAAAGGATTTATTGAAGAAATTTATAAAAGAAATTGAGATTGCATTTCCCCAAATTGACCTTCTTAATTTTGGTGGTGTGGACATTCGTATCATGCTTAACGCCGAAGGAATAGTGTTTGAGTTTGTTCTTATCTCCATTTCTTTTAAAACAATATTTGTCTTAATCCTTTGATATGATTTTGAAATAAGAAATCTTTTATAATGTTTTATGAATATACTTATACCGTTGAGATAAATATATGAATACATTTTCTAAGGAGGGAAAGTATAGTGTTTTTATGAATACTTATACCGTTGAATATGAATATACTTATACCGTTGAAATAAGTATATGGATATTTTTCCAAGTATTGAAAGGAGTATAAAGGGTTTGTTACTATATCTTTGTAAAAGTATTTTGATACAAGTATTTCAAAGTGATCTTAATTAATGAAAGGATTAATTAAAGAGGCTAATAGGTGCTTTGTGCTTAACCAGCGTTATTTTCCTTTAGAAATTAAATCTCTGGTTGAATCGTATGTTATTTGATAGTTAAATAACTGATTGTCAAATGTAGGCCTACTTTAAACTATCATTGCGGTTCGGAGAGACCGAGAATTGATATATTATCCGAAAACTACTTCGAACCGGTATAAGGGTTCGAATAGAAGACATATTGAAGATGATCGAAGATGGAGCCCTTTAAAGGCCAAGGGCTACTTGTTACTGATCCTGAGGGTAATTCCAAATGGATGTAGTAGAAATAATACATTCGGTTTCGTTCAGACCCAAAACGAACTTGTATGGATGTATGTTGGCATTGCATTTCTGCCTGGTAAGAAATGTTAGTGTTCCAAGTGGAAATTCCTAGGAGGAATAAGGTAATCGTTACCTCACAGGCCTCACACCCGGTAAATGACTAAAGTAGGGACGCACAGCAGGGCTATGTGGGTCGCTCCCATTAGGGTATGATCGTCCCTTATCTAGAGTCAATATCTATGTATGCTACGAGGCCCATTATTGTTGTTGATCAACCAAGAGGCGATCATAATCGGTGCTATCCAATAAGGAGTAAGGCCGGTCTTGAGTAGCAGAGGTGCAACATGTTGTAGCCTCCAGTACATTTTATATAGAGGTGTACTGATTCGGTCGGTAGACCCTTACCCTTTCATTGTTGGAATCCATTTTCCAATACGAGCCCTCGAACTTGATTGTATACCTATTATGCTGGAATTTAATTAATACAACAATTTTGGCTATGCTTCCGTATTTATTGTACCCTAGACAATATTATAATATCACTGGATTTTCTATAGAAATGTTTTGGTTATCATAAGGTAAAAGCCCGTCTGCGTTTATGTGTGGCGTGGTCTTATGAGATACCTTTATTTTGAAAGGTTTTTATAACATTAAAATCTAATTGAGATGTGTTTCTCGCGCTGGTTTACCAGACTGATCCGGGTGTTATGTTTTTATGATGCTGGGGTCAGACCGAGTATTTTTCAAATCTAGTTCTGGATGTTTTGGAGCTTCAGGAGATGATCTGGATGCCTCCAAGATGTACTCACGTATATGTTATTTTCCGTTGCATTAGTTGTTTATATTTATCAGCAATTGTAAGGGAAGGTTATTATAATTATCCAGGTTGATAATAGACTAGTGTACTCTGATTTGATGCATGTATATTATAGTTTTTCTTTCGTAAAGACCTTTTGTATATTATATATATTATTCGTCATGATGTGAGATTCAGTTTTGTCTTTTCTTACTTTTTCCCCAACATTTTGTCTTTTTGACGCTTGATTGTTCGACACCTGAATACCGTGGATGTATTAGTATTGACTTTTGAGGGTCGAAAAGGTGGGTCGTTACAACGTGGTATCAGAGCTAGGTTGAGCGAATACCTTGACCTTGGTGGGGTAAACTCATTATAGAAAGGGTTAGCAATACCTAAAAATAGTTTATATTGTGTGTGTGTGTGTGTGTAAGAGCATGTATTTGTTTGTGTATAAAAATAGTTTATATTGTGTTGTTTGATCTGTTAAGTTTGAATGTTGGATTCTAGTCAATACGCCTAGCTATCGATAAGGATCTCAAAACACTTAAACAATGCCAATTGATATAGTATTGTTTAAATTGGTAAAAAAAATAATTTTACCTAGGAATATATTTTATATATAAAGGGAAAATTTTCAAAAAGGTAATATAGTTATTATTGATGTGTTTATTTGTTAAGAAATGATATTATTTAATTATTATCATTTATTGTTTGGTTAGTCATGCTCACCTAGTTATGAGCATTGGCTGTTATTTGTTGATTGAGTAGTTGTGCCTGACCAGTTTATGGCATTGACTATTGTGGTTGATTAGGAGCAGTTTTATCCTTTTCACTGCATGGGTTGGGTAAATGGTAATTGTGGGGACATTGTAACGAACACCTTGTGATTTCAGTTTCATAATTTGACTATAAGACGTTCAGTGATAATGTTAGGTTAAAATTTAACTTTAATAAAAGTTGTTTGTTATAATCTAAATAAAGATATACATTTGTGAAATGATTTTATATAAGGAAGTGAAAATTATATAAACACGATTTATAAATGTAGTTTATAAATCAAAAGGATTTAAGCTGAGAATTTAGGAATTTAAATCCTGGTGTTTTTCGAAATGGTTTTTCAAAATTTTTGAAGAAATAATAATAGTATTATTTAGAAGTATATTTGGAAAAGGAATATTTTTAAAAGGATTTTGAAAGAGATAGAAAGCACTTAACTCACTTCAGTTTCTAGAAAATAATTCTGGTGATGACTACAGCATCATCAGTGTTCATTTTCGAGTTTCTAAGTGAGGGATTGCTACCAGTATTTTGCCAAGAGTTGTTTGGTAAAATAATATATTTTTTAATTCCAAGAGTATGATTTGATATACAAAGGAGATATGTATATTATTATTTCAAAATGGTTTGAAAATAGAGCCGGGTGTTTAGTTCTTACATTTTCAGTTAAGTGATATTATAGACTTTTGTATCCTATCCATTAGGATAGTTTGATTTATGCATCTCGTTTCGAGATGTTGCTGGAAATTTTCATTTATTGAAATGAAATGGAATTTTCAACAATTTTGGACAGTCGAAAAATTCCGAATTGATATAGAGATTAAAGCTAAGTGTTTTCATTAGAAATTTAGAAGTTGAGTTTTGCAACCCTTAAATTATGAAGATAAAATATTAAAATAAGTTTTAAATTTGTTGAACATTTTGATTGAGTAAAACAAATTGGATATTGTGTATACTCTTAGGAAGTAGAAGAGTATTTTGCAAATATGAACTTGAATTGTAGAATGTTAATAGACTTAAGTAATGTTTCTTAAATAAAATAATAACTCTTTAAAAGGTAATTATAATCTTGGGAAATGTTTTATTAATGAGATAAGTTTTTATAAAGCGTTTCTAGGCTTAAAGTAATATGTTATGAAATGACTTAGAAAATAAATCCTAGTATTAATCAGGAATATGAACTTAAGTTTTTGTAAACTGCTGATGAACCTAAGTTGTGTTTTATAAAATGTTTATAAACTTAAGTGATGATTTTATAAAATGATTCATAAATGATTGTAGTATTAAATGAAATACTACAAGTGTAAACTAATTGTGATGTAAAAATGAACGTGAATAAAAAGAATTTGGTGTAATTAAGAAACCAATGAAATAAATTGTAAGTTGTACGTAGATCATTTTATTTGCATAACTGATCTTGATTCAGATTCGAGCACATGATTTTGAGGTGGTTTACATCGGTCCAGATATGGATTTTTCACTCGATTATTGATGGTGAACACTTGATACAGATTTTTGATTTGATTCTAAAGTTTTCTATCATAGTGTATAGCTATGTAAGAAGAATGGAGGTTTCTAATCAAGGAATTGGATCAGAGTCCACACTAAGGAGGTCAAGCGAGCGATATTAGTTCGGAAGTAAAATTGTGTGATCGAGTGAGTGATTGGATTTGATACTGCATACAGATGGTATATGTTCACCGTACAGGCTTTATTGAAATTATATGTTTTTGACATTTTTAAATGTGTATTATATGGTTAGATATTATGTGTAAGTAAGATGCAGGTTCATGGAAGCAAATGCTAGTTTGATGCTTTTGGTTTCATGAGTAGAGTTTGGTTGCTCGACTAATAGGTATATGTTTATATTTTTGGTTTGGTTTGATGATTTTATACCCTAGATATTGGAGGCCACTTGGCATGTGTTTTCTTTTGTTGGTTTGTACCTATAGTGGCGATTTGTAGTTTTTCCAATTGAGTCGTGCAAACGAGATGCTGCGGAAATTTTCTATAACTTTAAAGGATTTAGAGATTTAATAACCCATTTTAACTTGATTATGAAAAGTTTAAGGGTTTGGAGTCATTTTTCTTACTTTTGGAATTTCAAGGACGAAATTTTTCTAAAGGGGGGAGAATGTAACAATCCGAAATTTTGGCCATTGGATTTCGAATATTTAATTAATCTTAGATATTGTAATAATTGGGTTTTTATAATTTAAAAAATTAAGTTTGAATATATTGATTATTAAATATTTGAATCGTGAATTTAATATTTGAATAATATTTTAAATATCGGGATTTTGAATTGAATATTTATTTAATGGATTCAATAGCCTTATTTAACTCCTTTTATTTAATAAATAATAACGATGAATTCATTTTGTAAATTTATTTACAATAATAAATGGTTCGAATAATTAATAAGAAAAATTATTTCTATTTTTAACGACTCGATTTATTAATGTATTTTTTATTTAATTTATTTGATTTCCATAATTTTTAATTTGGACATTATTTAGATAAATCGTTTGACGATTTTTGGCAAATGATGGTACTTTTGTGATTTTATAGAATCCAATAACCAATGTGTAATATCTTTGTTTGAGGTCGTGTTGCCAAAAATTTCATATGTGAATGGAAATTTATGCGTCGAGATGCCAAAAATTTCATTATAAACAAAACCAAAACCTACCTTGCTCATCACGCTTTCTCCCTTTCTCATTTCATTGTTCCAACAAAACTACCTGTAAGTTCAAAATAAAAACAAAAGAAAAGAAAGCTCTTTTATTTTCAAAAATTCATAATTCTATTTATACTCAACGAAAATAAATAAAACAAGAAGCTTTGGAATCACGGTGATGAGATCTACGTTTTGGTATAGGTTTAGGGGTATTCAACATTAGGGGTGTGTGCGGCAACGATGGACAGTAGAGGTCGTGAGTGGGTTAGGGAACTAGGGTTTTGGATATTGGAAAATCTAGGCTTTGATTTGTGAAAAGGAGAGTAGATTCGGTTTTGTGAGGTCGTTTAGAACTTGGAGGCGAAGTATGGAGGAGCTCGACACTTGGTAGGGATAGCGACCTTAGTGGGTCCATATGCGTGGCTATGCGATGCGTTTTAAAGGGGTGTGCGGTCTTGTCAACGTCGGGTAGGCAGCGGAGAGGAGGGAAAGACGAGTTGAATGGAAGTGGTTTCGTGGCGTATCAGTGAGGAAGGGAGGAGCGTGGATGGTGAGAAGTGATCGGCCATGGAAGTGGATTACTGTGTTTAGGCGGGAGTGTTTAGATAGAGGAAGAAGATTCTTTAAATTAATTAATAGTAATTAACTCTTAATATGTAATTAGTGTTTAATAATTTTATTTAAAATTCAATAACTAATAAATTAAATATCTTGCTCATACGAGGTCCAATCGAGATAAAAATATTTCTGTTGCATTTGTAAAGGCGAAGGCTATGGATGGGATTGGTTTGGTTGAATTTGGAGCAAGTTGAAACTTGAGCTAAAATCAAACGTCGTTCGATTTTAGTTCAAACTGGAACGCTTCGGCTTCAATTGGAATCTAGGTGAGTTAAACTCACCTTTTTGGTTAACCAGTAAGACATATAGTAGATAAAATTTACTCTTTATGTTTGGTTGAAATTATTGGCTGATTGGTTAAAATATCCGCTTTGAAAAGCATTTAGTATTTAAAATTGAAATACAAGAAAATTTGTAGAGAAATCCAGATTTCACAAAATTGTGATTTTAAGTTTCCAGTTATATTCATGTTGTTTTATTTCAATTATTTTTTTGTAAAATAGATTGTTAAATGCTGAAATTCGACTATGGCCACATTGGATGTTACATTGACACTTGTGAAAAGTTAAACTTTTTAGTGAAAAAGGAAGTAAAAGCATTTGTTAAGTGCTATAGTAACTATTAGCCTCGATATAGTTTTTTGGAAATACTATTAAGTGTTGTTTGGTTTTTGGAATTGTTTCATTTTGGAAAAATGATTTTTAATATATCCCTTTGAATTTCTCCAAGATATTTTAATTAAAGATATTTTTTGAACTTCTCTATTTTATTTCAACATTTTAATTTTTCTTCCTAATATTTGTATTAATGTAAATGGTTTAAAATTGTTTTGGAAAGTATTTTCTTCATGGAAAAGTTATCATAATAAGGAATGTTTATTTTAAAGGAATTAAAGGAGTTTACCTATTATTTTAAAGTGATTTTTGTTTTTAAAGAAGATAGAAATATTTTGGATATAAATATTTGTGAAACATTTTATATAAATTATTGTAATAAAAGAACAGATTTATAAATGGTATTTACAAATTAAAGAGAGATTTTTAAGTAGTATTTTATAAGCAAAAGAATACGTTTACAATTGGTATTTTATAAAAGGAGAATATTATCATTGGATAAATTGGAGAAATAAATCACAATGTGAATTTATTATAATTATATTTGGTGATTTGATTATATCTTGAGTTTATTTTATATTTGGAGCTTTTTTTATAAAGGAGTTTTGAAATTATATTAAGAAATTTCTAAAAGGAGTTTTTATAAGTGAATTTGAAGTTTTTATAAAAAGAGTTGCAAATAAATTTAGAAAATTATAAAATGATTTTTATAAATGACTGTTTATTAAAAGAAGTTTTATAAAGGATATTATTAAAGTAAAGAATGGTTATAAAGGAGTTATTAAATAAATTTAGGGATTTATAAAAGAAGGTTTCTAAATTTCGATTAGATAATTTATAAAGGGGAATTTATAATTTATAGATAATATTATATAAAAGGAGTTTATAAATATAATGAGCCTTATAAGTATATTTAGAGATTTATGAATAGAGGTTATAATTGTAACATCCCCTATCTAGAGGCAAGCTAAGCACTACAGATGCTGCAGTCATCCATAGTATTAACTTCTGGCGACTAAATAGGGATATGTTAATGGTATCCATAATATCAGAAGCATTTGAATATGAAACAAAATCACAGATTTCAAAAACAACATTTTACTGATTACATTTCAAAACACATGTTTCACATTCGAATTACATAATCCCATAATCGTTTCCCAGGTTCAGATAAAATATAATTATTACATAAATACGCCAAGAGTGACATATGATGATGCCCTCTTGGTTGACCAGAGTACTATATAGTCATAACTGACTTAATACAACACAACGGAATAAACAAAATAAAACTACATCTCCTAGTAGCTGTCCGTCAACCTCCTGCTCGTCTTCAGTAGCTTTATTCGTCATCCTACTAGAAACCTGTAAACTTCAACCCTCAGCCTACTCAAATCAATTTTGAGCACCCGAGAGTTTAAGGGGGAAAACATAAACTTTGAGTCAGACATAAAGCCTGGTGTGAATAATAATATACATATCGTTTATTTGATATTAAGTGAGACCATGCCGCTTACCAGAACGGGTTTTCCCTCACTAATATCCTTTTTAAAACATATCTTTTGCAAATCTTTATCCAGCAACCAAAACTGGTTAAAAACTGTAAAGCATTATTATGTAAACATACATATCAGGTAACAAATGAACTATTTGTCCGAACACTATAGTTTTGTTTGGCTAACTACTAACCTTTGGCTGACTCGGGCATACCAGACAATAGAAACAAAATAATCCATCACTTGTTAGATACTCCTCTTCTGGACAGTCTGTCCTTAGCTATCTGTTAAATACTCCTCTTTTGGACGATCTGTCCCTAACTTAACATCCTCCATGATGACCTGATCCTAATGGTTTTGCGGGCTCACCAATAACCTATCTGTATACAAATATATATTCCCCTCTATGTGTAATCATAATTTTAGTCTTACCTGTGACAAAGCCCTACACATTGGAATTTTGGACTAAAATAGTTGGGGCTAATAGCTAATGTATAGAGCACGACCCTATATCAGTCCCACCTGATATTCTAATATCTGAGTCATTTTACTTAGGGTAATGATCCCAAAATTTTCCTTGGAAACCTTTTCATCTCAACTTGATTAAAAACCTTTAAACCAAACTTAAACAAGGAAAATACATATACTCTATGCTTTACTCAAAATCACCTTGTCATGTTATATATACTTTACTCAAATCTTTGTTGATGAAAAAATTTAAACCTTTGAAAGTACCCCTTTCGAAACCAAGTAAACACTGAAAAGAGCAGTGTGGATCGTGCTATATGGAATTATACTATACTAGTGCAGAAATAAACTAAGATACTATAGCAATGTGAATAAGTAAAATAAAAAAAGCACACCAGGAATTTTTATACTGGTTCGAACTTCCCGTTCTACGTCCAGTCCCAGATTCCTTTTGGAATTTCAACTAACTATAACCCTCACTTAACCCGGAGGAATAAGTTTACAACACCTGAGCAACGGAACAGGATTTTGCGCCTCAACAGCAGAAGAGGACTTTACTTTGCCTAAGCAGCAGAACAGGTCTTTTACAAATATAAAGTTTTCTTGACTCTATGTGTTATTTAATAACACGAATTTGTCACTTATAGTACACCCTTCATATAATCTTCTCCTTTATGATATATATATATATATATATATATGAATACGTGAAGAATAAGGAAGTAATAGAATGAATTTGTATGAAATTGAATGCACAAGTGTATTAGAATCAAATAATATGAGAGTAGAGTAAGAATAGATTAAATTAAATTATGGAAACATGATTCTAATGTGTTTATATAGATTATAAATAGGTGCATATGTTCGTGAAGAGTTATCATGAAGAGATATGGTCATATCTATTGAAATGAAGAACGCATCTCTTCACGAATGGAAGTGCCTATTTGAAAATATAGCCGTTATAGATATTCAGACTTCTGAATTGAATAATTCAGACTTCTAAAATTGCACGAGCTCAAACCAGAAAGGAAATAGGCTAAAAATAACCATTTTCGGACGTTTGAAATTAACAAGTAAGACGTCTGAATATTGTACTAAACAATATTCATTTTTCTAGATTCAGACGTCTGATTTGGTACATTCAGACGTTTGACTGTAAACTAAAAATGAGAATATGCAAAGATTATGAGTGTATGCTAATGAAATGTAAAACGTGTCGAAATATATATCATATAGGAGAGATTTTAACATGAGTAAACTCTAGACATGGACTCGATACATACTTATATAAGATTTGAAGCTTATTTGAATCCGGTCTTGATTAATTCTTGCAAAAACAAGTTAGTATATAATAATGACTTGTATAGTTTTCATAGTCAAAATATCGTAACTACGAAATATCGTAAATACGAAGTTTCAACATTCTCCCCCTTTTTGACGATGACAACTATATAAGTATATACACAATATGAACATATATAAACAGGAAATAGAATTATATGTACTCCCCCTTACTATAAGCTACCCCTGTCGATGGTAGTATTTAAACTCCTTCTCCCCCTTTGACATCGACAAAAAGGAAATATAATATATATGAAATACTCACATATCTGAATTATGATTGATTTTCATATTCAGAACGTATATGTTTCTATCTCTATTACCTTTAAAGATAAGATTTTTATTGTGATCATAAATGCTACACTTATCATCAGAAAATGAAATTTTGAATCCTTTGTCACATAATTGACTAATACTTAACAAACTGTGCTTCAAGTTTTTGACAAGTAAAACATTGGAAAAGAGAGGTGAATTAGATATACCGTAATTGCTCACATCGCCTTTGCCGATGATATAACCTTTGTAATTGTCTCCAAATGTGACAGAGCCTCCATCTGAATATGTAATATTTGTTAGCATATTTTTTTCTCTTGTCATGTGTTTTGAGCAACCACTGTCGAGTATCCATTTTCCTCTTTTCTTAAGTGGGACCTGCAAAAATAAAAGAATAACATTGGTACCCACTTTTTGATAGGGTCCTAAGAGTTAGGTCTTAGGAAACCAAACCCAAGAGGATTCAGTATTCCCTTTGTATAAATAATTTTGACTCTTATGCACATTTTCCAAAAAGTATTTTATATATTTATTCCTAATCAAACTATTGTTTGTTTTAGGAACCCATATTTTTATGTTTTTTGAATTTTGATTCCTTTTTGGTTGAACTATGGCAGACTTAGATTTATAAATATTTCTCCTATTTTGTTTATTTTTGGGTGGAGCTACTGATTTCTTAGAATAACCTAGTCCTTTCTTATTTAAAACAGATTGGAAATTCTCAATAATCTTAGGTAGGTTCTCTCTGCCTTTATTGAAGTTAGTCACATTTTTAGTAATGCTTTCTAACTTTGTTTTGAGGCTAGTATTGTCTAGTTCAATCATTTTGAACTTGGTTTTTAGCTCATGATTTTCAGAGATAAGAGCATCATTCTTTTCCTTTTGAGTTTCAATTTCTTGACTCAATAAGGTAAGTTGAGAGTTATCATTAGAAAAAGTATCTTGAAGTTTTCCAAGTTCTTCTTCTAATATCTTCTTTTCGTCATTAAGCATATCTCTCTCGAATTCTGCATTTCTCTGATTTTCTAGGGCCTTTTTATATTTTCTTTTGAGACTTTTTAAAGTATCTAATAATTCAGAATTTATTTCAATCATGTCATCAAAAGTAAGATCATTTACCTCATTCTCTGTAGCCATGAAACAAACATTTTCTCGTTCATTTTCACTGTCACTACTGCTTTCTGAAGAAGAAGAATCCGAGTCATCCCATGTTACTGAAAATGCTTTTCTTTTAAACTTGTCCTTTTGGTTCTTAGTGTGATATGTTTTCTTCTGTTCTGGACAATCTTTTTGTATGTGCCCCTTCTTGTGGCAGTTAAAGCATTCTAGTATTGATGAAGATGGCTTATTTGAAAAGTTGTTGAAGTTTCTTTTCCCGTTGTTTCGATTTCCTTTTCTGTACTTCAAAAACTTTTTAAAGTTTTTAGCAATGAATGCTAAGTCTTCTTCATCCGAATCTGATTCTTCTTTTTTTGCATAATGCCATATTCTTTTTGTCTTGCGCTTGTACTCTTTTAGCCTGCAAATTCACTTCGTAGGACATTAGATTTCCTATTAACTCTTCTGGCTTCATAGTAGAAAGATCATTTGCTTTCTCAATGGCTAAGACCTTTCTTTCCCATTCATCCGTTAAAGAGTTTAGGATTTTTGATACAATATCAAAATCAGTAAATTTTTCTCCTAGTTCTAATAAAGAGTGATAAATATCTTGAAATCTAGAGTACATATCATTAATAAACTCATCCTGTTACATTCTAAAATTTTGAAATTGACTTTTCAACATAGAAATTTTGCTTTGTTTAACCTTGTTAGTACCTTCATGTGTAACTTTTAGTGTTCTCCATATTTGATAAGCAGTTGTACACATACTAAGTCGATTAAATTCATTCTTGTCTAAGGCACAAAATAACATATTCATAGCTTTGGCATTTGCAGTAGCAACTAATTTTTGTGTGTTTGACCATGAAGAGTATTATGTTGTAGGAATGTTATACTCAGTTTGAGTGATATTCCATGAATCAGAACCATTTGCTTGCATATAACTACGCATTTGAGTTGCCTAATAGTTGTAATTCATGCCATTGAATAGTGGAGGTCATGCAGTAGATCGACGTTCTACAAAACTGGTGTTAGTGACAGTGCTAGTGCTGGTGTTGTTTTCCATATTAACAAAATATCAAATAACTTTGTAACGGTTATTAGATGCCTGGCTCCGATACCAAATGAAAAGGGCAGTGCGGATCGTGCTCTATGGAATTATACTATACTAGTGCAGAAATAAACTAAGATACTATAGCAATGTGAATAAGTAAAATAAAACAAGCACACCAGGAATTTTTATAGTGGTTCGAACTTCCCGTTCTATGTCCAGTCCCAGACTCCTTCTGGAATTTCAACTAACTATAACCCTCACTTAACCCGGAGGAATAGGTTTACAACACCTGAGCAATGGAACAGGATTTTGTGCCTCAATAGTAGAAGAGGACTTCACATTGCCTGAGCAGCAGAACAGGTCTTTTACAAATAAAGTTTTCTTGACTCTATGTGTTCTTTAATAACACGAATTTGTCAATTATAGTACACCCTTCCTATAATCTTCTCCTTTATGATATATATATATATATCAATACGTGAAGAATATGGAAGTAATAGAATGAATTTGTATGAAATTGAATGCACAAGAGTATTAGAATCAAATAATATGAGAGTAGAGTAAGAATAGATTAAATTAAATTATGGAAACATGATTCTAATGTGTTTATATAGATTATAAATAGGTGCATCTCTTCGTGAAGAGTTATCATGAAGAGATATGGTCATATGTAATGAAGAACGTATCTCTTCACGAATGGAAGTGCCTATTTGAAAATATAGCCGTTATAGATATTCAGACTTCTGAATTGAATAATTCAGACTTCTGAAATTGCACGAGCTCAAACCAGAAAGGAAATAGGCTAAAAATAACCATTTTCAGATGTCTGAAATTAACAAGTCAGACGTCTGAATATTGTACTAAACAATATTTATTTTTCCAGATTCAAACGTCTGAATGTAAACTAAAAATGAGAATATGCAAAGATTATGAGTGTATGCTAATGAAATGAAAAACGTGTCGAAATATATATCATATAGGAGAGATTTTAACATGAGTAAACTCTAGACACAAACTCGATAGATACTTATATAAGATTTGAAGCTTATTTTGAATCCGGTCTTGATTAATTCCTGCAAAAACAAGTTAGTATATAATAATGACTTGTATAGTTATCATAGTCAAAATATCGTAATTACAAAATATCGTAAATAGAAGTTTCAACAAACCCTTCTTTATAACTTAGGACGAAAGGCCAAAACACTCCTTTTGAAACCATTCATATAAACCTTTTGAAAACACTTGAAGAACCTTTCCTTTGAAAGCTATAAAACCTTAGACTTCCTATATTTAAACACTTAAAATTTGCCTTTTGAAAACATTGGAAAACCATTCCTTTTAAACCTTTCAAAAGCATTGGGGAACCACCCCTTAGAAACCTTTCTTTAAAACCTTTCAAAAGCATCAAAACCTTTATAATCAACGAACCTTTCGAAAGCGTTTGGATTCAATATAAAACATGTGGAAACACCTTTTGAAACCATTAAAAATTAACTTCTTCGAAACCTTTGGGTTCTACCTTCAACAGAGCAAAAGGGTCATAAAACATTTAAGTCGAGAGTACTCTTTCAAAAGCATTTACTAAGCAAAGAAGTATTGGTGTCGAAACCAACCTTCCGAAAGCATTGGAGAAGCGGCAGGTTTTATAAAACAAAGTATACCTTTCAAAACCATTGACTTCGAAAGGTAGAAAAGCATCAGCTATGGATTTCTCCCATTCGAAAGCATTTACTTAAAACAAAAGGCGCAACCCATTCGAAACCTTTCCTTTAAAACATTTGACTCAACCGAAATCCAACCAAGTAGAAAGCAATACTGTCGAAAGCAAAGCAGGCGCATTTTCATTTAAAACAACGCAGTGCTTCGACCCCTTCGGAACCCTTGGTTTCGACCTCATACCTTCTGCCTTCTTTCCAATTCTCCATGCACCAAGTCTTTGATGCCATGCGCATTGGTTTCGATGGTGATGGAGGTGGAGGAACTAAGTCGAAAGCCACCTAAGACGGAAGTAGGGTGCCGAAAGTGGCGAAACATGTAATTTACATGTAAAACTGATTTTTAACCTTTTAAGTAATCTTTTTAACTAACCTACCTTGTTTGTCAAAATCTTATTGGTTGCTAATTTTCTTTTCTAAAGTCACTGCTAATATTTCAGAAATAAAAAATTTAAATCATTTACAAAATACCCCTTCTATTTTTATAAATATATAAAACATTTAAGTCCATACCTTAAATAATTTTATATATTCATTAAAACACTTAGGAAAATTCTATAAAAATTTCGGAAAATCATTTTTAATATGTTTTCTAACATATATAAATTTCAGACTCAAATTATATATAATTTAACCGTAAATTATTTTAAACCCAATAAATCATTTACTTCACTAGAAATTTAATATAAATTCCACATTAATTCAGAAAATTATGAAAATTGAAAATCATCACTAAAATATCATTTTTGATTTATATCTAAAATTGCAAGGCATTTGGAGGTCATTAAATAGGGTTTTCACATTAAAATATATCATAAAATCTATATGAATAATCATAAATCATTAACAAGTATATATAAACATTTTATCCTTCAAAATCATGGCATAACATTGCAAAACAAATTCGGATTGTCCTTAAAATTGAGAATAATTAGAAAAGTGAGATGTAGTCATTATTCACCTTAGCTTTGTGATTAAAGATGTGAGATTTGTTCTTGATTAAGTGATTTGATTCTTCCTCTTGAAATCCTAGCTTTTATCTTCAGTTGAGCTTGCTAATGGTGGCGGCCTTAGCTTATATTTTTTATTTGTGAATGTACGAATGAACTTGTGAATTGTATGGCCTAAGGGTTTAGGGTATAAGAATAATGTTTTTCCTATATTGCCCCTTATCTATTTACCCTAACACTTCATTTTTTATTCTTTAGTTCATTGTTAACATGGCACGGCTACCCCTTATTTAATCACAAATCTTAATCCGTTAATCAACTTACATTATTTTATTTAGTTTAACTAATTAAATGTCCTAAATAATGTTAATAAAAATATGGGGTGTTACAATAATTTTATTTTGAAATTTATAAAAGGAGTTTATAAATATAAGGAGCGTTATAAGTATATTTGGAGATTTATGAATGAAGGTTATAATTTTATTTTGAGATTTATTAAAGTAGTTTTATAAATAGAGATGAATTTTATGAAAGGAATTCTATAAATGAATTTGAAGCTTATAGTTATAAAAGAATTTTATAAATAAACGTGGAGATTTATTAAGAGTATTATAAATGGATTTAAATTTTAAGGAGATGTTCATAAATGAAAGAAATTTATTAAAATGATTTATTGAAGAAATTTATAAAATAAATTGAGATTGGATTTCCCCAAATTGACCTTTTTAATTTTGGTGGTGTGGACATTCGTTCCATGTTTAATACCGGGGGAATAGTGTTTGGGTTTATCCTTATCTTCGTTTCTTTTAAAACAATATTTGTTCTAATCCTTTGATATGATTTTGAAATAAGAAATCTTTCATAATGTTTTATGAATATACTTATACCGTTGAAATAAGTATATGAATGCATTTTCTAAGTAGAGAAAGTGTAGTGTTTTTGTGAATATACTTGTACCGTTAAAATAAGTATATGGATAATTTTCAAAGTATTGAAAGGAGTATAAAGGGTTTATGAATATATCTTTGTAAAAGTATTTTGATACAAGTATTTACAAAGTGATTTTAATCAATGAAAGGATTAATTAAAGATGCTAATAGGTGCTTTGTGCTTAACCAGTGTTAATTTACTTTGGAAATTAAATCTATAGTTGAATTTCTTGTTATTTGATAGCTAAATAACCGATTGT
Organism: Allium fistulosum; assembly: GCA_030737815.1. NCBI lineage: Eukaryota > Viridiplantae > Streptophyta > Magnoliopsida > Asparagales > Amaryllidaceae > Allium > Allium fistulosum. Next base: position 985,199,703 of record CM060905.1, read on the forward strand.
CAAATGTAGGCCTGTTTTAAACTATCGTCGTTGGTTTGGAGAGACCGGGATCAGATATATTATCTGAAAACCACTTCGAACCAGTATAAGCATTTGAATGGAAGACATCTTGAAGATGATCTAAGATGGAGCTCTTTGAAGTGCAATGGCTACTTGCTACTAATCCTAAGGGTGATTCCAAAGTGGAAGTAGTAGAAGTAGTGTCTTTATTTTCGTACAGATCCAGAACGAACTTGTATGTATGAATGCTGGCATTGCATTCCTGCCTAGAGTGCAGTGTTAGCATTCCAAGTGGGAACTGCTATAAGGAATAAGGTAATGGTTGCCTCACAGGCCTTACACCTGGTAAATGACCAAAGCAAGGATGTACAGCAGAGCTATGTGGGTCGCTCCCATTAGGGTATGATCATCCCTTATCTAGAGTCGATATCTATGTATGCTTCGAGGCCCGTTATGTTTATTGATCAACCAAGAGGTCATCATATTCAGTGTTATCCAGTAAGGAGAAGGGCCGATCTTGAGCAACAGAGGTGCAATGTGTTGTAGCGTCCAGTACATTTTATATAGAGGTGTACTGATTTGATGGGTAGACCCTTACCCTTTCATAGTTGGAATCTGTTTTCCAATACGAGCCTTTGGACTTGATTGCAAACCTATTATGCTGGAATTTAATTAATGTAACAATTTCGGTTATGATTCAATATTTATTTCCAACCCTAGACATTATTATACTATCACTGGATTTTCTATAGAAATGTTTTGGTTATCGTAAGGTAAAAACCCGTCTGTGATTATGTGTGGTGTGGTCTTACGAGATACCTTATTTTAAAGGGTTTTTATAACATTAAAATCCAATTGAGGTGTGTTTCTCATGCTGGTTTCTCACGTTGGTTTACCAGATTGATTTGGAAGTTATTTTTTTACAATGCTTGGGTCAGATCGAGCAATTTTCAGATCTATTATGGATGCTTTGGAGCTTCAGGAAATGAGCTGGATACCTCCATGATGTACTCACGTATGTGTTATTTTGCGCTGCATTGGTTGTTTATATCTATCGGCAATTGTGAGGACATGCTATTAAAATTATCCAGATTTATAATAGATTAGTGTAGTCTGATTTGATGTATGTATATTATAGTTTTTCTTTTGTAAAGATCTATTGTAAATTATATATATTACTCGTCAAGATGTAAGATTCTATTCTCTCTCTTCTTTCTTATTCTCCAACATTCCGTCTTTCCAACACTTAAATGTTTGGCACATGAATACCATGAATGTATTATTGTCGACTTTTGAGGGTCAAAAAGGCGGGTCGTTACAGAAGAATTAAAATTTGATTCACAATTATATTATTTCTTGATGAGGCCTTCTTTAGTAAATCATCAAACATTAGAACAAGAAAAAAGGTTGAACATCCAATATAAAACATTTCAAACAAAAGTACATAAGAATTAAATAAAAAAATAGACTGATAAAATTAGGATTGAATTGACATGTCACTAATCCACCAAGGCAAGGGTAACCAAATAACTTCTTGGTTCAGGCATAGATAATAATAGTAGATTCTTTATTAGAAAAGGACTTACATTTCGATTTGTAGACTAGCAGTAATAGAAAGGGGAAGGTCAAAAAATTAGGTCATAGCTACCCAACACAGTAGGTGATGAATCTGGTGATTGGCATTGCAAAGTACAACATGCAGTTGAGGGAAAGAAAAGTGAAGAAATAATGATTGCTTGTAATGAATTATAAAGTACAAAATTTATAAAACTAACCCACGATCGATTTTGATAAGGAAAAGAACTTTAAATGGAGAAACAAGAAGGCAAACGACTTTATATGAGAAAGCTGATTAGATATTCGGCATGAGGAAGAGAAGTTGCGCATTGCCTGAAAAGCAATTTTTGTGTTGATTTTATGATATGATTTGCATGGCTTGATTGTTGATTTCATAAAGAAGAGGAGAAAAGTCGAAAACCCTATACGAGAAGCAAATAGCAAAATGAGCGGCCTTGGGAATGAGAATCGTGGGGAATGAAACATATTCTAAAATTACAAAACACTCCATCTAATTATCATTTATTTATCTACTAACCTAGTATTCTAACGCATTTTTGTGTTGCAATTCATAGTATGTTGTAAAATTATCCAGGACAATTAATTATTTTTCCAAACGCTTTTCTACCTATCCTCACACTTTTTTACTGTCGGTCATTTGTTATACTATAAGGTGTTGCAAACTAAGAAATGTAAAATGTTGCAAATTCACTATTTTAGTGTAGTGTCAATTAATTATTATTTATCTTATACTATATACGTAAATGATAGATCTCTCCTAATATATATTTTTTCTTTTTTCTCATTATTGTAGGATAAAAATATTTAAATCTCCTTTCATGCTTATAATTTCTCTACATTTTCACATTTAACAAGCTTTAATATACTCCTATGTAACACTATGTTCTTTTGACTTATCCTTTTATTAAATTTGCTCATTATTTTAAATTCTATTTTATATCGCTACAAGTTCAAATCCTAACAAGAAATTTCTTTTTTCTCATCGAAAATAATATATTTATCTTTTTTTATTCTTTCATTTTAGTTCCTCTTTAATCTTAGGCTCCATATGGTCGCATAATATGATGACTAAATTCACTAGATTTTTGCTAACTATAGTTTAATTCAATTTTTTATATTGTATAGCTATTAAAAATTCAATTTGAATCATCGCAGATCTTTATTTTTTGCTGAAATTGCATTTATTATCTTAGAAGATACAACTATACAATATTTAAGAATAAAAAGGTTCAACGTATTTAGAATTTACTTTCGTATTTCTTTTACCTATAAATAAGTAAGGATTGGTTTTTACAATGTATTTTTATTTATTATTTTCATAAATTAAGTTGGGATCATGATTTTGATGTGTAATTAAAATATTGAAAGTGATTTCAATTATTTATTATTTATCTTATACTACATACATAAAGGATAGATCTCCCTTAATATATTTTTTCTTTTTTCCTTTACTGTAGAATTAAAATATTATATTCTCCTTGATTCATGCATATAATTTCTCTACATTTTCACATTTAATAAGCTTTAATATATTCAGGTGTAACACCATGTCCCTTTGACTTTGCTTTTTATTAAATTTGCTCTTTATTTTAAATTCTATTTTATTTCTCTACAAAATTCAAACCTTAAAAGGAAATTTCTTTTCTCAACTCAAAAAACAAAATATTTATTCCCTTTTTTATTCTTTCATTCTAGTTCCTCTTTGATCTCAAGCTCCATAAGGACTAAAAATCATATCATAAATTCAATTGCACAATTCAATCAATCGAAGATTGTATAATATGATGGTAAGGTTTAAACTTTGATGATATTCAACTGCTCCCTTTCCCCCTAAATTCACTAGATTTTTGCTAACTATAGTTTAATTCAACCTTTTATATTCTAGCTATTAAAATTTTTCTTTGAATCACTGTAGATCTTTAGATTTTGCTAAAATTGCATTTATTATCATAGAAGATACATTTGTATAATAGTTAAGAATCGAATGGTTCAACATATTTCTAGTTTATTTTCATATTCCTTTTGCATATAAATAAGTAAGGATTAGTCTTTAGAATGCTCTTTTATTTGTTATTTTTATGAATTAAGTTAAGATCATAATCTTTGTTGTGTAAATAAAATTTTGAAAATAATTTCAATTATTGATTAGTTATTTTCTGAAGATTAATCTCAACTATACTAAACAAATTTACTTTTTCTTTTGTAATTTGCGGGCTTAATTTTAGATCTTTTATTCTGCAAATATGCACAATATAACTGTTGGTAATTAGCAATGAAGATAAAGATTGTTGAAAGTTAAATTATTTATATTTAACTTCTTGAAAAACTGTGTAGGGTGCCTAAGTTAAATTTGGATTTTTAAAAAAGTTAAAAGATATCAACTTAAAAAATTCATAGTTTATCAATTTCAGCTTTAAAATTTCATTTAATTACTTTTTGTAAATATAGTACAGTTACTTTTTTCTCTCTTTCAAATTTAATTAGTTTAGGATGTTTTATATTCGTTTTATTCTGCTTTATTAAGCATATCTATGTAGTTCAGTCCCTATGAAAGATTATATTTTTTCTCTAAAATAAAATATTTGATCGTTTTATTCTCTCCTTTTGTTTAATTTTTCACTTTAATCTCGAGCTTCACATTAAATCAAAGTGACGTCATAACTTTTATTATATATATATATATATATATATATATATCAAAGTTGATATCTCTCAGAACTCAAATGTATTTGTTCTTTCTTTCCATTTATTTTCTCTTTAATCTCAAGATCCACAAGAACGCAAAAACTATATTAATTAAAGTTGGATATTTTCTAATCCTTTTGCTCTTTTCTTATAATTTTTGAATTAAAATTTATTTCTCCTTTATCCCTGTGTATATTTTCATATTTACACCTCAAAAGTTTATCATTAAACAAGCTTTAATATATTCTTGTGTAACGTCATGTCCCTTCGACTTCCCCTTTAAATAATTTTACTCCTTTCAGTCGATCTTATATTCTTCCTCAATAAAGTTCATATCCGAAGCAGAAGATTCTTTTTTCTCATCAAAAGTAAAGTCTCTGTTCTTTTTATTTCCTTTGTTCATTTCAATTTCTCTTTAATCTCTGGCTCCATAATGAATCAAAGTCATATCACTATTTCAACTACACAAATTAATCATTAAAAATTGTCTCTTAATGTGATGATATGGTTTAAACTTGGATAATATTCAACTCTTTTTTTCGCTCAGTTCACTAGATATTTTTTATTACTCTATGTACAACTCTTTTTTATATTCCATATCCATAAATAATTTACTTTCAATCATCGCAGGTCTTCACTTTTAATTGACATTGCATTTATTTATTGGGATGATAATTGTGTACACTGTTTTAGAATCATACCGTACAACATAGCTATAATTTATTTTCTTCTTCCTTTCCCTTGTTAATAAGTAAGAATTCGTATAATATATTTTTATTTATTATTTTTACAAATTAGGTTCAGATCATGATTTTAGATCTGCAATTAAAATATCTAAAGTGATTTCAATTATTTATTATTTCTTTTTAAATGGATAATCTCAACTCTACTAAACCAATTTTTTTTTTACTTTGTTGGTTTATTTTTAGAACTTTTGTTCCCAATATGCACAATCTAATTGCTAGAAATTGATGATTAAAATAAACAATGTTGAAATTTAATTTTTCATATTGAACCACTTGAAAAATAATGGATGGTTCTAAGTTATGTTTGGGTTTTAAAAGAAGCTAAACAAAATCAATTTGAAATTTTAGCAGTGTAACGACCTGCCTATTTGATCCTCAGAAGTCGATACTAATACATCCACGGTATTCACATGTCGAGCATTCGAGTGCTAGAAAGATAGATTGTTGGGGAAACAGAAAGAAAGACAGAACAGAATCCCGCATCGTGCCGAGTAATATATTATATACAACTGATTTTTACAAAAGAAAACTATAATATACATACATTAAAATCAAAGTACACTTAATTACTAATCATCAACCTGGACAGTTATAACAACATGTCCTCACAAATGCTGACAAATAAAACAACACATGCAGCGGAAATAAAAAGTATACGAGAGATACGTTGTAACAACCCGTAATTTTAACAAATATTATAAATAGAATTTATTTGAAATTTTGATTTTAAATCATTTAAAAATTGAAAATTTGGAATTTTATAATGTATTTTTGGATTTTGTTGAGAATTATTTTTCCAAATATAATAAAATAAAGATTTTTCTGAAATTTAAATTTTGGTCAACTTTGGTCAAAGTTTGACTTTCAGTTGAAATTTTTAATTTTGAATTTTAAATTTTTATTCTTTTTCTTTGAAGCTGAATTTGATTCTAATATTCTCTCTGCTTTTCATTTCGTCAAATTCTGATTTATACTTTTTAAATCTGTTAAATTTCAGCGTTTTACATGCAATTATTTTCCGTATTTTATTTTCTATTTTCTATTTTGGTTTGGGCTTGATTTTGTTTGAATTTTTGGCTTGTTTTGAAAGTGGGCTTTGCTATTGGGCTTAGGATTTCCAAATAGACACTTGATTGCCTTTTCAAATTGAAGTGTGTCTTTCTATTTGCAATATATGTACAAAACTTCCCTCTCATCATTTCTTTCTCATTTTATTTCTGCTACAAACTTTTTCCAGTAAGTGCTCTCTGCCTCTTTTCAAATTTTTTTTCCTTTGTTTTCTCTTCCTTACATGGTTCGACCTCCACCATTATTTCCATAGCCGACCTCATCCTTGCCTCCATCACCATGATGATCCACCACCCTCTCCTCTAGCCGAACTCTACCCATCACAAACCCCATAGCCGTGACTTGCCTTGGCCAAATCATCACCATCCTATTGCCTAAACCCTAGCCGAGCCACTACATCATCCTCCCCTCTTCTATTTTCCTCGGCCACCATCATTTCCTCACCTTTTCCATGCTTGGCCATGACCACTTCCATCCTTAGCCGTGAATTGATATGCCTTGACCCATTGCATCACTTGATCCAAGCATTAGCACATAGGGCCGAACCCATTAGCCATAGGGTCGAACCCAAAGGGCACTTGTGCCTTGTCTTTTTACCTTCCCTTTGCCATTTTGCCTTGCCACCTGTCATGGCCCGCAAATCCGTACCCCTTGATTAACCACTAATCTCCATTGATTAACTCAAAATGAACGGAAATACGAACTATGATGGTTTAAGAAGAAGAAAAGAGGAGGAAGAAAGAAGAAAAGAGAGAAGAGAAGAAAGAAGAACAACAGAACAACATCAGAACAGAAAACAATATCAGAATCTTACACATCGCAGCGGAACAATATATAATAAATAAACACTAGTCTTTTAAAACAAAGAGCTATATCAGTTTATACATACATCAATCATCAGAGTCAATATACAACAATGGACAGTTTTATAACTTGTCCTCATACAGAATACACAGCGGAATAATAAATAAATATAGGTGATACGTTCGCCATCCAGCTTGTTTCCAAAGCTCCAGAATATCCAGACTATCCTGATAACATAACTCTAGGCTGCCCGTGTGGAAAATTTGTGGGCACCCAGAGTTTAGAAGGGAACAATAAACTCCGAGTCAGTCATGGTGACTAGTGTGAGATCGTAAAACAATTATTCTTTAAAATAAACAACAGGAAGATTTTAAAGTCAATTCGCAATGCTTTTGGAAAATGAAACTACCATAAGACCTCCCACCACACACACAATGCAAACGCAGAATTGGAGGAGATTTCTTCTTATGATAGTCAAAGATGCTTACTACGCAAAATCAAATCATTTTGATATTATTATTAGTGCATAGTGTAGAAATCATTTTGAAAGTACAATATAAATCTTAGCCAGCATAGGTACCATTATAGTATGCTTGCTATAGCTACCATATTAAATGGCAGGTTCTACAACTAAAACCGTACAAGGCTCGTATTGTTTCTTTGGATTTCCAACAAATGGTCAGGCTAAGGAACTTCCTTTTCCACGATGGGTACGTCCCTGGAATAGACGACCCGAGAAATAACCTAACATTACGGTTAGATCTCTGCCAACACAAGGCCGGGTTACCTCTGCAAAAATAGGTAACTACTGACACGCGTATGTCATCCCCCGATCGTAACCGATCTTCCCGAGGATCCCCGATTTCCAACAAACCACATAGATAATAATGCAGCAACCACATAGGTTAAGTATCTGGGCTCCATACCATGATACCACCTCTATCCAGAAGGAATGACATACACTAAGGGGCGCTACTCCCTAGAACCTTGCCGCATCCTTCCTGTTTCGACCATTTCCGGGGTGTGAGGCTCGACGAAGTCTCGTCCACAAAGCTACGCTTTCTACAAAGCCCTGCTTCGGGTCAAACAAAAATGATCAACCTATGATCACAAAGATATAAGATCAAACAAATGATCATATCACAAATGATCAAACACTGATCATTCCACAACAACACTCAGTATGCCACGTTACCAAATTGGGAGTATATTGCTGATAAATTTCAACTACATAACCTCTGAGCTCGTACGTCTCAGAGAAGGGTGTTAAGCTAAGAGAATAAATTCTCCGCCACCAACAGAAATGTATTTGAAAGAAATCAGCTTTATATCTCAAATTGTAACGTCAGACACACAATCCATACAAGTCTGTTCCGGGATCGAACAGAACCGAAGGCACTTCTCACGAAGCCCTTGCATATCCGGATAAATTTCTAATCACGTCTGGACTTCCCGTCACTAAGGGTGATAAAACCTCTAAACCGGAGATCAGTCGATGTAGAGTAACTCGACGGTAATCCTTCCGTTTTCAAAAATATCCGGTCTTCAACACCGGTCTTCGAATGCAATTCATTACGACGTATCACATATTCGGAATGAGTTATACGACCCCATGGTCCTTTCCCGGCTAACCCGAATAGTGAGCGATTATTCAAAAATAAGTGTGGCATTCAATTTCATCCAATTCACAACAAATACCTATCTAAAGGTAATTATTGATAGTCGGTTATTTAACTATCAATAAAGATGTGCAACATCATCAGATTCCAAATAATTTTCGAAATTATTAAATTTCCAAAAATATCTTTACTAGATATATTATTTCCACACTTAACCATTTGAAAACAATTTCAAATCAATTTCCACATTTCATTTTATCTTTGAAGATAAAATCTCAAAACAGTTCATTTCATATTGGAAAAGCATTTCCATACTTATTTAAAAATAAGTATTTCACAAATCTATTTATTTTCAACATTTGAAAATATTCGATATACTTAAATCAAATTTAAGTATAAATTCATTCTTTCAGGAAATCATTAATTTTAACATCTATTTGAGTCAAAACGAATGTTGCGTAAAACATCGTTACGACGACTCGAAATCACTAGTATAGGGATTCGGATTTTTAGATAGATATATATAAATCCCAATACTATATAAAACATTTCCTTTCGAAAATCATTTACTATAACAACAGTGTTATAGTCCACCATTTCCTTATTTTCCTCGAAAACGTCTATTTCAACCATAAAAGTTGAAATCTATGATTTCGATATTTAACACGTTTTAAAACATCTTTTAAAACAATTACTTCATTTCATAATATCACTTCTCCAGAACATATCCATTTTACTTAACAATATATTCACTGTCCAAAATCGTGAATATACTTCACTATCCAAATTCAACATTTCTACACATTTTATTTAAAAGTTTATCCACTGTCCAAAATCGTGGATATAATTTCTTTTAATTAACTTCTACAATTCACTTATCAAAATAAGTGATTTCGGATTCATAAACAACGTTTATAAATCACAATTTTATATTTTATAACTACTTCAACTTATAAATTCCTTTTATTATCCAATTCAATTTATAACTCAATTTTCTACCAAAAGTCCATTCTATAAGTTAAACACTTATAATTCGTGTATTTACAAAATCGTTCTTTTAGGACTTCACAAATCATTTATTCTGTCCTTTATAAAAACCATTTTAACATCATTTAAAACGTCTTTAAAACTCCTTTATAATTTCATCACTTTGATTTATAAAAATCAAATTTTATAAATCTTATATATAGAGCTTTCATAATAAATTCAAAAATCTCTATTTAAACCATTTTATAAATAAATCGACTTTTATTTCAAAAACGACACTTCGGTTATATTTCACTAAAAATTATAACTTTTATAACTTTAAAATTTTACGTTTATAAATCGATTCAAAAATTCCATAAAACGTATATTTTCAAAAATCACTTTAAAAACCCTTTTAAAGTAAAAGTCGTTATTTTTACATTTCAAAACTGAATCCGATGATGCAACAACACCAATTAGTCCATCACAACAGTCAGTATCATATATCAATATGATAACAGAATATATATCAATATCTGTAAATAAGTAAATACAGTTGAGGAATCCAGTTGGATCCCTCCAACCTGTTTCCTTGCATCCAAAGACGTTAGCACAATACCAATTCCGCTCCAGTACGGAATTATCGCGGTATATGGGTTTTATAAAAATCCGCTTACTAACGGCGCAATAGGGTCTCATCCGCTATATGAGGCGGGAAATCAATCAACCCAATATATACATATGCCAATATGTATATATTGCTATATATATATATAGATATATCCTACTATATCTAATATCGCATCCAATAACAATCAAATCAATAACTGAAAATTTCACTTTTTAATTCTTGAGTGAGAAGATCTCACCTTGATTTTCCGATAGCAATTTATAGGGATTTATTTCGAATAAAATTAAACGGACGTTTAATTTTACCCGAAATTTTCGCTAGCTCCAAACGATTCCAATCCAGCTCCATTGCGAAGAGCTTGTCAATACGATCCCATCGCAAAAAATCTCGTCCGAAATGGACCTCGCAGCAAAACGATATGATTTTTCAAAGTTATACGAATTATTTTTAATCAATTTACAAATATTTTATTTTCAAATCTAATCCCTACTGAATCTGCACCGTTCGTTTTGCCAAGGGAAATCACAGCCACTCCTTTTCTTCTCCCTCCCCTTCCAGTAAACGAATGCACGTAAAAGGAACCCACGCCGCCTCCACAAACCCTAATATTCGCAACCGATTCAAGCAACTCGGAGACGATCTGCGAACACCATATCGAAGAGCATCACCACACGAACCACCGCCTACCCCCATGGCCAGCTCGGTCGCTTCATGGCCTTGGAAAACGTGGTCGACTTGAGCACGAACGCGGGTCAAAAGCTCCGCCTATGGTCGACGAAAACTCAACATTGCCGTATGAAATCGAAGATCACACTTTGCTCTTTCATTTATTAGTTGGAAGTTTGTTGAATTATTGCACGGATTTGAAGAAATAAATGGAAGAAGAATTGAACAATCTCAGCCTTCGAAATTATATACGGCGGCTAGGGTTTCTGGACGATGGATGTTTGCAAATGAATGATGATAGGTCCTTTTATAGAAAATAACGCAAAACACTATTCATTTCAATTTTTCCGAACTCCAAATCGAGCGTGCCGGCTGACGTTTCTAAGGTTTACCCCGCGTTCCGAATGCAATGGAACAGGTTTCGGAAGCTAATTCGATCGTATGTGTGAGATATGACAATAAACGATCAATTTAAATTAAACCGATTTAAATCGATTTCGAGGCGTTTTACATTGTACCGGACAAACGGTAAATCCAATAATTATGAAATTTGAAATCTTACAATAATATCACATTACGGATCCGATGAAACTGGTTTCGTCGAAATCCGGGACTTTTTGAAAAATGACTATTTTAACTCGACGATTTAAAATTAAAATGATATCGATGCGATTCGAGTTGCCACGGTCAAACGATAACTTCGATTGCTACGAAAATTGAAATCCGATAATAACTAGCTATTACGGATCCAATGAAACTAGTTTCGTCCAATTCTGAGACTGTTCGAAAATTGGCTAATATTCAGTCGATAATTAAATATTAAAATATTCAATTTTCACATATTAACTTTAAATCCAATTTTAAAAGTCCTGCAACATCTCTATAACTCCAGTATGATTAAATAAAATTTTACAAATCATTTTCAATCATTTTAAACTCGATTTTTAATTATCTCTGGAATTCCACTATTTAATTTATCGATTTAATTATCAAATAAAACCCAATATTCGAAAAATAAATCATTCGACTTCTAAATTCCATTTATTAATATTTAAAATCAATTAAATATTCGAATTTTAATTATCAAAAATTCTGGGTCGTTACAGACTTCCCCCCTTAAAAGAATTTCGTCCTCGAAATTACAAAGTAAGGAAAAGATACAAAATCCGTTAATTTCTCAAAACAAACTGTTCAAATTAGATTTTCAAATTTCTTAAGTGTTTAACTTTCCCAAAATTCATAGTTAAACTTTTTACAACATTTTTACTAAGTTTTCTAAAATTTTCAAATTTTCCAATTTCTCAAAAATATTCTAACGCCTTAAATTTTCGAAAAATTTCGCCATAGCCTCCTTTGCGCGGCTAATACGGTACGACTACAAAACGTCCCTACGGACTCTCAGATTTCAAAATGAAAAGGAAAAAGCCAAGCGGCTAGAGAAATAAGTCATCAAATCTCATATTCAAATTTAAATACATACCTTTTTCGAGCAATTCAAATTATCTTCGAAATCAAAATTCCAATTCCTTTTATAACACCTGTATGTCCTACTAGCCATAATATCTAGTTACATATTCAAACTATTTTGCAAATTCTATTACAAAATTTTCAATATCAACTTCTTATATCATCTCTAATTCACTATTGAAGTTACACATATTCATTTCTTATTCAATTTTACATTTCAAATTCATTTGAATTCAATTCACAATTCCAATCTAATTTGGATTCGGTTTATCTTCTGAATATTGAATTTTATCAATTATCTTTCATTTATAACCGCTTATTTTAGATTAGTTTCAATTACTAATTCATTTCAAATTCTAATCCACTTACAAATTCAAATTCGTTTTCAACATTCAGTTTTAATTCTAGTTTTATCTTCATTCAATTAGCTTCACTTACTAATTTTAGTTTAATCCTTCACAATCAAATTCAAATCCAGTCTTACTTTCTTACAAATTCAAAATGAATTTTAACATTTCAATTTTTATTCTCTTGCACTTACAATTGCGATTTTTTTTATTCATTCTGAAACTCACTCACTAATTCATTTACATAAGACTGATTCAACATTCAATTAGTTCAATAGCTTAACTCATTTATCAATCCAATTCGGATTCTTTATTTTATTTAACTTTACCAAGGTCAGATTTCATCACTTAATCAGAATCACATTTCATTTTGCTTAATAAAATTGTTTAACCACTTTTAACAATTCGTTTCACTTCTATTTCCTCATTTTATAAGTTATATAACTTATATTCAACAATTACTACTTGGATTTCTATTGATTCACTTATACTTATATTTATTTAACTACATTCTTTAAATTGAATTTATTCTATTAACCCAACAACTTTCATTTCCAATTTGAATCTCATTCCATCAAATTTCAAATATTTTATAAGCCTTTTCAACATTTTAAAATCATTTTGAAAACAATTCAAATTATCCTTTGAATTTCCAAAACAAAACCCAAAATTTTCAAACAACTTCTATTTAAAACAATTTAGCAGCAATTCCTCTTTTGGAATCCCGAAAATGAACACCGGTGATGTCGCGATCATCATCGGAATTATTTTCCAGCGACCGAAAAGAGTTTAGAGCTTTTCATTCCGTCAAAACATTTTTCAAAACCCTTGAAATCCATTTTCAAATCAAAAAGGAATTAAACTTTCCAAATCTCCAAAATTTTCAAATTCCTTTTAAAACATTTCCAAATACTTTTCTGGAATTCCGTTTCACATTACAAATCACATTTATAATTTATATTCTCAAATTTCATTTGTACATGGATTTATTTCTTAACTTTGGAGTTACGATTTCAATTTCTTATTCAATTTTAGTGATGATAATTCACTATTATTACTTCCTAACATCCATGCAACCATATACTATAGTACTTTATAGAAAAACATATATTTTCTATATAAAAATAGTTTTGGGCAAAATTATCTCATTTACCCTATTTAAAACAATACTGTGCCGAATTGTGTTATACAAGTGTTTAGAGATCCCTATCGATAGAGTTGTACGGACAATACCGACCAGAATCCATATACCACTCAACAAACCAATCATCACAATATAAAACAATTTTATATTCACTAACAAATACGCACTCGTATCTATTATTACACTCAACTCATTCTAGAGTACTACTGACTCTATCTCTAATGAGTAACACCCAACAGAGCAGGGTTGTCGCTTAACCATATGCTCTGATACCAAATGTCATGGCCCGCAAATCCGTACCTCTTGATTAACCACTAATCTCCATTGATTAACTCAAAATGAACGGAAATACGAACTATGATGGTTTAAGAAGAAGAAAAGAGGAGGAAGAAAGAAGAAAAGAGAGAAGAGAAGAAAGAAGAACAACAGAACAACATCAGAACAGAAAACAATATCAGAATCTTACACATCGCAGCGGAACAATATATAATAAATAAACACTAGTCTTTTAAAACAAAGAGCTATATCAGTTTATACATACATCAATCATCAGAGTCAATATACAACAATGGACAGTTTTATAACTTGTCCTCATACAGAATACACAGCGGAATAATAAATAAATATAGGTGATACGTTCGCCATCCAGCTTGTTTCCAAAGCTCCAGAATATCCAGACTATCCTGATAACATAACTCTAGGCTGCCCGTGTGGAAAATTTGTGGGCACCCAGAGTTTAGAAGGGAACAATAAACTCCGAGTCAGTCATGGTGACTGGTGTGAGATCGTAAAACAGTTATTCTTTAAAATAAACAACAGGAAGATTTTAAAGTCAATTCGCAATGCTTTTGGAAAATGAAACTACCATAAGACCTCCCACCACACACACAATGCAAACGCAGAATTGGAGGAGATTTCTTCTTATGATAGTCAAAGATGCTTACTACGCAAAATCAAATCATTTTGATATTATTATTAGTGCATAGTGTAGAAATCATTTTGAAAGTACAATATAAATCTTAGCCAGCATAGGTACCATTATAGTATGCTTGCTATAGCTACCATATTAAATGGCAGGTTCTACAACTAAAACCGTACAAGGCTCGTATTGTTTCTTTGGATTTCCAACAAATGGTCAGGCTAAGGAACTTCCTTTTCCACGATGGGTACATCCCTGGAATAGACGACCCGAGAAATAACCTAACATTACGGTTAGATCTCTGCCAACACAAGGCCGGGTTACCTCTGCAAAAATAGGTAACTACTGACACGCGTATGTCATCCCCCGATCGTAACCGATCTTCCCGAGGATCCCCGATTTCCAACAAACCACATAGATAATAATGCAGCAACCACATAGGTTAAGTATCTGGGCTCCATACCATGATACCACCTCTATCCAGAAGGAATGACATACACTAAGGGGCGCTACTCCCTAGAACCTTGCCGCATCCTTCCTGTTTCGACCATTTCCGGGGTGTGAGGCTCGACGAAGTCTCGTCCACAAAGCTACGCTTTCTACAAAGCCCTGCTTCGGGTCAAACAAAAATGATCAACCTATGATCACAAAGATATAAGATCAAACAAATGATCATATCACAAATGATCAAACACTGATCATTCCACAGCAACACTCAGTATGCCACGTTACCAAATTGGGAGTATATTGCTGATAAATTTCAACTACATAACCTCTGAGCTCGTACGTCTCAGAGAAGGGTGTTAAGCTAAGAGAATAAATTCTCCGCCACCAACAGAAATGTATTTGAAAGAAATCAGCTTTATATCTCAAATTGTAACGTCAGACACACAATCCATACAAGTCTGTTCCGGGATCGAACAGAACCGAAGGCACTTCTCACGAAGCCCTTGCATATCCGGATAAATTTCTAATCACGTCCGGACTTCCCGTCACTAAGGGTGATAAAACCTCTAAACCGGAGATCAGCCGATGTAGAGTAACTCGACGGTAATCCTTCCGTTTTCAAAAATATCCGGTCTTCAACACCAGTCTTCGAATGCAATTCATTACGACGTATCACATATTCGGAATGGGTTATACGACCCCATGGTCCTTTCCCGGCTAACCCGAATAGTGAGCGATTATTCAAAAATAAGTGTGGCATTCAATTTCATCCAATTCACAACAAATACCTATCTAAAGGTAATTATTGATAGTCGGTTATTTAACTATCAATAAAGATGCGCAACATCATCAGATTCCAAATAATTTTCCAAATTATTAAATTTCCAAAAATATCTTTACTAGATATATTATTTCCACACTTAACCATTTGAAAACAATTTCAAATCAATTTCCACATTTCATTTTATCTTTGAAGATAAAATCTCAAAACAGTTCATTTCATATTGGAAAAGCATTTCCATACTTATTTAAAAATAAGTATTTCACAAATCTATTTATTTTCAACATTTTGAAAATATTCGATATACTTAAATCAAATTTAAGTATAAATTCATTCTTTCAGGAAATCATTAATTTTAACATCTATTTGAGTCAAAACGAATGTTGCGTAAAACATCGTTACGACGACTCGAAATCACTAGTATAGGGATTCGGATTTTTAGATAGATATATATAAATCCCAATACTATATAAAACATTTCCTTTCGAAAATCATTTACTATAACAACAGTGTTATAGTCCACCATTTCCTTATTTTCCTCGAAAACGTCTATTTCAACCATAAAAGTTGAAATCTATGATTTCGATATTTAACACGTTTTAAAACATCTTTTAAAACAATTACTTCATTTCATAATATCACTTCTCCAGAACATATCCATTTTACTTAACAATATATTCACTGTCCAAAATCGTGAATATACTTCACTATCCAAATTCAACATTTCTACATATTTTATTTAAAAGTTTATCCACTGTCCAAAATCGTGGATATAATTTCTTTTAATTAACTTCTACAATTCACTTATCAAAATAAGTGATTTCGGATTCATAAACAACGTTTATAAATCACAATTTTATATTTTATAACTACTTCAACTTATAAATTCCTTTTATTATCCAATTCAATTTATAACTCAATTTTCTACCAAAAGTCCATTCTATAAGTTAAACACTTATAATTCGTTTATTTACAAAATCGTTCTTTTAGGACTTCACAAATCATTTATTCTGTCCTTTATAAAAACCATTTTAACATCATTTAAAACGTCTTTAAAACTCCTTTATAATTTCATCACTTTGATTTATAAAAATCAAATTTTATAAATCTTATATATAGAGCTTTCATAATAAATTCAAAAATCTCTATTTAAACCATTTTATAAATAAATCGACTTTTATTTCAAAAACGACACTTCGGTTATATTTCACTAAAAATTATAACTTTTATAACTTTAAAATTTTACGTTTATAAATCGATTCAACAATTCCATAAAACGTATATTTTCAAAAATCACTTTAAAAACCCTTTTAAAGTAAAAGTCGTTATTTTTACATTTCAAAACTGAATCCGATGATGCAACAACACCAATTAGTCCATCACAACAGTCAGTATCATATATCAATATGATAACAGAATATATATCAATATCTGTAAATAAGTAAATACAGTTGAGGAATCCAGTTGGATCCCTCCAACCTGTTTCCCTGCATCCAAAGACGTTAGCACAATACCAATTCCGCTCCAGTATGATATTATCGCGGTATATGGGTTTTATAAAAATCCGCTTACTAACGGCGCAATAGGGTCTCATCCGCTATACGAGGCGGGAAATCAATCAACCCAATATATACATATGCCAATATGTATATATTGCTATATATATATATATAGATATATCCTACTATATCTAATATCGCATCCAATAACAATCAAATCAATAACTGAAAATTTCACTTTTTAATTCTTGAGTGAGAAGATCTCACCTTGATTTTCCGATAGCAATTTATAGCGATTTATTTCGAATAAAATTAAACGGACGTTTAATTTTACCCGAAATTTTCGCTAGCTCCAAACGATTCCAATCCAGCTCCATCGCGAAGAGCTTGTCAATACGATCCCATCGCAAAAAATCTCGTCCGAAATGGACCTCGCAGCAAAAAGATATGATTTTTCAAAGTTATACGAATTATTTTTAATCAATTTACAAATATTTTATTTTCAAATCTAATCCCTACTGAATCTGCACCGTTCGTTTTGCCAAGGGAAATCACAGCCACTCCTTTTCTTCTCCCTCCCCTTCCAGTAAACGAATGCACGTAAAAGGAACCCACGCCGCCTCCACAAACCCTAATATTCGCAACCGATTCAAGCAACTCGGAGACGATCTGCGAACACCATATCGAAGAGCATCACCACACGAACCACCGCCTACCCCCATGGCCAGCTCGGTCGCTTCATGGCCTTGGAAAACGTGGTCGACTTGAGCACGAACGTGGGTCAAAAGCTCCGCCTATGGTCGACGAAAACTCATCATTGCCGTATGAAATCGAAGATCACACTTTGCTCTTTCATTTATTAGTTGGAAGTTTGTTGAATTATTGCACGGATTTGAAGAAATAAATGGAAGAAGAATTGAACAATCTCAGCCTTCGAAATTATATACGGCGGCTAGGGTTTCTGGACGATGGATGTTTGCAAATGAATGATGATAGGTCCTTTTATAGAAAATAACGCAAAACACTATTCATTTCGATTTTTCCGAACCCCAAATCGAGCGTGCCGGCTGACGTTTCTAAGGTTTACCCCGCGTTCCGAATGCAATGGAATAGGTTTCGGAAGCTAATTCGATCGTATGTGTGAGATATGACAATAAACGATCAATTTAAATTAAACTGATTTAAATCGATTTCGAGGCGTTTTACATTGTACCGGACAAACGGTAAATCCAATAATTACGAAATTTGAAATCTTACAATAATATCACATTACGGATCCGATGAAACTGGTTTCGTCGAAATCCGAGACTTTTTGAAAAATGACTATTTTAACTCGACGATTTAAAATTAAAATGATATCGATGCGTTTCGAGTTGCCACGGTCAAACGATAACTTCGATTGCTACGAAAATTGAAATCCGATAATAACTAGCTATTACGGATCCAATGAAACTAGTTTTGTCCAATTCTGAGACTGTTCGAAAATTGGCTAATATTCAGTCGATAATTAAATATTAAAATATTCAGTTTTCACATATTAACTTTAAATCCAATTTTAAAAGTCCTGCAACATCTCTATAACTCCAGTATGATTAAATAAAATTTTACAAATCATTTTCAATCATTTTAAACTCGATTTTTAATTATCTCTGGAATTCCACTATTTAATTTATCGATTTAATTATCAAATAAAACCCAATATTCGAAAAATAAATCATTCGACTTCTAAATTCCATTTATTAATATTTAAAATCAATTAAATATTCGAATTTTAATTATCAAAAATTCTGGGTCGTTACACCACCCCTTCATCTACCCATAGCCAAGCCTTGTAGCATTTCAACCCATCCATAGCCGTGCTTAGTTGTCCACAAACCCATCATGGCCGAACCATGTTTCAAGGTGGTCAAGCCTATTGCCAAAGTGGTCGAGCCCACTAGGTCATATTAACCCATTTTGCTTTGTTTTAATTCATATTTTTATGTATTGAATATATATTTATGTATGTTGTATTTTGTTGTGTACAAGATTTGGATCTTGGCTCTACTTCCACTCAAGTCTAATTCGTGCTTTGTCATGCTTTTTGGAGTTTGATCTTGTGTCTTGAGTTGTTATCTCTAGCCAAAGAAGGTGATTTATCACTCTCGAATTCGTACTTATAATCTAGTGAATCGATGACTTGTGAATTGTAATAGTGATATGCCATGTTGATATTAGTTTCATATATGCCTGTGATATGATATTATATGATGTTATAACCTGATGCTATACTTGTTTCATCACCTGACATGATATGCTATGCTATGCTGTTTATTTCACATTTCTGTTCTCACACTGCAAGTTCCCTCACTATGGGTTGAAATGATACATACCTGAACGGTCTTTAGAATAGGGAAAAATCGTTATGAGCTGAAATGATAGGCTTGAGCGATTTTTATTTGACTTGGGATTGCGGGTTTGAAATGTTCAAACCCGGAATTTTTATATTTCGGATTGAAATGATATATTTCCGTATCACTTAACCTAGGTTAGAAAATATTATACAGACCTGTGGTTAATTTTTAAATATAATTTTTTTTCGAAAAATTTGAAGTATTTGGAATTTAAATTATGAAATTTTAACTTAAATTTGATTTAAATGATTTAAAAATATATACTGATTTTCTATAAGTTAAAGTTTGTAAGTTAATAAATGGTTTAAAAGGTATTTAACCTAATATGAGAAAATACAGTTTTAATTTGATATTTTAGTAATAAGTTTTATGTAACTAAATCATAGTTTAATTAATATCCAAATAATTAATTTTGTAAAGTAAAATAGATTTTATATAATAACTATGAGAAAAATATAAGATATGATGTTTTAAATATGTTATAGTAGAAAATATAATAGAAATTGCAGCATTTCCAAAATGCTATGGATTTAAGGTTATGTTCTTAAAATGCTACTATTTCTAAAATGTAACATTTTTGAAATGCTACTAAATAAGGGTCAAATTTTTAAAAGTGTTATGGTTTCTAAATACTACATTTTTAAAAGTACTATAGTTTCTAAATATTACATTTTTGAAGTGTTATAACTATGTGTATAAATTTGGAAGTGTTACAACTTTAGAAAATAAATAATATTTTTGAAAGAATAATGACATCGGATTTTAATGGTTTTAAAATAAATATGTTTTGATTTGAAATGTTAACCATTTTAAATAAATAACCACAGGTTATAATAACGGTTGGCTGTTAAAGAGACCGGGATCGGATATGGGCATACTCACTGTCGATACCGAAAACCACTTTAACAATTGTGTACGCGGTGGAGATTCCAGAATGAAGTAGGATGGTGGCAACGATTCTATATGAGGTATATACGTGGACCTAACTCCCATGAGTTAGCATAAGGTGGCTAAAACAGGAGCAATTGACGGCCAATGAGGTAGCTCCTCTTATCGGACACACTCCATCGTATACCATTCTATTACTTTGTGATTGATTGGGTGCACCCCTTGATTCGGGAGTGTGGCTCGAGGTGTGCGATTGCTGCGGCTCTGCGTTACCACCAGCCCGAAAGTGTAATTGGTATATCTACCCTGGCATTGCCTAGTTGTGCCGTGTCACCTACCCTAGCGCGCCTTCTACGAGTTTATTTTGTACCATGCCTATGGAGTGCCCTTTGACGACGCCCACTACGGGAGAGATTACGGTACTGTATAGACTATGGGAATATATAAAATGTGTTAAGGTGGAAATGCAAAGCCTTAACGCTATTTTGATAGTTTATTTTACTTTAGATATTATTATAATAGCATATATTACTACATAGTAGATAGTTTAACGGATCCTTAAAGGATGGGCGATCCCAAGCATACTTTAAGTTATTGATGCATTTCTATAGTAGTTCACTTGAGTTGATTTACATTTTATAAGTATGTATGTCCTGACTCGAGTGTTTTGTGTTTTGCTTTACGCTCTGGTCATCCTGAGTATCACATCTTTAGATTCATCTTTGGAGCTAGAGATTGCTGGAGATTTATCTATCTATCTAGTTGTCTATCGCTACAAGAAAAAAAAATTTAGTTGCATTTATTAGTAGCGTTTAAGGCTATATGCAACTGTTAATCATTTTAACACATGAGAATGAAAAAATAAACGCGGCCAAATTTATCCCGCCAACAATTCACTAAAAGTTTGCTAAAAATTTTCGTGGCCGCTCATATTTGTTTTCTCACTTATGCTTTTCCTTCCTCCTCTCAATAGAACTACGATGAAAACCCCCAGAAAAAGACTTTTTTGGATTTGATTCAATGCCTTTTCTTTCTCTTCTTCTTTTATCAATCATCAATCAAATCCCTCATCTTCACCTTCAAAAATTGCCACTTTTCTAGCTTCACCCAAAATCGATTAACGAAGACATTACGGGAAAGATGCACGGAGGAGAAAGCATGCAGTGTAGTTTTCTAGCAGTGACAGTTTGGGGGATTTGCGGGCTTAGCAGTGGCGATTTGGGGGATTTGCAGTGACGATAATAGTTTCTCCTTTATGCTGGCAAGTTCATTTCTCTGCTTTTCTTTCCTTCTTCTATTATAATCTATCTTTACACTTGCAAATTACAAAAGAAATAAAAAAGCAATCCATTCTTTCTACTTTTTTTAGAAACGTTTATCATCAATTTCATGAGATGGGCTGAGATTGGATTCTTCAGTGCAACAAAGGGAATTATTTTTTGATTTTGAAAAGAAAACGAAGCTTGTAAATTTTAAAGTGAGTGAAACATGGAAGAAACTCAAAATTTTGAGAGAACATGGGAAATTGTTTAGGATCAAAAGTGATGTCTATGAGCCCATCAAATCAACACCAAGCAGTCCAAGTACTTGTTTTAGCTGCAAATCCGTTAATTTTTGTTAATTTTATTTGGATTCATAACTATATTAGCAATTATGTTGATTTGTTTGTAAATCTTGGATTAGTCCTTTTAAAAGTTAAGGTACTTTTAAAATCATGTCTTTGGTCTTCATGTTTTAAAATTTGTGACAATTGAGTGAAATATAAGTTAATATATGTTTCAATTTTGTTAATACTTTGATACTAATATAGTAATTGGTTCCATGGTTCTAGAATTTGGTCATTTAGATTACCTAATATTTTAAGTTTTATGTTTATCATTCATATTCAGAGTATAACCGTTCGGGTGTTGATCATTAAGATATTGAAGTTGTCAATCTTTTTGTTTTAACATCTATCATATTGTTCCATATTAGAGTTGATCATAACTAGCACATTTTGCTTGAGTGAAACTCATAATATTATTTTTATATAACATGTTAATATTTGTTCAACCTGAGTTCCTTTATTTGATATGTTAATGTTAGTTTTGACTATACATTTATTGATGATTTCAACTTAAATAATATGCAGTAGTCACTATTATAATTTTTTGGTATTTAAAAAGGCCATTTAGCATCAAAAGCAAGCAGCAGCACTACAACAACTAGCAAACTATCAAACACTAGCAGCACATTTGGTCAATCAACAGGCAGTGGTGTTAGTGTAGATGACTTTCGTCAGGAGGGTCAATTCTTGACTACCCAAATCTTAAAGTATTCACATATGGTGAATTGAAAAGTGCAACGAAGAACTTTAGGCCTGAAACTGTACTTGGTGAAGGTCGATTTGGCAAAGTGTATAAAAGTTTAGTTGAAGAAAAAACTCTTAATCCTGTTAAAAGTGGACTTGGTATTGTAATTGCTGTAAAGAGGCTCAACTCTAAAAGCATGCAAGGATTCAAAGAGTGGTAGATAAATGTCTACATATACAATCATTTTGATTGTGGTCATTACTTCAAACCAACATGTTACTTTGAGGATACCACAGAAGTTAGACATAAACAAATTGGAGAACCTTGAAGAGTGGCCGGATACTTGGGATTCTTCCAGTAGGGCAAGACCAGATAAGGTCATTATCATCTCAATCCACTTCATCCAGCTCTGTTCCATCATCAGCAAAAAGAAAGAATCTACCTGCTTTTGCATATTTTGAAGGTACACCCGATTTATAGCTTAAGTATGTGAATATTTTCTATGTAGAAACCTTCAGTTCTAGCTTGAGGTGTAACCAAGTTAACCTGCCTAATACATGGTTAATTGACTTTTTCTGGCATTTGCTTCGTGAAATTCATGCGAGAACAGTTATCCTTATCTTAGGCATTGAGAATGTTCTGTTATGAAATATGTAACATATATTCCATCAAAGTTGCATTTGTTATCATCACAATCATAAAGTTTGTATGAACAAGGGGTAATTTAGAATCGCACCAAATGAATTTCCTATTTGGGGGCATGTGAATTATTAAACTATGTTATAAATAATAATATAACTGATTTATCAAATTTTTATAAATAATAATCTAATAGCATCATATGTAATCACACTTTCTTAATAAATGTGCAGTTACAGTTAGCAAATGATAATCAAGGAGTGGCAGCAGATGCGTCTTCTAACAGTAATAACAATTGTATGCAGGTACACTTCTAGATATCCATTCTATTCATACTATTGCATCTATGATTTTGAGAGTTACTTATGTTCACATTGTAATTGAAATAGTGGTTAGCTATTTGCTAGCAAGAAAATGATGTAGTTGATAACAATAAATATAGTTTTGCTAGCAAGAAAATTTAATTTAGTTTTGTTAAAATTAAACAAGTTTTGTTAAAATTAAACAAGTTTTATAAAATTAACTTAGTTTAAGTTAACTAAATTTTATAAATAATAATGACGATGATGAATTAACTATGTTTATAAAAATTTACTAAGTTATAAAAATAAACTAAGTTTATAATAATAATAATAAAAATAAAATTAAGTTAACTGAGTTTTAATGATAATAATAATAAATTAACTAAGTTAACTAAGCTAATAAAAATTAACTAAGTTTAAGTTAACTAAATTTTATAAATAATAATAATATAACTAATTTAAAAAAGTTTTATAGATAATAATAATGATGAAATTAACTAGGTTTATAAAAATTAACTAAGTTTACAATTATAACAACAACAACAATAATATAGTTAAGGTAACCAGGTTTTAATAATAATAGTAATAGTAATAGTAATAATGATGATGGTGATAAATTAACTAAGTTAACCAAGTTAATAAAAATTAACTAAGTTTGGTTAAAATTTAACAAGTTTTATTAAATTAACTAAGTTTAAGCTAATTAAATTTTATAAATAATAAAAATATAACCAATTTAACAAAGTTTTATAAATAATGATGATGATGAACTAAGTTTACAAAATTAACTAAGTTTATAATAACAATAACAATAACAATAACAATAATTAAGTTAATCGAGTTTTAATAATAATAACAAATTAGCTAAGTTAACCAAGTTAATAAAAGTTAACTAAGTTTAAGTTAACTAAATTTTATAAATAATAATAATAATAATAATATAACTAATTTAACAAAGTTTTATATATAAATGTAAGATTGGACTTTATTTATTTCATTTCGTTTATAACTTTGATTATTTATATGACATTATTTATAGTATGATATACTTGTACAATGTTGTAGGTGTTTGATATCAAATTTGAAGTCCTATGAATTAACATAATTGTTTGGCTATATGTTGTGCTTTCACCTGTGCAGGTATTGGACTTTCGAAGAGAGCAAGATTGGACTTTTATGGTGCAAGTTTTCACTTGTGCACGTAACAAAGAATTATGGGTAATCAAACATTTTGTTAGCACTAGTTAGGTATAACATTTTAATAGTACTGAGCGTGTAAATTTTTATACAATGATTATTGTATGAGAGTTTGATCATTTTGTCGCAAAACTATTGTATTAGAATGATTATGGATATCTTATTTGATAATATGGTTGATATGTTTTTTAAATTGTTTGAATATGATGATTATGTGAGTGATTGTTGATTGATATAGTAGAAAAAAAATAGACCATTAACAGGGAATAATGACATGAAATAATATTGCAAAAAAATTAACAACTTTTAGGAGCGTTTCAAAACGCTAAAGAAATACATATAGTGGCATTGAATAAACGCCATCGTAAAGTAAGGGTAAAGTTGGAAACTCTATTAATAGCGTCAAAAAACATTTCGGTGGCGTTTTTAAAACGCTACAAAAAGATTTATGTTGGCGTTTGAAAAACGCTGCAACAAAAGGATTTATAGTGGCGTTGCAATAAATGCAACTAAAAATCATGGATTTTTAGTTGTGGGCTTTATCATGGCGTTTATCAAAACGCTACCATAAGTTTTGGTAGCGTTTTTTGAACGCCAGCAAAAATAAAAATTCTTGTAGTGCTATTTCTATTTCAGTTATTCACATTCAGCCTTTGCTTATGTATTAGTGAACTTATGTATTTGGATTTCCAGTTGTATTTGCTTTCAGACTATAGTATTATGTATTTGTTTTGAGACTATGTATTGTAGTAGCTTCATGAACTACTATGTTATTTTTATTCCGCTATGAGTTATTCTGATATTCTGTGTCTGTGATTCTGTGATTGATTTTATTTGCTCCAAAATTTATTAACAATCTATTGTTTTGAATTATTCAAGTCCGACATGTATGGTTTTATTGTCGATTTGAATGGTCCAAAATAGTGGGTCGTTACATTTGGTATCAAAGCTTTGGTTTTAGGCAAACCTTAGCCTACGAAGCAAAAACTCATTAGAGATAGGGTAGAAATACCCTAGAATGAGTGAAATCAATCTTAGAATCATTTCTTTGTGAGAGAACGTATTTTTAAGTATAAATGATTTTCAAATGATTTTAAAGGATTTTAAAGGATTATTTTGGATATAAACTTTTCTTGTTTTAAAATCTCATTTTCTTAACTTCATTACTTTCGAATCCACCTTGTTTATTAGAATTCTTTGATTAGGATTTCCATTCTAGTTGAATCTTATCTTTGCCTTTCTATTTTACCTTTGCCCTAAAATTCATTCTTGATTTATCCAGGATGAATCGTAGGAATGCCAGAGGTAGGGGTCGTGGTGTTTCCCCAGTTCTTGAGCCTGTTGCACCCATCAGGCTCACCACTCTCTGTAAGGAGTTCACTCAGCTTGGTGGTACCAAGTTTACTGCATCTGATACCATCATAGAGGCTCAGTAGTGGTTGAGGAGTTTAGAGAGGATTTTTACTGGTTTGGAGATCACTGATGCTCAGAAGCATCAGTTAGCAGCTTGGCAGTTGCAGGAGGCAGCCCAGGATTGGTGGGAGTCTGTTACAGCTCATACCGTTGAGGCTAATATTTCTTGGGGGCAGTTTAGGTATCTTCTTGTGTTGGTTTTTGAATTTGGTTCAGTTTTATCTCTTTGAAATCTTTCTTAAGTTTGGATATCTTATTTCAGGGAGGCTTTTGTTGCAAAGTGGATGCCTGAAGTCGGGAAGTCCCAGCTATACAGGGAGTTTATGGATCTTAAGTAGGGGAGCATGTCATTTTCTGAGTATGAGTGGAAGTTCAATGAACTTTTCAAGTTTGGTCCTGGCCCGATTGACACCTCTCTTAAGAAGAATGAGAAGTTTATAGCTGGAGCTCGCCCAGAGTATTATGATCGTCTCATTTCTCATATGCATGGCACCTTCACGGAATTGATGGACATGGCCATTAGATATGAGAACGCCACTTCTAAGGAAGCTTCTGTTCCTCGTGCTTCTCCATCTCAGCCTGGTTCTGGCAACTCTAAGAAGAGGAAGCCTAACTTTCATCAGCAGAAGCAGAATTGGCTTAAGAATCCTGGTTTAGGATCTACTCCTCGAAAGCATCCTATCAAACTATCTTCCATCACTTGCTTCAAGTGCGATCAGAAGGGTCACTATGCCAACAGTTGCCCTACTTCAGTTGGTGCTGCTGTTCCTCTACCTCAGGATACCAGGAACAACCTCTGTCATGTCTGTTTGCAGCCTAACCATTTCAAGAAGGATTGTCCCTTGTATCATAAGGGCAAGACATCTGGAGTCTTTGCCATGACTTCTTCCACTCATGCTCCGCCTACTCCACCTGCTCCTAGTGATACCCAAGGTAGTCTCCAGGGCACCTTTTCTCTGTTTAATTTTCATGTTCGTGTTTTATTTGATACTAGAGCTTTGCATAGTTTTATTTCTATGGATCTTTGTGATAAGTTTGAACATCTCCTTTCACCCAAGTTTGCGGCTGTACCTTTGTGTGTTACTAATCCTATTGGGGGTCCCGCGAACCTTAGTAGGATTTGTTCCAGTGTGAAACTTTTCTATGTTGATCATCGATTTTCTGGTGATTTCTATGTTCTTGGATTCGACGCTTTTGATTTGTTACTTGGAGGTGATTGGCTGAAGAAGCATGAAACTGTTATCTCTTGTAAAACCCGAACTGTTTCTCTTGTTGATGATCGAGGTAACCCTTTGGTGATTCAGTGCTGTCTGCCTCAGGATTATGCTGGTAGTTTTTTTTCTCTCTGGATTCTTCTCCTGGT
Source organism: Allium fistulosum (assembly GCA_030737815.1). Classification (NCBI taxonomy): domain Eukaryota; kingdom Viridiplantae; phylum Streptophyta; class Magnoliopsida; order Asparagales; family Amaryllidaceae; genus Allium; species Allium fistulosum. Next base: position 985,227,556 of record CM060905.1, read on the forward strand.
GATCTTGATTCAACTCATGTGGTAAAACTCTATCCCGATGTTTTTGGTGAATTCTCTTCTTTACCTCCTAAGTGGGAAATCGATTTCCATATTGATCTTATTCCTGGAGCTCGACATGTAGTTCTTCCTCCCAGAAGAATGGCACCCCGCGAGAAGGTTGAGTTGAGTAAGCAAATTGTGGACTTGTTCTCCAAGGGTCTGATCAGACCTGGTCATTCCGAATGGGGAGCAGCAGTGGTTTTCGTCACTAAGTCCGATGGTTCTTTGAGGATGTGTGTTGATTATAGGGAGCTGAACAAGCTCACTATGAAAAATTGATATCCTATGCCTCGTATCAATGATATGTTCGATCAGCTTTATGGAGCTACTGTACTCTCTCAGCTTGATCTTGCCATAGGTTTCCACCAGCTCAGAGTTGCTGAGGAAAGTATTACCAAGACTGCTTTCCGTACTGAGAATGGTTTCTATGAATGGTTAGTTATGTCTTTTGGTTTGACTAATGCCCCAGCTTTCTTTGTTGATCTGATGAATCGTGTTTTTCGTGATGTTCTTAACAAGTTTGTTCTAGTCTTCGTCAATGATATTCTGGTCTTCTCTAAGACCGAGGAAGAGCATGAATCTCATTTGAGCTTTGTTCCGGGGACTCTTAGGAGTCATCAGTTGAAAGCTAAATTCTATAAATGCCATTTCTGGAAGGATGAGGTCCGATTTCTTGGACATATTGTTTCTAGTAATGGAGTTTCTGTTGATCCAGTTTAGATCGCTACGATCAATGTAAGTCTACCTTCTCTCATTTCTCTTTTGTAATCTAATTATTCTATCTTTATCGGTAGTTCTTATTTTTCCCTATTTTATTTCAGGATTGGGAAATTCCTAGGACTCTATCTAATATCCGTAGTTTTCTAGGCCTTGCCGGTTATTATCGGAGATTCATTGAGAATTTTGCTCGGATTGCTGCACCTCTTACTGCTTTGACTCGAAGACTGCTAAGTTTATTTGGGATGATAAGTGTGAAGTTGCATTCAATGAGTTAAAGCGCAAGCTTACTTCCGCACCAGTTCTTACCGTTCCAAATGGAAATGAGGCATTAACGGTATACACTAATGCTAGTCGTGAAGGTTTGGGAGCTATTCTGATGCAGGATGGGAAGGTCATTGCTTATGCCAGTCGTCAGTTGAAGACCCATGAAGCCAATTATGCTGCTCATGATTTGGAATTGCTTGCCATGGTTTTTGCTTTGAAGCTTTGGAGGCATCATCTTTTGGGAACAAAGTTTGAGATTTTTACGGATCATCAGTCTTTGAGATATATTTTCACCCAGAAGGATTTGAATCAGAGACAGGTTAGGTGGCTTGAGTTCCTTGCTTCTTATGACCTCGACATCAACTATACCCTTGGGAAAGCTAATGTTGTGGCCGATGCTTTGAGTCGGAAGAAGATGATGTTTTGTCAGCTTGTTGTTTCTTCTTCTCCTCTTATGGATCGTATCATTGCTAAGCAGGATGAGGATAGGATGCTTAGGCTTATTAAGGAGAATGTTCATAGCAAGATTGGTGGTAGTAGTCTTGATGGTAGTGGAGCTCAGATCGATGATAGAGGGATTTTGAGGATTAATAATCGGATTTGTGTCCCGAATGTCGATGGATTGAGGCAAGAGTTACTTCGGGAAAATCATCGATCCAGACTTTCTATTCATCCAGTTGTGACGAAGATGTATCAGAATATGAAGAGGTTGTATTGGTGGAGAGGTATAAAGCGTGATATCTCCATTTTTGTGGGTAGGTGTGCGACTTGTCAGCAAGTCAAGGCCGATCATCAGAAGACCCGTAGATTATTGCAGCCCCTCGAGGTTCCCAATTGGAAATGGGAACAGGTTTCTATGGATTTTATTGATGGATTACCGAAGACTAGGAGGGGTAATGAGAGTATTTGGGTTATTGTGGATAGATTGACCAAGTCGGCTCATTTCATTCCGGTCAAGTCTACCCGTTCTGCTTCGAGTTTAGCTGAGATTTTTATAAGGGAGATTGTCCGTCTTCATGGTGTTCCTGTCAGTATGGTTTGTGATCGAGATCCCATCTTTACCAGCCAATTTTGGAAAGCTTTTCAGGAATCTTTAGGTACTTATCTAAATCTGAGCACTGCTTACCATCCGTAGACCGATGGTCAAACGGAAGGAGTGAATCAGATTCTAGAGGATCTTCTTCATTCTTGTGTTCTTGATTATGGAGGATCTTGGTAAGATCATCTCCATCTTGTCGAATTTACCTATAACAACAGTTATCAGGTATAATCTCAAATCTTTTATCTTAATCTTATCTTAATCCTTTATCTATCTCATTTCATCTTTTGAATCCAGGCTAGTATTGCAATGTCTCCGTTTGCTGCTCTTTACGGACGACCTTGCAGATCCCCATCTTGCTAGATTGAATCCGGTAATCGTTTGGTTCTTAGTCCTGATATGATTCTGGAGGCTTCTGAGAGAGTTGAGGAGATTAGGAGGAAGATGAGGAGTGCTCAGGATAGGCAGAAGAAGTACGCTAATCGGCGTAGGAGGAGTTTGGAGTTTTCTGTTGGTGATATGGTTTTCCTTAAGGTCTCTCCCTTAAGGAATGTGATTCGGTTTGGTCAGAGAGGGAAGCTTGCTCATAGGTTCATTGGTCCTTTCCGCATCTTAGAGAGAGTTGGTTCTTTAGCTTATTGTCTAGATTTGCCTGAGAAGTTTTCTGGAGTGCAAAATGTATTCCATGTTTCGCATCTTCGTCGGTATCTTCATGATCCATCTTTGATTGTCCAACCTTCAGCTCTCGAGAGTTTGGATATTGAGCCAAATCTTACTGTCGAGAGGAAGCCACTTCGTATTGTCGATAGAGGTACGAAGCACCTGAGAAGGAAATCTGTCAACATGATCAAGTTGTAGTGGAGTACTGATGATCGAGATTGTACCTGGGAGACGGAGGAGAGCATGCGTGCTTCGAATCCGGAATTGTTTGTTTCATGTACTATTCGTTATTCTATCTTATCCTATCTTTCTTTGTTTTCTGTGTCTCGTTCCTTTTCGAGGACGAAAAGGTTTGAGTGGGGGAGAGTGTAACAACCCGTAATTTTAACAAATATTTTAAATAGAATTTATTTGAAATTTTGATTTTAAATCATTTAAATATTGAAAATTTGGAATTTTATAATGTATTTTTGGATTTGGTTGAGAATTATTTTTCCAAATATAATAAAATAAAGAATTTTCTAAATTTTAAATTTTGGTCAACTTTGGTCAACATTGGTCAAAGTTTGACTTTCCGTTGAAATTTTTAAATTTGAATTTTAAATTTTTATTCTTTTTCTTTGAAGCTGAATTTGATTCTAATATTCTCTCTGCTTTTCGTTTCATCAAATTCTGATTTATACTTTTTAAATCTGTTAAATTTTAGCGTTTTACACGCAATTATTTTCCGTATTTTATTTTCTATTTTCTATTTTGGTTTGGGCTTGATTTTGTTTGAATTTTTGGCTTGTTTTGGAAGTGGGCTTTGCTATTGGGCTTAGGATTTCCTAATAGACACTTGATTGCCTGTTCAAATTGAAGTGGTGTCTTTCTATTTGCAATATACGTACAAAACTTCCCTCTCATAATTTCATTCTCATTTTCTTTCTGCTGCAAACTTTTTCCAGTAATTGCTCTCTTCCTCTTTTCAAATTTTTTTTCCTTCGTTTTCTCTTCCTTACATGGTTCGGCCTCCACCATCATTTCCATAGCCGACCTCATCCTTGCCTCCATCACCGTGATGATCCACCACCCTCTCCTCTAGCCGAACCCTACCCATCACAAGCCCCATAGCCGTGACTTGCCTTGGCCAAATCATCACCATCCTATTGCCTAAACCCTAGCCGAGCCACTACATCATCCTCCCCTCTTCTATTTGCCTCGGCCACCATCATTTTCTCACCTTTGCCATGCTTGGCCGTGACCACTTCCATCCTTAGTCGTGAATTGATATGCCTTGACCCATTGCATCACTTGATCCAAGCATTAGCACATAGGGCCGAACCCATTAGCCATAGGGCCGAACCCAAAGGGCACTTGTGCCTTGTCCTTTTGCCTTCGCTTTGCCGTTTTGCCTTGCCACCCCTTCATTTACCCATAGCCGAGCCTTGTAGCACTTCAACCCATCCATAGCCGTGCTTAGTTGTCCACAAACCCATCATGGCCGAACCATGTTTCAAGGTGGTCAAGCCTATTGCCAAAGTGGCCGAGCCCACTAGCTCATATTAGCCCATTTTGTTAATTCATATTTTTATGTGTTGAATATATATTTATGTATGTTGTATTTTGTTGTGTACAAGATTTGGATCTTGGCTCTACTTCCACTCAAGTCTAATTTGTACTTTGTCGTGCTTTTTGTAGTTTGATCTTGTGTCTTGAATTGTTATCTCTAGCCAAAGAAGGTGAGTTTATCACTCTTGACTTCGTACTTATAATCTAGTGAATCGATGACTTGTGAATAGTAATAGTGATATGCCATGTTGTTAGTAGTTTCATATATGCCTGTGATATGATATTATATGATGTTATAACCTGATGTTATACCTGTTTCATCACCTGACATGATATGCTATGCTATACTGTTTATTTTACATTTCTATTCTCACACTGCAAGTTCCCTCACTATGGGTTGAAATGATACATACCCGAACGAACTTTAGAATAGGGAAAAATCGTTATGAGCTGAAATGATAGGCTTAAGCGATTTTTATTTGACTTGGGATTACATGTTTGAAATGGTCAAACTCGAAATTTTTATACTTCGGATTGAAATGATATATATATCTGTATCACTTGACCTAGGTTAGAAAATTTTATACAGACCTATGGTTAATTTTTAAATATAAATATTTCTGAAAAAATTGAAGTATTTGGAATTTAAATTATGAAATTTTAACTTAAATTTGATTTAAATGATTTAAAAATATATACTGATTTTCTATAAGTTAAAGTTTGTAAGTTAATAAATGGTTTAAAAGGTATTTAACCTAATATGAGAAAATACAGTTTTAATTTGATATTTTAGTAATAAGTTTTATGTAACTAAATCATAGTTTAATTAATATCCAAATAATTAAGTTTGTAAAGTAAAATAGGTTTTATATAATAACTATGAGAAAAATATAAGGTATGATGTTATAAATATATTATAGTAGAAAATATAATGGAAATTGCAGCACTTCCAAAATGCTATGGATTCAAGGTTATGTTCTTAAAATGCTACTATTTCTAAAATGTAACATTTTTGAAATGCTACTATATAAGGGTCACATTTTTAAAAGTGTTATGGTTTCTAAATACTACATTTTTAAAAGTGCTATGGTTTCTAAATATTACATTTTTGAAGTGTTATAACTAAGCGTATAAATTTGGAAGTGTTACAACTTTGGAAAATAAATAATATTTTTGAAAGAATAATGACATCGCATTTTAATGGTTTTAAAATAAATATGTTTTGATTTGAAATGTTAATCATTTGAAATAAATAACCATGGGTTATAATATCGGTTGGTTGTTAAAGAGACCGGGATCGGATATGGGCATACTCTCTGTCGATACCGTAAACCACTTTAACAACTGTGTAACGCGGTGGAGATTCCCGAATGAAGTAGGATGGTGACGACGATTCTATATGAGGTATATACGTGGACCTAACTCCCATGAGTTAGCATAAGGTGGCTAAAACAGGAGCAATTGACGGGCCAATGAGGTAGCTCCTCTTATCGGACACACTCCATCGTATACCATTCTATTACTTTGTGATTGATTGGGTGCACCCCTTGATTCGGGAGTGTGGCTCGAGGTGGGCGATTGCTGCGGCTCTACGTTACCACCAGCCCGGAAGTGTAATTGGTATATCTACCCTGGCATTACCTAGTTGTGCCGTGTCACCTACCCTGGCGCGCCTTCTACGAGTTTGTTTTGTACCATACCTATGGAGTGCCCTCTGACGACGCCCAGTACGGGGGAGATTACAGTACTGTATAGACTATGGGAATATATAAAATGTGTTAAGGCGGAAAATGTAAAGCCTTAACGCTATTTTGATAGTTTACTTTACTTTAGACATTATTATAATAGTGTATATTACTACATGGTAGATAGTTTAACGGATCCTTAAAGGATGGGCGATCCTAAGCATCCTTTAAGTTATTGATGCATTTCTATTGCAGTTCACTTGAGTTGATTTACATTTTATAAGTATGTATGTCCTGACTCGAGTGTTTTGTGTTTTGCTTTACGCTCGAATCAGCCTGAGTATCACAGCTTTGGATTCGTCTTTGGAGCTGGAGATTGCTGGAGATTTATCTATCTATCTAGTTGTCTGTCTATTTCTATTTCAGTTATTCACATTCAGCCTTTGCTTATGTATTAGTGAACTTATTTATTTGGATTTCCAGTTGTATTTGCTTTCAGACTCTGGTATTATGTATTTGTTTTGAGACTATGTACTGTAGTAGCTTCATGAACTACTATGTTATTTTTATTCTGCTGCGAGTTATTCTGTGTCTGTGATTCTGTGATTGATTTTATTTGCTCCAAAATTTATTAACAATCTGTTGTTTTGAATTATTCAAGTCCGACATGTGCGGTTTTATTTTCGATTTGAATGCTGCAAAATAGTGGGTCGTTACATTTGGTATCAGAGCTATGGTTTTAAGCAAACCTTAGCCTACGGAGCAAAAAATCATTAGAGATAGGGTAGAAATACCGTAGAATGAGTTAAATCAATCTTAGAATAATTTCTTTGTGAGAGAATGTACTTTTAAGTATAAATGATTTTCAAATGATTTTAAAGGATTATTTTGGATATAAACTTTTCTTGTTTTAAAATCTCATTTTCTTAACTTCATTCCTTTCGAATCCACCTTGTTTAATATAATTCTTTAATTAGGATTTCCATTCTAGTTGAATCTTATCTTTGCCTTTCTATTTTACCTTTGTCCTAAAATTCTTTCTTGATTTACCCAGGATGAATCGTAGGAATGCCAGAGGTAGAGGTTGTGGTGTTGCCCCAGTTCCTAAGCCTGTTGCACCAATCAGGTTCACCACTCTCTGTAAGGAGTTCACTCAGCTTGGTGGTACAAAGTTTACTGGATTTGAGAGCATCATAGAGGCTCAGTAGTGGCTGAGGAGTTTAGAGAGGATTTTTACTGGTTTGGAGATCATTGATGCTCAGAAGCGTCAGTTAGCAGCTTGGCAGTTGCAGGAGGCAGCCCAGGATTGGTGGGAGTCTGTTACAGCTCATACCGTTGAGGCAAATATTTCTTGGGGGAAGTTTAGGTATCTTCTTGTGTTGGTTTGTGAGTTTGATTCAGTTTTCTCTCTTTGGAATCTTTCTTAAGTTTGGATATCTTATTTCAGGGAGGCTTTTGTGGCAAAGTGGATGCCCGAAGTCGGGAAGTCCCTGCTATACAGAGAGTTTATGGATCTTAAGTAGGGGAGCATGTCATTTTCTGAGTATGAGCGGAAGTTCAATGAACTTTCCAAGTTTGGTCCTGGCTTGATTGACACCGCTCTTAAGCAGAATGAGAAGTTTATAGCTGGAGCTCGCCCAGAGTATTATGATCGTCTCATTTCTCATGTGCATGGCACCTTCATGGAATTGATGGACATTGCCATTAGATATGAGAACCCCCTTCTAAGGAAGCTTCTGTTCCTCGTGCTTCTCCATCTCAGCCTGGTTCTGGCAACTCTAAGAAGAGGAAGCCTAACTTTCATCAGCAGAAGCAGAATTGGCTTAAGAATCCTAGTTTAGGATCTACTCCTAGAAAGCAACCTATCGACCTATCTTCCATCACTTGCTTCAAGTGCGATCAGAAGGGTCACTATGCCAATAGTTGTCCTACTTCAATTGGTGTTGTTGTTCCTCCACCTCAAGATACCAGGAACAACCTCTGTCATGTCTGTTTGCAGCCTGGCCATTTCAAGAAGGATTATCCCTTGTATCAGAAGGGCAAGACATCTGGAGTCTTTGCCATGACTTCTTCCACTCATGCTCCGCCTACTCCACCTGCTCCTAGTGATACCCAAGGTACTCTCCGAGGCACCTTTTCTCTGTTAATTTTCATGTTCGTGTTTTATTTGATACTAGAGCTTCGCATAGTTTTATTTCTGTGGACCTTTGTGATAAGTTTGAACATCTCCTTTCACCCAAGTTTGCGGATGTACTTTTATGTGTTACTAATCCTATTGGGGGTCCCGCGAACCTTAGTAGGATTTGTTCTAGTGTGAAACTTTTCTATGTTGATCATCGATTTTCTAGTGATTTCTATGTTCTTGGATTCGATGTTTTTGATTTGTTACTTGGAGGTGATTGAATGAAGAAGCTTGAAGCCGTTATCTCTTGTAAAACCCGAACTATTTCTCTTGTTGATGATCACGGTAACCATTTGGTGATTCAGTGCCGTCTGCCTCAGGATTATGCTGGTAGTTTTATTTTCTCTCTGGATTCTGTGAGAAATGCGGATTAAGAATCTTAAGGCTAGAATTAACACTAGAGGGGGGGTGAATAGTGTTTTAAGAAATTTGTTAATCTTTTTGAGTTTATCTAACTTTATTAATAATGTATACACTAATTAGACACAGATATGAACATAGAATCAAACACAGATGCAAATATAAAGTAAAAGCAATAAAGGAAAGAACACACCAGATTTTATACTGGTTCGGAGTTACCCTACATCCAGTCCCGTACAACTAAGTACGGATTTCCTTTCAAAATCAATTCAACAATTACAACCCTCGATTTCAAGGCTACGAGGTATACCCTCCAGAATACCAATCCTCTGGGTAGGGATACTTGATTTCCCGGGCAACAAGTTCACCCAATTGATTTCCAAGGCTACAATCACACCTTTTCTCGCTTGATTGATTTCCAAGGCTACAATCACACCTTTTCTCGCTAATATATTACAAAGAAGTCTATAACTCTGAATAGCACTGAGAACCTTGTAGAGATAGTGATGTAGAATCAAACTAGAAATAATCGAGTATGATTCGATGTTGATTTCGGCAGAGTAATGGTATGATTTTGTAATAAGAAAAGTGGAAGATGAAGAGGAGTGAAAATCAGAAAAATATGATTGAAAATTCGTTGAAACTGACCCCTATTTATAGAAAACCAACAGCCATGACCATTCATGAAGAGTTATGGCGAATAGACACTTCTTTTAAAATTTGAATTTGAACTTCAACTGTCACTATGTCGACATACTACCTAGGTGCATGTCGACATCCCTTAGCCAAAAATGATAGTTTGAATTTCTATAAAAACAATATTTATCTTATATAAAAACTGTTTAAAACTTTATAAATATACTTGAATATAGTTGAAATTCATAAGTAAATATAAAGAACAATAAATACATAAATTAACTATATTTTTATATTTAAATCTAAGTATAAATATTAAAAGTTAAATATATTATTTAAAAAGACATTTTAAAAATAGGAGTATTTGACTTTGAAATTAAAGATGTTTTAAGGCTAAAATTATTTAAAATCAGGATAGAGAGTTTTGAATCTTTTAAAAGGAAAGTTTTGAAATCATTTTGAAAACAAGATAATTTTGTAAAATCATTTGATTTAAAATTAGTGGATACAAAACAATGTCCCACTAGATTTTCGTAGGTTCCATCCTACTTAGGGTTCCATCCCTTTAACGGGCTCGAAGTGGATTCCATTCTACGAATAAATTGGATATTAAGATGCCAGTGCTTTTCTACGAGTTTTAACAAATATTCCTAATAAAACAGACTTAACCTTGAACTCTTGATAATCTTGATACTCATGAGTCTTCTATCTCTGTATCTTGAATCTTTATACTGTATAGTCTTCATTCTTGATACCTGCATGGTTAGATCCTGCAAATACATATATATCTAAACTTGTAATGTTAGTATTTATATTTTATAATCTATTCTAAGGTTGTTGTCATCAAAACCATCATCTCAAGGACTAACAATCTCCCCCTTTTTGATGATGACAACCTTTGTTTATAAAATATTCCTTTTATCCTAATAACTTCCCCTAAAACTAACAACTCCCCCTTAATTTATGCCTAACTACCCTATTTTATACTTCTCCCCCTTTGTCATCAACAAAAACTTACTCTAAACTATATAACTCCAAACTATATAACTCTTAGTCTAAAATCCTCTTATGATGATAGTGTTATCATCAGTACTTACTTATAAACCTAAAACTTAGACCTAAATTACAAACTCTCCTAACTGAGAATCTATATAATAATACTTTTAATAGAACATATATATAAGAACACACATTATTTATTATATATTTGTTTATATTTACATTTTGCATTTACATTATATCGAAACAAAACAAACAACAAATAGAAAAGGAAGAGAAGAAACTAATGTGAGTCTTTGAACATAGGAGATCTATGAACCGAACAATTTGGATAGTGGAAACAGAAATTTCCACGTTGTTCAACAAGATTTCCATCTTTGTCAAAGCACACTTCGCCAACGCAAACGACTTTGTCGTTGTCTTCCGTGTGTGCTTCTTCCATGGGGACTACTTCTTCTTCTTCGCTGGCCTCTTGTACATGATCTTCTGATGAGTCCTCGTCAATCAAGATTGGGTTGGCATGATTATCCATAAGAAATTTTTGCAAATTCCTAAGGATTTTGCCTTGCCTCTCTTGTTCTTTGGCCATTCGAAGTTGCATCACTTGGATTTCAGTCATTAACTGAAGGGTATCTTTTAGAGAATCTTCTATTTTTGTTACACGAGCGAGCGTTGATTGTTGACACGGACCGGAAGTAGGTGAGGGGAATAAGAAAGTTGGTTTTATGTTTGATTTAGAGGAAGATGCCATTATTATATATATTTCAGAATAGAAAATGAAGAGAAACCAGAGAGAATGAATAAGAATTCGAAATAGAGAAGAATATATAACTAAATTTTTGAATTTTGGTGGGAAAAATATTTTAAAAATAAAATCGTTATATGTCGACATGGGTCTAGTGAGGATGTCGACATGGTCTTTGTATTTTTGCCTTTTTAATTTTTTTAATTATACTTGTTATTTATATTTTATATTTAAGTTAAAGAGCAAATACCTAATTCTCTTCTTAATTTAGTAAATGTAGATTCATTTAAGGGTTTTATTAAAATATCAGCAATTTGATATTCAGAATTGATATAGTCGAGAGTAATTACATCTCTACTTATATTATCTCTGAGAAAATGGTGTCTGATATCAATATGTTTAGTTCGAGCATGATGAGTAGGATTTTTAGATAGATTTATTGCACTAGTATTATCACAATAAATTGGCGATTTTGAGAAATTTAATCCAAAATCTCTTAAGGTTTGTTGCATATATATTACTTGAGAACAAGCCAAAGCAGCAGAAATATACTCTGCTTTAGTTGTTGATAAAGAAACTATATTTTGCTTTTTACTAAACCAGGAAACCAGAGAATGTCCCAAAAAGTGACAAGTTCCACTTGTACTTTTTCGGTCTGATTTACAACCAGTGTAATCAGCATCACAGTAAGATATTAAATCAAATGAATTGTTTTTAAAATGAATTGTTTTTAGGATAAAATAAGCCATAATCAGAGGTGTGTTTAATATATCTTATGATACGTTTTACAGCTTTTAAGTGAGTTTCTTTAGGATGAGATTGATATCTTGCACAGAGACATACACTATGCATGATATCAGGTCTACTAGTAGTGATATAGAGTAGTGATCCAATCATTCCTCTATACAACTTTTGATCTACATCTTTTGAGAGATCTTCTTTACTAAGGTACTCATTGGTTGCCATGGGAGTGGGTTTTCCACTCGCAGTAGTCAAACCAAATTTACTAACTAGGTCTTTAGCATATTTTTCTTGACTAATAAAAATACCATTATCTAACTGTTTTATTTGCAATCCTAGAAAGAAGTTTAATTCACCCATATGACTCATCTCAAACTCTTTTGTCATTATTTCAGAAAATTCTTTATTCATTTCGAAGTTAGTTGAACCAAAAATGATATCATCTACGTATACTTGAACTAGTTGAATATCATTTTTATTTCTTTTAATAAAAAGAGTACTATCTATTTTACCAATTTCAAAATTTGATTGTAATAAATAAGATCTTAGTCTATCATACCAGGCTCTAGGAGCTTGTTTTAGACCATATAAAGCTTTCTTAAGTTTGTACACATGGTTTGGTAAATTTTCATCTTCAAAAAGTGGTGGTTGTTCAACATATACTTCTTCTTTTACAAATCCATTTAAAAATGCACTTTTAACATCCATTTGAAATAATTTGAAATTATTATGATTTGCGAAAGCAAGTAGAATTCTAATGGCTTCTAATCTTGCTACAGGAGCAAAGGTTTCGTCACAATCTATACCTTCTTCTTGACAATAACCTTGGGCGACTAATCGTGCTTTATTTCTAACGACCTCACCTTGTTCATTCATTTTATTTTTATAGTCCCATTTAGTTCCAATTATAGTTTTATCTTCAGGTCTAGGAACGAGTTCCCAAACTTCATTTCTAGTGAATTGATTAAATTCTTCTTACATAGCCAAAATCCATGAATCATCAGTTGATGCTTCTTTAGGATTTTTGGATTCAATAGATGATATAAAAGCTAAATTACTCATTTGACTTAGTTGATTTCTAGTTTTAACAATAGATTGCATATGTCCAAGTATATTTTCTATACGGTGATCTTTTAAAAGTCTAATCCTTTTATTAGGATGATTTAATTCATTATTAGTTTCAGTTGACTATTGGTTTTGAGTAATTAAATCCTCTTCATCATTTGTAATTTCAAAATCTTTTAAATTTTCATCAAACGAAACATGCATTGTTTCTTCGATGGTGTTAGATCTCAAATTAAAAACTCTATAAGCTTTACTTCTATTAGAATATCCGATAAAGATTCCTTTGTCGGATTTAGGATCAAATTTATCCAAATTATCTTTTGTATTTAAAATAAAACATTTACTTCCAAAAATTCTGAAGTATGATACCTTAGGTTTCTTTCCATTAAGAAGTTCATAAGGTGTCTTATCAGTTAAAGGTCTAATTAAAATTCTATTCAAAATATAACAGGCGGTAGCAACAGCTTCTGCCCAAAAGTGTTTTGGTAAATTACTATCTGAAAGCATAGTTCTCGCACACTCTTGTATCGTTCTATTTTTACGTTCAACTACTCCGTTTTGTTGTGGAGTTCTTGGAAATGAGAAATTGTGAGTTATTCCCTTCTTATTGCAGAATTCCTCAAACTTTTCATTTTCAAATTCACCACCGTGATCACTACGAATAGTTATAATTTTTAAAGATAATTGATTTTGAATTCTTTTTGTAAAGTTTTTAAAACATTCAAAAGTATCACTTTTATGTTTCAAAAATATTGTCCATGTAAATCAAGAATAATCATCTACAATTACAAAAACATATTTACTATGATTTATTGACAAAATTTGAGATGGACCAAATAAATCAAGATGAAGTAACTCAAGGGGTTTTGAAGTTGAAATCATATCTTTTAATTTAAAGGAACTTTTTCTAAGCTTTCCTAATTGACATGCATCACATAAACTATCTACTTTAAAATTCATTTTAGGTAGACCTCTTACTAGATCATGTTTTGATAGTCTAGATAAGAGTTTGAAATTCAAATGTCCAAATCTCTTATGCCAAATCCAAGGGTCACTTGTATTTGCCAAAAGACATAGGTTATCATTTGAAACTTTCATACTAAGAATATAAATATTCTTTTTCCTAGTTCCCTCAAATATTATGGTTGAGTTATTATCTTCAATATTACATTTATCTTTTTCAAATTTAATTTTATATCCTTTATCACATAGTTGACTTATACTTAGCAGATTGTGTTTCAGATTCTTAACTAGAAAAACATTAGTAATAATAGGAGTTTCAGAGTTACCGACATTGCCGATGCCAATCACGTATCCTTTCGAGTTGTCTCCAAAGTTAACCAGTCCTCCGTCTTTGTATATAACATTATTCAGCATATCTGGATTACCAGTCATGTGTCTAGAGAAACCACAATCAAGTATCCACTTATTCCTTTTGATCCGCACAGATTGTCCATTGTGGATTGATTCCTCAATACCCATAAAGCATCTTTCCTGCACATTATAAAATTTGAGTAGACAACTAGAATTTGAATAACATTCATATGCAGACTCATGGAACAATGATGATTTAAACAATTCTAAACTAGTTTTAACAGATTTTTCAAAAATAGCCATTTTTTTTAAAAAAAACTTTTTTAAAATTCAGATTATGAAACTTTTGAAAACAAAGCTCTGGTACCAAATGTGAGAAATGCGGATTAAGGATCTTAAGGCTGGAATTAACACTAGAGGGGGGGTGAATAGTGTTTTAAGAAATTTGTTAATCTTTTTTAGTTTATCTAACTTTTTTAACAATGTATACACTAATTAGACACAGATATGAACACAGAATCAAACACAGATGCAAATATAAAGTAAAAGCAGTAAAGGAAAGAACACACTGGATTTTATACTGGTTCGGAGTTACCCTACATCCAGTCCCGTACAACTAAGTACGGATTTCCTCTCAAAAGCAATTCAATAATTACAACCCTCAATTTCAAGGCTACGAGGTATACCCTCCAGAATACCAATCCTCTAGGTAGGGATACTTGATTTCCCGGGCAACAAGTTCACCCAATTGATTTCCAAGGCTACAATCACACCTTTTCTTGCTTGATTGATTTCAAAGGCTACAATCACACCTTTTCTCGCTAATATATTACAAAGAAGTCTATAACTCTGAATAGCACTGAGAACCTTGTAGAGATAGTGATGTAGAATCAAACTAGAAGTAATCGAGTATGATTCGATGTTGATTTCGGCAGAGTAATGGTATGATTTTGTAATAAGAAAAGTGGAAGATGAAGAGGAGTGAAAATCAAAAAAATATGATTGAAAATTCGTTGAAAGTGACCCCTATTTATAGAAAACCAACAGCCATGACCATTCATGAAGAGTTATGGTGAATAGACACTTCTTTTAAAATTTTAATTCGAACTTCAACTATCACTATATCGACATACTACCTAGGGGCATGTCGACATCCCTCAGCCAAAAATGATAGTTTGAATTTCTATAAAAATAATATTTATCTTATATAAAAACTGTTTAAAACTTTATAAATATACTTGAATATAGTTGAAATTCATAAGTAAATATAAAGAACAATAAATACATAAATTAACTATATTTTTATATTTAAATCTAAGTATAAATATTAAAAGTTAAATATATTATTTGAAAAGACATTTTAAAAACAGGAGTATTTTGACTTTGAAATTAAAGATGTTTAGAGACTAAAATTATTTAAAATCAGGATAGAGAGTTTTGAATCTTTTAAAAGGAAAGTTTTGAAATCATTTTGAAAACACGATAATTTTGTAAAATCATTTGATTTAAAATTAGTGGATACAAAACAATGTCCCACTAGATTTTCGTAGGTTCCATCCTACTTAGGGTTCCATCCCTTTAACGGGCTCGAAGTGGATTCCATTCTACGAATAAATTGGATATTAAGATGCCAGTGCTTTTCTATGAATTTTAACAAATATTCCTAATAAAACAGACTTAACCTTGAACTCTTGATAATCTTGATACTCATGAGTCTTCTATCTCTGTATCTTGAATCTTTATATTGTACAGTCTTCATTCTTGGTACCTGCATGGTTAGATCCTGCAAATACATATATATCTAAACTTGTAATGTTAGTATTTATATTTTATAATCTATTCTAAGGTTGTTGTCATCAAAACCATCATCTCAAGGACTAAAAGATTCTTCTCCTGGTGATCTTGATTCAACTCCTATGATAAAACTCTATCCTGATGTTTGTAGTGAAGTCTCTTCTTTACCTCTTAAGGGGAAATCGATTTCCATATTGATCTTATTCCTGGAGCTCGACCTATAGTTCTTCCTCCAAGAAGAATGGCACCCCGCGAGAAGGTTGAGTTGAGGAAGCAAATTGAGGACTTGTTCTCCAAGGCTCTGATCAGACCTAGTCATTCTGAATGGGGAGCAACAGTGGTTTTCATCACTAGGTCTGATGGTTCTTTGAGGTTGTGTATTGATTATAGGGAGCTGAACAAGCTCACTGTGAAAAACAGATATCCTATGCCTCGTATCAATGATATGTTCGACCAGCTTAACGGAGCTACTGTATTCTCTCAGCTTGATCTTGCCACAGGTTTCCACCAGCTCAAAGTTGCTGAGGAAAGTATTCCCAAGACTGCTTTCCATACTGAGAATGGTTTCTATGAATGGTTAGTTATGCCTTTTGGTTTGACTAATGCCCTAGCTTTCTTTGTTGATTTGATGAATCGTGTTTTTCATGATGTTCTTAACAAGTTTGTTCTAGTCTTCGTCGATGATATTCTGGTCTTCTCTAAGACCGAGGAAGAGCATGAATCTCATTTGAGATTTGTTCTAGGGACTCTTAGGAGTCATCAGTTGAAAGCTAAATTCTCTAAATGCCATTTCTAGAAGGATGAAGTCTGATTTCTTGGACATATTGTTTCTAGTAATGGAGTTTCTGTTGATCCAGTTAAGATCGCTGCGATCAATGTAAGTCTACCTTCTCTCATCTCTCTTTTGTAATCTAATTATTCTATCTTTATCGGTAGTTCTTATTTTTCCCTATTTTATTTCAGGATTGGGAAATTCCTAGGACTCCATCTGATATCTGTAGTTTTCTGGGCCTTGCCGGTTATTATCGGAGATTCATTGAGGATTTTGCTCGAATTGCTGCACCTATCACTGCTTTGACTCGAAGGAATGCTAAGTTTATTTGGGATGATAAGTGTGAAGTTGCAATCAATGAGTTAAAGTGCAAGCTTACTTCCGCACCAGTTCTTACCGTTCCAAATGGAAATGAGGGATTAACGGTATACACTGATGCTAGTCGTGAAGATTTGGGAGCTGTTCTTATGTAGGATGGGAAGGTCATTGCTTATGCCAGTCGTTAGTTGAAGACCCATGAAGCCAATTATGCTGCTCATGATTTGGAATTGCTTGCCGTGGTTTATGCTTTAAAGCTTTGGAGGCATCATCTTTTGGGAACTAAGTTTGAGCTTTTTACGGATCATTAGTCTTTGAGATATATTTTCACCCAAAAGGATTTGAATCGGAGACAAGTTAGGTGGCTTGAGTTCCTTGCTTCTTATGACCTCAACATCAACTATAACCTTGGGAAAGCTAATGTTGTGGCCGATGCTTTGAGTTGGAAGAAGGCGATGTTGTGTCAGCTTGTTGTTTCTTCTTCTCCTCTTATGGATCGTATCATTGCTAAGCAGGATGAGGATAGGATGCTTAGGCTTATTAAGGAGAATGTTCATAAAAGGATTGGTGGTAGTAGTCTTAATGGTAGTGGATCTCAGATCGATGATAGAGGGATTTTGAGGATTAATAATCGGATTTGTGTCCCGAATGTCGATGGATTGAGGCAAGAGTTACTTCGGGAAAATCATCGATCTAGACTTTCTATTCGTCCAGGTGTGATGAAGATGTATCAGGATATGAAGAAGAAGTATTGGTGGAGAGGTATGAAGCATGATATCTCCATTTTTGTGGGTAGGTGTGCGACTTGTCAGCAAGTCAAGGCCGATCATCAGAAGACCCCTGGATTATTGCAGCCCCTCGAGGTTCCCAATTGGAAATGGGAACAGGTTTCTATGGATTTTATTGATAGATTACCGAGGACTAGGAGGGGTAATGAGAGTATTTGGGTTATTGTGGATAGATTGACAAGTCAGCTCATTTCATTCTAGTCAAGTCTACCCGTTCTGCTTCGAGTTTAGCTGAGATATTTATGAGGGAGATTGTCCGTCTTCATGGTGTTCCTGTCAGTATGGTTTGTGATCGAGATCCCTTCTTTACCAGCCAGTTTTGGAAAGCTTTTCAGGAATTTGTAGGTACTCAGCTGAATCTGAGCACTGCTTACCATCCGCAGACTGTTGGTTAAACGGAAATAGTGAACCAGATTCTAGAGGATCTTCTTCGTGCTTGTGTTCTTGATTATAGAGGATCTTGGGAAGATCATCTCCATCTTGTCGAATTTACCTATAAAAAAGTTATCAGGTATAATCTCAAATCTTCTATCTTAATATTATCTTAATCCTTTATCTATCTTATTTCATCTTTTGAATCCAAGCTAGTACTGCAATGTCTCCGTTTGTTGCTCTTTACGGACGACCTTGTAGATCCCCATCTTGCTGGACTGAATCCGGTAATCGTTTGGTTCTTGGTCCTGTTATGATTCTGGAGGCTTCTGAGAGAGTTGAGGAAATTAAGAGGAAGATGAGGAGTGCTCAGGATAGGCAGAAGAAGTACGCTGATCGGCGTAGGAGGTGTTTGGACTTTTCTGTTGGTGATCTGGTTTTCCTTAAGGTCTATCCCTTAAAGAGTGTGATTCAGTTTGGTCGGAGAGGGAAGCTTGCTCCTAGGTCATTGGTCCTTTCCGCATCTTAGAGAGAGTTGGTTCTTTAGCTTATTGTCTGGGTTTGCCTGAGAAGTTTTCTAGAGTGCATAATGTATTCCATGTTTCGCATCTTCGTCGGTATCTTCATAATCCATCTTTGATTTTCCAGCCTTCTACTCTTGAGAGTTTGGATATTGAGCCAAATTTTACTGTCGAGAGGAAGCCACTTCGTATTGTCGAAAGAGGTACGAAGCAGCTGAGAAGGAAATCTGTCAACCTGATCAAGGTGCAGTGGAGTACTGATGATCGGGATTGTACTTGGAAGACGGAGGAGAGCATGCATGCTTCGAATCCGGAATTGTTTATTTCAGGTACTATTCGTTATTCTATCTTATCCTATCTTTCTTTGTTTTCTGTGTCTCATTCCTTTCGAGGATGCAAAAGTTTTGAGTGGGGGAGAGTGTAACTACCCGTAATTTTAAAAAATATTTTAAATAGAATTTATTTGAAATTTTGATTTTAAATCATTTAAAATTTGAAAATTTGGAATTTTATAATGTATTTTTGGATTTTGTTGAGAATTATTTTTCCAAATATAATAAAATAAAGATTTTTCTGAAATTTAAATTTTGGTCAACTTTGGTCAAAGTTTAAATTTCAGTTGAAATTTTTTAATTTGAATTTTAAATTTTTATTCTTTTTCTTTGAAGCTCAATTTGATTCTAATATTCTCTCTGCTTTTCGTTTCGTCAAATTCTGATTTATACTTTTTAAATCTATTAAATTTCAGCGTTTTACATGCAATTATTTTCCGTATTTTATTTTCTATTTTCTATTTTGGTTTGGGCTTGATTTTGTTTGAATTTTTGGCTTGTTTTGGAAGTGGGATTTGCTATTGGGCTTAGGATTTCCTAATAGACAATTGATTGCCTTTTCAAATTGAAGTGGTGTCTTTCTATTTGCAAAATACGTACAAAACTTCCCTATCATCATTTCTTTCTCATTTTCTTTCTGCTGCAAACTTTTTCCAGTAAGTGCTCTCTTCCTCTTTTCAATTTTTTTTCCTTTGTTTTCTCTTCCTTACATGGTTCGGTCTCCACCATCATTTCCATAGTCGACCTCATCCTTGCCTCCATCACCTTGATGACCCACCACCCTCTCCTCTAGCCAAACCCTACCCATCACAAACCACATAGACGTGACTTGCCTTGGCCAAATCATCACCATCCTATTGCCTAAACCCTAGCCGAGCCACTACATCATCCTCCCATCTTCTATTTGCCTCGGCCACCATCATTTCCTCACCTTTTCCATGCTTGGCCGTGACCACTTCCATCCTTAGCCGTGAATTGATATGCCTTGACCCATTGCATCACTTGATCCAAGCATTAGCACATAGGGCCGAACCCATTAGCCATAGGGCCGAACCCAAAGGGCACTTGTGCCTTGTCTTTTTGCCTTCCCTTTGTCGTTTTGCCTTGCCACCCCTTCATCTACCCATAGCTGAGCTTTGTAGCACTTCAACCCATCCATGGCCGTGCTTAGTTGTCCACAAACCCATCATGGCCGAACCATGTTTCAAGGTGGTCAAGCCTATTGCCAAAGTGGCCCAGCCCACTAGGTCATATTAGCCCATTTTGCTTTGTTTTAATTCATATTTTTATGTGTTGAATATATATTTATGTATGTTGTATTTTGTTGTGTACAAGATTTGGATCTTGGCTCTACTTCCACTCAAGTCTAATTCGTGCTTTGTCGTGCTTTTTGGAGTTTGATCTTTTGTCTTGAATTGTTATCTCTAGCCAAAGAAGGTGAGTTTATCACTCTCGACTTCGTACTTATAATCTAGTGAATCGATGACTTGTGAATTGTAATAGTGATATGCCATGTTGATAGTAGTTTCATATATGCCTGTGATATGATATGATATAATGTTATAACCTGATGCTATACATGTTTCATCACCTGACATGATATGCTATGCTATACTATTATTTTACATTTCTGTTCTCACACAGCAAGTTCCCTCACTATGGGTTGAAATGATACATACCCGAACGGACTTTAGAATAGGGAAAAATCGTTATGAGCTAAAATGATAGGCTTGAGCGATTTTTATTTGACTTGGGATTGCGGGTTTGAAATGGTCAAACCCGGAATTTTTATATTTCGGATTGAAATGATATATATCTGTATCACTTGACCTAGGTTAGAAAATATTATACAAACCTGTGGTTAATTTTTAAATATAAATATTTTCTGAAAAATTTGAAGTATTTGGAATTTAAATTATGAAATTTTAACTTAAATTTGATTTAAATGATTTAAAAATATATACTGATTTTCTATAAGTTAAAATTTGTAAGTTAATAAATGGTTTAAAAGGTATTTAACCTAATATGAGAAAATACAGTTTTAACTGGATATTTTAGTAATAAGTTTTATATAACTAAATCATAGTTTAATTAATATCCAAATAATTAAGTTTGTAAAGTAAAATAGATTTTACATAATAACTATGAGAAAAATATAAGATATGATGTTTTAAATATGTTATAGTAGAAAATATAATAGAAATTGCAGCCTTTCCAAAATGCTATGGATTTAAGGTTATGTTCTTAAAATGCTACTATTTCTAAAATGTAACATATTTGAAATGCTACTATATAAGGGTCACATTTTTAAAAGTGTTATGGTTTCTAAATACTACATTTTTAAAAGTGCTATGGTTTCTAAATATTACATTTTTGAAGTGTTATAACTAAGTGTATAAATTTGGAAGTGTTACAACTTTGGAAAATAAATAATATTTTTGAAAGAATAATGACATCGGATTTTAATGGTTTTAAAATAAATATGTTTTGATTTGAAATGTTAACCATTTGAAATAAATAACCACGGTTTATAATAACGGTTGGTTGTTAAAGAGACCGGGATCGGATATGGGCATACTCTCTATCGATACCGAAAACCACTTTAACAACTGTGTACGCGGTGGAGATTCCAGAATGAAGTAGGATGGTGGCGACGATTCTATATGAGGTTTATACGTGGACCTAACTCCCGTGAGTTAGCATAAGGTGGCTAAAACTGGAGAAATTGACGGGCCAATGAGGTAGCTCCTCTTATCAGACACACTCCATCGCATACCATTCTATTACTCTGTGATTGATTGGGTGCACCCCTTGATTCAGGAGTGTGGCTCGAGGTGGGCGATTGCTGCGGCCCTGCGTTACCACCAGCCCGGAAGTGTAATTGGTATATCTACCCTAGCATTGCCTAGTTGTGCCGTGTCACCTACCCTAGCGCGCCTTCTACGAGTTTGTTTTGTACAATACCTATGGAGTGCCCTCTGACGACGCCCAGTACGGGGGAGATTACGGTATTGTATAGACTATGGGAATATATAAAATGTGTTAAGGTGGAAAATGTAAAGCCTTAACGTTATTTTGATAGTTTACTTTACTTTAGGCATTATTATAATAGCGTATATTACTACATAGTAGATAGTTTAAAGGATCCTTAAAGGATGGGCGATCCCAAGCATCCTTTGAGTTATTGATGCATTTCTACTGCAGTTCACTTGAGTTGATTTACATTTTATAAGTATGTATATGTCCTAACTTGAGTGTTTTGTGTTTTGCTTTACGCTCAGGTCAGCCTGAGTATCACAGCTTTGGATTCTTCTTTGGAGCTAGAGATTGTTAGAGATTTATATATCTATCTAGTTGTCTATCTATTTCTATTTCAGTTATTCACATTCAGCCTTTGCTTATGTATTAGTGAACTTATGTATTTGGATTTCCAGTTGTATTTCCTTTTAGACTCTAGTATTATATATTTGTTTTGAGACTATGTATTTTAGTAGCTTCATGAACTACTATGTTATTTTTATTCCGCTGCGAGTTATTCTGATATTCTATGTCTGTGATTCTGTGATTGATTTTATTTGCTCCAAATTTATTAACAATCTATTTTTTTGAATTATTCACGTACGATATGTGTGATTTTATTGTCGATTTGAATGGTCCAAAATAGTGGGTTGTTACATTTGGTGTCAGAGCTTTGGTTTTAGGCAAACCTTAGCCTACGGAGCAAAAACTCATTAGAGATAGGGTAGAAATACCCTAGAATGAGTGAAATCAAGCTTAGAATAATTTCTTTGTGAGAGAATGTACTTTTAAGTATAAATGATTTTCAAATGATTTTAAAGGATTATTTTGGATATAAACTTTTATTGTTTTAAAATCTCATTTTCTTAACTTCATTCCTTTCGAATCCACCTTGTTTATTAGAATTCTTTGATTAGGATTTCCATTCTAGTTGAATCTTATCTTTGCCAATCTATTTTATCTTTGTCCTAAAATTCATTCTTGATTTATCCAGGATGAATCGTAGGAATGCCGGAGGTAGGGGTCGTGGTGTTGCCCAGTTCCTGAGCTTGTTGCACCAATCAGGTTCACCACTCTCTGTAAGGAGTTCACTCAGCTTGGTGGTACCAAGTTTACTTGATTTGAGAGCATCATAGAGGCTCAGCAGTGGCTAAGGAGTTTAGAGAGGATTTTTACTGGTTTGGAGATCATTGATGCTCAGAAGCGTCAGTTAGCAGCTTGGCAGTTACAGGAGGCAGCCCAGGATTGGTGGGAGTCTGTTACAGCTCAGACTGTTGAGGCAAATATTTCTTGGGAGTAGTTTAGGTATCTTCTTGTGTTGGTTTGTGAGTTTAGGTCAGTTTTCTCTCTTTGGAATCTTTCTTAAGTTTGGATATCTTATTTCAGGGAGGCTTTTGTGGCAAAGTGGATGCCCAAAGTCGGGAAGTCCCTGCTATACAGGGAGTTTATGGATCTTAAGCAGGGGAGCATGTCATTTTCTGAGTATGAGCGGAAGTTCAATGAACTTTCCAAGTTTTGTCCTGGCCTGATTGACACCTCTCTTAAGAAGAATGAGAAGTTTATAGCTGGAGCTCGCCCAGAGTATTATGATCGTCTCATTTCTCATGTGCATGGCACCTTCACGGAATTGATGGACATGGCCATTAGATATGAGACCCCCACTTCTAAGGAAGCTTCTATTCCTCGTGCTTCTCCATCTCAGCCTGGTTCTGGCAACTCTAAGAATAGGAAGCCTAACTTTCATTAGTAGAAGCAGAATTGGCTTAAGAATCCTTGTTTAGGATCTACTCCTCGGAAGCAACCTATCGACCTATCTTCCATCACTTGATTCAAGTGCGATCAGAAGGGTCACTATGCCAACAGTTGCCCTACTTCAGTTGGTGCTGCTGTTCCTCCACCTCAGGATACCAGGAACAACCTCTGTCATGTCTGTTTGCAGCCTAACCATTTCAAGAAGGACTGTCCCTTGTATCAGAAGGGCAAGACATCTGGAGTCTTTGCCATGACTTCTTCCACTCATGCTCCGCCTACTCCACCTGCTCTTAGTGATACCCAAGGTACTCTCTAGGGCACCTTTTCTCTGTTTAATTTTCATGTTCGTGTTTTATTTGATACTAGAGCTTCGCATAGTTTTATTTCTATGGATCTTTGTGATAAGTTTGAACATCTCCTTTCACCCAAGTTTGCGGCTGTACCTTTGTGTGTTACTAATCCTATTGGGGGTCCCGCGAACCTTAGTAGGATTTGTTTCAGTGTGAAACTTTTCTATGTTGATCATCGATTTTCTGGTGATTTCTATGTTTTTGGATTCGATGCTTTTGATTTGTTATTTGGAGGGTGATTGGCTGAAGAAGCATGAAGCCGTTATCTCTTGTAAAACCCGAACTATTTCTCTTGTTGATGATCGAGGTAACCCTTTGGTGATTCAGTGCTGTCTGCCTCAGGATTATGCTGGTAGTTTTATTTTCTCTCTGGATTCTTCTCCTGGTGATCTTGATTCAACTCCTGTGGTAAAACTCTATCCCAATGTTTTTGGTGAATTCTCTTCTTTAACTCCTAAGTGGGAAATTGATTTCCATATTGATCTTATTCCTGGAGCTCGACCTGTAGTTCTTCCTCCCATAAGAATGGCATCCCGCGAGAAAGTTGAGTTGAGGAAGCAAATTGAGGACTTGTTCTCCAAGGGTTTGATCAGACCTGGTCATTCCGAATGGGGAGCAGCAGTGGTTTTCGTCACTAAGTCCGATGGTTCTTTGAGGATGTGTGTTGATTATAGGGAGTTGAACAAGCTCACTATGAAAAACAGATATCCTATGCCTCGTATCAATGATATGTTCGATCAGCTTTATGGAGCTACTGTATTCTCTTGGCTTGATCTTGCCACAGGTTTCCACCAGCTCAGAGTTGCTGAGGAAAGTATTCCCAAGACTACTTTCCATACTGAGAATGGTTTCTATGAACGGTTAGTTATGCCTTTTGGTTTGACTAATGCCCCAGCTTTCTTTGTTGATCTGATGAATCGTGTTTTTCGTGATGTTCTTAACAAGTTTGTTCTAGTTTTCATCGATTTTATTCTGTTCTTTTCTAAGACCGAGGAAGAGCATGAATCTCATTTGAGCTTTGTTCTGGGGACTCTTAGGAGTCATCAATTGAAAGCTAAATTCTCTAAATGCCATTTCTGGAAGGATGAGGTCCGATTTCTTGGACATATTGTTTCTAGTAATGGAGTTTCTATTGATCCAGTTAATAAGATCGCTACGATCAATGTAAGTCTACCTTCTCTCATCTCTCTTCTATAACTAAATTATGAAATTTTAACTTAAATTTGATTTAAATGATTTTAAAAAAAATATACTGATTTTCTATAAGTTAAAATTTGTAAGTTAATAAATGGTTTAAAAGGTATTTAACCTAATATGAGAAAATATAGTTTTAATTGAATATTTTAGTAATAAGTTTTATGTAACTAAATCATAGTTTAATTAATATCCAAATAATTAAGTTTGTAAAGTAAAATAGATTTTATATAATAACTATGAGAAAAATATAAGATATGATGTTTTAAATATGTTATTGTAACGACCCCGGATTTTATTTAAATTTAAATTGGTAATTAATTGAATTTTTGAATAAAAATTGTATAATTAATTGATAAATTGATTCGAGTTTCCCCAAACTCAAATAGAATATATGTTAAATCGTTTAAATTTAAGTATTATATATATATATATATATTTGTATGAATGTATAAAGTTATGCCTATATGAGTAGATTTGAAATTTTAAAATTTTATTGAATTTGAATTTATAAAATAAATATATATAGAGAAATACAAGACAATAAATATAAAGTAAAAATTTATAATAATAATTTAAGCTAGAAATAAATATATAAAAAGGGTAAACTATAAAAAATCCAAAGTAACACATTTGCTAAAATTAACAACATAAACTAAATATAGAAATTCACTTATATTACAAAGTGATAAAACAAAACCATATATATGCAAACATGAAAACAAGTAAACAAAATATATATGTGAAAAAAAGCTTGTAAGGGAAGCCACCAAATATCTTCATATTGTTACTACCGAAAAGAAAAAAATTAATATGGTACAAGGTAATAAATGATGCCTCCAATTGAAGAAAATATCCCAGGTTTTGTTTTGTACAACAAATTATATCACCCTGTACATTTTATTTCAGCTGAAAACAAATATTTATCATCTTCAACAACATTACTTCTCATTCTAATTTCGTTCACTATTATAACTGAGAAAATCTGAAGTAATATCATCTTAGAATCAAACCAAATATCAACTTAAAGCTTCAGATTTAAAACATCAAGCAATTAAAGAAATTTGAGACCTAGAAGGAGAAGACTTCCAGTAAAAAATTCAAACCCAGGATTTTCTACTTAGCTAATTTTAAAAAGGCTTCAACTTTCAAACTGAAAACTTTTAGAATCAAAATGTTAAGGTGAGTAACAGCTAATGCTTGAATATATATGTTGCAATGGCTCTGTGTATATATGCTTGTCTCAGTGTTTTCCTTCTTCTCTGTTTGTTTTACAGAGTATCAAACAATAAGAAAATTCCATTTCTTGTTTTATAATCCATATCAGGCCTTAGTTTCAAAAAAAAATAGTTGTGTTTAAGTATGGGTTATAATCTAAAAATGGTTTCGTGAAGTATAAAGGTATATAGAATGAAAAATCAAGTTTTTACAGTAAAAACTTTAATTTCTGGAAATTTCAAGTATCACGAATTATTGATTCAGATACATAACTCGAATCCTCGTAGAAAAATAGGATTTTTAAGCTTGGTTCGCTGATTTTTAAACAACTGGTTTGAGAGCAGTTTATTTTTGTTCGAAAATTGGATTTTGATCAATTTCTGGTGATCAAACAAATTCTGGATGTTGAATTTTCGTTTGAACCTAGCTTATCGAATAATGATATCAGGAAAATTGCTAAAAAAAATTTCGATTGCAAGAATTAATGGGACGAGACGAATTTAGGGTTTGTGTTCGAATTTTGGACATGTCTGGAAACAAGGTGATTTCGTCACCACGGGTCGATCGAGTTGCTCGAGGGTTTGGGTAATGGCGGCTATAGGGTTGACGAAGTCGAGGCCGGAGTCTCGAGTCGTTTAGTGGTCGGAGTTCGGTGGACGTGGCGTTGACAGGTCTGGGGTGGTGGTTCCAATTTATGTTCCAAGTTTCGAGTTTGTACTCGATTTTGATTCAGAGGGAATGGAGGAGTTCTGGTGATCGGGGGTTGGTTGGTGGAAGATAGTCGACTTGCTCGACGTTGCAGGGTTGGTCGGAGGAGGCCAACGGCGATGTGCACGTGCACGGTGCACATTTGGTTGGTGGAGTTGTTTAGTTTGGGTGAAATTGGGAAGAACTTAATTTTTCTCGCGTTGGACTCGAGTGGTTCGAGTTGTTTACTCGAAGCAGGAATGGGTAGTCTCGGGTCAAGTATGGCTACAGGATTTTGAACTAGAAACATGTTTTCTTTTTTGAAATTTTAAACTAAATTTAAATTTATTAAGCAAGGTTTTAAAACTGAGGTTTTAATCAAAATGTAAATATAAATTCAAGTTGAATTGGAATTTAGTTTGGACATGAATAAAGTTTTAAATTCAATTTGTTTTAATAATTTAAAAGCAATTAAATGTATGGTAAAAACTTGGATTTAAAATAAATTTTAAATGAAAAATGAAAAATTTAAACAAGTTGAAACTAAAAGTTTAAATCTGGAATTAATTCTAAATCTGATTTCAAGATTTTGAAATTTAATTAAGTTTTATAACTTAAGTGTTTAAAATAAGTTTAAAAATGAAATTTAAAAGAAAATTTGAAACAATGTTTCAAACATATTGTGAATAATAATTAAATTATAAATATGAATGAATTTTACTTTAAGTAATGAAGATTTAACGATTTATAATTTCATTAAAGAATGAGTTCTCAATGGTTAATCAATGTATAATCAATAATGATTAATATAAGTAAATTTCTTTAGAAAAGTAATTAAAGGATTTTAATTGTTAAAAAGGTCATTAACTAAGATTATTTGAATAAATAATCAATATGATTAATTTTAACAATTAATTTAGATTAATTAATGTGATAAGAACCATTTGTGGAATTGTTAGGTGTAATTACTTAATGTAAGTAATTAAGGAAGTAATTATTTAGTGTGATTAATTGAGTTAACTTGATTAGTTCAAGTTAAAATTCTTAAGTATAATTCAGAATAATCACTTGAAAATTTTGGAAAAGTAATTAATAGATAATTACCGGATGTGATTAATTGAATGATAATCAGTAATTTGGGTATAAATATTTGTTATTAATCAATGGGTTAATTAAAATTATTAATTAAAGGATTAATTAATAATTGTGATTTGTTAAGATAAATTAAATAATTAAAGATTAATTGATTCATTAATTAAGAATGATTAGTTAATAATTAAAGGTTAACGAATAAATGATGAAAGGGAAATTATTTCAAATAATTTGTAATTAACTTATGATAATTTACCCAGATTAACAATTTATTCATAAGTAATACATCTAATTTCAATTAATCAGTTGATTAATAAATTTACTTCTGAATGTTTGGATTGTATTGAATGGTTGAATTGTTTAATATCCCTGATATATGATGCTTTGTGATATATCCTGATTTATGTTGTGATCTGTTTCTCTGGGATGAATGTAATTAATTCCCTATGATGTATTTATATATATCTATGATTTGTGAATGAACGATAAGCGTTATAGTTTATACCGCTTATCAAATATATTGTTGTATTTGATCTGTGATGATTTGTAATGTTGCACTATTGTGTGTTAAACCCCTGGACTACACCATACACACACAAATATGGATTTCACGAGGAAATCGGTTAAGTCACAGATAATTTAAATTTAATATTTTTGAAATTGAAATTTTAATTTCAATTGATTTTAGAAATGGATTTGGGTTAAATGTTAAAGCTTTCGAAAAGGATTTTAGGATAAAAGTTATTTTGAATAACTTGGTAAAGCTTCCAAATTAAATAATTCAATTTGAATTTGAATTCAAAATAAGGAATTGAATTCTATATTGAAAATTTTGGTTTAAAAATGTGATACCAGTTATAAATGTGTTTATATGAATTTAAACCATTTTAAAAGTATGGTTTTGAGAATTTGAATTTAACCCAAGGACTTTAACTCGTATAAATGAATCAGATTTTCCGAAATGAAAACTGTTTGTTTTCAAATGATAGAAGCTTTCATATAAGGAATGAAATTCCAATTTAAGTTAAGGAATTTCAAGTTTGAATTGAAAAATGGTTTTCCAAGTTACGAGTGAATTCTTTTTGAAATCTATGAGTTAAATCTTGATTTAAAGATTTAATGAGTTAATCCAATTGAAATGGAAATCGATTTGAAAATCTATGAATAGATCTTTGTGAAACTGGGTGAACTTTGTGAAATGAATCTTTTTGTGTAAAAAGATTAAAATGGTAATGTGTTTAAACCATTTGAAAGAAAAGTTTTGGGTAATAAGTTGTGACTTAATTGAAATCCCAATATCCATATGTTTTTAAATATTACGCTCACTATTCGGTTTAGCCGGGAGAGGACTTTGTGTTATATAACCCATTCCGAATAAGTGATACTTCGTATATGGATAGCAATTGAAGACCGGTGTTGAAGACCGGGTGTTTGCGAGAACGATAGGATAACCTATCGATTGTCTCTGCACTGGGTAGCGCCCGGTATAGAGATTCCCTAAGTGATGGGAAGTCCGATCGGGATTGTGAATACCCGGATTGCAAGGGCTTCTTAGGAAGTGCCTTCGGTTCTGTTCGAACCCGGAACAGACTTGTATGGTTGTATGTCTGACGCTACACTTTGAGATATAAAGCTGATTTCTTTCAAATACATTTCTGTTTGGTGGCGGAGAATTTATTCTTTTAGCTTAACACCCTTCTCTGAGACGTACGAGCTTAGAGGTTATGTAGTTGAAGGTTATCAGTGATATACTCCCAATTTGGTAGTGTGGCATGCTGAGTGCTGCTGTGTGCTGATCATTTGTTGATCAAAGCATGGCTTTGTGAAAAAGTGTAGCTTTGTGGACGAGACCTCATCGTACCTCACGACTCGGAAATGGTCGAAACAGGAAAGATGCGGCAAGGTTATGAGGGTCGCTCCCTTTAGGGTATGTCATTTCCTACTAGAAAAAGGTGATATTATGGTATGGAGCCCAGATATTTACCTGTGTGGTTGCTCCAATCTCATTTATTGTGTGATTGTTGTTGTGTGATCGAGGCCTCGGATAATGGTCCCAAAGGACCGGGGGGTGGCATATTCGTGTAGTAGTTACCTAGTGTAAGAGGTAACCCTGCCTTGTGTTGGTAGAGAGCTAGTTAGTTCTCGGGACGTCCCTCCAGAGGCGTTTCCATTGGCAGTAGGAAGTTCCTTAGCCTGGCCATTTGTTGGAAAATCCAAAGAAACAATACGAACCCAGTACGGTTTTAGTTGTATAACCTGCTATGGAATGTGGCGGTAACCTGCTATTGAACATAGTAGCTATAGTAGGCATACAATAATGGTTGTATGTTGGCTAAGATTAATATTGTATTTTCGAAATGTTTCCTACACTATGCACTAGTAATAATATTAAAAGAGTTTGTTTTGCGTAGTGAGCATGTTTGACTATCATAAGAAGAAAATCTCCTCCAATTCTGCGATCGCATTGTGTGTGTGGCGGGAGGTCTTATGGTAGTTTCATTTTCCAAAAGCATTGCGGATTTCAATGTTTAAAATTCTTTTGTTGTTTGTTTTAAAGATAAACTGTTTTTGTTACTCACACCAATCCCATGACTGACTCGGAGTTTATTGTTCCCTTCCTAAACTCTGGGTGCCCACAATTTTCCACACGGGCAGTCTAGAGTTGGGTTTTTCAGATAGTCAGGTTTAGTAGATTATCTGGAGCTAGTTCAGTTTTAGAGTTCACGCATGACTGACGTTGCTTATCTTGGTGCAACGTGATGGTGGTTCGAGCTGATGTTGGAGTTATTGGTCTCATTCTCTTTTGAGGATCATTTGGAGTTATCACTTTTGTTTTCCGCTGTATCATTATTTATCTCTGATATTGTTGTACCATATTGATATCATTGTTGTATATCATTCTAGATATTGTATTCATTGGAGTTGTATAAGATATCATTGATTTCTTTATTCTGCTGTGTTGTTATACTTACTGTGTTATAAGCTCCGGGGAGCCAGATTCGGCGTTTGAATCTACGGCATTTGAGTACAAGTGAAGTACGGGTGCCGATTTTCGAAGGTCGAGTTCAAGAACCTTACAGTTATAGTAGAAAATATAATGGAAATTGCAGCACTTCCAAAATGCTATGGATTCAAGGTTATGTTCTTAAAATGCTACTATTTCTAAAATGTAACATTTTTGAAATGCTACTATATAAGGGTCACATTTTTAAAAGTGTTATGGTTTCTAAATACTACATTTTTAAAAGTGCTATGGTTTCTAAATATTACATTTTTGAAGTGTTATAACTAAGCGTATAAATTTGGAAGTGTTACAACTTTGGAAAATAAATAATATTTTTGAAAGAATAATGACATCGCATTTTAATGGTTTTAAAATAAATATGTTTTGATTTGAAATGTTAACCATTTGAAATAAATAACCACGGGTTATAATATCGGTTGGTTGTTAAAGAGATCGGGATCGGATATGGGCATACTCTCTGTCGATACCGAAAACCACTTTAACAACTGTGTAACGCGGTGGAGATTCCCGAATGAAGTAGGATGGTGACGACGATTCTATATGAGGTATATACGTGGACCTAACTCCCATGAGTTAGCATAAGGTGGCTAAAACAGGAGCAATTGACGGGCCAATGAGGTAGCTCCTCTTATCGGACACACTCCATCGTATACCATTCTATTACTTTGTGATTGATTGGGTGCACCCCTTGATTCGGGAGTGTGGCTCGAGGTGGGCGATTGCTGCGGCTCTACGTTACCACCAGCCCGGAAGTGTAATTGGTATATCTACCCTGGCATTACCTAGTTGTGCCGTGTCACCTACCCTGGCGCGCCTTCTACGAGTTTGTTTTGTACCATACCTATGGAGTGCCCTCTGACGACGCCCAGTACGGGGGAGATTACGGTACTGTATAGACTATGGGAATATATAAAATGTGTTAAGGTGGAAAATGTAAAGCCTTAACGCTATTTTGATAGTTTACTTTACTTTAGACATTATTATAATAGTGTATATTACTACATGGTAGATAGTTTAACGGATCCTTAAAGGATGGGCGATCCCAAGCATCCTTTAAGTTATTGATGCATTTCTATTGCAGTTTACTTGAGTTGATTTACATTTTATAAGTATGTATGTCCTGACTCGAGTGTTTTGTGTTTTGCTTTACGCTTGGGTCAGCCTGAGTATCACAGCTTTGGATTCATCTTTGGAGCTAGAGATTGTTGGAGATTTATCTATCTATCTAGTTGTCTATCTATTTCTATTTCAGTTATTCACATTCATCCTTTGCTTATGTATTAGTGAACTTATGTATTTGGATTTCCAGTTGTATTTGCTTTCAGACTCTGGTATTATGTATTTGTTTTGAGACTATGTATTGTAGTAGCTTCATGAACTACTATGTTATCTTTTATTCCGCTGCGAGTTATTCTGATATTCTGTGTCTGTGATTCTATGATTGATTTTATTTGCTCCAAAATTTATTAACAATCTATTGTTTTGAATTATTCAAGTCCGACATGTGTGGTTTTATTGTCGATTTGAATGGTCCAAAATAGTGGGTCGTTACATACGTCTTGGACGTCTGGCTCGTCTTCTAAAGCTCGAAGGCATCCAAACTAGATCTGAAAATATGCTCGGTTTGACGTGAGCATTATAAAAAAAATAACGCCCGGATTACTCTGGTAAACCAGTGTGAGAAACACACCTCAATTGGATTTTAATGTTATAAAACCCTTCAAAATAAAGTATCTCATAGACCACGCCGTACATAAACACGAACGGGTTTTTACCTTACAATAACCAAGACATTTCTATAGAAAATTCAGTGATATTATAATAGTCTCTAAGGTTTAAATTAAATATTGAATATAGCCGAATTGTTACATTAATTAAATTCCAGCATAATAGGTATACAACTAAGTCTGAAGGCACTTATTCGGGAATGGATTTCCATACAATGACAAGGCACCTGGGTACCATCTGCCGCATTCCACCTCTAGAAAATGTACCGAGGACATCACATGGCCCCCTACGAATCAGGACAGGCCTTACCCCTTACTGATAGTTCTGAATATTTCATCACCCCGGTTACTTTTGCAACCTTTTCTGAGAGCTCTCATGCACAACCAAATCCATAAATGTATATATATAGAAAAGGTGATGACAATACCCTAATGGAGGCGACCCACTTAGCCCTAAAGCATATCCTTAGTTTTAGTCATTCCCGGTTGATGAGGCTAGAGGTAAAGTTTTACCTTTTATATAGCAATCCCACTTGGAATGTTAACACTGCCCTCCAACCAGCAATGCAGTGCCAACATTCATCCATACAAGTTGTTCAGGATATGAACAAACCAAAGGCACTACTTCTACTATATCCATTTTGGAATCACCCTCAGGATTAGTCGCAAGTAGCCCTTGCACTTCAAAGAGCTCCGTCTTCGATTATCTTCAAAATATTCCAATTCAAACGCTTGTGCCGGTTCGAAATGGTTTTTGGATAATATATCTGATCTCGGTCTCTCCGAACCGACAACTATAGTTTAAAAACTAGCCAACATTTAATAGTCAGTTATTTCACTGTTAAATAAACAAACAATGCAACAAGATGTTTTATTTCCTAAGGGAAAATAATATTGGTTAAGCACAAAGCAACCATTAAGCCTCTTAAATAAAACTTTTCATAAATTTAAACTACTTTGTAAATCTGTGTACTAAAATACTTTTATAAAGATATATTTCACAAAACCCTTCTTTGCATTCTTCAATACTTGGGAAATACCAATATATTTATTTCAACTGAATAAGTATATTCACAAACCATTCCACTTTATAAAAACTTAGCAAATTTGCTATATACTTAAATAACAGTATAAGCACGTTTGCAAATCATTGCATTTTTTAAATTTAGAAAATATACTCTTATACTTATCTCAACGGGTAAGTATATTTACAAATCTTAAGAAAGATTTTCATTTCAAAACTGCACTTAAAATTTGGTTAAATCGGAATCATTAAAAACAGAGATAATGATAACCCAAACAATATTCCTTCAGTGTTAAGTAGGGAAAAAGAATATTCCCTACCACCATAATTAAGAAGGTCATTTTGGAAAATCAAATCTCTATTATAAAATAACTCTTTTATAAAAATCCCTTTTATGAACTCCTTTTATTTACAACTTGCTTTTATAAAATATTGTTTATAAATTAAATACTTTTATAAAACTCTTTTTTTAAATATCTAAACATAATTATAGTTTCCTTCTGTAAATCTCTAAATTTATTTAATAACTCCGTTTATAAATATCCTTTACATTATTTCTAAAATCTTTTATAAAACTTCTTTTCTAAAATATCATTTATAGACTCATTTATAAATTTCCAACTTATTTGCAACTCTTTTATAACCTAAAAATTCATTTACAAAATTCTTTCAATACATTTCCTAAATATAATTACAAAACTCCAAATATAACACCAAAACCCAAATATAAAACAAATTCCAAATATAATTATAAAACTCATATAGTTTTCATAACACGATCATCTCATATATTTCAATAAATTCCTAAATTGAATTTATTTCTCCAATTTATCAAAATGGTATTGATTTCCTTTTTGATATTACTTATAAAACTATTCTTTTACTTTATAAAACACCTTTTATAAATCTATTCTCCACTTATAAAATAATATTTATAAATCTACTCCCTTATACACCATTTTTATACAAACAATTCTCAAATATTTATTCCAAATATTTCTATCTTATTTAAAATGAAAACACCCCTTTTAAAATAAAAGATATCCCTTTTTAAATTCACATTTAAAAATAAACATTATTGTAATAATAATTTCAACAAAATCCAATACTTCTCAAAATAATTATTTAAAACATTTATTTAAGTATATATGTATTATTAGAAAGAATAGATAAAGAGATTTTGAAAAATAGAAATGTTGAAAAACTAATTTACATTAAAATATCATAAAAATTCCAAACAGTCGGATTTAAAATCTTTTTCCAAATCAAAAATCATTTCCAAACCAAATCAAGAATTAATAGTATTTCAAATATACTATATCGAGGCCCATAGTTACTATAACACTTAACAAATGCTATAACTACAATTTTTTACTAAAAATGTTCAATTTTCACATATGTCGGTGTCACATCCAATTTGGCCAAATAGTCAAATTTTCAGTATTTAATAATTTATATCACAGATATACAACTGAAATAAATCAACAAGTAAATAACTAGAAATTATAAATCACTACGGTGAGAAATCCCGATTTCTCAACAAATTTTCTTGTACTTTAATTTTAAATGCCTACCGCTTTTCAAAAGCGGATATTTTAACCAAACAGCCAATAATTTCAACCAAACACAAATAGTAAAGTTTTATCTATTATAACATACTAAATTATCCAAAGAGGTGAGTTATACTCACCGAGATTCCAGTTGTCGCCGAAGTGTTCCGGTTTAAACTAAAATCGAATGAGCGCAACGCAAAAGGTTTTGTCTTGATCGGACCTCGTATGAACAAGTTATAGATTTTATAAGTTATTGATTTAATTTAAATCACTTAATTCACTAATTACATTTTATAATTACCATTAATATACTAATCTGTCTTCCTCAAGACCCCTGCTCTATCGTGAACTGGTATCACCATGCACTGCCTTGTGCACACATGCCTTCCAGGATGCCTCGGACCACCAGAGCGCCTGAAACCATCATCGACGTCTATCTCTTCATGCAAGCATCTCCTTGGACCCAACAACTTCGCACTCGGCCTTCCTTTATATTTCACGACCTGGAGCAGTGAAAGGCGACAAAGCAAGGGTCGCAACCACCACCCATGAGCCGCACCCCACTATTTTTCGGCCAACAATGCCATACTCACTCCTAGAATTTGTTCATAGACATCGCATCTTTTACATCAGGTAGAAAATTGCATGATGTTAAAAATCTTTAAAACAACGTTATTTTTATTGCCGATGTTGTATAAAACACACACATCATATTGATTTTCAGGGCGATGTTAGAAGTCTTTTTATTTTCTTTATAACATTGTTCTTTTACATTGATTTTTAGGGTGGTGTTAAAATATAAATTCCAAATTTGTATAAAAGCGCAAAAAAAATAATTGTAAATACTTTGATAGAAAACGCCTAATACACCCAAATTCCAACGTCTATGTAACGACCCGTAAATTTTAACTGTTTAAATAACATAATTAGTTGAAATTTTGTGAAATTTTAAACGATAA
Source organism: Allium fistulosum (assembly GCA_030737815.1). Taxonomy (NCBI): domain Eukaryota; kingdom Viridiplantae; phylum Streptophyta; class Magnoliopsida; order Asparagales; family Amaryllidaceae; genus Allium; species Allium fistulosum. Next base: position 985,264,052 of record CM060905.1, read on the forward strand.
AATTTAGAAATAAAAATTTATTATTTGGAATGCGTCTAATTAAACATAGCAAACTGTAAAATTTCGTCAGAAAATATGAAAGTTATTTCGTGCGTAAATTTACTTCAATTTAATCAGTTAAAAAGCGATGAAAATAAAACGTTTTCGAAACCCAAATATTTTTATATAGAAAAATTCTAAATCTTCTTCTGAGCAAGACGTCATTTTTCGTTTTTCCAAATTCGGACCTCTTTAGCTCCGTCGATCTTATTTTTCTGCGTTTTTGCTGCATTTTCCACTAGTAGAAAATTCGAATTTTATAATTCAATCAAACCACTGATATTTGTATACTGTTTTGATCATCTAGTCGTGTTGATCTCTACGGTATATTCATTTCCGTGTTTTGAAGTTCGGTACACGACGGAATCTGTAAACGACGGACCGTATCGGTACCGGATCCGTGACCGTTGTTTTCTTTTGAATTTCAAACTTTAACAGTCGCATCCAAACGAACTTTAATTGGTTTAATAACTATTGCGGAATCTATGGGCTGCTTTACGTTTAGTTTTTTTTGAAACTTTATATTTGTAATTATGGTACGTTTTCATTTATTTGCAAGCTATTCAATTCTTTCTTTTTTTTAAAATCTATCTGTTCTTTTTTGTTTGTCTGTACATAATGCATTTCCCCAGAAACCATTTCTTTTGCTCTGAACTTTCTCCTTTCATCTTCTTTTTCTTTCTCCACTTGACCCATGCCCTTCTCTGTTTCGATCTAATACAAGTTTGCATTAAAAAAATGAGCCTGTTCGTTCATGGAAGAGAAATTGTATATATGGCTGCCCTCATATTTCTTCACGTCATTTCCGGCCTTGCTCCCCTCAACCCCGCCTCCTCATGTCAGCTCAGGCCACGCCACCCCTTTTACCCGTGCTCGGCCTCCACCTTCACCACCTCATCAAACTCTACACCTCAACCTCGACCTCACGAGCACCTACAACCGCCGGCCTCTTTCTCCACTAACGCAACAACTTCCTCCGCGTCTCCTTCCTCCTCCTTTCGACTGCTTCCACTTCCAACGTCGAGCTCGAAGCCTTTCATTTGCACGCAACCCACACCCGACCGCCGTTCGCCCCTCTCTCTCGAATTTCCAGCCTCAACTACTCTGCTAAGCCCCACCACAACCACCTAGCCATGCTCGCCTTCTTCTTCCTCCTTCCACTCTTGTCCCTTGAACTGTGATTCATCCCCTAGCTTGGCCGAGTGTGAGGTATAAACAAGTTTTCTGTTCATTTATATATTTAAGTTATAGAGTTATGTGTTGGTTTATATATGTAAATTTTTATAAGTGTTTATTTTATATTAATATATAATTGTTGTCATGTTTAAATACGTTAGTTAGGTAAAAATTTAGTTTATATATACGGATTTTGATTTTTATGTATATATTCAAGGTTAATGTTTAAAACAAGGATGCCTGCACATATGTTTGAATATATCTGGGGTTCGCATATGTATGAACGCATGGTGTATTTAGATTTAAGGAATGTATTTAAATATAAAAATAGATTTTCATGCTGCTTTGTGTTTAGTTGGTTTTAGTTATTTACAGACTATTGCTCATATATGTTAGCCTACAGCTTATATTAGTTTATATATATTATTTTGGGTTTTCCTGTATATGCAGTAGCTTGGAAATAAAAACTTTAAATTATAATATATATGTACTCGTATAGCCTGTTACATGTAGTACTTTCGGTTACTGTTTAAGTTTTATATGTTATAATAAATTATTGATATTGATTTTAAGATGTTATGAGTATAAAATATAACTGATAGTATATTATAAGAGATAGATTTGTAAACATCTTTGTAACCGGGTGTTCCATATATACAGCATATATTGATTCATAAATACTGTATGGATTTAAATATATTATATACATAAGATATTTTGATTCTGAAATACGTGTAAGCTATATTAGTTATGTTTATGTGTTAAATTATTTGCTCAAGCTATGTTATATTATGAAACAAATTTTATTAATGATATATGATGTGGTGTATTTGCTGTGAACCAGCAGCCTCCTTATCTTCTTTACTTTTGAATAGTGTACAGTTATATGGGTTTAAAGTAATATATATCAAGTCCTACTGTTACCTTGTTTTGTAAAATATAGTTTTGTTCGTATAATACATATATACATATTCTGTTGATAGGTTATTTTATTGTATGTAATGTGTATAATAATATATGTACATATACATACTATAGAACAGTTTTGTGTAAAGGTATATATGGAGTTTAAAGTTGTACAGTTTATGCATATATAGTCTTATTCTGGTTTGTATATTGTTTATGTATTACGGTTTGTTTACCATTTAACGTATATATATATAAAAAATTGATTAGCTAGGTTAGTTCATGATCTGTTAAGTTGAAATATAAGTCTTGTTTGTTGGTACATATTATATAAAGTTACCATAGTATATTTAAAGTTGTATGTTAGTTTAAGTCCATAAGCTTATACAAAAATTTTACATATAAAAGCCAGTATGTTAAACTGTTTATATAATGAGGCTATGTTATAGTATAACCCGTGAGTCTATTTTATATTCAGATACGGTATTTTGTTCCATTATTTTATGGTAATGTTACATGTCAGTTTATTAAGTTTATAAAGTTTTAATGGTTTATACAAGCATAATTTTGGGTTTGGTTATGTATTGATTTCATAGTTGTATAGGCTGTTTACGAAATTATTTATAAATATATACTTATTATTTTAATTTGTACTATACAGATACGTTGTTTTATATGTGTTTTATTTTATTTATAACATGCACATTTGTATAGATTTTCTATCCATATCAAACTGATCTGATTCAATTTATCGATTTCTGTTATCAGCTTTGATCGTTGAAGTCGTGCCGATTTGCTTTGCTTGAATTTGTAACTCAAATTTCTATGTCCGTATCAGTGTACGTATCCGTGTCATCTTCTCGTCCATCTCTAGCCTCGAAAGGTGAGCAATCACTCACGATTAACGTTCTTTTATTTATTAAATTTGATTTCAATTGAAACGACAATTGAAATATGCTGCTGTAGTATTTACACTGTTATTTATGTTATTACCTGTATCAGTTCACCTGTGACATCTGACACCATTATTTGTTAATTATTTATGCAATGATAATACAGTTTGGTTAATAATTGATTGATTGTTGATGTTTATATTGGACGTTAAATTGTTAATGTTAAAGTGATGAATAATATGCAATTGAATTGATATATGATAGTTAACCATTTAAATTGAATCCATATGTTAAATTTGATTAGTTAAATTTTGTATAATATGACCCCTTTAAATGTTAAACTAGTTGACACGTAGAAATTTGGTTAAATACACCTTGAACCATTTAATGTATGTTGGAAAATTTATGTAATATGAAATTGAATTGTAACAACCCAGTATTTTGCACTTTGTGATTATCGAAATTAGATGATTATAATTGCTATTGAAATTTAAAATCAATTTGAAATTATTTTATAAAAATGGTTGAGAAATTGATTTGGGCTTTAAATAAATATATTTCCTTTATTTTTTATGGCTGGCCCTTTTAACATTGGCCATCCCCCTTCCTTTTATTCGTTCCAGCCCGACCCCCTTTCTTTGATTATTCTGGCCCGATCCCTTGAGAAATAAAATTGGAGATGGCTTCGGCAATTCTCTAGTTCGATCCTCTTTACTACTTGCTCAATTGAATTAGGGCTTTGCCCTTGTTTGTTCCACTGGCCAATTGAAGCTTTGGCTTCGTCGACTTTTGTGGCGACTCTAGAATTAGGGTTTTTACCCTACTTCGATTTGGTGCTTCGGCTTTGTCAATCTTTGTAGCTCTGGCTTGCGATTGCCTTCGTTCTGCTCGGTCGAGTAAGGAATTGCGCTTGCTCGTCGAATTGAAGGTAAGTTTACTCACATCTATTTCATACTCGTATGATGCTTCAGTAGTTTCAATTTTTCCTTTGCTTTCTCGTTGCTTTGTCTCAGACAGTTGTCTTTGTTCATCTGGAATTGATTTACTGTTTCTCGCTGTCTTCGGTTTTTGATTCACTTGCCGATGATGTATGTTGGGAGGTAGATAGGGTTTGTAACCCTTGAATTCTCGAGTTTGTCCCTGCTTTCGACTTTGACCATTTCTGACGATGTTGATTTCGTTGTGACCTTGCTTTGTTCACTGTGACTTTGGGTTCTTGATGGTGTTTGAACTCATTTTTGGTTGGCTTCGACACTTGAACTATTTTGATATGGTACTGTCCCGTTTTGAACCTGCTTCTTCGATTTTTCTCTATAGCATATTGTGGCATTGTTTCATATATATATATACATGTATTAGTGTGTGTGTGTGTGTGTATGTGACTGTTGTCACCCTGTTTCATGGTTCTCTGATCATGGAAGTGTTGTATTGTTTAGTTGTATAAGTTTGGCCTTAGCACTGATTTTTGGTCGAGGCATATTTTTGTTGTTTGCATTTTTGGTTTCCAGTTGCACTTGGTTCATTGTCATTTTTGCTGGAATGATTTCGACAGTGTTTTGATGTTCTGGTCTTTTGGTCATGATGCCTTCAGTTGGTTGTACACTGGAATTCGAGTCATGTTGTATTCTGGATTCATTCGTTCAGTCTTGATGTGGTAGTTTCTTTTGAGCCAAAATTTACTGGTGCTTGTGCATTTATGTAGTGTGGTTCCCTGTTTTATTTGTTTCAGTCCTTGCTTGCATATAGCTTAGTTGTCTCGAGCACATCTGTATATATGATGTTGTATCTGGACTTTTGTTTATTTCGGGTTGGTTTACACTTTTATATTTAGTTGAGCATATGCTTGACTTTGTGATTTCGAGCCTGCTGTTATTGTACTATGGGATTGCTTGGATATTGACTCCGAGATGTTTTTGTGTATTTATGATTTATTGTCTGGACTGTTTGATGGTTTCCTTGGTCATTGCAACATATTGCTCGTTGATTTCTTGATAGTGTTACTGCTATCTTGATGTACTTGAACAACCTGAATCTTGAATGATTGTTATTGCTATGATACAGTCATCATGTAATTCTGGTTATGCATATGTATATAGTTGTACCTATTATTTGTTGGCTTGTAGCTTCCTGTTACATAGCCTAGTTTTGCTTGCCTTTTTATCTTCACTATTTATGTTGCATTGCTTCTGGACTTGATTCTTTTGTGACTTTGGTCACTGTCATTGCTTCGAGCTCTTATATATATGTAGTTTGAAGCAGTAGCCTTTTTGGGGGTGTGTTCACTGGTTTTACAGTAACATACATGTTCACCATTGGGTCGTGTTTCACTTGCATACTACTGCAGCTTTGTTCTCTGGTTCTGGCTCCTGTAGTCTTGACTTTGAGTATTTATGTGTACGAGCACTTGTGTCTGGTACATGTGCTACGTGCATTTCAGTTGTACTTCTTTTATTGTCAAGTATGTCCTAGTGTTCAATTGTGTCTTTCACTGAGTTATTGTGTATCTCATGCGATAGTGGCAAGGCAGTACACGCGTGCGTGTACTGCAGCCCTATCAGATTTGACAGTTTTTAAATTGATGTTTCGATTGTTGAATTGTTACGTTGGTTAAATTCAATATTTTGAAGTTGTATTATGATTTAGGTTTGCTGATTGTTGTTTAACACTATTTAGTGTTATATGTTGCCGTTATCCGATTTTCTTATCGAGAAGTTGGATATACGAGATTTCTGTGACTGTCGTCTATTTGATATTGATTATTATTGCTTCTGTGCATTAATAACTGAGTTTGAATTAGACTGACCTATGTATTATTTTCTTTTGAATTTAATACTCGGGTCAGACCCGAGTTATTTCAGGTTGTAGATTTCCTGCTTTGAGTTGCTGTTTGAGCTATGAAGACTTTTCACATCTTTTGGAGTAGTCGTGTCATAGTATAGGTGGATATGTATTCATGTATATTAGTTGATAATGTACGTGTATATATAACTTCCAGAGTCGACAGTTGTAGTTGTATCATATGTATTGTGTCAACTATATTATAACTGACATCAGTTATATATATACGAGACTTTTGTATCTGTGTTATTATTATATATATTGTCCTAAACTATTATGAACCGTCGTAGTTCGTTTTATACTGGTAATTGGGTATGTCGATGGGAGTAAATAAATAAGAGATGAAAATTGAAAAGTATATACCACTCCTATCGAGGTAACCAATACTAGTGTAAGGCCAACTATGGATGGCCGCTCCTATCCAGCCTTATTCTTCGTAATAACAGACAGTATTTCTTTTAATACTCTTTGTTATTGTGAGCATAGAGGTGGGGCGTCACAGTTGGTATCAGAGCTTGGGGTTTATGGACATAATATAAAACATAACTTGGATGGAACATGTGTTACAACTATCAGTCGATGTTTTATTTGTGTTTTGAGTCAAAACTAAAGTTTAAAATTTTGATGAAAGTTTTTAAATATCATTATTTAAAAATAAAGAGTAAATTTGTGTTCTGATGATTTGATTGATTTGAGTACTGTTTATCAGAGTGCGCAGCGGAAACAGTGAAGCTGTCTTCGCTGAGTACAACTGATAATCTATTTGATAAAAAAAATGAAATATGAAATTTAAAATTTTCATTGGTTGTTTACATAGCTGTAATTATTTTGTTTCTTTGAGAATTTCGAATCAGAATTGAGGATTCGAAGAAATTACAGTTATGTGATTTTTGTTGAAATTTCCGTTGGCTTTCTTTTGTACTAATCGTCTATTGATTAGATTTTGCTGTTTTGAATTGTCTTCATTGAAGATACATTCGAATGATTTCTTTGTTTATATTGTAATGTGCGTGCAAATATGAATTGCACGTTACTGCATTAATTTTACGTTGAATCGATGCTTGGTTATGAAACGTATTTTGTTGCCGATATTTTTATAACGGGATTTTTACACCAGTGCTATATTTTTAAGCACGGTGTTTTGTTGACAATTTTAATGAATGAAAATTCACTGATGTCACATTTTGATGTGAATTATTTTGATGAGATTTTTGATGTTTTAAAATTACTATCGCTTTGACTTCAGTAACAGTCAAATTTTTAAAAGTGGATTTTCAAGCGGTTATACCGCAATGCTGATTTGTGACCCGTTTTTACGGTATTTTGGAAAGTATAATTTCCTTATTGAAATTGCTACTGATGTTGTTGCTTTAATCACGTGATTGGAAAATCGTTTTAAAATGAAAATTGTTTTATAAATTTTTAACAGTTTGCGTTTTCAAAAGAATGAGGAAACGACTTAAACGATTCAGCAAAATCGAGGATTATGACCCCTTTCTTTTACTGATTCGCTTAACTCCGGACTTGTTCAGTTGAGAGTGTGAATTGTTATTTTTATAAAATAAATAAAATTATTTTCAGAAATTTTACAGTTTGCGATTTCAAAAGAATGAGGAAGCGATTTAAACGTTTCAGCAAAATCGAGGACTATGACCCCTTTTTTTTACTGATTCGCTTAATTCCGGACTTGTCCGTTTGAGAACGTAAAGTGTATTTTTACAAAATACACACTTTTGCACTTTCAACGAAACGATGAAGAAAATCAAACGATTTAGTAAAACACGTGGTATGGGACATGTGCATTTGCTATTTCGGTTAATTCCAGACTCGTTAATTGAAATATTTGATGATTTCGTGTGCTTTCGAGCCACTATGAGGACCTTCGGGTCATTTGTTGGACCTTCGGGTCATTTGTTGGGCTTTCGGGCCACTCTGCGGACCTTCGGGTCAAATACCAGTACTAGACCTTCGGGTCACTCTGCGGACCTTCGGGTCAATCTGATGGGCGCCAAAATTATGTTGAGTACTTGGTAGGCTTTGGCCACTTTGAGATGCATGTGCGGCGAATTAAAAAACTCGCCATCTGATGGGATCGATCCAAGCTTTTATGTTGATTTTCTAGTCTTCTTAATTGATTTCTAGATATTTGTTGTTTCCAATTATCTGCAGGTAATTGGATATTTGTTGCTACGAGTTCTGATTATCGTTTTTGATAATCGGATATTTGTTGTTTCTAATTATCGCTTGTGATAATTAGATATTTGTTGATATGAGTTCTGATTATCGTTTTTGATAATCGGATATTTGTTGTTTCTAATTATCGCTTGTGATAATTAGATATTTGTTGATATGAGTTCTGATTATCGTTTTTAACAATCGGATATTTGTTGTTTCTAATTATCGCTTGTGATAATTAGATATTTGTTGATATGAGTTCTGATTATCGTTTTTGATAATCGGATATTTGTTGTTTCTAATTATCGCTTGTGATAATTAGATATTTGTTGATATGAGTTCTGATTATCGTTTTTGATAATCGGGTATTTGTTGTTTCTAATTATCGCTTGTGATAATTAGATATTTGTTGATATGAGTTCTGACTATCACTTTTGATAATTCAATATTTGTGATTTGAGATTTAATTATCGCTTTTGATAATTAAATATTTGTTGATATGAGATTTAATTATCGCTTTTGATAATTAAATATTGCTAATTTGAGAAATTTAATTATCGCTTTTGATAATTAAATATTTGCTGATTTGAGATTTAATTATCACTTTTGATAATCGAATATTTGCTGATTTGAGATTTAATTATCGTTTTTGATAATCGAATATTTGAGATTTGAAATTTGATTATCGTTTTTGATAATCGAAATATTTGTGATTTGAAATTTGATTATCGTTTTTGATAATCGAATATTTGTGATTTGAAATTTGATTATCGTTTTTGATAATTGTTGATTTGGTTTCTGACTATCGTTTAGATAATTGGATGTTTGCTGATTTTATTGATACGAGATTTTCTAGTTTCTAATTGAATCTAGATTATGCTGATTTTTATTGAATTGCTGTTTTCTTTCTATCTTTGTTGATAGTTAGAGTTTGCTGATATGGAGTTTGTGTTTTCTAGTTAATTGTTGAATAACTAGATATTGACAACTTGGCGAATTGTGATTTGGGTTTCATAATTATCTTTGTTGATAATTAGATTTTGTTGTTTCTAATTATCGTATTGATAATTGGATATTACTGTTTTGTGATTTCTGTATTATAATTATCTATTGGTAATTGAATATTGCTGATGTTTGCATTTATTCCGGTTGCTGTCTTCTGATTATCTCTTGATAATTAGACTTTGTTGAGAATTTGTAAATTTCTTTTATGAAATTGAAAGATTTCTTTGGTGTTTGTGTTCTCATACTTTATTTTTCTAGCTTAACCAGTTTATGTTAGAAGAATAATCGTTATAGACGGCTTTCATTATGAAAATTGCGGGGACGCAATTTTTATAAGGAGGGGAGTCTGTAACAACCCAGTATTTTGCACTTTGTGATTATCGAAATTAGATGATTATAATTGCTATTGAAATTTAAAATCAATTTGAAATTATTTTATAAAAATGGTTGAGAAATTGATTTGGGCTTTAAATAAATATATTTCCTTTATTTTTTATGGCTGGCCCTTTTAACATTGGCCATCCCCCTTCCTTTTATTCGTTCCAGCCCGACCCCCTTTCTTTGATTATTCTGGCCCGATCCCTTGAGAAATAAAAATGGTGATGGCTTTGGCGATTCTCTGGTTCGATCCTCTTTACTACTTGCTCAATTGAATTAGGGCTTTGCCCTTGTTTGTTCCACTGGCCAATTGAAGCTTTGGCTTCGTTGACTTTTGTGGCGACTCTGGAATTAGGGTTTTTACCCTACTTCGATTTGGAGCTTCGGCTTTGTCAATCTTTGTAGCTCTGGCTTGCAATTGCCTTCGTTCTGCTCGGTCGAGTAAGGAATTGCGCTTGCTCGTCGAATTGAAGGTGAGTTTACTCACATCTATTTCATACTCGTATGATGCTTCAGTAGTTTCGATTTTTCCTTTGCTTTCTCGTTGCTTTGTCTCAGACAGTTGTCTTTGTTCATCTGGAATTGATTTACTGTTTCTCGCTGTCTTCGGTTTTTGATTCACTTGCCGATGATGTATGTTGGGAGGTAGATAGGGTTTGTAACCCTTGAATTCTCGAGTTTGTCCCTGCTTTCGACTTTGACCATTTCTGACGATGTTGATTTCGTTGTGACCTTGCTTTGTTCACTGTGACTTTGGGTTCTTGATGGTGTTTGAACTCATTTTTGGTTGGCTTCGACACTTGAACTATTTTGATATGGTACTGTCCCATTTTGAACATGCTGCTTCAATTTTTCTCTATAGCATATTGTGGCATTGTTTCATATATATATATATACATGTATTAGTGTGTGTGTGTGTGTGTGTATGTGACTGTTGTCACCCTGTTTCATGGTTCTCTGATCATGGAAGTGTGTAACAACCCGGGATTTGCATTACCAACTAATAAATAAAAGTTAGGATTTTTATTTATTTTAATGAAGCATAAAAGAATTTGGAATAACAAAATTTATGTGAAAAAGGCTATTTTAATTAAATGGGAAATATGGGATTTTAAAATGAGGATAAAATGTTATTTTTGGAAAGTTAAATATTTTAGGAGAGATTTTAAAACGGGTTTGGATAAGAAAAATGAGTTTTATAAACATACATGAACACTTAGACTAATTTTTGGAAAACATATAAATAACTCTCTTCTTATTGGGTTTCTAAACCTAGCCCAATAACCCACCCTAAACCTCCTCTATAAATTATCTCATACTCTCCAAACCTCATTCATTCTAACCCTAATCAAATTCCTAAAACCCTAAACCTAAAAATGGCCTCCATGCTTAGGAAAGCTCCATCCTCTCTTATATTGGCTTAAGCTAGTTAAAGTAAGGGAAGGTAATGCAAAAACCCTCTTGTAATCCATTTCTAACTCTCTTTAATTTCTGTAAATCATGTTGTAACTCTTGGTTTTATGTGTTTTGGTATTTTTCTAGCTCCTTGATCATCATCTCTTAGCTTTGGTTAGTGCCATATAGGTGTTTGTTCTTTTGCTTGAGAGGAATACTAGGTAAACCCTCTCCTAATCTATGTATAAGCATCTCTTAATTTCTGAAATTATTTTGTAATCCTCTTTTTTTGTGCATTTAGATTGTGAAACTCTTTGATCTTCTTTTCATTGCTTGGAAAGAGGTAATATATGCTAGCTGAAATTATAATTAGTTTATTGTTGTTAGTAAAATAGGCATATCTCATTCATCTTAAATCGGAATTAAGATTTTCTTGATGTTCTGGAAAGATTTTTCTGTAGGCTATAACTTTTATGTTTTTATCTTTTCCTAATTTTGTGGTTTGAATGGTCGAAATCACGTTTGTTTGTCGCTGACCTGACAAAAACCTGAAATTGATTTGGCCATAAGTTACTCGTTTCTTATCCAAATCTAATAATTTTGGATGTTCTGGAAAGCTTAGATTTAGAGCTAAATCTTTCATGTTTTGAGTTTCATGAAATTTCGAAGTTAATTTGGTCAAAACTGTGCATTCTTACCACTGTCCCGAGAGCACAACGACAGTGATATAAAATTTAGATCTGAGAATTGTTTTAGTCATAGAATTTTCATCTTTCGTCGGAATTTGACGATCTTGGTTATTCCGGAAAGCTTAGAAACTAAGCTACAACTTTCATTTTATTCATTTTGCCAGAATTTGAAGTTTACTATGTCAAAATTGTGGTTTTTCATCTCTGGTCAGTTAGTGCATAGCTATAGACCTTAGTCTCTTTTCTCCCGTTGTTTTCAGCGTAGAACCCCGATTTTGCGACGCCATCCCGGGCTCGTCCTTTATCGGATTTCATCGTTTTTGGTCTCGTTAAAATGATGAGATCGAGATCTTTAACCATGCAAAGTTTGGTTTAGATCTGGGTGCATTAGATACTTCGTTTCTATTGCCGAAGTAGCACCCAGAAACTGTTTTACAATAGTGATCATTTTCAGTTATCGTCGGACCAACTTTGAAACATTGTCGTTTCTTCGTTTCGAGTCGAAACCGAACGATTCTTGTTCCATATCAAAGTAGGAGTACTTTACTACGCTGCTGCAAATTTTCATCAAGATCTAAGTTCATGTGACCCTTCGACAATGTCGTCGAAGTGGGACCTTTACACTGTTTTGACACAGTAAAGTTTTATGATTTTTGTCCAACTTTGAGACGATGCCGTTTCTTCGTTTCAAGTCGGAATTTCCCGATTCTTTTTGCAGTTTGGAGCAGGGATGTTGGACTATATGTCAACCAATTTTCATGCCATTCGGATTCAGTTTGCTAGTCTGAATAATTTTCCGAACTTGGGTTCGCGTCATTTTTGGACTATTTTCCAACACTTGGAATATTTTCAGTGATTTTCTGGTTTTATTGATTTCTTTGAGATTTGTCTCTAGATTTCGTACACGGGTTTTATGAATTATTTTCAAAGGATTTTTCACTCCTAAATGGCTTTAGAAATTATTATATAATATTATTTTTAATTATTAAATTAATTACTCCATAATAGGAGAGTTTTCAAAAGCCGTTTTAAAGTGATTTCAAAATCAATTATAAATCCGTTTCGCACCATTATTTTCTATAATAAAAATCTCACACTCACTTTTTAGCACGTCGAGCGAAGTGGAAAGGTGCTTAAACGGTTAGGAAATCTTCGGCCTATGAAACCGTGTGTATTTCCTATCCGGTTAATCCCCGACCTATTCGATTGATCGTTTTGACCTTTGGGTCTAGTTTACCGATGATACGAGGTGGACTTTTTATTGTTTGGAGTGTGAGCTTGCTATTGGTTAGTAAACCGTTTAGTGCGAACGTGGGGTATGGGACTCATTGTTAACACTTTACGGGTTCCTCTCCAAGAAGTTAGTGACACATTAGCCTTTGGGCGGCCAGTACTGGACCTCTGGGTCACCACGCCTCTGGGCAACCGTCTCTGGACACCTGCTCTATGGAGCAGTTTATTTTTCGGCATGCGCCTCTAGGCCTTTATCCTTCTGGGAAGGATCTTGCCGTCTCGCGCGTTCCGCATCTGTGCGAGTGATCGATCACAACTCTACAGTACTTGGCAACAACGACTCTGGTCGGTGCACGTGCAATATTGGTATTATTTGATGATTTTTATATCCATTCGAGTACCGCCATTCGGTGTTGGTTCTATGGAACCATACGATGTAAGTGCGATTACCTTGTGGATTCACAGTGTCTCTGGACACTGCTTTTCAGTGTTGGATTTCATTGACTTTTCAGTATATCCTCATTGCTCTTTGGAGCATCGATCTTTGCTTGGGCATTGATTACAGACTCTGGTCACTCTTGGGATTATTGCCTATGGGCATCTTTTTATAGCTTTGGCTACGCCGATGATATGAGGCGATTTTATTTATTCTACACTTTGGTGTTGATTTCTCTTTGGAGATTTTTATTGTTTATTGATGATTAGGGATCGTCATTATATTCATGTGGTTCATAATATACTTCTCTTTGGATAAGTATTGTTTTATTTATGTACCGCATTACTATATATCTCAGTTATTACTGATTGTTTAGCTAGCCTGACCCGAGTGTTTTCGCTCGGGTCAGACCGAGTTATTTCAGGTTAGGTCTCTGGAATTAGCTTATGTGCTTCCGCTTGGACATTATCTACTATGCTGATAGATAGCGCTTTTATTTGTCCACTATTCCGCTACTCTGTTATTATTCAGACTTTGATATGTACATATTTTTAACCCACATGTGTGGGCAGTGGCTTTGTACCCACTTATTGTATTTGGATCTGTATTGACGATGTATTGTTCTGGGATTTTATATCTGTTATGTGATTATGTTCTGTGATGTTTTATCATTTAATATTATGCTTTGTCCTGATAGATCTTTAGCCATTTGTAATTTCGTTATAACTATCTACTGAATATGTCGAACCACTTGAAAAAAAAAAAATATACCATCCTTTCGACGTATTCAGTAGATAGTTATAGCTTGATTACAAATGGTTGCTCCCACTATACTCTATTCTCTGCTTTAACAGACAGTATTACTCCTGTAATACTCTTTGTTACAGTGGGTCTCAGAGTGGGGCGTTACAAAGTGTTGTATTGTTTAGTTGTATAAGTTTGGCCTTAGCACTGATTTTTGGTCGAGGCATATTTTTGTTGTTTGCATTTTTGGTTTCCAGTTGCACTTGGTTCATTGTCATTTTTGCTGGAATGATTTCGACAGTGTTTTGATGTTCTGGTCTTTTGGTCATGATGCCTTCAGTTGGTTGTACACTGGAATTCGAGTCATGTTGTATTCTGGATTCATTCGTTCAGTCTTGATGTGGTAGTTTCTTTTGAGCCAAAATCTACCGGTGCTTGTGCATTTATGTAGTGTGGTTCCCTGTTTTATTTGTTTCAGTCCTTGCTTGCATATAGCTTGATTGTCTCGAGCACATCTGTATATATGATGTTGTATCTGGACTTTTGTTTATTTCGGGTTGGTTTACACTTTTATATTTAGTTGAGCATATGCTTGACTTTGTGATTTCGAGCCTGCTGTTATTGTACTATGGGGTTGCTTGGATATTGACTCCGAGATGTTTTTGTGTATTTATGATTTATTGTCTGGACTGTTTGATGGTTTCCTTGGTCATTGCAACATATTGCTCGTTGATTTCTTGATAGTGTTACTGCTATCTTGATGTACTTGAACAACCTGAATCTTGAATGATTGTTATTGCTATGATACAGTCATCATGTAATTCTGGTTATGCATATGTATATAGTTGTACCTATTATTTGTTGGCTTGTAGCTTCCTGTTACATAGCCTAGTTTTGCTTGCCTTTTTATCTTCACGATTTATGTTGCATTGCTTCTGGACTTGATTCTTTTGTGACTTTGGTCACTGTCCTTGCTTCGAGCTCTTATATATATGTAGTTTGAAGCAGTAGCCTTTTTGGGGGTGTGTTCACTGGTTTTACAGTAACATACCTGTTCACCATTGGGTCGTGTTTCACTTGCATACTACTGCAGCTTTGTTCTCTGGTTCTGGCTCCTGTAGTCTTGACTTTGAGTATTTATGTGTACGAGCACTTGTGTCTGGTACATGTGCTACGTGCATTTCAGTTGTACTTCTTTTATTTTCAAGTATGTCCTAGTGTTCAATTGTGTCTTTCACTGAGTTATTGTGTATCTCATGTGATAGTGGCGAGGCAGTACACGCGTGCATGTACTGCAGCCCTATCAGATTTGACAGTTTTTAAATTGATGTTTCGATTGTTGAATTGTTTCGTTGGTTAAATTCAATATTTTGAAGTTGTATTCTGATTTGGGTTTGTTGATTGTTGTTTAACATTATTTAGTGTTATATGTTGCCGTTATCCGATTTTCTTATCGAGAAGTTGGATATACGAGATTTCTGTGACTGTCGTCTATTTGATATTGATTATTATTGCTTCTGTGCATTAATAACTGAGTTTGAATTAGACTGACCTATGTATTAATTTCTTTTGAATTTAATACTCGGGTCAGACCCGAGTTATTTCAGGTTGTAGATTTCCTGCTTTGAGTTGTTGTTTGAGCTATGAAGACTTTTCACATCTTTTGGAGTAGTCGTGTCATAGTATAGGTGGATATGTATTCATGTATATTAGTTGATAATGTACGTGTATATATAACTTCTAGAGTCGACAGTTGTAGTTGTATCATATGTATTGTGTCAACTATATTATAACTGACATCAGTTATATATATACGAGACTTTTGTATCTGTGTTATTATTATATATATTGTCCTAAACTATTATGAACCGTCGTAGTTCGTTTTATACTGGTAATTGGGTATGTCGATGGGAGTAAATAAATAAGAGATGAAAATTGAAAAGTATATACCACTCCTATCGAGGTAACCAATACTAGTGTAAGGCCAACTACGGATGACCGCTCCTATCCAGCCTTATTCTTCGTAATAACAGACAGTATTTCTTTTAATACTCTTTGTTATTGTGAGCATAGAGGTGGGGCGTCACAGTTGGTATCAGAGCTTGGGGTTTATGGACATAATATAAAACATAACTTGGATGGAACATGTGTTACAACTATCAGTCGTTGTTTTATTTGTGCTTTGAGTCAAAACTAAAGTTTAAAATTTTGATGAAAGTTTTTAAATATCATTATTTAAAAATAAAGAGTAAATTTGTGTTCTGATGATTTGATTGATTTGAGTACTGTTTATCAGAGTGCGCAGCAGAAACAGTGAAGCTGTCTTCGCTGAGTACAACTGATAATCTATTTGATTAAAAAAAAATTGAAATATGAAATTTAATCTACATGAAATAATTATATTAATTATATACATGGTAACATGTATGGGTAAAATTTGACGATTAAACGGAAAATTTGGAATAGATAAATTGCAATAGGTAAATGCACTCACACATGCTTTATTCATCATTCTATAATTATGCAAACATTAATATGATGTACGTCTTTTTTTTCAAATGGAAGATGATCTTTATAAAAAATATATACATATATACATACGTATATGCATATATACATATGTATATGCATATACACACACACGTGTATATATATATACGCGCGCGTGTGTGTATATATCTTGTTACATACTCTTGCTAGTCAAGGACGTCAACTCAATTGGTTGGTGGTACGACGTTTTAGACATAGGTTTTAGATGTATATGTTTTAATCTTGCGATAGTAAAACGATTGTTTAGCATGAATAAAGCATCACTTTTACTTAAAGGGGAAAAAAAAATCTTCCCCATACATGTTACCTATTGTGAGCATAGAGGTGGGGCGTCACATGAATAATTAATATCAAGTGAAGAACCGTTTAAATATTAATGTAATAATCTTTAATCTACATGAAATGATAGTGTAGATTCTAGAAATAATTATATTAATTTGCACAAATAACAATGTGAATTAATACGGTTATTTCGGGATTATTTGAATTGATTATTGGATTAATATTGATTGTTGTTATTGCTTGTTTATTTACTTTGACACCATCCCAGTTATCACACTGCAAGTTCCCTTTGTTATGCTTTGATTTTTGAATTGAATTGGAATCGGGTTGAAATGATAAATACCCAAAAATGAACTTGACTTAGGATAGAGAATTAAATAAAACCCGATTGGTCAATAATTTGATTTGAAAATAAAATAAAGATTTTATTTGAATAAATAATAAGGTTTTGAAATATAGTTAGAATTTGAATTTTTGAAAGGAAAATGTTGATATTTAATAATCCGAATCAAAATATTAACAATGTAATTGATGAAAGAACATTGTTTAAATTAAGAAATGATTGAATTAAGTTTTGAAATTATTTAAATAGTTAAGTTTTGAAATTATTTAATAATTAAATAAATTGGATTCTTTAATAAGTGAAATTGAATTTCTCTAACAAGAAATAAAATGTGATTTATTGAAATTAATGTAAGACTTGTAATTGAAAGAATTGATTTGATGAATTTAATTTAATTCAAATTTGTAAGTTTTGATACAATGAAGTTGAACTTAAGTAATTGATTTAATGAATTGGAAATTAAATAGAAATTGTATGAATGATAAATTTACTTACCGAATAATTGAATGAAATCGAAGTGAAGTTAAATTGATTTGAATGTTAAATTAAATTAATTTAAATGATTCAGAATGAAACTTATTTATGAACTTGAATCAATATTTGAATTGTTTTAAATAGAAATTGAAATTGAATTATAAGATTTTGAAATTATGAATGTGGAAGTTTTGAAACGTAAATTATGGAAATTGATTAGAAAGACAAATGAAATGTTGATTTATAAATTCTAATTGAAATTGAAATTGATTTGGTTTTCGAAATATAGAAACGACCAATCGGTGTAATAATCCGGAAAGTTATTAAAGAGACCGGAATCGGTTAGGGACATACTCACTGTCTAAACCGAAAACCACTTTAATAACTATACGCGGAGTGTGATCCAGAATGAAGTGGTTGGAATGATGTACCTGTTGACTGAAGAAAGAGAAAGATAATGGATAGCCTTGACACTTGTGTCGAATTTGAAATGACTAAAACAGGAGCCGTGCCGGGCTAAATGGGGGTTAGCTACCTCGAGCGAACACACTTCTTCGAAAACTACTCATTACTTGTTGTCGATTGGTGCACCCTTGATTTTGGGAGTGTTGTTTCACGGTGTTGCGGTCACTGCGGCGATGCGTTCTCACCAGTCCGGATCAGGCAAACGGTAGTTTCACTACCTTGGGTATTGCCTCATGTGCCTTGTCATACTTGTATCCCTATATACGCGACCACTACGATTTGTTTTGTGTTATACCTATGGAGTACTCCCTGATATCCCACTAGTTTGCGGTGGAGTTTACAGTGATGTATAGTCTATAACACTTATATAAAATGTGTTAAGGGGGATAATGGTAACGCCTTAACACTATTTGGATACTTTATATTACTGATAGGCATTATCTACTTATCGTACACTACTACATAGTAGATAGTTTAACGGATCCTTAAAGGATGGTTATTCCAAACATCCTTTGAGTTACGTGTATTTCAATTGCTATTTCACTTGAGTTGGATTTATTGATATAAGAATGTTAATCCTGACTCGAGTGTTTTGTGTTTTGCTTTACGCTCGGGTCAGACTGAGTGTACCAGTATTCGAGACTCACCTTTGGAGTTGGAGCTTCGCTTGGAGATCCAGCTATCTATCCAGCTTTCAGATATCCAGTTGATTCCAGTGATTGTATTCTGATTCTTGTATGTGACTATTGTATTCGAAACTTCTGCTATAACTTATTTAACTCTTATATGTATATAGTAGCTTCATGAACTACTATCTTTTATTTCCGCTGCATTTATTACTCTGTGTCTGTGATCTATGGTTATTTATTTTCTGTATATGTTCAGTTTTGCCAAATTTAAATTAACAATTCGGTATTTTGAATTATTCAAGTCCGACATGTGCGGATGCGAATGGTCCAAAATACCGGGTCGTTACAGTTGGTATCAGAGCTTTGGTAGCTCTAGGCAAAACCTAGCATATAAGGTAAATGTATTTACAGAATCACTCTCATTCGAGTTTCAAATCTCTTCCTTTTGACTCGATTCCTTTGAATTTTTGGAACGTCCACTCGGTTCTGAAATTCATTCTTGTCCCTCACTATTGGTATTCTTCTGAATTCTGGAGTATCCCATAACTCCACTTTGAATGATCTTTATAAAGAGTCGGCGGTCTCGCCAATCTCAAATTGATTTATAAAAGGGGTGAAACTCCTTTACAATAGACATTAATTTACCGGAGATTTCTGTATCCTCGGTTTACGATGCTATCTATCTCCTGCTATACCTGAATTCTATTTCTTGAGATCGAATGTAGATTTGCCTCAAAATTCTGCATCGATCTTATTCTTGAAGTCACGGTCGACCCGGTTAAGGTTGCCTGCGATTTATATAAATTTATCAATCTTCCTACTTTGTTATTAATCATCATATCTTTGTTTCGAACCTATCTTCGAAAAAAAAATTCTCTTTGATTTGAGGCTATCAAATTTGAATCTCTATCCTTGATTTGAAATCCATTCTTGTATCGTCGAGCGAAGAATTGTATTTGTAAATTAATATTAAAATGTTTATATATTGTGTGTTTGAGTTGTTGATGTTGATTTGGGTTTCCAATCGATTCGCCTGATCAGCGCTATCGATAGGATTTCCAAAACACTTGAACATAACAAACTAACACAATGTTGTTTTCAAATTTGGTAAACAAAATAGTTTTGGATGATTATATTATATATAAATATAAGTTTTCTGAAATTAGATTGTTAATGAATTTGTTGTTAAAAATGATAATATTTGATTTTCTTTTATTGTTTTGTAAATCATTGACTATCGCATAATATAAATAAATAAATTTATAAAACTTGGTTATAATTTGTTTTGAAATTTGAAATGAATTTAAATCAAGAATGTGAGAATTTAATTTCCGGTGATTTCAAACTTTGGTTTTAAAGTTTTTATATAAAGTATTTCTGAGAATAAATTGTTTCCAAAGGATTTTAAAGAAGTTTAAATCAGTACTCTTCTCTTTGTCGCTGGAAAATAATCTCGGTGATGACGGCTGCATCATCGACATTCAATTTCGAGTTTCGAAGTGGAGAGGCCATTCAATAGCTTTGCTACACTTTTGTTTGGAAATTTAATTTGATTCAAAAATTTTAAAGTATGGCTTGATTTATAATATATAGGTATATGGTTGTAAATCTGATTTGATATATATAGCATATGTATATATATTTATCTCTAAACTGTTTAAAGTTAATCGGAAATTTAAAAATTCTTAAATTTATGATTTATAAATGATTTCAGTTATAAAATGAAACCAAATTTTGGAATAGATATTTAAATTTGAAATAATTAAATTGGAAAATTTTATGTGTATAATACTCAATTACATTCTAATACAACTTACCTAAATTATTCAGAAGTTCAAATGTAATTGGATAATATACAATATAAAATGATTTTATAAATGTTATACACTTAGATTTTAATTATGAAAAAAAATGCTAATAAAAATGGTAGAATAATAAGTTAATTGAATGAGATGAATATAATAAATTTTGTTTTGAAAGAATTAACAAATTGAAATTAGATCAACTTATGGAAATACCTTAAATTTAAACCAATTATTGAATATAAATTAAATTAAAATGAAATTTATATGGGTTAAATTAATTTATATGGTTTAAATATATGTAATAAGATATATTAAGTGGAATAAACTTAATAATAATTTGGAATAAAAGAATTAAATTTGTTGAATAAAATATGAGCATATTAAATGATTATACAAATTGATGATTTAGAAATTTGTTAATTGAGGATGACTATATAATAAGATAATGAATTTAGAAATAGATGGATTGATTTAACTTAAGTGAACTCAAAGGGATTTAACCAAATTGTCAAATATTAATTAATTTAAATTGTAATTTATATGGTTTAAATTAATTATTTTACTTGTATTCCAATCTATTTTCTTTCTGGTTGTTTCTATTCTCCTACCTCCTTCCTTTTCGAGGACGAAAAGTTTTGAGTGGGGGAGAGTGTAACGACCCGTAAATTTTAACTGTTTAAATAACGTAATTAGTTGAAATTTTGTGAAATTTTAAACGATAAAATTTTGAAATAAAAATTTATTATTTGGAATGCGTCTAATTAAACATAGCAAACTGTAAAATTTCGTCAGAAAATATAAAAGTTATTTCGTGCGAAAATTTACTTCAATTTAATCAGTTAAAAAGCGATGAAAATAAAACATTTTCGAAACCCAAATATTTTTATATAGAAAAATTCTAAACCTTCTTCTGAGCAAGACATCATTTTTCGTTTTTCCAAATTCAGACCTCTTTAGCTCCGTCGATCTTATTTTTCTGCGTTTTTGCTGCATTTTCCACTAGTAGAAAATTCGAATTTTATAATTCAATCAAACCACTAATATTTGTATACCGTTTTGATCATCTAGTCGTGTTGATCTCTACGGTATATTCATTTCCGTGTTTTGAAGTCCGATACATGACGAAATCTGTAAACGACGGACCGTATCGGTACTGGATCCGTGACCGTTGTTTTCTTTTGAATTTCAAACTTTAACAGTCGCATCCAAACGAAATTTAATTGGTTTAATAACTATTGCAGAATCGATGGGCTGCTTTACGTTTAGTTTTTTTTTGAAACTTTATATTTGTAATTATAGTACGTTTTCATTTATTAGCCAACTATTCAATTCTTTCTTTTTTTAAAAAACTAGCTGTTCTTTTTTGTTTGTCTGTACATAATGCATTTCCCCAGAAACCATTTCTTTTGCTCTGAACTTTCTCCTTTCATCTTCTTTTTCTTTCTCCACTTGACCCATGCCCTTCTCTGTTTCGATCTAATACAAGTTTGCATTAAAAAAATGAGCATGTTCGTTCATGGAAGAGAAATTGTATATATGGCTGCCCTCATATTTCTTCACGTCATTTCCGGCCTTGCTCCCCTCAACCCCGCCTCCTCGTGTCAGCTCAGGCCACGCCACCCCTTTTACCCATGCTCGGCCTCCACCTCCACCACCTCATCGAACTCTACACCTCAACCTCAACCTCACGAGCACCTACAACCGCCGGCCTCTTTCTCCACTCACGCAACAACTTCCTCCGCGTCTCCTTCCTCCTCCTTTCGACTGCTTCCACCTCCAACGTCGAGCTCGAAGCCTTTCATTTGCACGCAACCCACACCCGACCGCCGTTCGCCCCTCTCTCTCGAATTTCCAGCCTCAACTACTCTGCTAAGCCCCACCACAACCACCTAGCCATGCTCGCCTTCTTCTTCTTCCTCCTTCCACTCTTGTCCCTTGAACCGTGCTTCATCCCCTAGCTTGGCTGAGTGTGAGGTATAAACAAGTTTTCTGTTCATTTATATATTTAAGTTATAGAGTTATGTGTTGGTTTATATATGTAAAGTTTTATAAGTGTTTATTTTATATTAATATATAATTGTTGTCATGTTTAAATACATTAGTTAGGTAAAAATTTAGTTTATATATATACGGATTTTGATTTTTATGTATATATTAAGGGTTAATGTTTAAAACAAGGATGCCTACACATATGTTTGAATATATCTGGGGTTTGCATATGTATGAACGCATGGTGTATTTAGATTTAAGGAATGTATTTAAATATAAAAATAGATTTGCATGCTGCTTTGTGTTTAGTTGGTTTTAGTTATTTACAGACTGTTGCTCATATATGTTAGCCTACAGCTTATATTAGTTTATATATATTATTTTGGGTTTTCCTGTATACGCAGTAGCTTGGAAATAAAAACTTTAAATTATAATATATATGTACTCGTATAGCCTGTTACATGTAGTACTTTCGGTTACTGTTTAAGTTTTATATGTTATAATAAATTATTGATATTGATTTTAAGATGCTATGAGTATAAAATATAACTGATAGTATATTATAAGAGATAGATTTGTAAACATCTTTGTAACCGGGTGTTCCATATATACAACATATATTGATTCATAAATACTGTATGGATTTAAATATATTATATACATAAGATATTTTGATTCTGAAATACGTGTAAGCTATATTAGTTATGTTTATGTGTTAAATTATTTGCTCAAGCTATGTTATATTATGAAACAAATTTTATTAATGATATATGATGTGGTGTATTTGCTGTGAACCAGCAACCCCCTTATCTTCTTTACTTTTGAATAGTGTACAGTTATATGGGTTTGAAGTAATATATATTAAGTCCTACTATTACCTTGTTTCATAAAATATAGTTTTGTTCGTGTAATACGTATATACATATTCTGTTGATAGGTTATTTTATTGTATGTAATGTGTATAATAATATATGTACATATACATACTATAGAACAGTTTTGTGTAAAGGTATATATGGAGTTTAAAGTTGTACAGTTTATGCATATATAGTCTTATTCTGGTTTGTATATTGTTTATGTATTACGGTTTGTTTACAATTTAACGTATATATATAAAATAAAAAAATTGATCAGCTAGGTTAGTTCATGATCTGTTAAGTTGAAATATAAGTCTTGTTTGTTGGTACATATTATATAAAGTTACCATAGTATATTTAAAGTTGTATGTTAGTTTAAGTCCATAAGCTTATACAAAAATTTTACATATAAAAGCCAGTATGTTAAACTGTTTATATAATGAGGCTATGTTATAGTATAACCCGTGAGTCTATTTTATATTCAGATACGGTATTTTGTTCCATTATTTTATGGTAATGTTACATGTCAGTTTATTAAGTTTATAAAGTTTTAATGGTTTATACAAGCATAATTTTGGGTTTGGTTATGTATTGATTTCATAGAATAGTTGTATAGGCTATTTACGAAATTATTTATAAATATATACTTATTATTTTAATTTGTACTATACAGATACGTTGTTTTATATGTGTTTTATTTTATTTATAACATGCACATTTGTATAGATTTTCTATCCATATCAAACTGACCTGATTCAGTTTATCGATTTCTGTTATCAGCTTTGATCGTTGAAGTCGTGCCGATTTGCTTTGCTTGAATTTGTAACTCAAATTTCTATGTCCATATCAGTGTACGTATCCGTGTCATCTTCTCGTCCATCTCTAGCCTCGAAAGGTGAGCAATCACTCATGATTAACGTTCTTTTATTTATTAAATTTGATTTCAATTGAAACGACAATTGAAATATGCTGCTGTAGTATTTACACTGTTATTTATGTTATTACCTGTATCAGTTCACCTGTGACATCTGACACCATTATCTGTTAATTATTTATGCAATGATAATACAGTTTGGTTAATAATTGATTGATTGTTGATGTTTATATTGGACGTTAAATTGTTAATGTTAAAGTGATGAATAATATGCAATTGAATTGATATATGATAGTTAACCATTTAAATTGAATCCATATGTTAAATTTGATTAGTTAAATTTTGTATAATATGACCCCTTTAAATGTTAAACTAGTTGACACGTAGAAATTTGGTTAAATACACCTTGAACCATTTAATGTATGTTGGAAAATTTATGTAATATGAAATTGAATAATTGATATCAAGTAAAGAACCATTTAAATATTAATGTAATAATCTTTAATCTACATGAAATGATAGTGTAGATTCTAGAAATAATTATATTAATTTGCACAAATAACAATGTGAATTAATACGGTTATTTCAGGATTATTTGAATTGATTATTGGATTAATATTGATTGTTGTTATTACTTGTTTATTTACTTTGACACCATCTCAGTTATCACACTGCAAGTTCCCTTTGTTATGCTTTGATTTTTGAATTGAATTGGAATCGGGTTGAAATGATAAATACCCAAAAATGAACTTGACTTAGGATAGAGAATTAAATAAAACCCGATTGGTCAATAATTTGATTTGAAAATAAAATAAAGATTTTATTTGAATAAATAATAAGGTTTTGAAATATAGTTAGAATTTGAATTTTTGAAAGGAAAATGTTGATATTTAATAATCCGAATCAAAATATTAACAATGTAATTGATGAAAGAACATTGTTTAAATTAAGAAATGATTGGATTAAGTTTTGAAATTATTTAAATAGTTAAGTTTTGAAATTATTTAATAATTAAATAAATTGGATTCTTTAATAAGTGAAATTGAATTTCTCTAACAAGAAATAAAATGTGATTT
Organism: Allium fistulosum; assembly: GCA_030737815.1. Classification (NCBI taxonomy): domain Eukaryota; kingdom Viridiplantae; phylum Streptophyta; class Magnoliopsida; order Asparagales; family Amaryllidaceae; genus Allium; species Allium fistulosum. The sequence continues at coordinate 985,289,303 of CM060905.1, forward strand.
ATTGAAATTAATGTAAGACTTGTAATTAAAAGAATTGATTTGATGAATTTAATTTAATTCAAATTTGTAAGTTTTGATACAATGAAGTTGAACTTAAGTAATTGATTTAATGAATTGGAAATTAAATAGAAATTGTATTAATGATAAATTTACTTACCGAATAATTGAATGAAATCGAAATGAAGTTAAATTGATTTGAATGTTAAATTAAATTAATTTAAATGATTCAGAATGAAACTTATTTACGAACTTGAATCAATATTTGAATTGTTTTAAATAGAAATTGAAATTGAATTATAAGATTTTGAAATTATGAATGTCGAAGTTTTGAAACGTAAATTATGGAAATTGATTAGAAAGACAAATGAAATGTTGACTTATAAATTCTAATTGAAATTGAAATTGATTTGGTTTTCGAAATATAGAAACGACCAATCGGTGTAATAATCCGGAAAGTTATTAAAGAGACCGGAATCGGTTAGGGACATACTCACTGTCTAAACCGAAAACCACTTTAATAACTATACGCGGAGTGTGATCCAGAATGAAGTGGTTGGAATGATGTACCTGTTGACTGAAGAAAGAGAACGATAATGGATAGCCTTGACACTTGTATCAAATTTGAAATGACTAAAACAGGAGCCGTGCCGGGCCAAATGGGGGTTAGCTACCTCGAGCGAACACACTTCTTCGAAAACTACTCATTACTTGTTGTCGATTGGTGCACCCTTGATTTTGGGAGTGTTGTTTCGCGGTGTTGCGGTCACTGCGGCGATGCGTTCTCACCAGTCCGGATCAGGCAAACGGTAGTTTCACTACCTTGGGTATTGCCTCATGTGCCCTGTCATACTTGTATCCCTATATACGCGACCACTACGATTTGTTTTGTGTTATACCTATGGACTACTCCCTGATATCCCATTAGTTTACGGTGGAGTTTACAGTGCTGTATAGTCTATAACACTTATATAAAATGTGTTAAGGGGGATAATGGTAACGCCTTAACACTATTTTGATACTTTATATTACTGATAGGCATTATCTACTTATCGTACACTACTACATAGTAGATAGTTTAACGAATCCTTAAAGGATGGTTATTCCAAACATCCTTTGAGTTACTTGTATTTCAATTGCTATTTCACTTGAGTTGGATTTATTGATATAAGAATGTTAATCCTGACTCGAGTGTTTTGTGTTTTGCTTTACGCTCGGGTCAGACTGAGTGTACCAGTATTCGAGACTCACCTTTGGAGTTGGAGCTTCGCTTGGAGATCCAGCTATCTATCCAGCTTTCAGATATCCAGTTGATTCCAATGATTGTATTCTGATTCTTGTATGTGACTATTGTATTCGAAACTTCTGCTGTAACTTATTTAACTCTTATATGTTTATAGTAGCTTCATGAACTACTATCTTTTATTTCCGCTGCATTTATTACTCTGTGTTTGTGATCTGTGGTTATTTATTTACTGTATATGTTCAGTTTTGCCAAATTTAAATTAACAATTCGGTATTTTGAATTATTCAAGTCCGACATGTGCGGATGCGAATGGTCCAAAATACCGGGTCGTTACAGTCTATGAGCATAACCGTCGCAAATAGTACTATTTGTGTACAATTGTTATTTTCTTAAATTTTAATTAAAAAACATGGCAATTTGAGCAACAAGCCCCTATCAATAATTATATAGACAAAATGCCATTTATCAATAATTATATGTAAATCAAGTCTCACGTCTCGTATACAAGGTGCAATGCACTACGGAAGATAGACAAAATGCCATTTATCATTAATTATATGTAAATCAAGTCAAACATCAATAAAGACGTATCAAAAAAATTTTGCACAACATTTCGCATCTCGCGATCCGCTTCCATCCAGTCCACAAGCTTCCATGCATCTCCATCTAGCTATCCACTTCTCACGATCCGCATGCATAGCAACTCGCCAACCATCTTTTGTCATGTCATCGAAATACCCTACTTCTCACTATCCAAAAACTCTAAAATTTAACTAAGTGTAGGAAACTAATTTTCATTTCCCTCCTTTCCTTTAAATATCCTTTCACGTTCGCGCTTCAAAATTCGTTCACGTTCGCTCTAATTCAGTTAAGGAGAATACTTAATCCCTACATTCAATTTTAGCATCTCGATTTCAATTTAGCTAAGGAGAAGACGCAGCAGCATGCCCAATTTCAATTCATCCACGTCCAGCTCGGTCATGACTTAAATATTTTTTTAGTTCTAGTTTTTCCAAACCAAGTTCAATTTGTTTTGGAAGAAATTCTACTACTTCTATGAAAATTGATTATGCGACTTATCCAGGGCTCCAAATATTCAGGTTTTTTTTTAATGCACAAGATGGATCCTCAGAATTCTGATTATGTTGTAGAGTCGAGAGCAGCATGGAATTATGAGCCTTGGCGGGCAACCGATGAGGTGAGAAATGTTACTTATGCTTTAATGGTTTGTTCTATGGAATTAATGTCTAACATATGTGATTTCATTGATGTTCATTATGTACAATTTAATGAAGCTAGAATTTATGTAACGACCCAGTTTTTCAGTCATTCGAATTTAGAATATTTAATTGATTTTGAATATTTAAAAGTTAATTTTATAAGTAAAATTGGTTAAATAATTGAATCTGGAATCTAATGTGAATGAAAATGATTTCTAAAGTTGATTTAAATGCTATTTGAATTTGAATGGAGCTAGTGAAGTTTTAAAATTGAATTAAAAGCGATTTGGCAAAAATTGGAAATTTTAATATTAATGTGTAAAAATAGCCATTTCTGACACTGTCTCGGATTTCGACGAAACCAGTTTTATTGGATCCATAACAGTATATTATTGTAGGATTCCAAATTTCGTGTCGATGGAATTACGGTTTGGTCGGGCGAAGCTGAAACGCATAGAAATAATTAAAGGAAATTTAATTAAAATAACTCGATTCGAAAACCTATCTTCCAAATACGATGGAATTGGCTCCCGATATATATTCCATTGTGTTCGGAATAGGGGTAAAACATTATGAATGCCAGGCGGCACGCTTCGATTGGAGTTTGAAAAAATTGGTGATGAATAGTGTTTTGTAAATGGCTATAAAAGGACTCTTAAACTAAACCCTAACCCTATTTCTTCACCAGCCGCCACCTAAAATTTCAATGGCCGAAAATGGCTAATATTTTCCCCTTAATTTCTCCTAATCCATCAACTTTCACGTCTCGACCTCCACTAGAAAAATGTAGAGCTAGTCGAGCTCTACAAGATCAACGGTGGAGATTTGAAATGGAGGCTCGACGTGGGGGCTCGGGGATCGCGTTCATTGGCCGTTCAAATAAGTTTTGCAGGCGATGGAGGTGGCCGAGCTTCATGTGGTCATGGGCGGAGGTGAAGCTCGCGTAGGCGCACGCGGCTAGGGTGGTTGATCGATCTCTGGTGGACGATAGGAGGCGCGACGTCGAGATGAAGGAAACGAAGATGGGTTCGGAGGTTGGAAAGGATGAACGCGGAAAGAAGAAGGAAAAGAAAAAAATGCGGCTAGGATCTGCTCATTCAAAAATGGAAGGCCTGGATTTTCTCAAGGTTTAAATAAAAAAAGATTGTAAATTAAATTTTATATAAATTGTGTAACTTATAAATATCATAACCTTTCCATACGAGGTCCAAATCGAACGAAACAAGTCGCATTGGGTTCATATTGACGAATACTAAATTTTGGAGCTAGTTTGGATGGATTAGGAGTTCGCATGATTTTTGGGTAATTTTATTCCAAATAAAACGCTACAACGACGACTGGGAATCAAAGTGAGTAAAACTCACTCTTTCTAACCCGCTTATATTTGTATATAAGTAGGAGTGTTTTTATTATGCTATTTTGATGGCTGTTGGATGTTATACTATAGTAGTTAGTAGTTGGATATATTCCTGCCGATTGGAGCAGATGAGAACCTACATGTTCCCGTGTATGAGCGGATGACCCTTTGTACACGCGTCAGCCTCGAAGCAGACAAGGCAGACGTTATACATATTTTCTCATATGTATATTTATTGTAGGTGACAAGTTAGTGGAATCCAACAAGATTCCTCACTATGGTTGATGTTTATTTACACATATTGCTATATATGCTGTATTATGTGATGTTTGATGTGAATCCCCTTATTTAGTGTTTTTGTAGCATTGGGCTATATTTTTGGAAATTTAAAATATTCAAATGATGATTTCAATTTAAAAAGGACTTCAAAGTGATTTTGAAAATATATATGTTTTAAGAATTTTTGAATGATGCCTTGCCAAAAAAAAAGAATTTTTGAATGATCAAAGAAATGAATTTATTTTAAATGAATAAAAAGTTATAATTTTTATGTTATAAAAATTATGGTTTTGTGAAATATACTTAAATATGATTTTTGAAATATTAAGTTAACTATTTTATAAAATAAGTTAAATGAGAATTTTGAAATTATTATAAATGGTTTATGTATAAGATTTATAAAATTGATATTTTATAAGTAAAAGTAATGGAATTATAAATGAGTTTTCTAAGTGTTAAAATGAAGTTATAAATGAATCTTACAAGTAAATAAGATTTATGAATTGAGGAAGTTATAAAAAGAATGAATTTGTAAATAAGAGATTTATAAGTAAATTAACTTATAATTGTATTTTGACATATAAATGAGACGTAAATGGAATTTGTTAATAAAAGAATTTTATATATATGGAAGTTTTTATAAAATAGAAATGTGAATTATAAACACTGTTTATAAATGCGAAATTAATTAAATTTGATAAGCTAAATATGGATTTTTATAAAAGGAAATATATTCACGTTTTTAAAGAGAATAACCCTTTAAATAAATGTTTTGCAAATGATATTTCAAATGGAGTTTAAATGGTTTGAAAAGCAATCTAAAATATGTTAATTATCGAAAACATAGATTTCAACATTTATTGTTGAAATAGACGTTTTCGTGTGAAGTAAGGAAGGCATGGACTATAACATTATTGTTATAGTAAATGATTTCCGAACGAAAATATTTTAAAATAATTAGTTGAATCCCTATACTAGTATTTTTGGGTTGTCGTAACGATGTTTAACGCAACATTCGTTTTGACCAAAATAAAGTGTGTTTTGAAGGATGTATTCCTTAAAGATTTTGCATATATACTTAAACAGCGATTTAAGTATATGAAATATTTTCGAAGTGTTGAAATGAAATGATTTGTGAATTCACTTATTATTAAAATAAGTATATGGAAAGGTTTTCCAAATATTGATATATTGAATGGTTTTGGAATTATATCTTTTTAAAGATAATTTGAAGTAAATGATTTGGAAAAGCGATTAAATTAATGAAAGATAATAAATTAGGCCTAATGACTGTTTAAGTGCTAGATTATTTTTTTGGCCATTTTAGTTTCTCAACTTGTTGTGGATACTATTTATTCGTACACTTAGTACGTAGCCATCTGGGTAGGCTTGATTATCGTTTGGTGTAAAGGATGTTGATTCGAGTAGTGCGGAGTGATTACTCCTATCTATCGAGCTTCCTTCTTGGCCGAAGGATAGCGAGTTGAAAGTTGGAAACGTGATAAATCTACGAGAATTGGTTTTTGTATGAGGTTGAGTAACGCTTTTGCGTTGTTGGTGCGAAGAGACCGGGATCGGTTTATCCGAAAACCACTTCGGATCAAACTATATGCGACGATTATGGAGGTTTGGTGATGATATTGTTATTTAGGATTTTCATAGTGAAGGATTGCTTATTGATCATTTGGGGTTAAAATCCCAATATACATATAGTAGCAATAGTCTCTTCGTTATGAAATATCCAATGCAAGGACTATTCGCTACTAATCCTAGGGGTGATTCCCGACAGGATGTGGTAGGAAAGTACATTCGGTTTGTCCTGTTCCTGGATAACTTGTATGGATGGATGTCTGACAATGCATTTTCCAAGATTATGTACATTGGTTTTTACAAACATACATCTGTGGTAGGGGAGAAGGCAATTTCTCTTAGCTTAACACCCTCCTTGAGATGTACGAGCTCAAGGGTTGTATTTTTGTGGAAGGAAATTAGTATTCAATGGAAACGGTAATGTAACAGTCAAAGATGATGTGATATGTGATATATGAAAGGTATTCGATACCTCTTTTGGCCACACACCCAAGAAATGACTAAAACAGGGCAAAAGCAGCAAGGCTAAGTGGGTCGCTCCCAATTAGGAGATGTCATCATTCTTCTGGATTTACTCTACACATGTCTAAGTATGTGGTGAATGTATGACTCGGGTACCCGTTAAAGGTCGGTAATGACCGGGATGATGACATATTCGGTACTATCCATCGAGGGGTAGGCCGGTCTTGTTTGGTTTAGGCAGGTAGTATCTTCTCCCTAGGTGCATACCTCTAGAGGTGTATTGCACGGAAAGGTAGTCCCTTACCAAGTCATTTGTATGGAATCCAATATCTGCTACGTGCCTTCCATTTTGTTTGTAGAGCCTAGTATTGCTGGAATTTAATAATGTAACCATTTCAGCTATGTTGATTATTATTTGTATAATAGACACTATTATAATATAATATGATTTGATATGAAAAGATTTTGGTTATCATAAGGGGAAAACCCATCCATGTTTATGTGTGGGCGTGTCTTACGAGATACCTTTGTTTTGATAAGTTTCATAAACTTTAAAATAAATTCAGTTGAGACGTGTTCTTCTCACGCTGGTTTACCAGACTGATCCAGGCGTTCTTTCCTTTCAATGCTCGGGTCAGACCGAGTGTATTTACAGATTTAGATTTGGATGCTTTGGAGCTTTAGTAGGAGAGCTAGAAACCTTCTAGTCGTATTCCATATATATGTTATATTTTCCACTGCTTTTTTATTTAAATTATCAGCAATTGTGAGGAAAGGTTATTATAACTGTCCAGGCTAATGATTGGTGATTGATTGTTGTACTCTTATTGATTGATGTATGTATATTATAGTTTCTCTTTTGTAAAAATTATTCATCTATATTATCTGTTATTACGCTGCGATGTGAGATTCAGTATTGTTATGGTTCTGTTTCTCTCTTCTTCTTCCTCTTCTCTTCTTCTCCCTTATTTCTTTCTTCTCACCCTCTCTCTTTTTTCTCATGACTTTCCATCATTCTGTGATTTTTGGATTGGACATGTGTGGTTTATTGTCGATTCAAAGGGTACGGAATTGCGGGTCGTCACAGCATGGTATCAGAGCTTTGGGTTTAGTGATAAACCTAGGCTTTGATGGGTACTCATTATAGATATGGTTAGTAATACCATAGAATGGGTTTGAGTGTGTGTATATATATATATATATGAGCATGTATTTTTTAGTGATATAAAAATGTTTTATATTGGGTTGTTTGATTTGTTAAGTTTGAATTTTGGGTTCTGGTCGATGCGTCTGGCTAACGTCATCGGTTGGGATTCCAAAACACTTGAGCAAGCAAAATAACACGATATTGTTTTTTAAATTAGGTAAATGAAATAATTTTACCTTGATTCTATTTTCTATATAAAGAATATTTATTCAGAAAATATTATAGTTAGATGGTTTGTTGGTTGTTAACGAATGGTAATATTTGATTATTGTCATTTGTTATTTGTTGTGTCTAAATAAAAGTTGTTGTTATTATAAACCTTAACAAAGATAAAAAAATTGAAATGGTCTTATATAAAAAAAAATGAAATAAATGAAATTTATATGAGTATAAATTTATAAATGTGATTTATAAATAAAAGGATTTAAAAGAAATGAAAAGCACTGAATTCACTACAGTCGGTGGGAAATAATTCGGGTGGTGACTGCAGCATCATAAGTATTCATTTTTGAGTTTCTTAGTGATGGATTTTCTACCTTAGTAATTTATTAATGAAGTTTAGATTTTTTTATATAACAAGTTTTGATTTTAAAATCCAAAGTATAATTTGATAAAAGTGTAAGAAAATAAGTTTTTGAACTTATAAATTGAAAATGGTATGTATCGAAAAAAGAAAATTTAAATTGAGATATGAAATTAAAATTTTAACTTAAGTGAAGTTAAATATATTGAGTTAGTAAAATGAATTATTTGAAATTGAAGTTTAACCAAAAAAGTTAAATAAATCTAATTGGATTTGGAATGAATAAGATAGATATTTGAAATGAATCGAATAAAGTGAATATAAACTTAAGCTGTAAAGTGATTATATAACCATGAATTGAAATTATGGAATGTGAATAAACTTAAGCAAATATTCATGGAATTTTAAGTAAATAAGTTGTATAAGTTATAAAATGAGAAAATGTTAAGTAAAACCAAATATCAACATGGTTAAACAATTTTGTAAAACAAAACAAAATCTGAATTTGAATTATAAGTTGAAATTTAAAATTAAGTTAAATAAAATGAATGTTGTGAAGAAATTTAACTTAAGTAATGCTGAATGAAGTTTAATTTGATATCAAAATGAATTAATAAAGCGAATTAATGAAATAAAGTAATTAAATGAATATGAACTTGAATTATATAATGAAATTCAACTTTAGTTGTAAAATGAAATAGCAATTGAATTAATGAATGAATTGAATTGAACTAATGAAATAAATTAGTTAATTGAATATGATTTTGAATGTTATTTGAAAAAAAATTGAATATAACTTAAATTGTGAATTGATAGTAAACATAAAAATGTTGAAATGAACGTAAGTAAAGAATGAATGTACATGTAAATGAACATGAATTAAATAAAAGTGGATATGAATATGAATATGAATTTAAATGAATATGATTATAATTGAATGTAAGTCCATTAGATTTAATTGGAATGAAAATTAATGTGAATAAAATGATCATTAACCAATTGAACAATTAATGAAATGAATATTAATAAATGCATGTTAACAAATGAATTGGAATGAATGTAAATTAGTAGAATGTGAACTGATTAAATATGAAGGAATGAATGCAAACTAAATTGATGAGAATCAAATGAAAGTAAAATGAGCATGAATGTAATAAATTGAATGTTAGTAACTTGAATGTAAATTTAGTTAGATGAAAACTAAATGGTAAATGAACGAATTTAATGGATGTTAGTTGTTTGAGGATTTCTTATGTTGCATGTGTTTCATTTACATATGATTATTGTACTAGCTATGTTATATATTGATATTACTTCCATATACATGTTCTTATGGTTTGTTGAGTGTTTAGTAGGTGAGGATGGCGTTTGCTTCGCATTTGGAGCTCGCTTTCGCGCTATATTAACCGTATATGCTCGCTAAATAATATATAAGGTACATATCTCGGATTACATATCGTACTTTTACACTTTTCCCTACGGGATGCCTCATCACTAAGATGAGATGTATATTTGTGATATATATATATATATATATGTATGTATTGTGATTTTAGTATGATCGAACCGCGCAAAGGTGACTCTACCGATTTTTTCTGAAAATTTAAGGCGTTAGAAAAATTTTGAAAATTTTGATGACTAAATTTTTTTTGATTTTGAGTTATAATTTGAAATGACATTAGTTGGTTTGGAAAAGATGACTATGAATAAATTTAAAGACTTAGAAAAGTTTTCATAAAAGTTGTAACTAATTGATTTTGGAAAAGTTAAAAACTTAAAAGAATTTGGTAATCCATTTCAACTAATTTTTTTTGAAAAGTAAATGGGATTCGGGTATTTTTCTTACGTAGTAATTTCGGGGATAATTCTTTTAAGGGGGGAAGTATATAACGACCCAGTTTTTCAATCATTCGAATTTAGAATCTTTAATTGATTTTGAATATTTAAAAGTTAATTTTATAAGTAAAATTGGTTAAATAATTGAATTTGGAATCTAATGTGAATGAAAATGATTTCTAAAGTTAATTTAAATGCTATTTGAATTTGAATGGAGTTAGTGAAGTTTTAAAATTGAATTAAAAGCGATTTGGCAGAAATTGGAAATTTTAATATTTAATTAACGTGTAAAAATAGCCATTTTTGACACTGTCTCGAATTTTGACGAAACCATTTTCATTGGATCTGTAATAGTATATTATTGTAGGATTCCAAATTTCATGTCGATTGGACTTACAGTTTGGTCGTGCAAAGCTGAAACACATAGAAATTAATTAAAGGAAATTTATTTAAAATAATTCGATTTGAAAACCCATCTTCCAAATACGATGGAATTGGCTCTCGATATATATTCCATTATGTTCGGAATAGGGGTAAAACATTATGAACGCCAAGAGGCATGCTTTGATTGGAGTTCAGAAAAATTGGCGATGAATAGTGTTTTGTAAATGGCTATAAAAGGACCCTTAAACTAAAACCTAACCCTATTTTCTTGACTAGCCGCCACCTAAAATTTCAATGGCCGAAAATGGCTAATGTTCTCCCCTTGATTTCTCATAATCCATCAACTTTCAAGTCTCGACTTCCACTAGAAAAATGTAGAGCTAGTCGAGCTCTAGAAGATCAACGGTGGAAATTTGAAATGGAGGCTCGACATGGGGGCTTGGGGTTCGCGTTCGTTGGCCGTTCGAAGGGGTTTTGTAGGCGATGGGGGTGGTCGAGCTTCATGTGGTCATGGGCGGAGGTGAAGCTCGCGTAGGCGCACGCGGCTAGGGTGGTTGATCGATCTCTGGTGGACGATAGGAGGCACGGCGTCGAGATGAAGGGAACGAAGATGGGCTCGACAGTTGGCAAGGACGAACCCGGAAAGAAGAAGGAAAAGAAAAAAATGCGGCCAAGATCTGCTCGTTCAAAAATGGAAGGCCCGAATTTTCTCAAGGTTTAAATAAAAAAAAGAAGATTGTAAATTAAATTTTATATAAATCATGTAACTTAAAAATATCATAACCTTTCCATATGAGGTCCAAATCGAACGAAACAAGTCGCGTTGGGTTCGTATTGACGAATACTACATTTTGGAGTTGGTTTGGATGGATTTGGAGCTCGTGTGATTTTTTGGTAAAATTAAATGAATAAAACGTTGCAACGACGACTGGGAATCAAAGTGAGTAAAACTCACTCTTTCTGACCCGCTTATATTTTTATATTAGTGGAATATTTTTATTATGCTATTTTGATGACCGTTGGATGTTATGCTATAGTAGTTGGTAGTTGGATATATTCCTGCCGATTGGAGCAGGTGGGACCCTATACGTTCCCGTGTATGAGCAGATGACCCTTTGTACGCGCGTCTGCCTCGAAGCAGACATTGTACATATTTTCTCATATGTATATTTGTTGCAGGTGACAGGTTGGAGGGATCCAACAAGATTCCTCACTATGGTTGATGTTTATTTACACATATTGTTATATATGCTGTATTATGTGATGTTTGATGTGATAGATGCCATGTTTGCTATTATTGAAGTGAATCCCCTTATTTAGTGCTTTTGCAGCATTGGGCCATATTTTTAGAAATTTAAAATATTAAAATGATGATTTCAATTTAAAAAGGATTTCAAAGTGATTTTGAAAATATATATGTTTTAAGAATTTTTGAATGATTAAAGAAATGAATTTATTTTAAATGAATAAAAAGTTATAATTTTATGTTATAAAAATTATGGTTTTGTGAAATATACTTAAATATGATTTTTGAAATATGAAGTTAACTATTTTGTAAAATAAGTTAAATGAGAATTTTGAATTTATTGTAAATGGTTTATGTATAAGATTTATAAAATTGATATTTTGTAAATAAAAGTAATGGAATTATAAACGAGTTTTGTAAGTGTTAAAATGAAGATATAAATGAATCTTACAAGTAAATAAGATTTATGAGTTGAGGAAGTTATAAAAAGAATGAATTTGTAAATAAGAGATTTATAAGTAAATTAACTTATAATTGGATTTTGACATATAAATGAGATATAAATGGAATTTGTTAATAAAAGAATTTTATATATATGGAATTTATAGCATAGAAATGTGAATTATAAACAATGTTTTATAAATGTGAAATCAATTTAATTTGATAAGCTAAATATGGATTTTCATAAAAGGAAATATATTCACGTTTTTAAAGAGAATAACCCTTTAATAAATGTTTTGGAAATGATATTTCAAATGGAGTTTAAATGGTTTGAAAAGCAATCTAAAACATGTTAATTATCGAAAACATAGATTTCAACATTTATTGTTGAAATAGACGTTTTCGTTTGAAGTAAGAAAGGCATGGACTATAAGACTATTGTTATAGTAAATGATTTTCGAAAGAAAATATTTTAAAATAATTAGTTGAATCCCTATACTAGTATTTTTGGGTTGTCGTAACGATGTTTTACGCAACATTCGTTTTGACCAAAATAAAGTGTGTTTTGAGGGATGTATTCCTTAAAGATTTTGCGTATATACTTAATCAGCGATTTAAGTATATGAAATATTTTCGAAGTGTTGAAATGAAATGATTTGTGAATTCACTTATTATTAAAATAAGTATATGGAAAGGTTTTCCAAATATTGATATATTGAATGGTTTTGGAATTATATCTTTTTAAAGATAATTTGAAGTAAATGATTTGGAAAAGCGATTTAATTAATGAAAGATAATAAATCAGGCCCAGTGACTGTTTAAGTGCTAGATTATTTTTTTGGCCATTTTAGTTTCTCGACTTGATGTGGATACTATTTATTCGTACACTTAGTACGTAGCCATCTGGGTAGGCTTGATTATCGTTTGGCGTAAAGGATGTTGATTCGAGTAGTGCGGAGTGATTACTCCTATCTACCGAGCTTCCTTCTTGGCCGAAGGATAGCAAGTTAAAAGTTGGAAATGTGATAAGTCTACGAGACTTGGTTTATGTATGAGGTTGAGTAACGCTTTTGCGTTGTTGGTGCGAAGAGACCGAGATCAGTGTATTCGAAAACCACTTCGGACCAACCTATATGCGACGATTGTGCAGGTTTGTTGATGATATTGATATTTAGGATTTGCATAGTGAAGGACTGCTTGTTGATCATTTGGGGTTAAAATCCCTATATACATATAGTAGCAGTAGTCTATTCGTTATGAAATATCCAATGCAAGGACTATTCGCTACTAATCCTAGGGGTGATTCTCGACAGGATGTGGTAGGAAAGTACCTTTGGTTTGTTCTGTTCCTGGACAACTTGTATGGATGGATGTCTGACAGTGCATTTTCCAAGATTACGTACATTGGTTTTTACAAACATACATCTGTGGTGGGGGAGAAGGCAACTTCTCTTAGCTTAACACCGTCCTTGAGACGAACGAGCTCAAGGGTTTTATTTTTGTGGAAGGCAATTAGTAGTCAACGGAAATGGCAATGTAACATTCAAAGATGATGTGATATGTGAAAGGTATTCGATACCTCTTTTGGCCAAACACCCAAGAAATGACTAAAACAAGGTAGAAGCAGCAAGGCTAAGTGGGTCGCTCCCAATTAGGAGATGTCATCATCCTTCTAAATTTACTCTACACATGTCTAAGTATGTGGTGAATGTATGACTCGGGTACCCGTTAAAAGTCAGTAATGACCGGGGTGCTGACATATTCGGTACTATCCATCGAGGGGTAGGCCGGTCTTGTTTGGTTTAGGCGGGCAGTATCTCCTCCCTATGTGCATACCTCTAGAGGTGTATTGTATGGAAAGGCAGTCCCTTACCTAGTCATATAAACATCAGTCGTAGATCATAGCGGAACAATAACATTTATACTTATACAAAACTAAAAGTTTTCTCAAATATAACTCTAAACTTAAGTAATATACAAGTGTTATAATGCTCTAATCTTAACTATTAATCTCAAGTTTAAATAAAATTCCTAAGTGATATAACTAAATGTCAAAGGCCAACTTCTGCTAGCCCAACCATCCAAAGGTCTACCTGTCTTATAACCTAAAAAGTCTCGGCCTGACCCGAGCAAAATAACACTCGGGTCAGACTATCTCTAAATATCCAATAAGGTGAGAACAAAATATAACACAAGAATAAACAACATATAAGTAAATACAAATGTCCAAGGTATAACGAGTCAAGAAATTAATTTAACTTGGAACAGGGTTATAAATTTAAGTCACAAACACGAACTAGTCATTCAACATAGAATAACAGAATTAACTTAAGTTAGCATCCATTACAAGACATAAGAATATATATTTATTTCACGAACACAAGACACAAGAATATATATTTATTTCACTAACACAAGACACAAGAATATATATTTATTTCACGAACACAAGACCCAAGAATATATATTTATTTCACTAACACAAGACACAGGAATATATATTTATTTCATGAACATAAGACCCAAGAATATATGTTTATTTCACTAACACAAGATAAAAGAATATATATTTATTTCACGAACACAAGACCCAAGAATATATATTTATTTCATGAACACAAAATAGTCACTGAATCCAAATATCTAGAATCTAAGAGATCTTACTCAAAATGATCGTAATGATCATACTCAGAACCGTCGCAAACAAACAAACAATTTGATATCACTCAAACCGATCCGATACCGAGGATCCTACATAGGACGGGAACACAAAATAATAGAATGATCTCAATGATAGAAGCCATGACCGAATCTTTCGGGGTTATTTTATCTTATTACATTTGAAAAGAAATTTAGGATTAAACTTCTTAAGGATCTAGCAGCCACTTACCGCACACCAAAAGAGAGTAAACTCTAAAGCGTCAAATACTATCACTTTTAGTAATCACTAGAACTTAACCAATATGTCTCATACCATATGGTGAAATTCAAGTATTTACTAAAAGTTAGTAAATATCACTTATTACGGATACCACTGGAAAACTTGAACTGCATTCTCTTAAGGATCTAGCAACCACTTGTCGCACACTAGAAGAGAATACAACTCTAAAGTGTTAAGTACTTTTCCAAATATGATCACAAAAATTTAACCAAGGCATCTCATACTACCCGGTGGAATTCGAGTATTCGCTAATGGGTTAAAATTCCACTCAAACATTATATTCAATGAGTTGTACCATATTCGACGAAGCGTTATTCGAAAGCATTTAAACCAATCGATAACACTAAGATGATTATTAGTACTTCCCAAATTATAGAATTAAGGTTCTCAAAACATTTATCCCTTTGAGTTTATTGTTTATAAATAATTCTATAATTTTCCTTAAACTTGTTTATTATTTAACTTTAGTAAAATATTCACTTATTGGGTAAAATATCCCATAACTCAATTTATTCTATGTTTCACTTGTATACCCAATGTTGTCTCAAATTTCCATTTAGTCAATACTATTCTCAAAACCATATTCATAATCCATTTATTTTTAAAAACCACTTTTATTTCTCTTCCATATCCACTCAAGTATAGATTCATTTAATTTAGAAATGAATTTAGATTCATATTTTCTCAAAACCATATTTCCAAATCCATAATCTTTTTATAATAACAACACTATATGTAAATCTCTGTTTGTTAAATCATTTGTAGAAGAATTTGATTTGGTACGAAAATTTGTTTGAACCGGTGAATTATAATACTTTATTTTGTAAAATTACATTAATTCAAACCATATATATACATACATATCATAGATATACATATGTTTATAAACCTCTATGTTAAACCTAACATATATTTTAAAATTCAGCAACCAAGTAAGAAAGCAAGCAAAAGAATGTTCGAGCAAAAACAACAAAGAAACAAAGATTAGAGCTTTAAGTTAGTTTAAATTCGGGACAGCGAATGACTCTGTTTGGGACAGGTTTTCGAAGCAGCTAAGTTCAAAATTTGCAAATGTATTCAACATAAAAGTAATCACCTATGATTTCAGCTTTCTAAAACATCAAAAATTATCAAAATCCGACAAGAGACGAGAAAGATAAGGCCAATTTACTAACTGTGTTTAGTTTAGAGAATGTGATTATCAAAGTGACAGAGCGGACAGTTTGCAAGAGGATTTCTATCAACCTATACTCAAAATTTGCAAATATGTTCAGCATGAAAGCTATTATACATAAAGTAAGCTTTCCAATATATTAAAAATTATCAAAATCCGACAAGCCACGAGAATGATATGCCCAATTTACTAACTATGTTTAAATTGAACAGGGACTAAACAATAACATTGCAACTACAAAAACACCAATTCATCAACTAAATTCACAATCAATTATTATGAAATCAAAAGCATGCAAATCGGAAACTTAGAGAGAGGTTTTGTGGGGTTTAACTCACCGAAACTATTGCTAATGAATTTGCAATCGCCATCATACCCTAGGTCTTCGTCAGCCTATGCCTTGCTCAAACTAGCGCCTCGACCTCCCCTTGACCCCATAAGATGCTAAGCCGAACTAGCATGCCTTAGGACTTGCATAAACTTGCAATTTGAGATTTACCATTTTATAGAATTAGATTTTGATTTGAATAGGAAAAGAGTTTTGAGTGCTAAATTCCTCTTTTGTTTTCAGTAAAATAAATTGTACAGGATACTATGTTAGTGAGAAATGAGCAAGTGTTTTGCCTTCTTTGTTTAAGTTAAGGACTTGGGCTCCTTTAGGTCCATTAAGCTAATTAAAATCCATTTATTTATTTAACTTTTAACTCCACATGCTATATTAAAATCTTAATAAAACTTTGTCTTTTTTATTTAAAAAAAATATGTATTCTCCAAAACTACTTTATAAACCAAGAACAATTCCATTTTACAAATTCACAAGTTGTTGTTATTATCCTTTTTAATCAAAATCTCTATTTAGATAAATATTATCCCATTATATTTGATAATGAAGATAAATTTAAATTTCTTTTCTTACTAATAATTTATTTCAATTATCAAATGCTAAGATTTGATAATCTAATCAATTATTCCAAACAAAATTTTAATTTCACAATTTATAAACAAGATCCCAATAAATATTAATTAACCGTAATTAATTAGGTAATTAACAACTGGGTTATTACAGAGAAGCTAGAGTTTTTGCACTGGTATTTGAAGTTCAATAAATAGAATGTTTATAGTAATTAATTTATACATTATAACATGTTGCAAATACTTGGTGTTACTAGACTAGATTTTTCTTTGATAGTTCATTAAACTCTATGATATAGTGTTCAAAAAAATTGTTTTCTTTTTTTAATGATGTTCTATTTTTCATTCAATTTTTGTTTCATTCTACCCATTATAGTTAATACGGAGTTTTTGTGGATGAATTTCAATTAGAAACAAGTATGATTTAAGTAATGTATAGTCATAACAAATTTAATATAAAGAATATGTTCTACTTAACTATACCAGTGTTAATAGTTATCTCATGGTACATTCTTATAGCAATAAACTCGCTATCATGATTGTTTGATCAATTTTTGTATTTTGGAACATCATTACAACCATCACAAAAAAATTTAGTTGTTTTAACTTATCTAACTTTAGCATGTTGTGGGTGTAGCATAGGTCTACAATTTACCATATATATTAAAGTCAAATCTCACTAGAAATGTTTTCTTTTCTCATAATTTCAGAACATAAATACTTAGCTCTACTTGATTTAGTGTACTCTCAAGAAGGTCACAAGTTCGAATCCCATAAACCACGCTTATATCTATTGTATATTAGAGTGACTTTACTTTTCTTGATTCACTTTGTTTCCAAACTTCCAAGTTCAAATCGTATTTACCTTATTTTACTTAAAATGTTTTGGAACCACTTAGTTCGCTTAAAAACATTTATTTTTTACCTCTAAATTCCTTTTTACATAGAAATTTCAACCAAAATCAAAGCTCCATTCTATGATCCTATATTTTGTAGATATTTTCACTAAATAAGCACGATCTTTATTTGAAACTCATTGATTTTATTCTTTAAAATATAAACTCCATCGAAAACATAACATATTAAAAATACTTATGATAATAAAAGTAATATTTTTTTTAATTTAAAATGAGTAGTATAAATTAAAGAAAAGCATACACACATAAAAAAACACATACATGGACTGGGTGCTATAGTTTATCGTTAGCTCTATTTTTAAATAAACCAATAATGTAATGACCCGCCTTTCTGATCCTCAGAAGTCTACACTAATACATCCACGGTATTCACCTGCCAAGCATCCGAGTGCCGGAAAGACAGATTGTTCGGGAGAAGAAAGAAAGACAGAAAAGAATCTCACATCGTGCCGAGTAATATATAATATACAACAGATCTTTACAAAAGAAAATTGTAATATACATACATCAAAATCAGACTACATTTAATCACTAATCATCAGCCTGGACAAGTATAACAACCTATCCTCACAAATGCTGACAAACAAAACAACACATGTAGTAGAAATAAAGAGTATATGAGAGATACGTCTTGGACATTCAGCTTGTCTCCTGAAGCTTCAAGGCATCCAAACTAGATCTAAAAATATACTCGGTGTGACCCGAGCATTATAAGAAAAATAACGCCCATATCAGTCTCGTAAACCAACATGAGAAACACACCTCAATTGGATTTTAATGTTATAAAAACCCTTCAAAATAAAGGTATCTCATAAGACCACACAACACATAAATACGGATGAGTTTTTACCTTACGATAACCAAAACATTTCATAGGAAATC
Source organism: Allium fistulosum (assembly GCA_030737815.1). Taxonomy (NCBI): domain Eukaryota; kingdom Viridiplantae; phylum Streptophyta; class Magnoliopsida; order Asparagales; family Amaryllidaceae; genus Allium; species Allium fistulosum. Next base: position 985,307,917 of record CM060905.1, read on the forward strand.
TTCTGATATTATAATAATGGCCAGGGTTTAAAATCAATATTGAATCATAGACGAAATTGTTACATTGATTAAATTCCAGCATTAAAGTTATACAACTAAGTCTAAAGGGCACTTATTAGAGAATGGATTCCATACAATGATAAGGTAAGGGACTACATTCCCTATAGTAATCTCAAGATAATGCACCAAGGGCCTCATATGCACCCTTTGGGAATCAGGACTGGCCCTACCTCTTACTGGATAGTTCCGAATATTTCATCACCTCGGTTGCTTTTGCAACCTTTTCTGAGAGCTCTCATGCATAACCAAATCCTTAAATGTATATATCAAAAAAAGGTAATGATAATACCCTAATGGGTACGACCTATATAGCCATGAAGGATTCCCTGTTTTAGCCATTTCAGGGTTGTGAGGCTTGAGGCTATGATTACCTTTTAAAGAGCAATTCCACTTGGAATGCTAACACTGCCCTCTAGGTAGAAATGCAATGCCAGCATTCATCCATACAAGTTCGTTCTGGGTCTGAACGAAACCGAAGGCACTACCTCTACTACATTCATTTTGGAATCACCCTCAGGATTAGTAGCAAGTAGCCATTGCACTTTAAGAACTCTGTCTTCAATCATCTTCAAATTGTCTTCCGTTTGAACGCTTATGTTGATTTGAAGTGGTTTTTGGATATTATATCTGATCCCGGTCTCTCCGAATAGACAATGATAGTTCAAAATTGGCCAAGTTTGATAGTCGGTTATTTAACTATCAAATAAACAAATAAGCATCAATCAAATCGAGGATTTATTTCCATAGGGAGACCAACATTGGATAAGCATGTAAGCAGCCACTAACTTCTTTGATAAATCCTTTCATACTTCTTTTTATACTTGGAAAAATATCCATATACTTATCTCAACATATAAGTATATTCAAAAAAACACTACACTATCGCTACTTAGAAAATGTATTTATACAACTCTAAAATCATCTATAAAACTCCTTTTATAAATCTCTAAAACCATTTATAAAACTCTTTTATAAATATCCAAAACAATTTGTAAAACACTTTTTATTAACTTCTAAAACCGTTGATAAAACTCTTTTTATAAATTTCTAAAACCATTTATAAAGCTCTTTTATAATCCATAAACCTATTATAAAACTTCTTTTATAAATCTATAAACCCATCTATAAAACTTTATTCTTTTATAAAAGTGTTCTATAAAGATCCTTTATAAAAATTACTTTATAAAAATCTTTCCAAAAATCCCTTTATAAAATCCTTTATAAAGCCTTTATAAAAATCCTTTATATATCAAAACTCCATTTTCATTTATATACTCTTTATTAAATGAAATTCCTTTATAAATCAACTTATTATTTATAAATACAATAAATTAAATTAATTAATTTAAATATCATAAATAAATAATTATTATTATTACTTCAAAACATTATTATATCATAATAATTATTAACAACAAAACAGTATATATAAATAATAATTATTAACTTCAAAACATTATAAATAAAATAACTAACTTAAAACATTATTAGATAAACAATAATAATCAATCCTCAAATATTATTATAATAAATAAATTATTAACTTCCAAAACATTATTAATAAACAATTGTCATTAATTCCAAAACATTATTAATAAATAATTATTATTAATTTTTTGAGAAAAATGTGTGATCCTCTTAAAAAGAGGAGAGCACACATGCACATATATATAACACCAGAAATAGTGGAGCTGCCAACAAGCCTGGCAGGTAGCAAAAAAAAAACAAAAACCTCCCAAAAGACTAAAAACTAAAGACACAACAGCAACTAATGACAGAAACGACTTCACAATAAGAGCAACCTACAACAACACCACTAAACCAGCCACGATAACCGGAAACACCTCTACGAAAAGAGCAGACTACAACATCTCCACCATATCCACCGCATCAACAAACCTCCAACCCAACAACCGATCTCAAGCAATAGACCTAGACATCTTGAGTTTCAATCTAGGACTTCTTCTAATGATAACCTTTGGATTACGCCTACAAATTTTATTACGCACCTTTGGAATAGGAGTAGAAACACAAGCATGAATAGAAGATCTTCTACGAGATGCCCAGCAGCAGTACACTATAAATTTGAAAGGACTACATAAAAGTAAATGATCTTGTTTGAGTCACAAGTCATATCCCCAAAAGAACACAGCCTCCCTAAGATAAATTCCAACCCCAACCATTCCTGAAACCTTCTCACCCTGTTAATCACAATACTCCACGAGTTCAACTTCTTGGTCATCAACAAAGACCCACTAAACGCTACAACATCACACAAACCCTTCTCAGAGTCATCATGAGCCAAAATAGAACTCATACCTGAGCCTGGATTCGTAGCACCACTTATGTCACTCGATCTAGATAACTCACCCATTGATGGAATCTGATGGTTACGAATCCTAGCTCTACGACGAACACATCCACTAAACACTGCTGTTTTCATGCACTTTCCTCTCTGCGATGAAGCGGAAGTAGGAACAGGACTGGTGTTCTCCAACCTCTTAAGCTCCAGACATTTTTCATATTTGATCTCGCATACTATTCCAGCTAATACATCATGACTATCTTCTGGAGTGAGGCCTGAGACAACATTCGATACAAACCTAGATGAAGCATCTACCCTCCCAGATCTCTCTTCAGTTGACTCAGTCAGGCTCGAATTATCAATATTCCCCATAACTGAAACTACATCATCAGTAACATCTACTCCTTCACATGAGTTATTATAAACAGACTTAACTATATTAAAGACTATTTCCATGTTTGTTAATCCTTCCTCTTCCGATATTACCATCCCCTCAGAAAGCAAATTATCAATTTCCACACCATTGCAATCAATACTGCTATCAGTTTTAAACTCATCTGCCAAAGCTAACACATCAATAGAACTGGATACATTCTGAAAATAATGCACATCAAGGTCACTGATATCAATGTGCATATCAACAGGCATAAAACCCATATCCAATCCCTTACTAGAAATTGGTGATGCCAACAACAAAAACTCATCAAACACTTCTCTAAAATGGAACTGATCCACTATTTCCAATTTCTCATAGAGCCCATCCATCGATTGTACCCGAAAAACTTTTGCCAAAGCAAGAAAAGCTTCAGAATTAACAGAATCATTGAAACTCTTATAACAGACTGAATCTGATGCATTTCTGCCTGATGAAATGTTACTATCAAACTTAATTTCAGCCTGTTTCAATCCAAAGGAATCATCTATTCTATCATCTTCTTCCAAACATTTAAACTTATTATCTGTCGAGATCTCAAAATTAACTGATTTCAGAGTTTTTGCTCTTTTGCCTTTAACACGATTAAATCCACTAAAAGATTCTAGATCAGATACGTTAGTCTGAGAGATAGAACCCGAAGATAATAACTTTTTATTAATCAGAAACTTTAGGATCTCTTAAATATTGAACAACAGAATCATCTAATAGCATAGGATCGAAAACATTATTCACAATCTCTTTAGAATTAGCGGGTAAAGAGTGATTCAAGATTCCATTATAATCCATTAAACCATCAATTGTCTCGATCTTGTCATCAGAATAATTGACCGAAACTTTATCTTTCCCAATGTAATCATCTGAATCGCCGAACCTTTCCTTATATCCCTTACCAATATTAGGGGAACTGATCGCATCAAAATGCTTGAACAAATCATCTAAGAGTTTAATCCCTTCATCTCGCTTTTGCCACAGATTATCAAGAAGAATACCTTTGATCAATAAGAATTTTAATGTGAATTGAAAGCCATGATTAATAAGCTACGGCCCCGAATCTAAGGTTTTCGAATTTATCAATCCGGGATTCTTTATAGAACTATTTGCAAATTTATGTCGATCAACACTTTGGGATCTAGAAAACACAGACTTATAATTCTTCGAACAAGAAAATTTCTTATGTCCAAACTTTCCGCAAACAAAACACCTGATTGGATTTCGACATTGAGATGCCAAATGATCACTGTCTCCACATCTGAAGCAAAATCTAGTACTGTTCTTAGCAGTCCAATTTTTTAACCGCCGTCGATTCCAAGAATTAGAAGAAGATAAACCCTCTCTAGCTATTTGGGCATACGATCGAATGTGAGAATCCCGATCAGAATAGAGAAAAGAAGTTGTCAAGAAAGAACTACGATCAGATTTCAAGAAAGGAGGAAACGGTTGAGAGCGATTAATTGGGAACGAAGACATTTTCATACATCTTAGATTACTAAATAATTATTATTATTATCTTCAAACAATATTAATTATTTAAATAAATAATTTTTAACAATATTAAAATATTGATAAATAACCTTTTAAAAAATTTTAAATATAAATAAACAACTTTTAAACATTTTTAAACAATTTTAAACATTATTAAATAATAAGTAAACAACTTTAGAATATTATAAAATAATAATTAAACAACTTTAAACATTATTAAATAATACTAAAAAAACTATAAACCATTTCTAAATATATTAGAAAAGACAAATAAAAAGGTTAGAGTTAACAGAGTTGTTTCAAAATCCATTTTAAACAAAATGTTCCAAAAAAACCCAAAAGTCGGATTTACAAATCATTCTCTGAATCAAAATCATTTTTACGCCCAACGGCAACAGTATTTCAAGATACTAAATTGAGACTAATAGCCACCAAGCAGTACTTAACCAACGCTATTATTGATTTTTATCACTACAAGGTTAAGTTTCAACATATAATAATGTTATAACTAATAGGGCCAAACAAACCAAGTTTTGACATTCAATAATTTACATAACAGGAATATTGTTGAAAATAAATCTACAATGACGAGGAATCCTGTTGGATCCCTTTACAAATTTCATATACATCGGATAGATTCCTTGCAAATGATTTTATATATTGACCACTTTTAAAAGCGACAGTTCATCAAAACCAAACAATCAATGAATTAAGACATCCAAGCATACAACTAATAATTCACAAACAAAAAAATTTATCTACTATATAACAAACTGATTTATCCAAAGAGGTGAGTTTAACTCACCAAAATTTCAATTGTCACTGAAGTGTTCTGGTTCCGTCTGAAATCAAACAGCTTGGTATTCTACAAGCTCCGATCTCCACCAATCCAATTTTCAAGCGTAGCTATTGTCATTACGAATCTAACACGACTGACCTCATACGATTTGGACCTCGTATGGACAAGATATATGATTTATAAGTTATCAATTTTTAAATTTATAATCAAACACACTAATTACATTATAAATTCCTTAATTACCCTTAAAATTACAAATCCTCTTCTTCCCGAACTCATTTATCCCTCCAGCTTAAACTTCTAAAACCAGTTCAACATGGTCGTTTCCTTCCATCCTCGATTGCAACCTCAATCCTTGACCAAAACTTGCTCCACAAACTTCAACGAACTCCCCTATGAACGAGCATCACATCCCCTCACCACGACTTTGCACTCGGTCCACCTCCCCATTTCACGACCTGACACATACCCACTAAAAACCCTATATGGCACGGCTTAAAATCCAGGATCGGACCACCTACAAACTCCAAAGCCAATGCTAATCGACATCACAAGCCCCAATCCAAGCTTCGAATCCCTAAACTCCACCTCGAATTCAAAGAAAACCAAACCTTAGTTTAATTTGCCTAAAACCCTTACTGTTGATTACTCCTTCAAACTGCCGCAACCTCAAAGAACCCACTTATATGTAGATCTAGGCATTATACATTCAAACATTTAACTTTTCCCTTTTTGATTTTGATTTTGATTTTTTTTAAAAGAGGATTTATGGTTTTCTCTTTGATATGTGAAGGACAGGAAACAGAAGAGTAAAATGATGAGAGATTGTAATGTACTAACTTGTACAAGACTTGACTTTAGTGTAAACTGAAGATTCCGGAATTTTGCCATACAGATCTTTATTTGTTTATGACCTCCGAACGATAAAACAAAAATACGATCATGCTCAGAATAGTGACACAGCCTCAAAACAATAATAATATACACTGGTTATCATATTTTGTAAAGTCACAAAAACACTACCGTTTATCAAAAACTCGTCAAATGACAATTTAAATATTTTTTAAATTACAAATTATGAAAATAAAATAAAATAAAAATACATCAATAAAAATCAAGTTGCCAAATAAAAAATAAATTTCTTGATTATTTATTTGAACCATTTATTATTGCACATAAATTTACAAAATGAATTCACTATTATTATTTATTGATTAAAAGGAGTTTAAATAAAGCCATTCAATCCATTAAATCAATATTCAAATTAAAATCCTGATATTTAAAATCACAATTTAAATACAAAATTCACAATTCAGAAAATTTTAATAGTACCTATATTTGAAATCAAGTTATTAAACCTTTTTAAACCGATATTTTACTAATTAAAATTAATTAATTATTCAAAATCAAATGACCAAAATTCCGGGTCATTACAAACAATCTCATGTAACATGTAAAATATAAAATAGACTGCCTTAGGTTTTTCAAATTCAACCATATCCTATTCAAAGTAGTTATTTTAAATAATTAAGCACGACCTATGTTTAAGTTTCACTGATTCAACTAGTATAAAAACTAATAAATATTAATCAAAGCATAATGATTGGTTATTATGGACATCAACTTGGCATACTACAATAATTCTCATTTTAATCTCTTTTATTCATTCGCTATTTTTAAAAATAAAACATATAAATTCAATCCCTATTGTCATTTTTTACTGTATAAGAGATAAGATATAATATATAAAGTGCACTCACTCAAATAATCCTATGAACTTTAATTTACATGTAAAATTATCAAATATGAAAACTATAAAGTTATACAAACTAATATAATTCTATATATTGTATAAATTTGAATATAGGTTAATTTATTTCTCTTACAAAATAGAAAGAAAATTCGAACTTCTTAACAATCCATGAAGATACAGGCTGTACATTTTTCCAAATAAAATTGTTACTATGAAGCTAACACAAACTTTGTGAATTTGTTTGTCTCTTGGTAGAATAATTTATTTTTTGGTCTTTTTTTAATTTCCACTATCCACTTATTATTTTAATCTCCATTCTTCCAATTCATTATTTTTTTCATTCCTAATTTTTATTTTAATGCAAGATAAATTGAATATCAATATTCAAAGTAAAATCAATGCTTTATTTTTTTTCTACGGAGTAAGCATTAATCTATCATCACTCTCTTCTGTAAGAAATTATGGCTCGTCTTTTACCATCAATACCATTGAGAATTTTATTTTCCCTCAATATTTTAAACCAACAACTCACATTCTAAAATTTGGTTGCATCTCAACATACTAATATTTAATTGTCATTTAATGTTATATTTTCAATGCGAAATCCGCTACATGTTATTATTATTTCTTTTTTAATTCGTTGAAATTAGCATTGCAAAATATCACATTGATTAATTAGTTATTTTGATTAATATTATTTTTATCACACTGTGTGTGAAGCATGGGTTCACACTAGTAAATACATAATAAAGTAAACCATCCATCTTTCATTCACATATTATTATGTAAAATTTATAACATCATTACACTTTCAAAGGAAAGGATACATTGCTTTTCAAAAACAATTTTTCTGAAAAATTTTCTATGCTTTCAACAATATATAATTTTCAACAAATTTCTAGGTATCAAAATTTTTGAAAAATTTCGACCAAGTCTCATTTGTATGGAGAATCTTCCAATAAAACATATCACAATAAAAATGTATACATCTACCAAAACATGAATGAAAACATCATATATATATATATATATGTGTGTGTGTGTGTGTGTGTGTGTGTGTGTATGTATGTATGTATGTATGTAGAATTTTTCCTCATGGTCAAATAATACACAATATATAAACCTTTTATATATAAAATTGTACCTCATTTTAACCTTTTAAAGCAACTTATCTTTATGCGAGCCAAGCAAGAATGCGCATAGCATCAACACTAAACATCCTAAAAAGCCTATGCTCAACTCAAACAAATCTTTTAATATAAATATAAATATAATTAGAAAGAAATCCATTTATATTCAAAATAAATACTTTAGTATTCACAACCAAACTTCTTATCAAATCGAATGAGTTAAAGCTGTTAGTACACGCAGTCATTTGATAGTTCAAAAAGTAAGTTCATAAAATTATCATTAGGCTTTTCACACATTACTAGGAACTTCAAAGTATGGAGTATTTCGATGATTATAATCATTTTTATTGAACATGGAAAATTTGGAAATCATTTATGTCACACAGACCCACTATTTAAAATATGAATTTTCACATAGTAGACTTCAAAGAAATTCATAACACTTAAAACAAAAGCTTTACTTTATAAACACAGATTTCCAACAAGTACAAATGTTTTGAAAATAGATAAGAGTTTTAGAAATTATAACTGAATCAATTTACTAACTTAGCTCAGAAATAATAACACGGGACTGAGCTTTAGCCTCCGTTCAGAGAAAAAATTTAATGTTAGAAAACTTAAAAATTTTGAAAAGCAATAAACATAAAAGTTGTTCTTGATCAAAATATCTTCCAAATGAAAGAAAAATCACTAAAATAGAAAGAATGATAGATTATGGTTGTTTTACTAAGACACTTTAAAATGTCAAAATATTTAAACTCAGTCCAAATTTTTAACTCGTTTCAAATTGTATTTTCCTCACTGAAAATATTGGATTTTGATAAAGACATCCCACAACAAAGTTGTTCATTTTTAAATCTACTTTCCAGAAAATAAAAAATCCATATAATCTAATTTCTCTATAAAAGGTTATGCTTTAAAATTGAAAGAGAGTTCTTTATATGACTTGAAAAGTATTTCATATACTTGAACTCCTCTTTAAATAAAATTTTCTAAAATAACTTTTTCATAATTCATTTTAATTTCAAAAGTACGTTACCAATTTCAAAAGCACTTTACCAACCGCATATCATATTTATATATCAATGCAATTAGAAGCCTTTTATCAATATATGAAAGGAATACAATAGACTTTTTTAAAAATTCTTTTCACTTCAAATAAATCAACACTTTCATATCATAAAAAATTTAAATCAACTTAATGAAAATATTATCCTTACACAAATATCAAATTTCAATTCATGCACATATTTTAAAACAATTACCTCTGATTCCTTTTTGAGAAATTTAAATTTACCATGGATAGATAGAATATCCACTTCCATTTTCAATCACAAAAATAGTATTATTCTTATTCATGACTGAATATTATATCATACCTTTTATTATTCAAAATTCATTTTTTGCTTTTCTCAAAATCATTTCCTTTTAAAACTTACTCGTTTCATCATTTCATATACCTTTCAAAAATAAAATTTAAACTTTATTTCACCCTACATCACATAAACAAAACCATCATTATATTATATATTATGTTCATCGCATTTTTTTAATTATAAGCTCATAATTCAAAAATAGCCAATTTTCAAAACATAAGAAAATTACTTACTCACTTAATATATCTTAAAAAAATTAAAGCCATTTTTTCTCAAATATAAGGATGGTCATATTTCACATCAAATAGTTAAAAGGTATGTGCATTTTTCAAAAGTCGTTTTAAATTTAAAACTCATACAAGTATTTATATACCAATATGTTTTAATAAATACGAACAATCCATTAATTTTAATTTACAATGCTAAATAATTATAGACTTTACAACATACAATTTACAACAAATAAACCAAACAAATACATCAATATACTTACATAAAATAGCTGGTTTATATATATTAATATAACAAGCTTTCCTCGCCATAGGTCCTTTGTATTTGTTTCGACGATAGGCTGTAGTGTTGACTACAAAAGAGAATATATCAACACCTTCTCATCACCAACCTTAATATCCCTGTAATACCTAATGTCTGCAATCGTTGTATGAAATCCAACTAACTAAGTAGATAAAAATAGTTAACTCATACTTCTTAAATTAATTAACATATCATTTAGTACATAGTTACATATTAAAATCTCATACACGGATAAACTCAAATTCAAATATACACCACTCTTATAATTTTATTTATAAACCTCTTGCTTAAAATAGCCGTTATTATTACAAAATCGCTTTATAAAATAATGAGTCACTTTCCAAATTTAATATTTACTTCACAAAATAAATGTGTTTTCTCTTCTCAAAATTATAATTTTTCATATCAAAACACTATTTGTATACTTCAAAATATTATTATGTCGAGAAGTACCTCATTCCAATGTATAGAAATTCCTATCGATATGGTAACTATTTGTATCAACCAAAATTCATAGAACAATTAACGGATAGATCTAAACAAACAAATTCACAAACCATACCTTACGTGAAAAAAACTCAAATATCACTTTCCTTTATATGTATGTTTCACATTTTTTTACTTAAAAGCGTCTTCAAATTCTTACACACACAGATACAAAATAAGTATCATTTTCCATAAATACGTTATCATCAAAATATATTTTTCTCCAAAATATCCGTATATAAATAAGTCACCTCGATTTTTGAAATTAAAAGCTTGCTTTTATTGAAAACATACATTTATAATAGTTTTTAATTATTCACACATAAAATCACTTACCACTTTACCAATCAAACATCTAAAATCAACCAACTCAATATTAAGCAAATGTTTATTGCATTTAAATTCATTTTATTATATTTAAATCACATACAATTACTTATACCAGATGTATAAATACTACTTGCCTCTTAAATAAAAGATAAAAAAAATCTCAAAATTTGATAAAATAATTTCACTTAATAAAGCATCACTACAAACATGTATGTACACACAGATATGTGTGTGTATTTGTGTTGTTCAACCTCAATGATCGACCCTCTTAATTATCTAAAATTTGCCCATCTCATGTGAGAGTCAAATAAAAATGGGTAAAAATCTTAAGTCTCACTCCTTTAAGGCCAATATATATCTATGTCTCTACAATATTTTAATTTGGGCTTTGATACCAAGTGTTAAACTCTAGCCCAGTACCTATACTACCAAAGAGTAAAGACTATCTGATAGCACAGAGTAAATGACATGATAGGAGTGATCTCTATTATACACTCCCTTAGGTCAACATGGACATTTCAATAAAATTAACACCTCAAATATACATATCTCATCCTGGCATAAAGCAGTTTATATGAATTTTCAGGACTGAAAATTTAAGTATTAGAGACATAAATGAAAAAAACCTAGAACTAACAATATAGAAAGTGAGAAATGTATGTAATATCTAGAAAGTCTTATATCTTTATATGTGTGTGCATTTATGTGTGTGCGCATTAGTACATACATATTATGAAAATACATAACTATATAAGATACATACACCATATCATCAAATATAACCATATCACAATACATATACATAACATCCTCTTATAAAACATATCACTACAAGAGATACAAATAGCCACCATCATCGTCTACTCTTTCTCCATATGTAGCCCACAAAGATACACTTAATCACAATATCATAACCTATCAAACAACTTCGGTCAACCTCAAGGTTTTAAAATAAATAGCAAACCCCGAGTCAAGCTGGAAACTAGCTGTGAGTGTTATATAACATAATACATAAAATAGTGTGGTTGTCCAATAGCATGGAGTAAATGATACGATATGAGTGATCTCTCCTATACACTCCCTTAGGCCAACACGTGTATGTTTTAATACAATAAAACACCTTAAACATACATATCTCATCTAGGCACAAAGCAGTATATATGAGTTCCAGGACTGAATAATTCAGTATTGGAAACATATATGAAAATAAACCCTAAAACTAACATTATCGAAAGTGAAAAAATGATAATAAATATATATTATATCAGATATATTTAATATTAACATATATCGGTACATACATCTTACGACAAATACATAACTATATAAGATGGACAAACCATATCATTAAATACAACCATGTCACAATATATATACGTAACATCCTTTAATCTAACATATCACTACAAGAGATACAAATAGCCACCATCATCGTCTGCTCCATCTCTATGTCGTAACTCATAAAGACATAGATAGTCACAATATCATAATTTATATATAAAAAACTCAGTCTGATCCGAGGTTATTAAACAAGTAACAAACCCCGAGTCAGGCTAGAAACTAGCCGTGAGTGTAAAATGTGAACAATACGTAAAATAGTGTGGGCGTTCGTTAAATGTGATATGCATTTATTCTCAAATATGTCATGCACCCTCTAAAATGAACCTAACCCATGCCTTATCCCACATACAGGTTTCAACACACGTGTCACAGCCCTAAATCACGTGATTTGCAACTACAACTCTAATGGTTTAAGGTATCACTTCAATTCACATTTATGAGTTGTATCTTTATACTTATTTCACACATTATTATAAGTATACAAGTGAATGAGGTGTACGTTTCTAATAAATCCTACTCAATTTATTTATATTGAGTCGAATCCAAGGCATGCAACCTGTTTCATTTGTATCCCCTGGACTAGACTTTACCACATGTTGCCTCAACTCCAAGATATAACTGTATATTTCATCTGTATATCCCTCAAGCGGTGTTATGGGTGTCTCACATAGTCTCTTCATTGCATAATCTTCTCTTCTCATCCTCGATGGTACTCCCCGTCATTCTTCATATATCACCCAGTTTCCATCACAGTATCATCATCGTAGCACTAGCGCTTGTCTCTGTGGTTGTGTCCGTGCAATAGATCCATTGGACTATAGTGGCAGTGGGAATAGTCGCTATAATTCAAGGCGCGCCCCTAATCATTCTAGCCATAATGGATAACAAGCATGTATGGTAGCTCACTTTGCATCTATCATCACTATTGTTACATCCATTAATCTTGGTCTCAGTAATGACATTGCCTCATAACTGTCGTTTATATCCCAATGTCATTACAAGGTCTTATCTCTTATGCATACCACACAACACATATATCATGTGAACAACATCATTTCATATAACATAGTATATACATAATGTGATAAAAATCACATAACATGTTAATATCGTTTCATAAGAAATATAACATAAAGTAAGCATATATAAATTAACATGCAGTAATAGAAACAACATAATCATTTAACATCATGAATACATATCATAACATATAGTGGCAAACAATTTAATTCATATAACTTTGTACTAACATCATTACGAACATATTTACATAACATAGCATTAGAGTAATTCAGAAAGCATATAAGCATGGATAAGTATTCTATAATATGGCCTCAATATATAAGAAGGTAGTAGAAGTGAACATGTAACGACCCGATATTTTCAACCATTCGCATCCGCACATGTCGGACTTGAATTGCTCAAAATACCGCGTTGTAAATAAAATTTGGCAAATCTCAGAATATACAGTAAATAAATAATCACAGATCACAGACATAGAGTAAAATAATGCAGCGGAAGTAAAAGAAATAGTAGTTCATGAAGCTACTATGTAAATATATCAGAGTTAAATAAGATACAATAGAAGAAATAAAGTATAACAGAAGTCTAAATATGATAACCAAGTACAAGCTGAATAGAACAACAGAACTGAAATAGATAGGTCAAGACAAGCAGATAATCTCCAGCGATTCAAATCTCCAAGAGAGCGGAAATCCAAATCTGTGAATAACTCAGGTTGACCCGAGCGTAAAGCAAAACACAAAACACTCGAGTCAGGACAATATATACTTATATAATGTAAACCAACTCAAGTGAACTGTAATAAAGGTACAAGTAACTTAAAGAATGCTTGGGATCGCCCATTCTTTAAGGATCCGTTAAACTATTTACTATGTAGTAATATACGCTATATACAGTAGTGTCTAATTAGTAAAGTATAATCATATAGAAAATAGCGTTAAGGGGATGGTGAATCTTAACGCGGTCGGATCTTTAAACCAAAATCGTAGTGGGCTCGATATGGTAGGTGACACGGCACACAAGGCAATGCCAGGGTAGATATACCAATTACGCACACGGACTGATGGAAACGCATAGCAGCCACTACCGCTCCACCTCGAACAACACTCCCAAATCAAGGGTGCGCACCAAATCAATCACAAGTAATAGAATGGTATCGAAGAAGTGTGTCCGATAAGAGGTGCTACCTCACTGGTCCGAGATCGCTCCTGTTTTAGCCACATAATGCCAACTCACGGGAGTTGGGTCCACGTATATACCTTAGGATCGTCGCCACCATCCTACTTCATTCTGGAAACTCCACCGCGTACACAGTTGTCAAAGTGGTTTTCGGTATCGACAGATAGAATGTCCATATCCGATCCCGGTCTCTTTAACAACCAATCGTTATTATAACCCGTGGTTATAAATTTAAAACAGTTTATACTTCAAAATAGAATATCATTTCAAATCCAAATCTTTATCAAAATAAAGATTAAATCAATTCCAAACCATTTCAGTATATTTAAAATATCATATCATTTCAAAACTTCATTTCAAATCATTTCAATATATCAAAATATCATATCTTTCCAAAACTTCATTTCAAATCATTTAATATATCACAATATCATATCCTTTCAAAACTTCATTTCAAATCATTTTAATATATCAAAATATCATATCCTTTCAAACTTCATTTCAAATCATTTTAATATACCAAAATATCATTTGAGTTCAAATCTAAATATTCAACTTTAAATACTTTTTAAATTTAAAGTTATCATTCATTTATTATCATTTCAAGTCACCTTTTATATAGTTTATATTTCAATCAAAATAATTCATCTAAACCATTTAAAAGTGTAATTATTATATTTTCAAATCAAGTATTCAATTTCCAAAGTTTCAATTTAATTTCAGTTTATCATCAACCATTTCAAATCTTATCAATTTCAAATATAGATTTAATCCATAAAATAAAATATTCAATCTTTAGAAAATTTCAAAGCTTAAATATCCCACATTTCATAAATCAAATATCATTTAAATAAACTCAAATAATATATACTTCAAATTTTCATTTATCAAATAAATTAGATAAATCAGAAATCAAATATCATTTCAAATCCATTTCAAAGTATCAAAATATTATTCAAAACATTATTCATTTTAATTCATTTAAAATACCATTTAATCCATTCATTTTATTAAATTTAAATACCATTTTAAACTCACATTAAAAATGAAATTCTTCCATTTAAAACCATTTAAATGTCTCTTCATTATCTTTTGAAATTTAACATTTAATTTCCAAAGTTATATCATTTTCCAAAGATTAATTTTCATTAAAATATATTAAAACAACAAAAATATAGTTTCCGTAGCACTTGTAAAATGCTACGTAAAGTTATAGTTTAAAACAATTATTTAACAAAAGACAGCGCTTAAGTGCTGTAATAGATTTCTTTTATTTTCGACTAAACTTTAGTTATCTTTATCAACTACAGCACTTACAAAGTACTATAATAGCTTTTAGTTTAAATTAACCCCTTTAGTTCATTTAAACAATTACATTTCAAAAATGCAGTCAAATCAAATTCAGAGTTAAATTACAATTTCACAAACAATTAACTTTTAATATAAATCATTTTTAACTTATAAAATCATATAATTTCACACTTAAAAACAATCATTTAAATACCATTTATTCTTATGATTTTATAAAGTCAAATTTCCATACAAAATCAAATTAAATAACAATTTACTTATTTAAATTCAATTATTAAATTTCCATTTCTTTAATTAAATTCTTAACTTAACCAATAAGTTTTAAATTCCCAAAACATTATTTTACTTAAATAAAACTTCACTTTTAACAAAGATTCAAAATTTCCAATTTTAAGCTATATTTCAAAATTTACTTAAACATTCATTTTATTTAACATTTTAACTTATTCAAAAATCATTATAATTTTAAAAAATCATTTAAATTACATTTTTAAATCAAAATATTAGGCCCCATTTGGTTTGTTGTTTTTAGTTTTGTGTTTTCGTCTAAACAAATATGCGCATTTCTTATACATTATTGGAAAACACGCAATTTTGAAAAATGAAATTAACATAGAAAATAGAAAACAAGTTTATTTGATTTTTCGTGTTTTGAGGCATAACAAAAGGACGGAAAACAATTCATCCCCTCCATTTCCCGTCGATCGTCGTAATGGCTAAGAATTGTAAAAGGATTTCCCTCATTTTCTTGTATTTTGTATTGTATGTTGAAAACTAAAAACGAAACCAAACAGGCCATTATATTTTTCTTACTTCATAAAATTTCCTTTTTAAAACAAAACATAAATTCCAAAATTTACTTATAGTTCAAATTCTACTTTACCATTTACTTAATTCATTATTAAATTTATAGAAAATCACTAATATTTCTATAAAATCATTTTTACTTAAATTTAAATCAAAATATCATAATATTTATATTTTTAAAATATTTTATAAATTTTAGAAAAATATATAAACCACGGGTCTGTATAAAATTTTCTAGCCTAGGTCAAGTGATATGGATGTCTATCATTTCAATCCGTAGTTTACAAAGAAAAACCGGGTTTTATCATTTCAAACCCGCAATCCCAAGTTAAATAAAATAAATAAAAATCATTCAGGCTTATCATTTCAGCCCATAACGATTTTTCCCTATTCTAAAGTCCGTTCGGGTATGTATCATTTCAACCCATAGTGAACCTAATCTACAGGGAACTTGCAGTGTGATAAACTGATATAATTAACAGAATAACATTATATAACAGTAAATGATGATATAACATGAGTAATAACAGGGGTGAGCATCATATGATCATAATATAACAGTTATAACAGGATGATATAAAATTTTACAGATTCAAATGGTGTCAGTTTACTAGTTATATAAGTACACATTGTCTGGTGAGAATTACTCACTTGTTTAAGCTGGAGATGACGACCACAAACACACAACAAAGATTTCCAGAGGCACGAAAGCACGACAACACGAATATGATTTGAGATGGGAGAGCCAAAGATTAATTTCCTTGTCACATTCAAACAAAACAAATATAGACAACATGAGTTTTCAACCCAAAATTCAATAAAACAATGTTAGAAATGAATGCATGAACCAAAGCCAAATTGATTGCACATGCTTTCTACCATCTATGCTTCAGCTCCAGATCTGAAATGCATGGCTAAGGAGTGGGTTTGGATCAGGTTTTGGGTTGGTAAGGGTTGGCCAAACATGCGTTAACAAAGTGGTGAAGTCTAGGTGCAAAAACTAGGTGTTCAAGGCTAAACAATGCAACATAACCTCACATCTTTGGCACAAATAGGTTCGGCCAGAGATCATGGGTCACGGCCAGTGGGTGCTGGTGATGGTGGATGATGTGGAAGAGGATGTAGGTCAGGTCAGAGGTGGTGGTGGTGGTAGTAGTGGCGGCAAATGGTGGTAGAAGGTGGTGTTAACAATCTAGGCTCGGCTAGTGTAATATGTGGTGGTTTTTGTTGATTTTGGTGGTGCTCCTTGCCATGGATGTGCTTGGCCTGCCTTGGTGGTGTAGTAGGGTGGGTAATGATCATAGAAAGGGGGTGGTGGAGGTCGGACCTGATCTGGTTGAGGAGGAGTGGAGCTACGTAGGTAGAGAACATATGCAAAATCAATAGAAAAACTAGAAAACAAAGGAAGAAGAAGATGAATTTTACCCAACCTTTGCTCAATGATGGCCGTGAGTTTTTTTCTTGAGAAATGGATGAAATTTTCGTGAAAAAGAGAAGAGAATGCAGCTGAAAAGAATAGAGAAGGGTACGGCCAAAAATCATAAAGAATGGAGTTGAGAAAATGAAAGGTCGGGAGATGAAAAGGCTTAGGAATTCCAAAAGTTTTAAACTCTTCAAATTTCCTCTATTTTCTTTTTAATTTTTAAATAACTGAAACATATATATAAACTCAGATAAAATACGAAAATTTAGTAAATAAACAAAAATAAATTAATTAATTATTAATTATATATAATTTAATTAAATAAAACAACAAAATTTTGCAACTAGTCTTGAAAATATGAAAAATAAATGCAATGAACTTTGGAAAATTTTAATGTACTTGAAAATTATTTATAAATAAATATAAGAACACAAATAAAGATTAATTCACAAAATAAATAAATATATTTTAATTAAATATAATTTTAATGAAGAAAATAGCAGAAAAATGGAAACTAGGCTTTATAAATTGAAATAAATTCAAGTAAACTTTGGACAAATTATATTATCACTTTAAAAATAATAAAAGACAAAAATATACATAAAATAAAATATTAACACATATTAGGACAAAATATGACAAATAAAATAAAATTTAAAGTAGACAATATTGCTAAATACATCAGTTTACACACAATATTGAAATATACATAACTTTCACAATTTAACTCCGTTTCCAACGAAACGAAAAGCTGTATTCAAGTTATTAAATCTATTTTCATAATAAAAGATAAAATTTAAGAATTTGAATATTTAAAAGTTAAAATTCAAAGTTTGACCAGTTTGAACAGAAATTCACTTTTTAGTAAAATATTCAATTTATATCAGTTTGAAACTATAACCCACATAATAATCAACATTTATATAAAAAAAATGAAATGTTTGAAATGAAACAAGCTTAAAAATAATTTCAAAATAAAATCAAATCAAATTTTAAATTATATGAAAAATTTAGGGTTGTTACAGAACATAGCATCGTTACATATAGAGGGAGCATAAGTTAGGGGTCTTGATCATAATATAGCATGCAAAACATAGTATATCATCATAAGACATAACAACGTAACTCGACATAGCCTAACATAACATATAGAATCATAAAGTACATTTATCACTTTATACATTTCTTATCAAAATATCATCCATAAAATATTTCAGCCCAAAACAATATTTATAATTTGTTTACCAAACTAGCTTTTTATTTCATTCCAAAATCCCACATAGTATTTGGAACTATTTTATTATCAAAATAGTATGTATATATAATGCAAACCTTTTCATCCATTTATCTCTAAACTCATAACTAAAATCGTATTATTTTTTAAGGAATAAGTCCCAAAATTATTTTATTAATCTCTAAACTCATCATCCTTTCCAAAATGAGTTCATACATTTTCATTTATAAGATTGTTTATAAATATAACTATATATATGTTTAATATATTTAATATACTATTTATAAGCTTTTCATAAATCAATTTTACTTATCAAACATATATATTTATCTAAAATAATGTAATTTAAGAAAATTATTTAAAAATAAATAATTTATACCCTCCCTGCCTAGAGTTTATTGCCCTAGGTTAAGAATAACCAATCAACCAGTTGGGGTACAATTGGTCGACCGGTTGTACCATTGCCTAAAGCTGAACCTCCAAGCAGAATCCAACCGAGACAACTGGAGTTTGGCGAACTTCCGATGTCTTAGGATCTTCTATAATGTATACTTCAACATATATTGCGCTTGCAATGGTTCAATTATGTATATAGCATGATTTGAGAAATTTTTCTCAAGCGTGTCTTATATAGTTTCAAAGCTAAGTAAGAAACCATACTTTAATCATCCATCTCAAATCATATCATGTGCAATTTAAACATAGATAAGCATTCAATATCATACTAAACAAACCATAGCATCAAATTAAGTATGCAAGTTCAAATTGTAATGTTACACTCACCAAAAGTAAATATAAAGCTAGAACTCCTTCTTTCTTACTTCAAAAGACCAAGACTTCTCCTTAAACTGTACAGGCTTGAGAAGAATTGATGTTTAAAACTCGAGTTTAACATTGATTATATGATATTGGGGTGTTATGAAGTGGTAGCTGCACTTACCCTTCTTTAATTTGCTTGACATTGCTAACAAAAGGTTGATTTTAGTCTAGGGTTTCCTTATGCGGCCAATAAAGATTTTTTAGAGTTATTCAGAGAGGATTTAGAAATGAAATGAAATGAGATGGAGAAACCTCCTCTTTGTTGGCTAGAAAGTCTAAGATAGGTTTGAGCTTGGATCCAAAAAGCCCACTTAGTTAATGAAAAATGCATTTTCATCTAATATAAATGTTACTAATCCTTTCTAATCATGTTTTAACTTCGTATTAGTCATAGAAGAATTTTCTAATCCATAAAATCATTTTTCTCTTGTCATATTTGGCTTAAACAATTTTTTGAACCTATTTTAAATGTATAAACCATAAAACATTTTTTTAAATCAAGAAAATACTTTTAATTCAAAATTTATTCTCTTGAAAATAATTTATATTCATATTTACTTTTGTTTTTCATATAAATAAAATTTTAAATCGTCTTTAAATAATATAACCACATTTTGATCTCATAAGATGAATTTTATAACAATACCCAATAATTAATTTATTGCTTATTAAATATTTATAATATATTTACCAATTTGTATTTACAATGCCTTAACCTTCAAATAATTCCAAAATTATTTTTAACCTCATTAATAAATTATTCGTCCCTTTTTTAATACAAAATTTTCTTTTCTAAATTCAAATTAATTTTCTTTCTCATGCTACTAAATTTTAGTTTTATTTTAAAAAATCTCAAATTGTTTACTAAAATATATTTATTGAAAATTGAAGTTTTGGCTAATAACCGGGTTGTTGCACCATTGTTGTACCAGCTCTTGTATCTTATCCAAAAGCTTACAAGCCATGTTAACGCTTATACATCTCTTCGAGATGCTTTTTTTGTTATGTGCAAATACTCTATTCTGAATTATTATTTTAGAAGTTCTATTTCAACATCATCGTACCTAAACACGAAGTCAAATTATGTGAAAATTGCATATAGAATCTGAATGAACTTAAGCATGTTGACAACGAAATTACTGCGCTAATTTCAACATTTGAAATTAATAAAGTTATTTGCTTCCAACATTGCTTTATATAACTCCAACAGAATTAATCTTCTTCTCGAAACTCGCATGTGACCGATGGATCGTATCCTTTCGTGCACAATTACAAATTATATTTTGTTAATACATGTGGAATACATTTCGAATTTAAAGCATCATGTCATACAGTAGAGTGTATACACTCCATGACTTGTTGAGAAGTGAGTAAATTGTTATTGCTAACAATTTATTTTCTCGATATTGAGAAGAAACACATAGTTTATCTTCATTATGTGAGAATTATTATTTGACATTCTAATGTAACTGTGTCCATTATAGGCTTGGCTAAATTAATTCATCTATGCAATCAGTTACTATGTTAGAATCTTGGACCGTACCTAATTTTGTGGCACTAGCGCTAATTTCTTTAGAAAAAATTCCTTCGAGAAGAAGGTGGTATGTCTTAAAATATGTTTTTTTTCTTAGCGCGAGAATAGAGACTTAAAACATTTTATGAATCGCTTATAGCCTTATATAAAACAGACCTAATTACAAATTTATGAAATCATGGTTCCATTAATATCTTATATAAAAGCGCATACTATACTTTTAGATGAAATTAAATTTAACATATATATTTGCTCTTAAGTACATATCCTTGTAGGAAGAAGAAACTCGACTACTCATTATAAACCGAACTTTGTCCAAAAAATCCGATTACTCCTTATCAATACATTATTATGTATCATAGGGATGAGTGACTTTTGAGAGTGAATCTTATTTATTTTTAGGTACTATTTTTTTAATGAAAGAGTGGTCCTTATTTTTAGGTAATATTGAAACTCTTATTCCATATACTCACATACTCAATCAAATTGAATTGTTTTATATATGATGCACGTTTCGTTTCTACTTCGATTTTATATTCTATGAACTTACCGTAGATACCTAACTTGTGTATCAAATGCACATGTTTATATCTTAGATAACTCATCAGTGAAAGTAACGAAGTAAGTGGATATGATTTTGGTATTATAAGAATTTGGACTGTATACATCGGACTATATACATTTATATGTATCAATTAGAGGAGTTCTTTAACTCTTTTGTTGCTCCAATCCAATGGATGCTTTGCCCTTGGTAATTTGAAATATTATTCACATATAACATATGATTCATAATCATATAATTAAAGAATCTTCTCAAATGTATGACTTAGCCTATAATGCTGAAATTTATTGTTAGATATTTTAGATGCTTCTATATTTTCTATAGCTAACACATCATTATTGTTATAAAAAAAATGTACCATCATCCAAATGTGAAGTAAAGATTTATTTTATAATGAATATTCATATTAAAACAAAACTACTTCAATTTTCGGTTAGAGTTATTATTTCATAAGTAATATCTGGCATACGTGAAAGTAATTTTTCAAAACTTGATGTGCCCACTAGTAAGTGTTATATGGTATGCTCATATGGTTTCCACTGTTATAATGACAACATTTGAAATATAGAGATTCATTCAACTACTTAGTACAGGTTATTTATTCCTTTGAGAGTTTTAGATCAAACATCTTGAACTCAATAAAATAAATTTTATAGAACAATTTTCTATAAGAAAAATATATTTGAATATAAATCATATTTCTTATTCGCTTATTATGCATCTACAAATATCATAACTAATTGCATTTTAGATGTCCCTTCAAGAAGCAGAAGTGGCCATTCACTTTATTCATCCCAACTATATCAATATTATTATAATTATCAAATTTTTGCTTTCCCTTTCAAAAAGTTGAACCATTCAAAAGAGAAAACCTTTACTATAAGACTGCACCGAATTCTTTTTAAAAATGCATATGATCATCCTTAACATTTTAAGGATATCAAATAAGTTACACTTAAGTAAACCAGTCAAACTGACATTTCAGTGATCAACTTCCTAGTATGTCTTATAGCTCTTGGTCTATGTTGTTTCTAACACAACAAGATCCTTATTGTATTCAATCATATTGAATACATGATGTTTCACTATGGTTTACTTGCTCATTTCAAGTGAACATTTTCTCTCAGATTCAGTATAACACGAACGATACCATTCGCCATACAATTTTGTATATGATCGAATATGGGTCAAATATCCATACTTGTGTATTGCTTTAGAGTTTAGAACTTATAGAACACAATACATGGTCTTAGGAAAATTAACACTTAAGTGATCAAGGCATGAATGTTTTGAATGGATATATAGAATTTTGACTCTTGTAAGGGCCTTGAAGCGATAGCATGCCAAAAGATTCATTGGTAAGTATATTTTACATTCTTTTGTCAATCTTTAATTATGTTCATTTGGCATATTTTAATCGATAAACAATTTTATCAATTATATCGGTTGTTCAAATTTATTAAAGTAGATTTCCATAATATCACATATGTTCTCATACTTATTAAATTGGTTTACTATATTTATCTAATAAGGCTTCCATTGAATTCTATATCTCTCAAAAATCCTAAATGAGATACAAGAATATCATAAATTCTTTTATTGGGTGTTAGGATTTGTTTATCATGTTACTATCACCTTAAGGCTGCTTAACAAATCATAGTTCCTATAAAACGGTAAGTAACTCTTTACTAGTTATATCTCGTACATAACTCTTAACCTGCTTTTAACTATACTACTAATCATCTTCATTACATTGAGGTTGCTCAACAAATAATGAAGTACATTAGACATTTTAGACCCATTATTTCATGATATTTTAAGGGGAGTAATGTAACCCGTGAGGTTGCTCAACAAAGTTATATAACATTCTTACTTATCTAGAAATAATATAAATATCACCTTAGATATTTTATGGCTTAGGTTGCTCAATAACTATAAATATGTAAGGTATATTATTTATATTATAAATTATAAAGAGCATTATTAATTTAAAATTAATTTTGTAGAGTATTACCAACTATCTAAGGGAGGTGAATATAACAATTATAACTCATGATATCTCATCTCTAGTGTATGCATCCAATGTATATTCCCCTAAATCACGTGGGTTTTATTATTTTTAAGCTCTCATTTTCTTTATATGTAATACACACACATACATACACATATTTAAATTAATATAACATTCGTAATTTATTAAGTAATATGTAGATATATTCATATATTTCTTTATATTAATTAATAAATTTAATTCATTTATAAACATAACATTTAAATTTATTTATTCAAATTTTTAAAAAATTTAAATTATTTTATTTATAAGCTTTATGAATACAAGTTTAAAATAATTTTAAATTATATTCATAACCTATATAAATTTTAATTGTAATTTAAAGTAATTTTAAATTTGTATTTTATATCTCTTTATGAAATTATAATTATTTTATATAAAACAATTTTATATTAATTTTACAATATTCAAACACACTATTTGAATTAATGTAAGACTCAAAAACACTTCCAAATCTTCCACATGGTCATACCTTATGTTAATCTATTTTTAACCAAAACATATTTCAACTGGACTTAGAAGATTAAAACAAGGATGAAATGATGCATGGACTTGGAAACACGATCAGAAGAAGAAGAAAAGGAACTTTGAGAAGTTTCAACTAAATTGGACTTAAGTACATGACTCGGTACCAATTTTTATAGGTTAGCACCGACCTATCTATCCTTTCTATTTCGCTTCTTGAATTCCATACATCTCCTATACTACTCCAGCTACTCGTGATCAAGTGATTTTCCCAACGTCTGGAAGAGCAATTCCAAGGATTAATGAGGAGAAAGCCAAGAAAGTAGGGTAACTCAAGTGTTAATGGAGAGATCACTAAAATCAACTCGAAGTCGATGGAAAAGAGTTTGGAATAAAGCAAGAGGAAGATGGAAAGCAATGCAGGTGAAAGACTTAAACTTCCACCAAAAATACTAGGTCTATATCGAGTTAGATAACTCGGTATCGAATTATACTTTTGGTTTGATCGGCTCTAGTTTCTCTTGTACGACTTTGGGCTATCTCCTAGACCTTAGTGCAAGCAGACTTCTGACCCAGTACCTACATTTTCCTATAAATACCAGCTCTATGGAAAACAAAAGAGGATCTTCACTCTACTTCTTCTTCACTCCTATCTTCTTCCTCAAATACTCTAAAATTCTATTGTAAATCTAAGATCTACTGGATTGTTATCAGATCTGATACTACTAATTGTTATCCAAAGAGAAAATAACTAATGACAAGGATTAAAGTGGACATAAGCCGAAGAGTATGCCGAACCACTATAAAATTTCTTGTGCCTCCTTTTTCTCTTTTACTATTTTCTCTTGTTTTATTTTGATCTCTACATTTTAATGCTTTAATCTGATATTTTGGTGTTGATTCCATTTTTGGCATCAACATTTTAGCGCTTTCACTGAGAGAGAACTAGATCTAAAGGCTTGAAGGTTGAATCTAATATTTGGAGAAGATGAAGAGACTTAAAACTATATTTAAAATTGGAGGAAGCCAACCAAAGCATGAGGATAGTCAGGAGGTGTCCTTAAATTCTCATCATTCCATCTATGTGACCAAAGAGGAGATAGAGAGAATGATCAAGGAAATGCAGGACGTAATGATAACTAGACAACAGGAAATGCTTGAGTGATTTTTTTATAGGATGGAACAGCAAGGAATATCAGGAGTTGTTGGAATTCAGAACTAAGGACCAGGAACTAACGCAGGAGCGTCTGGAGTTGGAGGCGAGCAAACTAGAGCGATGACCCCACGAATAGAATAGCTCGGTACTGACCCAAATCTACTTGGTACCGAGAGAACCATACTAGGGGAAATGTTGGTACGACTTCTGGGATGCCGGGAATGGATAATGTTGGAGCTAGAAATGTGAATCAGTATGTGAATGATCAATGATCGGAGAAGTATATGACAGAGCTTACCCGTAGGAACGGAGGGACAGAATAAAACCAGAAGAGCAGGTCAAAACTCTAACTTGTGCCTAGAGGAGTATGTGCCGGAGTTCCCCCATAAGAGCAAGGGGTAGAATGCAGCTGGTGATCTAAGATTTCCATTAAATGACAAAAACAGTATGGCTGAGATGTTAACAAGAATAGTTAGAGGTAGACCCCCAGATCAGAGTTTGGAGGATGTGAGCAGGAACCCTTTCACTTCTAATATCTGAAATGCGAGGAATCCTCCTGCTTTCAAGCTTCCGACACTAGAAATGTACGATAGGCAGACAAATCCAACAATTCATTTAATGAGATACATCTGACACATGGAAGTGTATGGTGCTTCTAAGGAGGTGATAGGGTAGTGCTTCCCGTTATATCTAATAGATTTGACTGCAATATGGTTCAGACAGTTGGAGAACGGGTCCATAAGCATGTAGATCGATTTTGTGAATAAGTTCATAAGACAATTCAAAGTTTGCATCTTCTGGCCAAAGAATGTGATGATGTTATCAAACATAAAACAAAGGTCATGAGAGACCTTGAGAAGCTATCTGACGAGGTTTAATACAATAGTTGCCGCAGTAGATAAGACAGATCCGTCAGTAATCTTAATAGCGGCAGTATCTGGAGTCCCAAGCAAGATCGACTTCAAAACTGCACCAGGAAGGGGTCCGCCGATGGATCTTGTGAAGTTTTACCATGAATTTGAGAGATATCTGCATCAAGAGGATGCTGAAGCAGATAATTCTAAATTTAATGTTGTGGATGACAAATGACTGCTTGGAGCAGGATATAGAAAAGACAATGGGAAACGAAAAGCTGATAATGACTTTGGGAATCGAAATGACAAAGGAAAGAGTCAAAGTTCTCTTCTTACACTGACTTAACCAAAACCCTAGAGAGGATATACCTAGATACTATGAGGAAGATCCCCTACCCAAAACCAACTAGGTGGGAACCCATTGATCGAAAGAGAAGACCTAGAAAGTTTTGCATCTTCCATGAGCTGGATGTACATGAAACAAACGAGTGTCAACACCTTCGTGGTCTGATAAAAGAGCTACTTTGGAGCAACCAACTGCAACAATACATGAGGAACTAAATTGCGACGGTACAGCTAGAATAGCCACCATCTGCAGTGAATGTATCAAGTAATAACTATGGGTCTAGGCCAAGGGTGGTAATCCCATGATCGGGATGGACGAGAGGTAGGTTTACTCTCTTCACTTTTCTTTTTTGCTTTGAATAATTAAGATGATAATAAATCCGGACCGCTTACACATATATGAGGACTAGATTGGTCTCTAGGCATGATCTGAGTCAGATGTCTGGGATGACTATTTAGGACAACAATGACATCGGACTGCTTACACGTGTACGGGACCTAGATTGGTCTCTAAGCATGCTATGAGTCCGATGTCTGGGATGAATAATTAGGATTTCTACTTGTTTGCTTTGATTTGAATATATGATTTTTGAATGATTCACTGGAAAGTGAAGACTAGTATTGATTGCGTTAAATCGTGTTTGGAGAGACGGGACCGGAGTGCAGAGGGTAAGTTCCCTTGTCGGAGAGCGAATCGATGGACTTGTACTGTAACAACCCACACATTTTACGATTTGAATATTTAAATGTTTTATTTAAATATAGAATCGTTAATCGGATTAAAGTCTGAAAAGCTGCATTTTGTAAACAGTCGAATTGGGACTCTAGACCACCTCCATTGAGTCCAAAATGGCGTTTACAACTTTTTTGAGTATAAACATCGATATGTTTGGAGTCGAGTAAAAATTATGACTTTTTCACTTTGGGTTTGGGTTTCAGCCCACTAACCCATCTTAACACCCTAGTTCAGTCCACCTTTCCTCTTCACTTCATTCTTATTTTCCTAACACTCAAGCTTCAATAAAAATGGGGAGAGGAATGGGAAATTAAAATTCAAAACCCTAGTTTCTTTTACAAATCCAAGTGTTAGCTCCAAAAAAATCAAAGAGAAGCTAAGGTAAGCATCCTCTTCATCTTCTCCAACTCATTCTCTCTTTAATTTCAGAAATTTCCTAAACCTAAATTAGGAAATGTTCTTCTTTTGAGCTTAGATTCAAGCTTCTAGAGTTGAAGTTGAAGAGTAGTTGATCTTCCTTTGCTTTCAAGCTTCTCCTTCATCGTTTTTGGGTTTAAGGGTGAGATTTTTATCTCACATGTATGCCTATAACTATCTTTGATTGTTAGGTATGAATTCCTAACATCTTTACATGTTAATTTGATTTTGGTTTGAATTGATTTGGTGAACATTTCAATTTTTGGTGTTTTGAAGTCTAAAACTCTAAAAATCTTAGCTTTGATGTTTGATCATGCTTATGGTGGTGTATCGAGGAGCCTATAGGGCTGGGTTGTCGATTGGCATAAACCCCTAGCGCCCATTGCTCGTCCGATCACAAATTGGAAGCGTTTGCACTTCATTTGGATAGGCTGAAAAATAGTCCCAGTGTCAGTCAGTCGACTGACCCTCTGAAGTCAGTCGACTGGTTGTAGATACCGAGCGTGTCTAGGACTGTCTGCAGAAAACAGGAAGTCTCTGTTTTCTACAGTCGATCGACTGGCCCTCTGCAGTCAGTCGACTGACTGCAGGAAATGAAACATTCAGGTTTCTAGATCAGTCGACTGGCCTCTGCAGCCAGTCGACTGACCTGCTCATTTTTGCCTATTTTGCCTATTTAGCTTGAGGTTCCAACTTTTATCGATTCGTGATTACCCGATTTATTGTTATCATTTATTATTGACTTTGATGACCTCTTTTTCGGGACTTTTGAGAATATCCATTTTGATGGATTCGGTATCGATTCCTTTGAATTTGATTCACGTCTTCGAATGTGGATTTTGGTGATTGATTGTTTCTACAATCATTTCTGTGATTTGTCACTTAAAAATATAAAAGTTTTCTATACTAGTAGTAAATATTCAAACTCTTTTTCAAAGATGATTTCAACTATATTTTTAAATATAAAGCTTGTTTTCAAAACCGTTTTCCAATCTATTAGTATATACAAACCTTTACCTCATTCGTATGAGAAAATCTAATTAAACGGCTTAGCAAAACAAGTGGTATGAAACGCTTGCATTTACTTCGTCGGTTAATTTTTGGACTTGTCCGATTGAAATTCTTGTGACAATTTTCAAGTGGGAATCTACAATTTGTTCATAAATATTTAAGTTAAGCTAGTGGTTATGGGACATGAAGCTAAACTTATATATTTACTAGCTTAGTGTAATCGACACTTTTATTGATCGATGATGATCATTTTGTGATTTAGACTAGCAATGTGCGATGTCTATTTATTTGTTTGGGGATTACAATCCCCGTTTGTGGAACTTCAGTTCAATTTGGCGGGATAGCGACCCGTGGTCTTCGGGCCGTTTGTGGAGCTTCGGCTCAAAATTTATGGTTAGCGACCATGGAATAGCGTTCCGTTTGTGATACACGTGTTGGTGAGTTTTCATGCTCCCGTTT
This sequence comes from Allium fistulosum, assembly GCA_030737815.1. Taxonomy (NCBI): domain Eukaryota; kingdom Viridiplantae; phylum Streptophyta; class Magnoliopsida; order Asparagales; family Amaryllidaceae; genus Allium; species Allium fistulosum. The sequence continues at coordinate 985,337,355 of CM060905.1, forward strand.
GTGATAGGCCTCCCCCTTTGTGATTTCTGGATTTCTAATTGATGATTTCTAGAATTTGTGTTTCACCAACTTTTGCGATTGGCATTAATGTGTTTGTCAATATTTGTAGTTTGGTGAATAAAATTAAGAATATGATATTCTTTTTGGTGCTTTGAGATTTCTTGAGATATTGTATGCTTTTGTTGTTGTTTAAATCATATTTGTCCTTGTATGACATTATTGATATCATGCGTTCTTATTATATCTCTGCTTATATCTCATTTCTTGAATGATAATTATAGCTAGACTGATCTGTTTATTATTTTCTTATTAAATAATACTCGGGTCAGACCGAGATGTTACAGGTGCTTCTGCTTGACTCCTTATCTGGGATCATCTTCTGACTTTTGTCTAACTACACAGTTTTGTAGTTTTTGTTATTATACATTAGAGATAGAGACTCCTTGATGTATAATTATTCTTTTGTCAAGCACTTGTATCTATTATTTTGTGATATTGTGAAGCTTGATTGACCACTACTCTGTTGTACACTTTTATGTGTTATATTCATATCTGTTTCCTCCTTTGATATATGAACATCTGTGACTGATTTATGTTATGCTTATTTCTATATTTTTTTTCGAGGGTCCACTTAGCCACTATGTGGTAGCTTTGAGTTTGTATTGGTATGTCGAATTCCCTCTTGAAAAGAAATGCATGTTATACTATCTGGCATATCGGTACTCGCACAAAGCAATTACACGGATGGTTGCTCCTGAACAGTCTTATTCTTCACGCTAGTTGATGGCATTACCCCGTAGTGTCCTTGGCTAGCATGTGTATAGAGGTGGGGCGTCACAGCATGGTATCAGAGCCAAACTTCATAACAATATAGAATAATCTAGCAAGGATCATTGTCCTAAGTCTTTCTTAGGAATCGTGCCATAGGATTTAATTCGAGTCTTCGTACCGTTCTATCCTATTTCTTTTTTCTGATGCCTTGTTTTACCAATCAAGTTTGTTTGATATTCATTCTGAGATTAACCTTTTTCTCTTTTCTTTCTTTCTTAAAGAAAATAAATGGTTAGACCTGGCCGTCCCAGCACCGGTCAATCAAGTGCTACTCCCCAGGATGGAGTATTTATGTCTACTCAGCAACTTCTTGATCTGGTAAGAAATGCTCAAGCTGTCGGACCTATTCCTGAGCCCACTCATCCTAAATCTGGGTTTGCACGCTTGTGCAGTGATTACACCAATTTGGGTGGAAAGCCATTCAAAGGTTCCGAGAGCGTTATAGAAGTCCAGGCTTGGCTTCGAACATGCGACCGCATCTTTTCTCGCATGAATCTTATTGTTCTTCATCGAGTCCAAGTGGCTTCTAGTATGCTCCAAGAAAGAGCATTAGACCGGTACGAACTTCTAATCTCCGAGATTGTTGAAACGGACCTTACTTGGGAGAATTCCGGGAAAGGTTCGAATTAAAATTTGTGCTGGAAGCTGAAAAGGTATCTCTAGCTCGACGCTTCATTGACCTTGTTCAAGGTGAATCTTCCGTGACCGACTATGTCGCATCTTTTGAATCTCTCTCTAAATATGGGGTTGAATACATTAATACCCCATTGAAGAAAAATCAGAGATTTGTGTATGGCTTGAACAAGAGCCTCAAAAAGCCATTACTTCTGAAATTAGAAGTTTCTTTTGATCAACTTGTTGATATTGCTCTTCGACTCGAAGAGGCTGATAAAGATAGTGATGCTGAGGTCAAACAAAACATCAACAAGAAGAGACCTTTTAAATTCAAGCCTAATCCCAACAAAAAGGGAAAGCAAGCAACACCGGTAGCAAATACTCCTACATCTCGTCGTGGAGAATGTTACAATTGTGGTTCTAAGGACCACTATGCAAACAAGTGCCCGAAGTCTCTTTCTTGCCGCTATTGCAAGAGTTCGGGTCATACTTTATCTTTGTGTCCCAAACTTCAGGGCAAGAAGGAAGGCAAGCTAAATGTTGTACAAGCTCCTGCTAACACTTCTCGTGGTCAAGGTATTTTTCATTCTATCCTTGATGGCATCATTATATTTCGTGATCTTCATATTCGAGTTCTTTTTGATACGGGTGCATCTCACTCTTTTATATCAAGAACTTGTTGATGCTTTGTCTTTGAATGTAATTGGCTTGATGACTTCTTTGAGAATTGCGAATCCGGTCGGTGGATCCGCAACACTCAGTTTATTATGTAAAGATGTCGAAATTATTTTATGTGATTATGCTTTCCGAGCCGATTTGCATGTTATGCGTTACCTTGGTTTCGGAATGATTTTGGGATTGGATTGGCTTAACCGTTATGAAGCCCATATCCTATGTCCTGAGCGGACTATATATCTTCAGCATCTGCAATCTGTTAAGCAGATTTCTCTAGTTCTGAAAGATTCCAATTCGAAAGCGTCCTTATATTCTCTAAATCCTCATGATGATGATAACGATGATGAGGAGGATGTCATTTCTCTCATTCACATTGTTCGTGAATTTTCCGACATATTTGAGCCCGTTTTAGGATTACCACCTAAGCGAGCAATTGAGTTCAGAATTAATTTAATCCCTGGAGCTCTGCCTATTACTCGTCCTCCTTATCGTATGTCCAATAAAGAAAATGAGGAGATGCGCAAACAATTATCCGAATTGGAAGCGAAGCAATTTATTCAATCTAGTTCCTTTCCATGGGGAGCTTCGGCTATTTTTGTGAAGAAATCTGATGGTACACTTAGGCTTTGCATTGACTACCGCAAACTTAATGATCTCACCATCAAGAATAAATATCCCTTACCGCGGATTATGATTTATTTGATCAGCTTAGTGGTGCTAAAGTCTTTTCACAGTTAGACTTAGCAACCGGTTTTCATCAGCTCCGTATTGCAGAGGATAGCATTCCTTTGACATCGTTCTGTACTCGTTATGGATCTTATGAATGGCTTGTTATGCCATTTGGTTTAACGAATGCTCCAGCTTATTTCGTTGACCTTATGAATCGAGTTTCCAAAGACTTCCTCGATCGATTTGTTCTCATCTTTATAGATGATATTCTTATTTATTCTAAAACCGAGGAGGAGCATGAAAATCATCTTCGGATTGTGATGGAAACTCTTAGGAGCAACCAATTAAAAGCAAAATTTTCTAAATGCCACTTTTGGCAATCTCGTGTGAAATTTTTGGGACATATCATTTCTAAATCCGGAATTTCCGTGGATCCTTCAAAGATTGAAGCATTTCAAAATTGGAAGAGACCGGAGAGTGTGACGGAAATTCGTAGCTTTCTCTGATTGGCGGGCTATTACCGTCGGTTCATAAAAGACTTTTCTAAGATTTTCGTACCTCTTACTAATTTGACAAAGAAGGGAGTTAAATACATTTGGTCAGACAAATGTGAAGCTTCATTTCAAAAATTAAAAGAACTCCTTTCCGATGCTCCTATTCTTGTGATTCCCGATGGGAACCAAGACTTTGTTGTTTATACCGATGCTAGTCGTGTTGGTTTGGGTGCCGTTCTCATGCAGCGGGAACGTGTTATCGCTTATGCTTCTATGCAATTAAAGCCTGCCGAGACTAGATATGCCACTCATGATTTAGAACTCGCGGCTATTGTTTTCGCCTTAGAATTTGGCGTCATTATCTTTTGGGAGAGAAATTTGTTCTCTACACCGATCATAAATCATTGAAGTATTTATTTTCTCAAAAGGAACTTAATTTGCGTCAACAACGTTGGCTTGAGTTCCTTTCGTCTTATGATCTTGATATTCTCTATACTCCCGGAAAGGGGAATCTTGTTGTCGATGCCCTTAGTCGTAAGCAACAAGCGGTTGTTTCTATGATGATATCTGAGTGGAATGATCTCGAGACTTTGTCCACTTGTGAGATTCGAGATCGTAAATCCGATTTATGTTCACCTCTTGTTTTGTGTAGCCTTGAGGCTCATCCTTCTCTTTTAGACCGCATTCTTGAAGCTCAAAAGCATGATCCTGAATTGGTTCTTCTTAGCCAAAGTTGTAGGGATAAAATTGATATTGAAGGCTTGAAAGACTTTGATATTGATGCTCGAGGCGGTATTCGAAAATTTGGTAGACTTATTATGCCAAATATTATTGATCTTCGTAAAGATATTTTAGAAGATTCTCATCGTTCTAAATTTACCATTCATCCCGGTAGTACTAAAATGTACGTGGATATGAAGCGACTTTATTATTGGGATGGAATGAAATCTGATATTTCTAACTTTGTTAAGCGTTGCATGACTTGCCAACTTGTTGAGGCCGAGCATCAAAGGCCTGATGGGTTATTGCAACCATTGGAAATTCCAATATGGAAGTGGGATCAAATTTCCATGGATTTTATTGACGGTCTACCCCGTTCTCGTTCGAGCCATGATAGCCTATGGGTGATAGTAGATAGACTTACAAAATCCGCCCATTTTCTTCCCGTTCGGTCCAATCGAACCGTACCTATTTTGGCTAAACTCTTTGTCAAGGAAATTGTTAGATTGTATGGAGTTCCTACTTCTATTGTTAGCGATCGTGATCCATTGTTTACTAGTGGATTTTAGAAAGGTCTTCAAAAAGCTTTGGGAACGAAGCTTAATTTTAGCACCGCTTATCATCCTCAGTCCGATGGACAACCGAGCGTGTGAATCAAACTCTTGAAGATCTTCTTCGTGCATGTGTTCTTGATTTTGGTGGAAGTTGGGAAGATCATATTTCTCTTGTTGAATTTTAATATAATAATAGCTTCTAATCTAGTATTGGTATGGCACCTTTCGAGGCACTATATGGAAGGCCATGCCGATCTCCTTCGTGTTGGCTTGAAGCCGGTGAGAGGCTTGTTTTAGGTCCAGATTTTATTCGGGATGCCACAGAAAAGATTGATCTTATTCGTCATAGGATGAAAGAAGTTCAAAGTAGACAAAAATCCTATGCCGATAATCAAAGAAGGAAATTAGAATTTTCTGTGGGAGATTTCATGTTCATCCGTGTTTCACCTATGAAGGGTGTTATGCGTTTCAGTCGATCGGGAAAATTATCACCTCGATATATTGGCTCATTTCCCATCACCGAACGCATTGGTTCCGTGGCTTATCGCCTTTTATTACCAGCTCAAACTGCTATTCATGACGTATTCCACGTCTCTCAACTACGGAAATGCCTTCGAGATTTTGATTCTATTCTTGAGCCCGGTGTTATTGAAGAAATTGAAGTTTCGCCTAATTTGACTTATGAGCAACATCATATTTGTATCATTGCTTCGGAGGTTAAACGCCTTCGAAATAAAGATGTTGCTCTTATGAAAGTTCAGTGGTCCTCAAATCCTAAGGATTGCTCTTGGGAATCCAGAGAATTCATCGAGCGAACACATCCGGACTTGCTCTCTCGTGCTCCTTAAGGTGAACTTTTTATTTCAAATTTCCTCTTTTTGTGTTGATATGCCTTTATTGTTGTTACTTCTTATTTATTTATTAAAGATTGCGAGGAAGCAATTTCTTTAAGGAGGGGAGTCTGTAACAACCAGCACATTTTACGATTTGAATATTTAAATGTTTTATTTAAATATAGAATCGTTAATCGGATTAAAATCTGAAAAGCTACTTTTTGTAAACAGTCGAATTGGGACTCGAGACCACCTCCATTGAGTCCAAAATGGTGTTTACAACTTTTTTGAGTATAAACATCGATATGTTTGGAGTCGAGTAAAAATTATGACTTTTTCACTTTGGGTTTGGGTTTCAGCCCACTAACCCATCTTAACACCCTAGTTCAGTCCACCTCTCCTCTTCACTTCATTCTTATTTTCCTAACACTCAAGCTTCAATAAAAATGGGGAGAGGAATGGGAAATTAAAATTCAAAACCCTAGTTTCTTTTACAAATCCAAGTGTTAGCTCCAAAAAAATCAAAGAGAAGCTAAGGTAAGCATCCTCTTCATCTTCTCCAACACATTCTCTCTTTAATTTCAGAAATTTCCTAAACCTAACTTAAGAAATATTCTTATTTTGAGCTTAGATTCAAGCTTCGAGAGTTGAAGTTGAAGAGTAGTTGATCTTCCTTTGCTTTCAAGCTTCTCCTTCATCGTTTTTGGGTTTAAGGGTGGATTTTTATCTCACATCTATGCCTATAACTATCTTTGATTGTTAGGTATGAATTCCTAAAATCTTTACGTGTTCATTTGATTTTGGTTTGAATTGATTTGGTGAACATTTCAATTTTTGGTGTTTTGAAGTCTAAAACTCTAAAGTTCTTAGCTTTGATATTTAATCATGCTTTTGGTGGTGTATCGAGGAGCCTATAGGGCTGGGTTGTCGATTGGCATAAACCCCTAGCGCCCATTGCTCGTCCGATCGCAAATTGGAAGAGTTTGCACTTCATTTGGATAGGCTGAAAAACAGTCCCAATGCCAATCAGTCGACTGACCCTCTGAAGTCACTCGACTGGCTGTAGATACCGAGCGTGTCTGGGACTGTCTGCAGAAAACAGGAAGTCTCTGTTTTTTGCAGTCGGTCGACTGGCCTCTGCAGCCAGTCGACTGACCTGCTCGTTTTTGCCTATTTAGCTTGAGGTTCCAACTTTTATCGATTCTTGATTACCCGATTTATTGTTATCATTTATTATTGACTTTGATGACCTCTTTTTCGGGACTTTTGAGAATATCCATTTTGATGGATTCGGTATCGATTTCTTTGAATTTGATTCACGTCTTTGAATGTGGATTTTGGTGATTGATTGTTTCTACAATCATTTCTGTGATTTGTCACTTAGAAATATAAAGGTTTTCTATACTAGTAGTAAATATTCAAACTCTTTTTCAAAGATGATTTCAACTCTATTTTTAAATATAAAGCTTGTTTTCAAAACTGTTTTCCAATCTATTAGTATATACAAACCTTTACCTCATTCGTATGAGAAAATCTAATTAAACGGCTTAGCAAAACAAGTGATATGAAACGCTTGCGTTTACTTCGTCGGTTGATTTTTGGACTTGTTCGATTAAAATTCTTGTGACAATTTTCGAGTGGGAATCTACTATTTGTTCGTAAATATTTAAGTTAAGCTAGTGGTTATGGGACATGAAGCTAAACTCATATATTTACTAGCTTAGTTTAATCGACACTTTTATTGATCGATGATGATCATTTTGTGATTTAGACTAGCGATGTGCGATGTCTATTTGTTTGTTTGGGGATTACAATCCCCGTTTGTGGAACTTCGGTTCAATTTGGCGGGGTAGCGACCCGTGGTCTTCGGGCCGTTCGTGGAGCTTCGGCTTAAAATTTATGGTTAGCGACCATGGAATAGCGTTCCGTTTGTGATACACATGTTGGTGAGTTTTCATGCTCCCGTTTGTGATAGGCCTCCCCCTTTGTGATTTCTGGATTTCTAATTGATGATTTCTAGAATTTGTGTTTCACCAACTTTTGCGATTGGCATTAATGTGTTTGTCAATATTTGTAGTTTGGTGAATAAAATTAAGAATATGATATTCTTTTTGATGCTTTGAGATTTCTTGAGATATTGTATGATTTTGTTGTTGTTTAAATCATATTTGTCCTTGTATGACATTATTGTTATCATACGTTCTTATTATATCTCTGCTTATATCTCATTTCTTGAATGATAATTATAGCTAGACTGATCCGTTTATTATTTTCTTATTAAATAATACTCGGGTCAGACCGAGATGTTACAGGTGCTTCTGCTTGACTCCTTATCTGGGATCATCTTCTGACTTTTGTCTAACTACACAGTTTTGTATTTTTTGTTATTATACATTAGAGATAGAGACTCCTTGATGTATAATTATTCTTTTGTCTAGCACTTGTATCTATTCTTTTGTGATATTGTGGATCTTGATTGACCACTACTCTGTTGTACACTTTTATGTGTTATATTCATATATGTTTCCGCCTTTGAGATATGAACATATGTGACTGATTTATGTTATGCTTATTTCTATATTTGTTTCCGAGGGTCCACTTAGCCACTGTGTGGTAGCTTTTAGTTTGTATCGGTATGTCGGATTCCCTCTTGAAAAGAAATGCATGTTATACTAACTGGCATATCGATACTTGCATAAAGCAATTACACAGATGGTCGCTCCTCAACTGCCTTATTCTTCACGCTAGTTGACGGCATTACCCCGTAGTGTCCTTGGCTAGCGTGAGTATAGAGGTGGGGCATCACATGTACTATATCGATCGCGTTAAGTCCCGTTTGGAGAGACGGGACGGGAGTGCAGAGTGCAAGTTCCTTTCCCTGAGAGTGAGTGGATCGACTTGTATAATGATATTGATCACGTTAAGTCCCATTCAAAGAGATGGGACTGGAGTGCAGGGTGTGAGTTCCCTTGCCGAAGAGCGAGTGGATGGACTTGTACGGTATTGATCGTGTTAAGTTTCGTCCAGAGAGATGGGACCAGAGTGCAGGATGCAAGTTCCCTAGCTGAAGCACGAGTGGATGGACTTATATGAAAAGTAAGTCCCCTAACCAGAGAGTGAGCATATGGGTTTGCTTGATCATTGGGTTACCTCGTCGGAAAGCGAGTGGATTGGGCATAGCAAGGATCCAGAGAGATCGAAGCCCTAAATTAGGCGATAAAAAATCCGGAGAGATCGAAACCCTAGACTGGCCGACTAATGATCCAAAGAGATCGAAACCCTAGATTGGAATATGAATGGTCTGACAAGACCAAACCCCGAAGCGGATGTAGGTTTGATAAAATGATTTGAAGCCTTGCAATCAGAGAAAGAAAGATGAACCCTAGGTGAACATGGGGTGGCTTGGATGTAAAATGATACCCCGGATGGAGATATCTTGATCATGGTCTATGGTAGATGCTTAAGCAATGGGTAGACCGTAGCTAAATCAGATGTGGAACGGCCTTTGATTAGTAAGAGAATTAGAAGGAATCAGATGATTCACCATGATTGAGATTAATGGAAGGCCGGAAAGCTCAACTATCGAGGACTGATTATCAGAACTTGTTTTTGAGCAACACACCTTACATTCGAAAGACGTACTTTACGGGTTATATGTTAACCCGCTTTTTAGCCAAAGTAGATTTTAGCTAGATTTAGAAGATCAAAACAAGGATGAAATGATTCATGGACTTGGAAACATGATCAGAAGAAGAAGAAAAGCAACTAGGAGAAGATTCAACTGAATTAGAGTTAAGTATATAACTCAGTACCAAGTTATATAGGTCAGCATCGACCTATCTATCCTCCCTACTTCTCTTCCCGAATTCCATACATCTCATATACTACTCCAACTACTTGTGATCAAGTGAGTTTCCCAAAGTCTAGACAAGAAATTCCAAGGATTGATGAGAGAAGCCAAGATCATAGGGTAACTCAAGTGTTAATGGAGAGATCGCTAGAATCAACTTGAAGTCGATGGAAAAGAGTTTGGAACAAAGCAATAGGAAGATTGAAAGCAATGCATGAGAAAGGCTTAAACTTCCACCAAAAACAATAGGTCGGTACCAAGTTAGATAACTTAGTAACGAGTTGTACTTTTGGTTCGTGGCAGCTTCGATTTCTCTTGTACGACTTCGGGCTATCTCCTGGACCTCATTGCAAGCAGGCTTCTGACCCAGTACCTCTGGTTTCCTATAAATACTAGCCCTATGGCAGCCAAAAGAAGATCTTCACTCTGCTTCACACTCTGCTTCTTCTTCACTTCTATATTCTTCTTCAAATACTCTAAAAACCCCATTGTAAATCTGAGAGCTACTAGATCGTGGTCAGATCTGATATAACTAGGTGTAATGTAGAAAGAAAACAATTAATAACAAAGATTAAAATGGATGTAGGCCGGAGATTACGCCAAACCACTATAAAAATTCTTATGTCTCATTTTCCTTTACTGCTATTTTCTCTTGTTTGATTTGGATCTACATTTTGGTGCTTTCATCTGATATTTGGATGTTGATGCCATTTTTGGCATCAAAACCCTAAAAAATAGATCATTTCGACGAGCCAGAAGATCTGGAGGTTTTCCACTCAAGAGTGGTCCTTAATTAGAGTAACATTCTCGTTAGTTTAAGCATATTTTCTTTACATACCCACCTATTTTGACTTTTCTAAAACTAAGCCTTATGCGTTGATTAATTATTCACACAAACACAATACGAGCTCCAATACCATTGCTGGATCAACTACACTAGCAACGGGGTTAAAATGGTTAATTTACAAAAATTCTTTAATTAAATTATACAAGATCTTTATTATATGTTTGTCTAAATAAATATTTGTTTATACTAAACCAAATTTAGTATTTTAATTGATAAAAGTGATTTGTAATATTTTAATTAAATTAATTTGATTTAAATATTTATTTAATGTTAATGTTTGAAATAAATTTATTTATAATTTAATTAAAAAATAATTTATTAAATTATGTTAATTTTTATTTAATACGTTATGATTTCATATTCATAATATGAACATTACAATAATATATATACATATAGCATAAACTAGTAGTCCGTGGGGAAATTGACCGCTTTGTTCTATGGCCAATAATATGTCTAAGTGTGATTTTATATATATGTATGTATGTATGTATGTATGTATGTATGCATGCATGTATGCATGTATGTATGTATATGTATATGTGTATATATATATATATACAAACAATCTTACGTGTGCATGAAGTAAATAAAAATTTAATTTGTTTTTATTTAGCCATTTAAAATATATTTATAATTAATATCTAAATTTAAAACATATATATATAGAGTTTAAATAGTAAATACATATGTAAAATTATTATAAATTAAATATTTGCTGCAAGAAATATATATATTTGTGTATGTGTATTAAATAATATAGGTATATAAATAAAAATACTATAATTAACATATTTATTTTTAGTGGTATGTATTAAAATTCAAATTTCTAATGTTTTGACTTATTAAGAGTGTGTGTGGTGTGTGTAATTAAAATTTTACTTTTATTTACTCCAACTATAAGGAAATTATACATATATTTTTAGCAAAGCTAGCCGGCTTTATAGTGGGCTGTACCACTGTATAAAAATGGGAAAACAGGTGTTCTATACATGCACAGAACAGTTAAAAGGGTTTAGAGACCAAACCACTAAAAAAGAAAAGCATAGGAGCTAGACAAAAGTGCCTAAATTACTATAAAGAACATGACTAAGCTCCCTTAAAAGAGGAGGAATGGCCACGGCCATCATCCGATGCTGGACCAATAACATGTGAAAAACCAGAGAAGAGAGTAGCCAGATACAGATCATAACCCTCAGAAGCAGGAGAATAAACAAATTTCCTATCCCGGTTGACATCATAAAAATTACTTTTATTCGCCTCACCAATCTCGCCAACCCTAGTAAGGGACAGACCCTCACCCTCAATGTGATAGATAAGACAACGACTCTCACTCTCAATATCACTGATATAAGCATAAAAAGTGTCAGTCTCAGGCAAGTACCGCATATCAAAAGGAACATGAAGCCTGGCCCATTCGTCAGAATTCCAAATAATAGAATCGGACAATGTAGTTGAGGCAGCCTCAAACTGGACCATAGGAGACAAACTGGCAGAGGGAGGAACTACAGGAGCATCAACAATGGGAGCTACACTGACTGGGGCTACAGTAGAAAACGAATTTGATGAGGGAGGCATAACCTTTGGAACCCATTTCTGTAAAGGAGGACGTGTAAGTGGAATCTGATCAGCAAGAGGAACAAGGCCAACGGAGGCCAGACTATAACACGCATTCGAAAGATGCCCAAAAGACTGACATGACGTACACATCTCTGGTTTCCAACTGTAGCGAACTCTGACCTCAGCAAAATGGCTCTCATCTAGTCTGACTTTTAAAACTGAAGGTAACGATTTGGTAGGAGTTATTTCAATCAGAGCTTTGGCATAAACAAGTCTCTATCTGGCTATAGTGTTAGCGTCGTAACATATCACCTTACCAACAAGGCCTGCTAACCAATCAATCTCGATGAGAGGCTGAAGAACGGATGGGATGTGAGAAAAGTGGGTCCAGACAAGAATAGATAATACTTGAACTTTAGCCCTATCAACAGACGGACTCCAAGTTATAATAATGAATGGTTTACCTTCTATGAGAATAGGGTCGGCTTCTAGAATACGCTGTCTTTCATCACTACGGGAGAATTTAAAATAGAACATAGCATTATCGAAATGAACACTCAGACCCCCTAGGCTTCCAAACCTGGTTGCATCTCTCCTTAACAAGCTGATAGAAGGGATTGGAGTCAAGGAAGAATCCCACCAAATAATATTTCCAATAATCAACATTGGCTTCAATCACTTCCATCGGTGGTGTCATAACACCATCGATCTCAAATTTATCAAAACAACGAGGAGAATGCACACCCACATTTTTTGGCAATTTGGAGAATAATGACGACCATTTTGGAGCTGCCCTAGGAGGAGAATCCACAGGAACGGCTTGTGTTTCATTAGGAGTAGGAATAGAGGGTATAGTGCTGGATATGGGGAAATTGAGCTCGACATTTTCACAAGCACCAGGTGTGCAGCCATGAATTTTACCAAATTCAAATGAAATGAACCCCACTGCCTCAACCACGGTATCACATGCATCACTGCCTACCACTACATTAAACCAACAGTTTGCCTAAATACATCACCACCGGATTTAGGCTCATGATACAAGCCAACAACAGACTTCGACCATAAGGAACTACTCGCAGAAGCTAAGAGCGGAGATAGAGGATGCTCACCTGAAACCAACAAACTGCGAGGCAACCGAGGAGCAGGAAGATGAGGGGAGTTCATATCAATCAGAAGACCTGAAAAAGGATTACCATCGCCAGACTTAACAAAGGCAGGGTCACTCACGTTGACCAAAGCATTGTTACAAGCAATGACAATATGAGGCGAAGCAGTCACTGACACATGAGGCATAGGCAGTGATGCAACAGTTGGAGGTGACACGGAAGCTATGTTCATTGGAGAACTAAATAGAGCACCAGAGCGCGTGTGAGATCCAACCATATCTGGCAAAGAAGAAACGGGCTTAGACTTCTTCTGCTAAGGCATAAGGGATAGACGAGGCGGATGCGAGGCAAGGAGAGACTGGGGAAAGACAAAGAGAAGGAGGAAGGAAAGAAGCTGCTCAGACGAATGGGAAAAATGGAAAAGGGAAAGACGTTGTCGCCATTGATGCTTAAAGTTTCAATATGTTAAAATACCTTTTTATTCTTGAAATTATACATATATAGTTAGGCCATATATATATATTAATGTTTAAAAAATAAAAATTTGATTTTAGAAATTCATTTGACTTGGTAAAATTATATATATATATATATATATATATATATATATATATATACCAGTGTGTGTAGCGTACTACTACAAGTCAATATATGTCCAGTAGTTGAAATCACGCGCAATAATAAACTTTTTTTATTAAATAAACTAAACATTAATTTTTAATATAATTACACATATATAATTTAATAATATATACACACACACACAAAAATTAATAATTTTATTTTTAATTTAAATACGGAACAATATGGTTTAAAATAATTAATTTTTTTAGTTTTATTCTATAACCAAAAACATGATTTTAAAATTGTTTTGATTTAAAATATTTATTTTTATTTATATACAACAATAAATCATTTCAGATCTTGATTTTTATTAAAGGTTTTCCAAAAATAAAATTTTATTTATATACATATATATATTATAAATATATGTCTGTATTTTTGAAAATATATTTTTGTTTAAAAGGTTTTAAAATAATAAATAATTTCGTTTTTTCATTGTGGTCAACCATAATTATGATATAAAAATGAATATGATAATTTATATGAATATACATGTAAATATATAAAGATTAGAAAATACACCTTTCACCAAAGTGGCCCTACTAGGAGCCTAACACGTTATTTGTTAGAATTTCTTCTTGGAGCTACATGGTTTCCTCCTCCTCTTCAGTTGCAAAGCTGAAAAGATCCCTTCACTAATGATAGAGAAAGGGGAGGTGGCTAGAAAGATAGAGCACCAAAAAGTATCCTAAAATAAAGTGGAGGCTATCTTATTTATAGCCAAGCGTCATCATGCTTTTCTCCATTATTTTCTATAGCCCATGAAGACATGGTAAAGTCTTCCTTTACCCTCTTTTATGGTCAGCTTGGGTTGACAAAGAAAGTTCAAGACCCCCCTTTGACTCCTATTTGAATCATCATTTAATTACTTAATTCCTAGCTCCTAAATTGATTGAATTGTCTTATAACTTTTATACATCATTTTGTTTAATTATAAATTTGGAATAAATAACCAAAGTAGCCATAAAATATTTATACAGCAATTTTATTAACTTATAGTGTCTATAGATTAATTTTACCATTGGCCGAACTCGAAAATAATTCACAACGCGATTGTGTTGACTCTTTATATGAACTTGATCCACAGTCATATTTAAATATTTAAATACTTAAGTCTATACGGACTTTGCTAAAGCATTGTATAAGGTCAAGTTCAACGCATACTGACCATTTAGATGAAATCGTATTTCTGATCTAAAATAAGCTCATCTAGTAACAACGGTTTGTACACATATTATTTTTATCATCACTATAACACTTAAATATCTAGAGTTTGGTCTAAGTTCAAAAAAATCTGTTAATTCCTGTATTAATTGCGTAGGTCACTTATCCTTGGTAATCCGATAACATTTATTGATCAATTGATTTTCTCTGACCAGAGATTGACTTTAAATTGACTTACCAATTATGGTAATACTGACCTTCTATAAAGAAGAAGACGAATTCTTTTTTGAGTCGTGTTTCACTTCAAGCATTTTAACGTGTACCCAATTATGGTCATAACATGCTCGTTATGTTATGTGGTTAACTATTATCAAAGTACATTCTACATACTTAAGATTGACGGTACTCTTAAGTTAAAAAAAAATATTATGCGTCGTTATCATAATATCTTCTATTTTGACTTAGTTATATTAACATATAGAAGACTCTTGTCGAGTCATTCTATGATTGCTCCAAACAACCATAAGTACATAATCCCTTGGTGCCTCCAAAGGTCATGAATAAATCAATATCCATCATATGAAGAGCGTTACGTACACTAGTCTCAATGGATGTATCGATGTTCTTTTCTCAATACACCTTAATTAGGAACATTTAAGGTGTAAGTGTATATGTGTGTGTATGTATGTATGTATCGATTTAATACTCATGTCTAAGAACATGTTCGTAACTGCAATCGATAAAATACTTCTTCTAAGAATTATCTACTTATATATGCTTAATGTATTTAATTCATTATTTATACATATATATAACGACATATATGATAGAAAAATAAACTATACGCATACATCATTTCGAACAAGATTCTTCTATAAAAGTTATGTTACGTAATAAATAGTATAATTGCCTCTAGGGAACACCCTTAACTCTATCAAAAGCAACTATGGCAGAATCACTTATGACTAAAGTTGTGGTCAAGGATGTTATTCCTAAATTGATCCCTTACCACTACACACCAATGGTAGGAGATGATAAGAATAATAAATCTTAACCGTCAGATTGGCATTAATGACTATAAGTACTTGAGGCACAAGGCTATCCAAATCACATTGATGGTGCATTTGATCCAAGACGTCCAAATCATTAAAGAGGAATTTATCTAAAGGACACCATCCACATGGTTACGAGAATCGAATTTTTACGTTCTTCCTCCTAAGAACAACAAGCTCAAACTAGGAATTCATATAGCAATACTATTGTAACTAGTTTAAGCTTGGTAACCAAAACTCAAGTAATAAAAGGAGAACCGCGGTGTATGCAGTCCTTGCGATCGAACTACTCTAAATATTTTTTCCTACTTTTCGTGTCTTAGCATTAATCTCATTATTATATACACTTAATGTAAGATTGCGGAATAGAGATCTTAAGGCTAAATTAACACTAGGGGGGTGAATAGTGTTTTCTAATTTATATGAATCTTTTTGAAATCTTTTGAAATTATACTTAGAATTATACAATTATTAATCACAGAATCAAAACACAAATAAAAGTAAATTTAGTAAAAGTAAAAGGAAAGAACACACTAGGATTTTATACTGATTCGGAGTTACCCTACATCCAATCCCGCTCCTTGTACGGATTTCTTTTCAACTAGTAAATGCAAATACAATCTCGAGTTCAAGGTTACGAGACACAACCTCCAGAATCACGGCCTCTGGGTAGAGCCACTTGATTTCCGGGCCACAAGCACACCCACTAGATTTACGGGCTACTAAGCACAACCAATTGATTTATGGGCTACAATCTCACCCATAAGTATAGCGGTTTGATTTGATAGAGTTTTACAGACTCGGATCTTCAATCGATTACAAATGATCCTATAACTCTTGAATAACACTTTGATCTTGATTAGGGTAAGAGAGATGATAGAAATCAGAGAGCAAATGATAGAAAATCAAACTAATGGTGATTGAGTTTGATTCTAGTTGAAATTTTGCAGAGTATGATTATATTTTTGTTTATAAAATGAAAGAGGATAAGGAGGAGAGAAGAAGAATGAAAAATTATAAAAAAATTTATTAGGAAGACAGGTATTTATATAGGAATAACGGTCATGTCCGTTCATGAAGAGATACGACGAATAGACACTTCTTTTGAAATTTGGTTTTTGAAAATCATGGCTAGTATGTCGACATATAGGGGTAGAGTACGTCGACAAACTCTTTGTAGTTTTGAAAAACACTTTAAAATATTATTTTGAATATGTATTGCTTTGTAAAATAATTTGATACTTTGTAAACATGCTTAAATATAATTTATACACTTTTAAATCATAATAAAACTTGAGTAAAATTATATGATAAGATTTTTGAAAAATAAACAATATACATCAAAATTTAATAAAAATAATAACTTAGTAAAATATCAAAAAATTAAAATAATATTTATAAGTATAATATATTGAAAAATATTTAAAAGTCGTTTTGATAATAATATTTAAAAACTTATTAAAAATAGAGGGAGAGACAGATGAGAGACAAATCAAGTGCTATCAGAATTTCAACGTAAATCTATGACTCTATAACTTATCTGGAATATCTTGAACTCTTCAATAATTATGAGTCTTCATTCTCTAGCTCTTGAGTCTCTATATCAACATTTTGAATCTCTTCGGTCTTTGCTTGATACTGTACAATCTTCTTAAATCATTACCTATCTAATATCCTACACTATATACTATATATACACCTTGATAAAACATTAGTATTTATATTTTATATGATTTCCTGAAGTTTTTATCATCAAAACCAATATCTCAGGTACTAACAATCTCCGTTTTTTTAATGATGACAACTTTGTATATAAAATATAATATAACTCCCCATTAATCTATGCCTAATAAAACTCCCCATTAATCTATGCCTAGTATTTTATATATTTCTCCTACTTTGTCATCAATCAAACATAACTAGCTATAACTATAATTTTAACCCTATCTCTTAATATTAATTCGAACTCCCCCTAAATAAAACATTATATACTTATAATGATTTAAATAGATGTCGAAGTGATAAGTAATATGATCATGAAATACAAAATGACAAGAGTGATATATAAGAAATATGATATGTAAAATAAGATAATATTATTCAATATTTCAATTAATTCCAAGCATACATAATGTCACACACCAAACTATATTCAAATTCAAACAAATTTAAAACCAATCAAATCCAAACAAACCAATCCAATCAAATTAAGTATATATATACAATCAAATCTATTTTTAAACTAGACATTTCGTGGGACTTCAACCCATTCATCAGCGCTAAAGATGAGATTCGCTTTAATAGCCTTCCAATCTTCATTGTCTTTGTTGATGGTGCACTATGGATTGGTGGTTGGTTCTTCTTTGTTCAGGGCTAAGATCATCTATCGAATCGCCTCGAAATGCCTTTCTTGCTCCTTGATCATCTTTATTTGACTCAATTCTTAGTGTCTCTGGTTTTGTAGGATGAAAGAGAGAATGTTTTTGAAAGATTCAAGCGTTTGTTTGAGGTTTTCGGTTAATTTTTAAATAGGAGAAGCCATTATTTATGATTTGGAGTTTAGGAATGTAAAGGAAGAAGAAAAAGAGTGGAAAATAGGTGATTTCTGGTCTGAATGTGTATTTAAAGGGGTAGAAAGTCATTGGAATTGAATAGACATTTGCTATCTATTCAATTTTCAAAATTAATTTTTTTTGAAAACTTACCGTTGTATGTCGACATATACATACAAATTTTCAAAACTATTTTGTTTTGATATTCTAATGTATTTAACTTATACTATTATGCTAGTTATGATTTCCAGAGATGATAATCAATGTATAACAGTAAGGAAACATATTTTTCATTAATATTAAGGTACAGAATACATAGAACACAAGAAAATGAAAAGATACATAGATTTAAACTACACTTAACTAAAACAACCAAATACAACATACTTAAACAACTATATATTAACTAGAAGGATATGGATGAAGAGGATGATGAAGAGATTCCAAGCTAGTGTTTCATTTTTCTAAAGAATTTACCCATTTTGTTGGAAATAGTATTTAACTTCTTACTCATGGAACGCTTAAGATCCCCCCTCTAGTGTTAATTTAGCCTTAAGATTCCTATTCCATAATCTTACATTTGGTATCGGAGCTACCCTACATCCAGTCCCGTACAATTCCTTGTACGGATTTCTTTTCAACTAGTAAATGCAAATACAATCTCAATTTCAAAGCTAAGAGACACACCATCCAGAATCTCTGTCTTTGGGTAAAACCACTTGATGTCCAGACTATAAGCACATCCACTAGCTTTAAGGGCTACTAAGCACACCCGATAAGACCATAAGACCAAGGACCGGGATCATGTCTAATTTGATAAAAAATAACATTGAAATCTACCAGTTTAATAACATCTTCGGTACTCCATTTAACATCCGATTTAAACAAATATTTGCTAATTATAAGATATATGTGTTGAAATTTTAACTCATAATTCTATATAACATGCCACGACTAATCGTGTATGGTAACATTCCAAGTTCCAGCTTTTATTTATTCCCTTTTTTTCAGTGTAAGTTAAATTATACCTACTAGGAAATACATGACAAAGACATCGGTAACACATTCGAAGAGAAAGGAGAATGGATTTAAGGTTACAAAAAGGAGGAACAAGCCAATTACATATATTTCAAAAAGAAAAAGAAAATTATGGTTTACATCCAACACAAGTTCGAACAATCTTAGTGTGACCGTAGACATCCTTTACTTTTGACACATCTTGTCTTATGTCAAATGCAAACACCTACGATCACACTGGAATGCTTGTCCAAGAACTGGGTTAACATCAATCACGTATTGCTGGAAAATTAAGGTCATGCAACAGTTTTATTGTGCAAAACAATCATCCAACCACTTAAAACAATTATAATTCAGATACAATCGTTTGCAATAATGATATACAACATCCAAATAGAATTATATTGCAAATGAATGCTAGAACTATTTCAGTTTAATTTGCTGCACTTAACAAATAGAATCAGCCTCCAAATAAATAACCAGCAGCTTGTTCTTCATTGCCATTGAAAAGCTTAAGAGCCTGTATAGCTGCAGCCCTATCAAATCCCAACTCAATCAACTTTGTTACTTTCGCCTCGAAATCAGTTCCCTGATATTATTTCAATTAATAATAATAAATATGAGATAACAAATGGTTTTTTAAAGCGAAATATAATGCATCTAATGCACACCTGGGAAGGAGTATTTTGTTGAGCACCTGAAAAAAAAAGGAGGAAATATAACTGTAAGAGAGTGGTTTGGGACACAGCTTGTATAGTTTTCAAGTAATTTCTGTTAGCTTAAAATGTCGACAGCAACATAACCTTCTGACTTGGAATAGCAAGTAAGTTGATAAATTAGTTACATGTAAAGAAAACTTGGTTATGTCTTATTTTTTATCTTACAACTGTATTTTATCAACTATTTAGTTAAAACTATGTAAAAGTTACAAATCAGAACCATTTTTAAGGTTCACATATTGTGCCAACAAATCAATAATCAGCAGAAACTAAGAAAAAAGACTTCTTTTTTCTCTTTTAATGATACTAACCAGGACTTTGAGCTTGCGCAGGCACATTGCTAATCCTGTTTGTTGCGCTGGATGTTCCCTGAAAGTGGAGAAGAAAGTTCAAAAATAATAAAAACTGCATTTTTCTGTGCATACATATTCCAATAATGAAATAAAAAGACAGTATTAAGGTAACTTCATGATCATATACCTATATGACACAGTTAGTAGTGAACTGGTAGCAACAAACATGGTCTTATTAATGTTGATTTGAATGCCACAAAATGGAGGGTTAGGTATATGCATGTTTAGCTTGTCAGTCGTTAATCATTTAAGTCAAAACAAGCATGATGATTTTATCGCCCTGCACGGGCATGTCTAACTGTTACAGACACCCTAAAATCTGCATGGCGAGAGTTCAATAATTTGCACTTTATTCTTGTGAGTTTAATGGTTTACACTTTGCAGTTTATTCTTAGGTATAAAACACTGTGTGTGTGTGTGTTTTTTTTAATTCTGGGCTGACAGCTTGTTTGCAGAAGGTCAAGTATCACGCAATAAAATCAAACCGTGTGTGTGTAGACACACACATACACACACAGTTTGATTTTATATATGGGGCCGACTATTT
The DNA here is from genome assembly GCA_030737815.1 of Allium fistulosum. Lineage (NCBI taxonomy): Eukaryota > Viridiplantae > Streptophyta > Magnoliopsida > Asparagales > Amaryllidaceae > Allium > Allium fistulosum. The sequence continues at coordinate 985,358,140 of CM060905.1, forward strand.
GAACATAAAATAAAACACAACTGATGACACAAAAAATCTAGACCGTTGTATATTTTTGTTATTATGTGGGAGGTGAAATTCGGGGGCAATCCAATGGTGGAGATCCATTGTGTCACCAAGTTGTGTCCAAATAGATTTTCCAATATATGTATGTATGTAAAGTAGGAATTGCTTACTGGAGTTGATCCTTGGCCTAACGAAGCTTCTTGCGCTAATCTTGCTTCATCGCGGATGTGTGAAGGAATGTCTTTTTCTAAAAGCAGAAAATGCAAACAAAAAGAACAGTATTACCTTGGGTTAATTTTGTATTGATTTTATATTAATGAATATATTATCGTATTCACTTTTATCTCTACTATTAATAAAAGGAAATCACTACTAGGATTACAGCAGTTGCCATTTCAATGGTCTATAAATTTACTTAAATGCCCTTTTGAGTTTCCTTGAGAGAGAAAAAAGAATGATGTATGAGTGAAAAGAAGAGCAGATGCGCGTAGATCACGTATACTAAAAACTAAAAATATTTGATGTAGGTGAATGCAAGTGTACGTCGCATGTAGTAAAAACCAAATAGATTTGATGTATGTGTGTGCATGCTCACATCATGTGTACCGAAGTACTAGTACTAGTAATTATCAAACAAGACAAAGGATCTCCATTTGCATATTCTTTCTTACAAATATCTATTCGCATATGAAGCATTTTTTTTAAATTAAGATACTTTGTATCGATTGCCCTGTAATTATAGATGCAAAAGTATATGTAAATGCATTCAAATGACTTTTCAACTTTGAGTCTATATTTTCCTAAGCATGCAATCTCGTTCATTGATGAATATAGTTTCCAAAATATTTCAAAATACGATTTGAATAGAAAGTTTGTTATCTGTATCATTTCGCTTACTGCAAATACAAATCTTACGTTAAGTAATGAAAATTTGAATAATGACAGGTACTAAGAAATAGACTATGCACCAACAATAGAATTTAACAAGAAACAGGGAAAACCTTGCAAAAATGGAACCGAAACCTCTCCGCCACCAACTCTCAAGACATTATCTTTCAAGTCAATTATGCACTGCAGCATATACCGAAAGTAAATGAGAGAATACATAAGAAAATAAATTATGAATGCATCAAAAAGCATATGTCTATCAGAAGCACCTGATGTTTGCGTAGCATGTCCAATCCAAACAGAAACTCCATATTGGGAGCATCCAGCACAGTAAATGAGCATATATAAAATGTACTGCCAATCTGAAAACAGAGAAAAAACAATGAACAATATGATTCTGCACTATAGCTGCAACTAAAGTCTTTTTTACTTAGAAAATTTGTATTATAAAATATCCTAAGATTAAATTTGAATTCAAGAGGCTTGTGAAGGCAAATTTGTCTAATGTACCCTATAATTAAGATGAAAAAATTACAATGTACTCCTTTTTTTCAGAAACAATGTTCTCCGGTAACCTCTAGAAAAAAATGAACTTTTTCCTTCTAGTGGATAAAATGGTGCACCATGGGCAGTAAAAAAACAAATCAAATTATTATACCATATATGATGAATTTAATGCATAAACTAGTATGAACTACTGAAAAGCATTACCTTGATTTGTGCAGCATGAATCCGGCCTAATATCTCCGACTGGCCAACACCAACTGCTATACCCTTAAAGCGCTGGTCCAAGAGTCGCAATAATCTAAGAGTGGAACATATCATTTACAGTTACAGCACTGGGAATCAAATCATAAAACGCAAAATTCAAAATATTAACAATCCTTATTTAGTGTATGTATATATTTGTATGCTGATGAATGTAGATTATTAAATGATATATGTATGTATGTATGTGAAAACATGTACTTCTTTCCATAGCAATAGTTTGCATTTTTGAATGATGAAGTTTTCTCAACTGCCATTCTGATTGAGCTTTGAATCAAAATGGGTGAATTGAATAGTAGTTGGCCAGATTCAATTTAAAACGAGATTTGCATCGTAAGATTTTGAGATATTTACTTACGATTGCTCAAAGTATTTTGAAAACTGTCAGCATCAACGAAAATGTGATATCAATATACTATGTTTGCAAATAGTTAGAAATAAGAAGTTTTAGGAAATCATACCCACAACGCTCAGCACAGCTCTTCGATATGATGGTTGATTGTGCTCCACTATCAACAAATGCCTACGAAAGTGAATTTAATAACTTCGAAAACAATAACATTTTTTAAAAGCAGGATATCCTTATTTTATGCAAATGAAAATTAAAACTAGAGATTTTATTATGGAAAATTAGGAGTTCACAACTTCACATGTAGGAAAAAAATGTGGAAAATATCACTATTCTACCTTCAGAGGAACACCATTGACTTCCATGTCCACATATAACATTACCTAGCAAAAACAATGATTCAATAATTTGGGCAAGCAGTTTAACATTTGATGAAAAAGGTCCAGTAGTTGAAACTTACAACACGTCCAAATGCTTCAGGGTTGTATTCAATTGCAGCTTCCCAGTTTTCATCAATTCCTTTCTGTGTAAGATTTAGTGAATTGTTTAGTTCAGGTTGCCAGACGGAGATACCACTTAACATATTTTACAGGTCCACTCAAATTTTTTGATGTTGTTTAATGGACTGTTGGTTCAAAATTTAAAACCTTAAATAGATGCTGTAAACCAGAGATGCATCTGGATCAGTTATCTGTCGGATGAATCTAATCCAATACAATAAAAATTAGATCGGAACTAATCCAATTACAAATTGGATCCAATTGGATACAAATTATCGAAAACCAATTATAGCGGATCGGTTGGTGGATTCTTATTTGACCAAAACCAATTGGATAATGGATAAAAAATTATTTCAAATTATAAAAAACAAAATGTAACTCCGCATGTGTAGTTTTCTATGCAGTCTGTTCCAAAGCAGGATAAAAGAAGAGGGTTGTGATAGGCTTGGCGAGCCAACATAAAAACCATAGCCTCTTATGGAAATGGAACCGTTATGGGACATAACCTTCTTAGCGACACACCATATCGAGACTCGAGTATGATAATAAATAAGCAAGGGTTGCGTCGTCACTCCCTCAGTGGTGCGTCATATCGAGGCTCGGATATGGTGATAAATATGCAAGGGCTGGATCGTCACTATCTTAGTGGCGCGCTACATCGACGCCCCGATGTGGTAATAAATGAGCAAGGGTCTTCGCACTTTACTCGACGAATGCGAGGGGCAAGAAAACTAGTCGATGAAAATATGATCCGATTAGGTAGTTGGAATGTATGGTCCTTAACACGAAAGTTAGAAGAGATGATTGATACTATGACTAGGAGACGTGTAAAGAACTTATGCATCCAGGAAACCAAATGGACGGACTAGAAGGTGAAGGAGGTGGAGAACATAGGCTTCAAATTATGTTACACGGGAAAAGAACGTAATAACAAAAAAAGGGTAGACATCTTAATTGACAAGAACCTTAAAAACGGAGTGGTCGACGTTGAAAGATAAGAAGACAGGATCATCATAGTCAAGCTGGTAGTTGGTGATATGGTTCTGAACGTCATTAGTATCTATGCCCCATAAGTAGGCCTATGTGAAACCACCAAGAGGAATTTTTGAGAAGATCTAGATATCATGGTGAGAGATATGTCTGGTAGCGAGAAACTTTTCATAGGAGGAGATTTCAACGGTCATGTTGGGACAACTAATGGGGGGTTTGAGAGAGTGTATGGTGGTTTTGGATATGGCGATAGGAACCAAGAAGGAGAAGAAATATTGAATTTCGTTATTGCTTATGATCTCATGATAGCTAATACCTTCTTTAAAAAAAGACAATCGCATTTAGTTACTTTCAGTGGTGGCCAACACTTTAGCCAGATTGACTTTATACTTACTAGAAGTGATGACAAACGAGTTTGTGTAGATTGCAAAGTCATACCTGGAGAATGTGTCGTCTCACAATATCAGTTTTTGATATCCGAGTTTCGTCTTCGAATGCGTGTTCAACGGTATAAAGGAACCAAGATTAGTATGACGAAATGGTGGAAGATCAAAGAAGACGCATCATGGATGTTTAAGGATAAAGTGATGAGAGAAGGGGCATAGAATATGGAAGGAGAAGCAAATGACACGTGAGATGAGATGGCAATGCATATTCGGAAAGTGGCTACTAAGGTTTAGGGGTAACAAAAGAAAATAAACACGAACCTAAATATTCATGGTGGTGGAACAGTGATGTGCAAAAGGCTATCAAAGAAAAGGAATGTTACATATGTTTGCATCAACACAAAAACGAGGACAAAATACAGAAGTACAAAGCGGCAAAAAAGAACACAAAGAGAGTGATGAGTGAAGCAAAGCGTCGGGCGTATGAAGATCTATATCAAAAGCTAAGTACGAAGGAGAGAAGTACAATAAAACCGAAGACCTTGTAGAGAGTGAAACCGAATACGAATGTTGGGTCTCCGGTTTTATTGTACTTCTCTCTGACGGTGAAAAAACGTCTATAGGATAGCTAAGCTCCGCAAGAGGAAGACGAAAGACTTCAACCAAGTTAAATGCATCAAGGATGAGATTAATATACTTCTGGTGAAGGACGATGAGATAAAAAATAGATGGAGAGAATACTTCGACAAGTTATTCGATGAAGAAGGTGATAGCACTACGATCGAGCTAGACGACTCTTTTGATGACACCGGCAGACATTTCGTTCGGATGATTCAAGAGTCCCAAGGTAAAGAAGGCGCTAAAACAGATGAAAACAGGCAAGACGTTGGGGCATGATGACATCCCCATTGAGGTGTGGAGATGCCTTTAAGATGAAGGGATAGCCTGCAAACTAAGTTGTTCAATAATATTTTCAAATCAAACAAGACGTCAGATGAGTGGAAGAGAAGCATATTAGTTACAATCTTCAAGAATAAATGAGATATCCAAAGTTACACAAACTACGGAAGAATTGAGTTTATAAGTCATACAATGAAGCTTTGGGAGAGAGTCATTGAAAGTATGATAAGCGTTTCAAAAAACAATTTAGTTTCATGCCCGGGAGGTCGACCACAGAGGCAATTTTCTTGATAAGACAACTTATGGAGAGATTTAGGAAGCAAAAGAAGGATCTAAATATGGTATTTATCGATTTGGAGAAATATTATGACAAAGTACCGAGAAAAGTTATGTGGTGGGATCTGAAAAAGAAGAGTCCCAACAAAGCAAATTATTGTTATCAAGGATCTGTACGATGATGTTGTGTCTGTGACTAGTGTTAGAGCATGCGATGGTGAAACCAGTGGCTTTCCCATCAACATAGGATTACACCAAAGGTCAGCTTTAAGCCCTTACATTTTTGCCCTAGTGATGGATGAGGTTACGAAGGGTATACAAGATAAGATTCTTTGGTGTATGCTCTTTGCTGATGATGTTGTGCTGATTGACGAAAGTATGATAGGGGTTGATAGACAACTGGAGTTGTGAAGACAGACTTTAGAATCAAAGGGTTTTAGACTTAGTAGAACTAAAACAGAGTATATGAAGTGCGAGTTCGGCAGTGTCAGGTCAGAAGATGGAGATGTCATTCTGACCGGACAAGTAATGCCCAAGAAGGAATCCTTTTGATATTTAAGGTCTATGTTGCGGTATGGTAGTGAGATTGATGAAGATGTTAGTTTTAGAATTCGAGTGGAATGGATGAAATGGCAACTAGCATCTGACATTCTCTATAACAGGAAAGTCCCACAAAAGCTTAAAGGAAAGTTCTACATAACGGCAATTAGACATGCGATATTGTATGGTGCAGAATGTTGGCCTACTAAAAAACAACACGTTCAGAATATAAGTGTAGCAAAGATGTGTATGTTGCGATGGAGCTGTGGTCATACAAAACGAGACCGAATTAGAAATGATGATATACGTGACAAACTAGGAGTAGCACTAATTGAAGAAAAGCTAGTCCAACACCGCTTAAGATGGTTTGGACATCTCCAACGAAGGCCACTCGAGGCACCCGTGCGCGTTGGAATTATAGATCACATCAAATGTTCATAGAGAGGTAGAGTTCGACCAAGGTTGACGTGTAAGGAAGTAGTAGAAAGGGACTTGAGGGATTGAAATATATCCGAAGAGCTGATGTCGGACATGAGCGTGTGGAAGTTAATGATCCACGTACCAGAACCATGAGCTAGGAGATTTTTTACTTAGGGTTGGTTTAGGGGTGATGTTATAAGTTTTAGATTATAGAACCAGTGAATAGGAACCAAAGATGTAGTGTTTGATCTTCGGTCCCTATTACTATTAGTACCATTATTACAATTAGTATTAGTATTATTATTATTATCATGGTTCTTTTAAATTTCTTTATCTATTTTTATTTTATTTATTATTATTACTATTATTTGTTTAATTATTTTATTTTATTTTTATCTTTATTTCTATTCACCTTATATATATATATATATATATATTGTTATTATTACTTTTAAATTGACCAATATTACTATTAGTATCATTATCGCTATTAGTATTATTATTATCATTCATCTTATATATACGTATTTTTATTTTATTTTATTTTACTTGGTTATTATTATTAATTTACTTATTTGACTTTATTTTATTATTGTTATTGTTATTATTATAACTTTTAAATTGATTTTGTCATTTAGTTTTGGGTTTCATCTCTAGCCAACCCCAACTTGTTTGGGAATAATGGCTTAGTTATTGTTGTTGTATTACTTTTAAATTGACTTTGTCATTTAGTTTTGAGTTCCATCTCTAGCCGATCCCAACTTGTTTCATGATTATGGCTTAGTTGTTGTTGTATCAAAAACAAAACGTCCATCTTTGACTTCAAATTGACAAAATTAATTGAATGTGATGCAATCTCTTTTCAACTGTGGTATTTTAACCCTTATTTAGTTTTGATTTGTACTTTATTTCATGTTCTAATTTATACTTTAAACTCGTTATATTTTTTCACATCTTCGTATTTTCATGATTGACTATTAACGTGGATGAAATTGAAGTGTTTAAATCATTCCTACTATGTTTTAGTTGAAAACTTATTATTTAAATAGCTTAATATATATTTTTGGTTCTTGTCCTACTACTAAGAGGTTGTTTGTTTTTCAATCCAAGTATATGGATCACTTTAATTTGATTCACTTAAATGTTGATAAAGCGAAAAAATTGTAATTTCTATCTAATTTAATTCAATCAACGGCTAGAAAAAGATAATTGTATACTATATTATACTCTATGTTCAATATCAATTTCCACTCATTTGCGACAAAAAGATGAATTTATCCCTTCAATTCACAAACAACATATAATTGACAATCTTTTAACTTAATATATAAACAACTATTATGATAATGATATATAATCACTATAAAATCTGACTAGAAAATGAAAATTATTCATTGTGTACCATACAGTAAAAACAAACATATCTAAAAAAATACAAAAATTAGTTGGTGCCTTTGATAGAATAAGACGTCACATATAATCAATAATTTTCATACAAACGATTCCTAGGTATAACAATTTGGCAACTTTTCCCACAAATAATAACAAATATCCAATCCAATCCAATCCAATCCAACAACAGAAAAGGATTGGATCATATTTTAAGGTTAGGAAGATCGGATGCGAATTGAAAATTTAAGATCAGTTTTGCCTAAATCCATTGGATTTTATCTGCTGTGCAGCCCTACCGTGAACGACTTTTATAGAAGGCGAATAACCAAAAGAGCCATGTTCCAAAATTCAAAAAAAAAAAAAAGAATTCAAACTCTTCACGATTTTATGTGATGGAATGTGCTTAGCTGCGAATGATAGTTTTGGCTTTATATATGCTAATGCTTTGAAATGAAACAAGAGGTTTCCACATTCAGTTTTGTGGGTATTCAGTAAAAGATGTTGAATTGCAGAGCTTCATTTCATTGCTCACATAGAAACTTCAGCTAACTTATAAAATCAAAGACTAATAAAGTAAAAAGTGCTCTAACGCACAAACAAATAAGAACCAAATTTTACCTCTTAACACATATAATATATAAATGTAGTTCTGTTAACAGCAATAATTTCAACTTACCTGTCGAATAGCTGCTTCAATTTTCCTTTGTGCTTCGACGTCAAAAGGATCTGCATACATCAAAGCCTGGCAATTGAAAGATCCATCAGCAATGCAATATATACCAAGGCACTCTCAACTAAAGTTAATTGATTATAGTTAAATCGAACAAATGCAAATTTTAAATACAAAAAAAAAATCTAGAACATGTGATTAGCTACTTACTAGCTCTTCCTCTTGTTTACGCCGTAATTGCACTTTCTGATCATGGCGTTCTCGCAGAAGTTTCTGGAGATTATCGAGGTTATCGCCAAGGATTGCTTGTGCTAGTGCAGGATCGTTCTAAAGTTCAAAATGAGATTCAAATCATAAGTCGTAGAGTTCAAATTTTAAATTGAAACAGAATGTAAAATGTACCTCGTTAATTCACAGAATTTATATTCTATTGCGTAAATATGCTTGTATGCTACCATTTTTGCTTTATGTAGGTTATAAAATAACATTTAAGTATGTAAAAACACTGACTCTTTTTCTATAGTAACAGTTTATATTTTTGGAATTGATTTTGATGCTTGAACATTTTCGTCTAAAGCTAAAGCTTATTTCTCTTTTGTTATATCTTTTAGTTTTTACGTAAACAATATTGATTAAAGTAAATATTTAGATATATTTTTTCAGCATGAAGTACATGATATTTATCATGTTCGATTTGAATTGTGTTTTGCACAGTTCATGTCAAACTTATGGAGACCTGATCTGATACAGAATTCAAATCATACTATGTCAAGGTTATTGAAATTACTGATGTACAGCAATTAGTAAAGTAAAATTATTCAAAAAAGTAAAACTTTCAAACATCTAGCTATCCAGTAAGAATGAAATGACAAAGGAAGCAGACAATAAATGGAGAAAAAGCTGGCCCGACATCCACACATACTACAGTTTTCAAATATTACTGAAGTTACTGTGATAAACTCAAATAGAATTATGGGTATGATTTAGACCATAGAAATGTTCTTGGAATGCAAGTAGCTCAATAATATTAAGACCCACACCTGAAAAAGTTGAGCCATTATTTGAGATTCATTTCGGATATGCTGTTGGAAAGCTGCAGGATTCACAGCCGAACCATCAGGATTAAATCTTAGGTCATTTGGTGGTGGCCTAGCAGAAAGACATTACCACAATCATGTAGCTCGTAAGTTCTAGTTTCCAACGAATAAAGTGAGTAAAGATTCAATGAGTAAATCAAATGGAACAAAATGCAGATTGCATTGAAATTTAAATCTACACAGTGAACAGAATCAAGTAGAACATGGGTTCTCTAAGAAGATACAAATCAAAAAGTACTTAACCAAGTTAATTATACCTTTAGTTTATCACCGAAGTAATATTTGTTATTTTACGACATAATATAAGTACAGTTTTCTGTTTCGAAGCAATTTATAACACAGATGATTACTTTAATGCTTTACCACAAAACAATTGGTTTCATTTATTATAAACTGAACGTATTTGTTTCACTAGTTTTGCACTACAGATACAAGCAATCATTTTGTGGCCAAGTATAAATTAATCATATGTGTTATAATTACTGATACTTTGGCACCTAAAAAGCTCGTACATATAAAATTAAATATCATTCACAAAATAAAATATATTTTTGACGAGAAACGAAGTATGAAATAAATATTTTAATTTTTAGTGGATATAAAGTGTTAAATGAGAATAATGAATATGAATAAATATCGGATCGAAGATGAGAAAGAAATTGACTTGAAATGGGATCTTGACCATTTTTAGTTATAAACTAAATAAAATTTAACTTTTATAAGTGATTCATCCAAGGGTATTTTTGGTATTGCAAAAATGCTTCACCAAGGTGAAGTATTTGCAGAATACAATATATATGAAAACAAATCGTAGCTTTTTTACAATTTAAATTTTCAAGTATTACTTGGTGTTGAAATAACGGATTTGAAAATTCTTAAACAAGTACCTACACTTACATCATTTCTTGCCACAAGCATGTTTTGAGATACTGTATAGGGTTTATTCTTGTATAGAAGCTTTAGCTTATACACAATATCAAACAACTAACATAGTAATACCAATTAATGAGGAGATGAAATTTGACATTGTTTACTATTCGACATCTTTCCAAGAATCTAACACACACAATACATGGCAACTATAGAAGACCTAAGGCTTAGTGTATCCATTAGCAAACTAACTGTTGGTCATTGACTGATTTCACATTTATGACAAATATTGATACGTATCAATTACTATCCCCGAGTATCCTTAGTATAACTGTTTTTACAAAGAGTCGATGTTTTCTCCGCTTAACTACAATTCTCAAGTTTACAATGAAATATTCCCCGAGAATATAATATATTTCATACTTGGATAATATAAAAACATTAGTGGCATAGCTAACAAGTCAAGTACAGGAACTATGCACTACAAAAAGAGCTAGGCCAATTATGCATAAATTACCAAAAATATGATGCAAGGTTAAGTGTTATTCAAATTAATAATGAAAAAATAAATCAACAAATATAAGGTAAGTGATACCCAGAAGCAGCAGCGGGTAGCATCATGATCATATCTCCATTTCCTACACCAATAGAACCCAATCGATCCGAGTTCTTCATCTCATTCCCATTAAATTGCAGCTTTTGCTGATGCAGTGATACCCTAGTCTAACAACAACAACATCATCATCATATATATACGAAGTTCATTTTCGAGCATTAAACTACAATTTTCAAGCATTAAACAACAAAAAATACGAAGTTCATTCCGCATAATTAGGAGAAACAACAATTATACAGCATACCTCAACTTCAAGCAACGCTTTCACGTTCTCTACCTATTAATCAACAAAAGAAAGAACAAAAAAATAATTTTCCAGTTCAGTCTAAACCCCATGTAAAAAGTCAAAAACTTTCCGACTTTTGCTAAAGGATTGCTCTAAAACGAGAAATTTGCAATGAAGAAATAAACTGAAACAAAATTAAGGAATAGAAGCAAATCGCTTACAGATTCATTGGGATCTACGTCAAGAGTGATGAACTGTTCGTCTACAGTCATTACAGTGATCTTCATAATTACGTTGAATTGATCGGATTTTATTTACTTTTCAGATTCTTAAAATGACAAATTTTGAGAATAGCGGAAGAAATTGATTGGAGAATTTGTTTGAAGTGAAAGATTATTGCTTGGAGATAGGAATGGCGATTTATACCTTTGAAATTCAGATATTTACCATAATATTTGTTAATATTTTTGTTTGAATATTTTTTTAGAAAAAATTAAAATTAAAATAGCTTAGCGGCTAAGTGTACTTAGCTTTATGCCGGGTGCTATCTGGATCGGCGGTTAATTGCCAACCGTATACATATTTGCTCGGCATAGTGTAAACTGAAAAGAAAATGAAAACCCTCAGCATAAAGCTAAATGTTCTTAGCATTCACATTTGAAATATGTTTGGTGTGATGCTAAAAGCATCAAAAAATTGCTTTACTATACCATATAAAATTTAAACAAGTTTAATAAATAAACAAGATATTCTATTTCTTCCCTTAGTGCTTAAAAACCACATCAATAAACTATACAGCGGTGATTTATCATCGTATCTTAGAGCAGGATCGAACAAATTTTTGAACTGAAAATGATGGTATGGACAGTCAAAGAATGTTGCATCTCTAATTTATACGACGGTGAAACATCGTCTTACGGTTTTAATCAATGTTTGAGGTTTCGACCGAAACACCGAGATTCTTATCATTCCATTTTGGTATCGGTTTGAACCGAAATAAAACCAAATCGAAACTCCGATTCAGAAAGAAAAAAAACTATCGGAATTCAAATTTTATAAAAGAAAATCAAAATAATAATCATTTAAGTTTCAAATATAAAAATAGGAAGAATTAATTTAAAGGACAAAAATTTGTATATTTTTAGCCTCAATGACACGACCTCAATATTTTAACCACAAGGACAAACATTCTACTAAAAATTATTCATAAGGATAAACATTCTTTCAAATTATTCATAAGGACAAATATTTTTCCAAAACTGCTACCGAACTAAATGTTAGCCCCTGAGAAGTTGGTTTTGATGACAACAACCTTAGAATAAGATTATAAAATATAAATACTAACATTATTGTTTAGATATATATGTATATGCAAGATATATATACAGGTACCAAAGAATGAAGACTGTACAGTATAGAGATTCAAGAACTGATGAACTCAAGATCGAAGATATCAAGATTCAAGACTCATGAGTACCAAGATTATCAAGAGTTCAAGATTTCAAGATAAGTATTTTAGTTAGGAATTTTGTTAAAACTCCTAGAAAACCAATGACATCTTAAAATCCATTTTATTCGTGGAATGGAATCCACTTCGAGCCCGTTAAAGAGATGGAACCCTAAGTAGGATGGAACCTACGAAAAATCTAGTGGAACGTTGTTTTGTATCCACTAACTTTTATTCAAATGTTTTACAAAATTATATCTTGTTTTCAAAATGATTTCAAAATCTTCCTTTTTAAATCAAAAACATCTATCCTGATTTTAAAATACTTTTAGCCTCAAAATAATCTTTATTTTCAATATCAAATTATCATTGGTTTTAAACTATCTTTTAATTATAATATATTTAAATTTTAATATTTATACTTAGATTTAAATATAAAATTATAGTAAAATTTTATATATACCAAAATATTATTCCCTATACTTATTTATGTATTTTAACTATAGTTAAGTATATTTATAAAGTTTAAAATAGTTTTAATACAAGATAGAATTATTTTCAAAGAAAAACAAATTATCAAAAATAACTTAGGCTTGTCGACAACCCCAAGGACCCCTTGTCGACAAGGTGATAGTTTATTTCAAAAGTTTGAATTTCAAAGAAAGTGTCTATTCGTCATATCCTTTCACGAATGGACATGGCTGTTGTTCTACTATAAATAGGGGCTGTTTTAAACGAATTTACATTCATATTTTTCTCTGATTTCACTCATCTTCTTCTTCCACATTTCTTTATATACATTTTTACCATTACTCTGCCGAAATCACCATTGAATCTAACTAGATCATCTCTGGTTTGATTCTCTATCACAATCTCAACAAGATCCTAGTGCTATTCAGAGTTATAGGCATCTTTGTATTCAATCGAGCGAGAAAAGGTGTGATTGTAGCCTGGAAAATCAATCGGATGAACTTGTTGCCCGTAAAATTAAGTATCTCTACCTAGAGGATTGTGAATCTGGAGCGGTGTACCTCGTGGCCTTGAAATCGAGGGTGTAATTGTAAGAATTGATTTTGAAAGGAAATCTGTACTTGTGTTGCGGGACTGGATGTAGGGTAACTCCAAACCAATATAAAATCCGGTGTGTTCTTTCCTTTATTGCTTTTACTTTATATCTGCATCTGTGTTTGATTCTATGATCATATCTGTGTCTGAATATTGCATACATTTGTGTTCAAATTAATACAAACTCAAAAAGAATTAGTAATTCCTTTAAACACTATTCACCCCCCCCCCCTCTAGTGTTAATTCTAGCCTTAAGATCCGTAATCCGCATTTCTCACATTTGGTATCAGAGCCAGTTTTCAAAGTTTCATAATCTGAATTTTGAAAAATTTCAAAATGGCTACCAACACTGGTATTGTTACTACTACTAACACTGGTTCTATTACCTCTGTCACTAGTTCATTTGTAGAAGGTCAGTCTACTGTCAGACCACCACTTTTTAATGGCAGTAACTATGCATATTGGGCATGTAGGATGAAAATATATTTACAATCTGTAGGACTAGACACTTGGAATATCACACAGACTGAATATTTTGAACCCACAACTGGTTTTGCACAGTGGACTGCTGAGCAAAAGACCATCGCACAAAATAACTCTAAAGCTATGAATATTCTGTTTTGTTCACTTGATAGGAATGAATTTATTAGAGTGTCGGTTTGTAAGTCTGCATATGAAATCTGGAAAACTTTGCAAGTCACTCACGAAGGAACAAGCAAAGTTAAACAGACCAAAATTTCCATGCTCACAAATCAGTTTCAATTATTTAAAATGAATCCTAATGAGTCTATTCCAGATATGTATAGTAGATTTCAGGATATTGTGCATTCTCTAATATCCTTGGGACAGGTATTTTCGGAAGAAGATCATGTCAGAAAAATCTTAAATTCTCTTACTCCAGAATGGGATCAAAAGACACTTGCGATCGAAGAGGCAAATGACATCAGTACCTTAAAGATAGAAGAATTAATTGGAAATCTAATGTCGTTTGAAGTCCAAATGCTTGGGAGAAGAGAAAGCAAAGCATCTGAAAAGAATTCAATTACATTCAATGCATTGACCGATGGATCAGACTCAAATAGCGATAATGATGAAGAGATAGCCTTTATGACCAAGAACTTTCGAAAATTCCTGAAATACAGAAAGATGAATATTCTCAAGAGAAACAACTATAAGAACTCTGGTAATCAGAATGTAGTGCCAAACTATATCAAATGTTTCAACTGTGACGAACTAGGCCATATCAAAAGAGACTGTCTACATCCAGATAAGCAAAATCTTCCTATAAACAATGATTCCGCAAAGAAACGAAAACGTGCATTTACCGCTACTCTAGATGACTCAGACTCGTCCTCAAGCGATGATGATCAGAAGACAGATAATTCAAATATGTGTTTCATGGCAGTTCACGACTTCGACAAATTTAGAGAAACAGACTCAGAAAAAGGTACACGTTTACAATACATTGGTTGAAATTGCATGCTTAGGATTGGATGTTTGATTGGTTGATTTTGAATTGGTGTGTCATTTGAATTTTAAAATTTTTATTATTATTTTATTTTATTGTTACTATTATTTTATTATTATTATTATTATTTTTAAATAGTATCATAATATTTTATGGAATATACTATAATTCTAGTAATATTCCAGATATTATATAGACATTAAAAATAATAAATATATATATATATATGTGTGTGTGTGTGTGTATATTAGAATACTTAAGAGAAATAAATCATGAAAATTCAAGGACACCTGTCAACAAGGGCTCCCCCACTTTGTCGACAAGGGTACAGAAATTTGAAATTCAAATTTGAATTCAAATGTTTGAATTTCCCTCCATCTTTTTAACTTCATTCAAGTCTCTGAAAAGTCACCTTTTGACCAGAGAACCTGTCCCTTGAGAATCTATTTATTTACTATCTCTTATCATAACTTTTCACTTTCATTTTCAAATTCAAACTCTTATTTCAAAATATCAAGCTCTCTACTCTCTACTCTAATGGCTTCTTCAAGCAACCCTTCCACAATGAGACTTTCCAGAAATATAAAAGAGCAACTTTTCAATAATCCGAAGGCTATAAAAGCATATATCAACTATGTTAACTATGGAAAAGTCCATCCCGGAAAGTTTGCTTTATTTCAAGATTTCTTTACTTATGAAATCGATTCTCTTTTTGCAAACAACCAAGTTCTTAGTCTTGTTGATGCTTCACAAAATGACTTTGTTTGTTATCCAAATCTTGTTAAAATTTTCTATGCAAATCTCAACCGTGGATTTTATAATGGAAATGATGATGAAATTTGGAGTAGTGTTAAAGGCACTAGAATCATTTTAAATTGTGGTGTTTTGGGTACCATTCTCAATTGCAAGAGCATGGGAATGGATCTTTCTAGTTTTAATATCGATGAAAATGATCATGAGACATTTCATCACATTTTCGAAGGAGATGATAACTTTGAATTCATAAATCGAAACTTTCGACCAAAAGCAAGAATTGTTAATCTTCTTTTACAACATTCTTTGACCCCAAGATCGGGGAGTTTTAACAATCCAACTTCAAAAGTTTGCAAAGCACTTTTTTCTATTTTTGGAAATTATGATATTAATTGGGCGCAAGTTATTTTGGATGAACTTCGTCCCAAAAATTTTGAAGTGGGTGAAAACACTTTGTATCATGGAATCTATCTCACTCGGATTTTTAATTATTTTGGAGTGGATTTCAAAGGAGAAGAATTTGTTTCAAGAAAAGTTTTTAATCACTCAAACATTTCTCTTATAAAAATTCCATATGTTTTTCAACCATATGAGACTCTTGCCGAAAAGGAAGAGCGTTTGGCTCATGAGGAGATGGAAGAGGAGGAAGAAGAAGAAGAAGGGGATAAAATGGAAATAGAAGAAGAAGAAGAAGGTCAAACATCCTTGGAAAGTATTGACTATCTCTCTAATTCAACCAACAAAACCTTACTCAAAAATCAAAAGACCATTGTTGAGAACAACGGACTCTTAAACGGTCTGTTAGTAAGAAATTGGATAAAATGTCATCCAAGATGAACAAGTTTTTCTCCAAAGTGAGCAAGAAGCTTGGATTATCTTCATCTTCGTCATCCTCTAACTAGTTCTACCTTTTCATGTCATGTTGTATTGGTTTTAGTTTGTTTTGATTTGAATGCTCGTGTAGTTCTTAATGTTTAATCATTGTATCGTTCTATTATGAAATGAAATTGAATTACTTTTCTGTTATCTAGCTTATCTTACCTCCAGAATAAATGTTAGTATATTATATAAATATATATATATACACAATTATTCATAAAATCAAAATGAGTCATCAAAATTAACTGACCCCTGTCGACAACCCCCCAGAGACCCTGTTGACAAGTACTGGTCAGAAATGACTTTTCATTTTAAATTTGAAATTTGAATAACTACCTTGTGTCTATTCATTTCAAACGAATTTCTACACCTATAAATACATATTACTTCCAGAATTCATCACTCAAAATCATTTCTTATCTACTCTATCTATATTTCTTCTCACAAACTCAAATATGGCCGATCCAATTCATAGTTTGACCGAGAATCTTGAAGAAACCCTTAATTCTTTCAAGAATATTCTTTCTTTCATTCTCCGTAATCAGCGACACTTAGAGTTGAGTCAAATGCAGATGATCAAGGAGCAAGAAAAATATTTCAATGTGATTCGATGGATGATTTCCTCCCTACACGAAGATGATAATGAAGCACATCCTTCAGTCTCTCTCACCAATGAAAATGAAAATTGGGATGCTATTAAAGCAGACCATATATTTGGAGAAGAAGGATGGATGGAAGTTCCTCATAGTGTTTGATTTTATTTGATTGCTTTGTTTGATTTGAATTGATTGCTTGGATTGATTTGATTTGATTTGATTTGATTTGGTTTGGTTTGGTGTGGATTGATAATTGGTGTGCAAAACATAATATGTATAAATACACATTGATATTTATATGATCTTTGATTAGTTATCATGTCTATCAGTATAATTATCTCTTAATCTATCTATTATATACTCCATTATATATTTTATTAATGCAGGTACTTTAGTACAAGAATAAGGGGGAGTTATATAGTTTGGAGTTAGTTTTTGTTGATGACAAAGGGGGAGAAGTATAAAATAGGATAGTTAAGCATCGATTAAGGGGGAGTTATTAGTTTTAGGGGGAGTTATTATGATAGAAGTAATATTTTACAAACAAAGGTTGTCATCATCAAAAAGGGGAGATTATTAGTCCCTGAGAAGTTGGTTTTGATGACAACAACCTTAGAATAAGATTATAAAATATAAATACTAACATTATTGTTTAGATATATATGTATATGCAGGATATATATACAGGTACCAAAGAATGAAGACTGTACAGTATAGAGATTCAAGAACTGATGAACTCAAGATCGAAGATATCAAGATTCAAGACTCATGGGTATCAAGATTATCAAGAGTTCAAGATAAGTAATTTAGTTAGGAATTTTGTTAAAACTCCTAGAAAACCACTGACATCTTAAAATCCATTTTATTCGTGGAATGGAATCCACTTTGAGCCCGTTAAAGGGATGGAACCCTAAGTAGGATGAAACATACGAAAAATTTAGTGGAACATTGTTTTGTATCCACTAACTTTTATTCAAATGTTTTACAAAATTATATCTTGTTTTCAAAATGATTTCAAAATCTTCCTTTTTAAATCAAAAACATCTATCCTGGTTTAAAATACTTTTAGCCTCAAAATAATCTTTATTTTCAATATCAAATTATCCTTGGTTTTAAACTATCTTTTAATTATAATATATTTAAATGTTAATATTTATACTTAGATTTAAATATAAAATTATAGTAAAATTTTATATATACCAAAATATTATTCTCTATACTTATTTATGTATTTTAACTGTAGTTAAGTATATTTATAAAGTTTAAAATAGTTTTAATACAAGATATAAGTTATTTTCAAAGAAAAACAAATTATCAAAAATAACTTAGGCTTGTCGACAACCCCAAGGACCCCTTGTCGACAAGGTGACAGTTTATTTCAAAAGTTTGAATTTAAAAGGAAGTGTTTATTCGTCATATCCTTTCATGAATGGACATGGCTGTTGTTCTACTATAAATAGGGGCTGTTTTAAACGAATTTACATTCATATTTTTCTCTGATTTCATCATCTTCTTCTTCCACATTTCTTTATATACATTTTTACCATTACTCTACCGAAATCACCATTGAATCTAACTAGATCATCTCTGGTTTGATTCTCTATCACTATCTCAACAAGATCCTAGTGCTATTCAGAGTTATAGGCTTCTTTGTATTCAATCGAGCGAGAAAAGGTGTGATTGTAGCCTGGAAAATCAATCGGATGAACTTGTTGCCGTAAAATTAAGTCTCTCTACCCAAAGGATTGTGAATCTGGAGCGGTGTACTCGTGGCCTTGAAATCGAGGGTGTAATTGTAAGAATTGATTTTGAAAGGAAATCCGTACTTGTGTTGCGGGACTGGATGTAGGGTAACTCCGAACCAGTATAAAATCTGGTGTGTTCTTTCCTTTATTGCTTTTACTTTATATCTGCATCTGTGTTTGATTCTATGATCATATCTGTGTCTGAATATTGCATACATTTGTGTACAAATTAATATAAACTCAAAAAGAATTAGTAATTCCTTTAAACACTATTCACCCCCCCTCTAGTGTTAATTCTAGCCTTAAGATCTGTAATCCGCATTTCTCACACTAAAAACTAATACCTAAAAACTGCTACCGATAACTACAAACTGATACCTAAAAACTTAAAAACTGATACCTAAAGAAAGTTGTCCTTCAGGCTAAAATACTAAAGGCCTGTCCTTGAGGCTAAAATGCTGAGAAATTTTGTCCTTGACAATAATTTCCTGTATAAAAATATTCAAAGTCTGAAATTTTAACTACGAAAACATGCAAAATCGCAAAATATATGAATAGTGTAGCTAAAAAGGTTAAATATGAAGTAGTAAATAAATATTTATTAGTGTTATAAATATTTATAATTAATAAATATTTTCAATTAAAGATAAAGTACACATCATGTTTCAATTAATTAAACAAATATACATGTAATTATATAAAACAAATAATTAATGAAATTTGAAACTAAAATTCACAAATTTACGAATTAGATCGAAATTCATAAAATTACAATACACTGAAGCTGCGATCGAAACTGAGATGTCGAACCTTGGCTTTAACAATAACCGAACAGAGATTTGGTAACAAAACTGGCATTTTGAACGGTGAAAAAACATCACATACATGATTTATACGACAGTGATTTATCACTCAGAGAAATTTACATATTTTTTATGTCCATTGCGATGATTGATTACAATTGTTTTTGGCCGGATTATTTGAAATATTTCCTCATGATGCACTATTACTTGGCCGCGGTTTGTTGTGAGCTTTGATTGACCGGTCTGGTTGATTTCCCCATTGATGATCTTAGAGACGAATGTGATGGAGAAGAACAAGATGCGAGACAGGTACAGGACTTGAGAATTAGGGTTTAAGCATTTGGGTACCTTATTTTTTATTTTTTGCGGTAGTCAGTAGCTCATAACTTAATTAACTATGGTGCTCTTTAGAAATAGTATTAAACACATGTTTAGGCGCTTTTAGTAACACACTATCTTTATCTACATAACGTGCTACCTTTATCTACCTAACTTAGAAATCAGTATGTAGGATATGCTTCAACTTTTATTACTAAAACCTTAAAATCTAGTTAAATGGTAAAAGATTGAAAATAAAATTCTTATTATCTAATCATGAAAATTGAAGAAGGAGGTTATGATTTAGAGTTACAATCATGATTTTGAAATATAAATAGAAGAGGATTATGATTTCGGGGCAAAATAGGTAAACTTTTCAAAAAAAATTCCTTTTCTCCGTTATTGGGAAGAAATTGGTTGAATTCGCGCATCACACTACCGAAATACGCGGAAAATAAAATTACTACGCACTACCTGTACTAGCATTATTATGGGGTGCTATTATATGCACTCATTAATGCACTCCTTAATGATACTTAAAGAAATACTAAAAGAATAATAAAAAATCACTTCAAACATCCATCATTATTGTTAACACAAAAGGTTTAAATTTTTACTAACTTTATAAGAATCCCACTTCGAATTTATTTATCAATTTGAGCAATTGCTTCTTTGCAAGTCATCATTGCCATATCTTTAATTTTATCGCTTGAAAAGAGATTTCAAATGGCATTGTCTAACATCCTAATATATTAAGGTCTGAGAAAATTATCAAACTAATTATAATTTTCTAATCAAATTTCGATTTCATATTTTTTTATAGAAAATGTTTGAAGTTAATGAGTTTTAAGTTCATGATTGCTATTTATAGTTACCTTTTTAAAGAGATGGAAGAATGAATGTGTTTTCTTAAAAAGTTAAGAAAACGAGAGGTTGGTGTAAAAGTTAAAAGAAGTAGTTTACAAAATATTGATGGGTCAAAAAAGAGGTGAGCGAGACAAAAAGAAAAGTGGTTATATGTAGTAGCACCCTTATTACGTACCATAAAGGAACGGGTTTATAATTTTACCTCGTAGTTTCTCAACTAGGATTCTCGATCACAGTAACAAGAGAATTAACGTAGTGAAAGATAAAGTTTATGAATATATAGTTTTGTAAAGTCTATGATGTGTATAAGTAAAAAATGGTGTATATTGTTTTGTTGAAATTTTAGTTGTATGTATAGTAAAATATGGTGTATGAATAGAATCGACCTATTTTTCCATATAAAAAAAAGAAATAGTGTTCGTTAGGAAGAGGAAGCACTCAAATCTACACTATACTATTGCTAATGAGTTGTGTATCCTTTTCTCTCATGCATTCTCGGATTGTTTCATTCTATTAACTCTACTTTGTCCCATGTGGCTCTTTATTATATTTTTCATTTCTTTTCATTTTTCAAATGTTAATATGCAGGACAACTTGATTTTTTCTTTAATTATTTTAAAGGAAAATGGGTGATCCTTTGTGAGGATAAGGACACTCGTATAATTATTCTACACTTTCGAAAGGAGCTACTAACAAGCCTGATAGGTGGTTGTTTCTCATCAACCCATACAAAAAAATAGAACAAAAAACCCTCCTCGAAAACCTATAAAAAAAGTAGCAACAAAAGCAGAAGACAATGTTAGAGAAGAAGCAGTAGTGAGTCAAGGACCTCGTCCAACGTCGGAAAGGAAGAAAACAACATAAAATAATGTCAAGAACATCAAAAGTGATGGATTTAAGGGTATGCCCTAGGGGTAATTCTAAAATTTATTGTAAATTATTTGTTGTGCCAAAAGTTGGAGAATAAGTGAAAAATTAAATGGAAAATGGAGTAAATATCACATAATAATTTACAGTGGTTCGACAATACTCTGGCCTACGTCCACTTAAACTTTGTTTATGGTTATTATGAGTTTTTACAGACTATGATCTTACAACTCAATGTTCACTAGTCAGTGTGAATCCAACAGAGTAACAGTGTAAAATAAATAATTTAGAATGCCCAAAAATGATCTCGAATTTATGCTTCTCTCCTCATATTTATAGATGTAGATCGGCGAAATAAGCTTCAATATTTGTTACCCATGTTTTCCATGTTCAGGAAGAGGTTCAGGAGGAAGATCGTAGCCACATTATCACTTTGACAGTTAGTGTTGAGTTGTGCTTCACAACTCGGTGTTGAGTCATGAGTTCTCTTGTCTTTGAGTTTTCTCTAAGTACTTGGCTTCATTCTTTCATTCTCTTGAATGGAATGACCTTGGTTCACTTCCCTCATTTTCATGCTTTACTTAGTGTTTGGTTTTGCCTTCAATCTCTTTGAAGTAAGTGTTTTGGGTCGATTTCATGACTCGGTGCCGAGTTGAGGCATTCAACTTGGTACCGAACTGACACTTAAATTTATATTTGGTCATTCTGGCTTTCACCCCTTGGTTCATCTGGAGATTGGCTAGTCACCTTCAAGTGGAAAGCAAGGTTGTGTATCAACTCTTTGGACTTCGTTTGGATTTTGGTCTTCGAACTTAGGATTCAGGGTTTATGGTTTAATTTCTGATCATTCAATGGTTTTGACTTGCCCAAGTATGGCCTTGTTCAAAGGTATGATAACATTTACCCCCTAAAGTATGTCTTGTTGTCAACAAGGTATGATTTGGATTGAGACAAGCCATCAATTTTAAATTTTGATTCGAATAGATATCTTCATTCCTCGAACTATTTTCACAAAACAGTGTGTCTCACTTTGAACGGTCATGAATTCATATACTTTGGATGGTATATAAAAGTTAAAGCATGTGGTTCGAGTTCGTCATCTAGATTTTTAAAATTCTAAAAGTTCTTTCTTTAGTTGGTCAGGTAGGATGATGCAATGCCCCAGCTCTATACCAATACTACCAAAGAGTACTTCTAAGAACACTGTTTAGTAATACAAAGAATGAAGCTTGTTAGGAGTGACAACACGTGAATATTCCATTGGGCTAACACCGGTATGTATTTCTTACTTCGAAATACAATACACATATACATTTCCAATCTCGGCATAAAGCAATACACATGTGGTCTTATCTGGACAGAACAATACCTAATATTAAATCAGATCACAAAGTCACAAAACGCAATGGAAAATATAATATCACATAATATAACAATATGATTCTACACAAGAGTATCTAACCCACAGCCCAAAAGGTGAGTAGTATCACATCATAATGTATACATAAAGAGAGGTCAAAATAATACATATACAAAGTCTGACAAAAGTAGAAACTAAGTTGCCTCCAAAAAAACACCCATCATTTAAGAGTTTGATGTCCATGTACTGAAAGTTTCGGACTGACCCGAGTATCATATAACATAATAAACGAGTCATACGATATCCAAATTCAAAGGTGAGTACATAATAGTAAGCATGTTAAATACCAGGCATAACATGTATATACTATAACCAAATGTCCATAAAGGCATCAAATACCATGCAACACAACTTGATAATCACCAATTGAACACATATAAGGAAATAAGAGTCGCAGTATACACAAATTGGGAGATTATAATAATTAAACTCATCAACCATTAAACACTAAGGATGAGCACATCGCTTGTGCAATAAAGTCATAATGAAAATATGCATCTTAATTTAAACGAAATACAAGAATTAACAACATAATTGTTCATCTTAACTTACAGTACTTGTAGAAATGAAGACTTTTGATTGTTAAGTCTTATAAGAAAATCAAGGGATGCCAAATTCCAAGTAAATCATCAAAGTGCTGATAATAATGCTTACAAGTCTCGACTTGCATTCCTTATGGAAGTAGCAAATTCCGAATGTCAAACCCTTAAAAATACAAAGAGGAGTGGAACCAAAACATAACACGATCCATATCAAATGCCAAAAATAACAATATCCAAAAATACTATCTTGACTTATGGCCATAACAGAAGTAATACTTCCAGCAGTTAGTCCTTAGAGATAGCGAGAAATATGAACCCAATAAATTTCAATTCACTCAAACCACTGAATACAATACCCAACTATTATCTAACTTGTCATCCTAATGGAAAACAAAACTTCTAACAATTGGTCCCTTGGAGATAATAAGAAAGCAAACCTCAACAAGAATCAAAGTCAATCATAAAACTCAATGTGTAAAACTACAAATATTGACCTATAGCCCATAGAGAGGCAAAACTCTTGACTGGAAGTTCCTACGAATTAGGAACAACAAAACATACCAAAAGATCTCTCAACCATAGTTATGAGAGTGTAAACACATATATATATATATATATAATGACGAATGAGCATAAGGCAAGTTCCTAATGTCAAATAATAGACAAGCCTCTCTTCTAGTCTTCGGGCTAGGCTAACTAATAATGACAGTAATGATAGACAAGCACTTTGTCAGTCTCTAATATCATAAAACTCAATAATAATCAAAATGATAATAATTGCCTCTTTAATGAGGTTACAAATCAATACAGTAGTCAAATAAACCCACCGCACGTACTAGAAGAGAGACTAACAAACACCTATTAATGCTCCAGGATATGCTAATGGCCACGGAAGGACCCGTTTCCTACAGTCGGTTAGTTACTCCCAAAGTCATGCCCTCCAATATCCATCTATATGTCGTAAACATATCGCAAGCCGGCGCTATGTAGTGGTCACCTCTCCTACTCGCCATTGGTGCCTTATATGACATCGAGTAATTACCCTTATGATAGTAGTAACCCTCGGCCAACGAAAACTCCAAAATGACATCACGGATCTAGGGAGGGATCCCGCAATCAAGGCTGTTAGGATGTATACAGTCAATCTGGTGGCCCCAATCACACTCTAGAAATAGTAGCATGGACCTATTTGACGTGGGTTATAAACTCAAATAATTCTCTCGACTCAATGAGTCCTAAGAGAGATCAAAATAACTACAAAATACATAAATATATATTCTTGACTTTTAGTCTAAGGGAACAATAACTCCCACTAAAAAGCCCTTGTGAGAAACTTTATAAATCAAAGAAATAACTCAATATAAGTAGTCCTTGGAAAGACGAAACTCTTGACTACAAATTCAAATCAAATAACCTCTAGACGATTTCCTTAAAAATGCCTAACTCATCTCCAAAATGTGAGTGACATCTACTCACCAATAGTAATCGAACAAGTATTACTTGAGCATCCCATACCACTTAGCACTACTTGAACGTTTACTAAAAGCTTGTAAACTACACTAATCAAAACATCAAATATTCTATAGTATGAGTCAATATAATAACCGGAAAATAGTACCGAACATCTCACACCTAGTACTAATAATCCATTTATTCAACATCCTCAGTTTATAGAATTTAAAACCCAATACAAGTCAAATATGCCGCAGGAGAAGTCAAAAGGGTAAACAAAAAAGTATTACCAAACGTCCCATACTACTTGATATTGTTAAACCATTTACTCAAAATTCTCATCACATAGAATTTCACATAAATCTCCATAGAAATCAAATTCAATTCAAACTATACATATATATATATATATGGGGAAATAAATTCCAAAGTTCTTAAATAAATCTTAATGATCACATCTCAAACGCTATTGGATCCATTCTATTGAATTTCTCTTTTATAAGAGAGAATCCTTCAAAATACGATCATACACTGTTCTTTATATTTACTAAAACATCCATAATTTTTAAAATACTTACTTTCAATTTTCCTTTAAAAAGTTTATACTCGACACAAATTTTAATACTTATATTTTTGGTTTCCAAATTATTTTTCACAAAATAATAGTTTTCTTTTTGAACAATATTCAGAGAAAATCCTCCTTTACAAATAAATTTTTTTCCAAATACCTTTATAAAATATAAACTCATACACTATTGTTAACAAACCCAATTTTAGATTTGAAATAAAGTTTTAGTATCACATACAAGGATTTTGGTCAAACAAAATAGATTTGGAAAGTTACTAAATCTATATGTAAACTCATATGTATATTTAAATAGGTATGGAATTCTATATGAATGATCATTAAATAATTCAACAATACAACTCAATATAAATTTCCAGAAAGCATAAAGGCTCCAACAAAATGTTAGTACCAAAATGTGGCACCAACAGCCAAAGATTAAGTAGAGAATAGAAGCGATGAAAAATAAATTAAAATGAGAAAAAATAGAACAACACACGTTTATAGTGGTTCGACCAATCATTGTTTACGTCCACTTGAGAATTTTATTGATGATATAGCTGTTTTACAAGTGCTGTTCTTATCGTTTGGCATCACTCCACAGGTAATTACAAAAGATTATGTAAAAATCACAAGAGAGCTAAAAGATCCCTGAAATAATACCCCTCCATGCCTATTTATAGCTGAAGATCGTCGAGAAAAGCTTTAGCATGTCCTCCTCCATGTTCTCTATGATCTAGCAATAGTTTCTCTCGGGGAAACATGGCCAAGTCAGCAATCAGCTATAGATCGGTACCGAACCATAGGCATGGATCAGTATCGATCTATAAGATTGACTTATGGATTGTTCTTGTTACTTTGGGATGAAGTGATACATCATTAGCTTTGTGATTCCAAACTTGTTTGTATAGCTTTGAGCTTGTTTCTGAGTCAGTTGTATGGATTAGTGGAGTATACTTGTTGATTTCTGGTGCTCGAAGAGTTCGATAGCAAACAATAGGCGAACGACCTATGGAATGCAAAGTTGGTTGCTAACATCAACACTTAAGCATAGGAAGGAGTTGGAGTGGTATGGGTACACGTTTATTGTTCGGTACTGATCCATGGGGATGGATCAGTACCGATCCATTAGATGGTGGAATCAAGCTTTGCCATTTTTGGAGTGACCTTGTCTTCATCTTGTGATCTTAATTGTATTTAGTTTCTAGACTTTACGGCTATCTCTCCAGGCCTTCTACCTCACTAGATTTTAAGTTCTATACCAAGTCAATATAGATACTGCCTGGTCAAAAGGCTAGATACCACTTGCCCCTCAAAGTGCATCTTGTTGCAAACACGATGTACTTTGAATCGAGACAAGTTGGGATTGCCATATCGGACTCCAATCTGTGCTTTGAATAGTTGTTATCCTTTCTTCGGACCTTTTCAGTAAAGTGTCGCATCTATAGCCATTCGTTATGATACCTCGTTATCATTTAAGACTATAAAAACTGGAGTGCACTCTCATGATTTATCATTCCAAGCTTGGTATTGTGAACTGATTCATTTTCCAGGTCATTCAGGTTTGAATCTGCTTTTTTTCAGTGCTAGTTATTAAATGTCGAGCATGTACACACACCAGTGCTTTGATTTTCCATCATGCCTTGGTTCCTTGCACACATTGGCTCATGTGGAACACTAGATGCACATATATATGCACATATGTATATGTATTTCATTTTTTATTTTTTATTTTTAAATGTCGATCGATCGATACTAATCCATAGGCATGGATCGGTATTGATCCGTGGCTTTAGGGATAGGCGAGTTTGATGCTTATTTTCTTTGGTTGGGCGTGTTATATGCCCATTCTACTCCTTTTCCTCTTCACTTTATTTTGCTATCGTGTTTAAGCTTTTGTCTGTCATTAAGGAACTTTGCTATCCCAGTCAGGTCTCACGCCGCTACTCCTTGACTTGTGAACTGCCGCTGTCATCATTTATCACCTCAACCTTCGAACCTTAACCGTCGCTTGATCTGTTTGGGCTGCAACCGATCCATCTTGCATTCGAACCAAATCACAATTCAGATCATGAATCAATTACTTTCTTGAATTTGAATATATATATATATGTAGGTAGTGATAGTAATGGAGATGAACATTGGTGAACTCCACGTCGATGGTAGTGCTTTGGATGAGGAAACAAAGTGCAAAAGGAACGAAATTTGCCAAGGGTATGGATCGGTACTGATCCTAACCTTGGGGATTTTTGGACTTCAAATTCTCTTGTGAGAGTTGTTGGTCAATGTTCAAATTATCCCCTGAATTCTTGAGCATATCCAAGGCATGGTCAATGACGTGAAGGTCTGTCGGGACAGTCAGTAATGACGGTTACTTCGGATAATGGTCGAAATTTCAACTAAACTGTTACACAACATCGGAAATCATCACGGCACAACACTACACTAGGCTTTCACTTTAGCACGGGGCATTACTTTTAATCAATCTGATATCAATTATGTGTTGAGGTTTAATAGCTATGGCTCATAAACGTTCCAAGCGTCTCTCCGCTCAAGCTGCAGGTCTTTCAATGTCTAGATATGTCGAATCAGACACTGAGTCAAGCTCGACTCCGGATCCATCTGTTCAACAAACTCCAGTGCAGCTTGTACCACAACCTGAAAATCCGTAAATAGAATAGCCTATTCTGAAAGTTCGAGTAAAGCCTATAGAAGACCCAAAAGTTGAACCTGTCCCCGACACTCTTGATGATGCAGTTATATTAGATGATCCAGCTGATTTCGTCACATCAAAGATCAAAGATCTCTTAGGAGAACTTGCGATAAGCATGGCATTTTATTTGAGGACATGTTGATTTCGACGTGCCACCAGAGAGCATACCATCCGTCAAATGGTATCAACATGTAATAGGTATATGTGCTTGGTAGGAGGTGCCCTACCATTTAATCGGTATATCCAAAAACTTCTACATTTCATGAGAATGGCTCCTGCTCAACTTTATCCAAACAACTATGCATTCCTCCATAGCCTGTTCATTATATTTGCTCGCTATTTTAACCGAGTCCCTTGTAATCAAGAGATCCAACATTTGTTTAATTTCAAGCGTCGCAAGGGAAATCCTTCCCTAATCTTCCTAGAGCCATCCAGGGGTTGCCGAATCATAGTTGGCACTTGGAATAAACTAAGCTATTTCAAGGAAGAATTCTTTTTTATTCCCTGTCCTCCTAGACTTGCATAGCGATGGTTGTCTCCTCGTAAGTTCTGTTCTCATTTTTACGTACGAACTCAGGTTCATAGTTTCTGCTATCATTGAACGTCTTTTCCATTCTTTGTAGATATTTCACGCAGGCATACTAATGCAACTTCGGCAGAAACTGTCAGAAAATTCCATGCAATCCTTGAGGAAGAGAGAGGCGAAGACACCACTCAGCGATGAGAATCTACAGTCTTATAACTTGTTGGAATTTGGTCATAGTGTTGGTGCTGCTTCGGAAACCACCGACAGTGATGAGGATGATTCTTCGTTTGAAGATGATGGAGATCACTCACCAATGCCCCTAGTTCAAAGTCCAGTGATCAAGATTGGTGAAGTATAAGAGTGCACTAAAGAGGGTGAATTCAGAGGCGAAGGTGAGGTAGGAGGAGAAAACGGAGAAAAAGAAGGCCAAGCTGATATTGATGTGGGCCATGACCCATCCGTTGACAAAGATGAAGAAGACCAACAACCGCTTCAAAGAAGAAGCCTTAAGACTAAAATTGGCAAAAAGACTCTGATTCTGCCTCTGCCGGTCACAATTGCATTTAAAACTCCCATACAGGTTTTAGAGGATCCTTTTACTGGTCTTGGGCCAATCCCAGATGTAATCGACTCCTTTGGCCTTGCCAATATGAGTATTGTGGATGCTGGGTCCCCTATTCATTTCCAAGAGGACGTGCCTTCTACCAAACCAGGAGAGATTACCCCTATCAGCAAAATTCAAAACCACGGTCCATTGGAGGGACACTAGGACAATTGCATGCACACACTTGATCTATGTTTGTTTTATTTGCAGGTTCCATGAAACGATCTGGATTGTATGTGGATTTCCAGGATTAGATGGGTTATCAACCATGGCGCAAACCAACTGCATGACCTCACAAGCCCAGTCACAATTCTGATTCTATCTGGCATTCAAACCATAATCATGGGAGTAGGGAGAAAGATTATAGGCCACATGACTCATCTTCTAGGCATCGATGTAGATCCAGGTCCCCCCATCCAGGGGTTCAGAAAAACACTCTAGTCGCCACGACGAGTCCTTCGTGATGACCTTTCTCCTGCTTCTCTCCGCTAAATAAACAGTGTTGTCCTACACTTCTTAGCACTCCCATCATCCCTCGAAATCCACTGCCTTCGACTCTTCTCGACACATAACTAACAAAGCACCTATCGAGCAGCCTACCGAAGAGCCTATTGTCGAAAAGGAGCAACCAATCACTTCGAACCCTTAGATAGCCGAGTTACAGTGTCACTTTTTGAAGGTTAACTTCAAAGCCAGCAAGTTCATTCCGAACTTGAAAGATAATCCTGTGTATATCAAGGACAAAATGGTTGCGTACGTCAGTGATGTGTATGATCAGTACTTCACTTGGAGGAGGCTAGCTGAGACCATCTCGGAATACACCGAGAATTTAGAGTTTAGGATTGCAGGAATGAAACTCATTGCGAACCAGAATAACAAGACCATCGCTCACCTTGACGAAGAAGTTACTGAATTAAAGAAGGCAAAGGAGGATGTTGATTAAAAGGTTAGGGATTTAAATGCTACGACTGAGCAAGAAAGAAAGAATCATATAATCAAAGTAGAGTTCATTCACCACAGAAATCATGATTTGGCTGAAGAAGTAAAAACACTAAAAGCACAACTAGAGAAAGAAAGGAAGGAGAAGGACTAGGCCCTCCAAATGGGTCGAGATTATTGCAAGGAAACCGTTAAGGCTCGTAAGCAAAGAGATGATGCATTGGAGAAAGCCAAGAAGATGGATGAGTTAGTGGCAGTTGCAGAGAGGCGGATTAAGGATAGCTTCGATCCACTCATCACCAACTACAATGCTAATATTCTTAAATTCAGAGGTCTAATGTGGCTTGGCAAAGCTTATCCCCATGCTCTAGTGATGGCATGGGAGAAGACTGTGGGGGAAGAGTGTGAACATTCGAAAAAGGTTAAAGTGGACTTGGTAGAACTGTAAAAAGAGATTCTGAGCCCAGAGGAAATCGAGGCGCTTAGTGCAGGTGAGCTCATTTTCCATCCGAAGTTAGCTGCTACAGTTCAAAAATATCAAGTCGAAGGTTCCAGCACTACTCTTCAGGATACTAATACTGATCTCACCTTTGGGCCCCATGTTGCTCTATCATTCCTTCAGATTCTGAATATAATCCAGATGTGCTGCAACTCCACAAAACAAGCATGGTATCTCCCATTCGGGAGGGGAACTCGGGTGGTAGGCTTACCCACACTAAGCCTCAGTTTGTTGGAGGTATATCGTTGACCTCACCCATATTTAACAGAGCCCACATAACGTCGGTTGATGTAGCTAACCTCTCGTTTCATCTTTCTCAAATTTCAGGTCAACCCGCTATCTCAAGTCCACCGAAGGAGAGCTTCCAACCGGGACCACACACGATGACGATTGATTCAACGGTCTTAATTATCTCTAGGACGATCCCGATCATCCCGGTTAGTGATGCTTCAGGCCCAGGGATGCAAATGATTAGTGCGTTACAAGAAGAGTGGCCTGGTGACTTCCAAAAGACACATGCGGATGATGATGTTGAGCTCACTGGGTCGATTGATCTTGCTCAAGGGCTTTCAATGAGCGAACTTCTTGAATAATAGATCAAGTCCGTTGTAGAAATTAAGCAAGAGCCGACTAACTTTTTTCCTCCTCCTTTGTTAATAGCCTTGCCCGGCGAGACCATTTTCGCTTCGATCAAGCTATCCATGACCAAAAGCAGTCAAAGCATGTCTACCGCCACATTACTTAGCCTGCCTTTGAAGAGCAAAGGAAGTGAAAGAAGAATAAGGAATAAACCAGAGGGATCTAGTGAGCCATCTTCTACAAGATGAAAGAGAAGAAGAAGAGGACCAAGAAATGATCATCTATCTCCTTTGTGCTTTCGATTGTATAGTATTATGAACTAGCTTTTGTTTTTAGGCCGGTTTTGTGCGGGTTCGGCCCCCGCTTTTGCTTTTAGTTTAATTGTCAATAACGCTTATACTTTTCTTCCAAGTCTTATTTTGGTTATGAATAATAAAGACCTTTTATTTTGTTTAAGTCTTGCATGAATTTTTCCAAGTGTTCGAGAAATGCGCTTTACATTCAATGTATTTGCGTTCCACTTCTCATCATCATAATCGGACTAAGTTACTAGTCTGTTCCATCATTTGCGAGTAAAGAATGATCAACAGAATGTTTGTTTGTGTACAACCATATTCAACTCTAGAACATGGTCAACCTCCACTTGGTTAGAAAGCTAACTTAAACATCCATTTCAAGGATGTTTTGAGTGCAATCGTGCCTAACTCCGAGCGTCAATCGAGGTAATTCATCTTCGAATGTCTCTTCGGACATCTTTCTCCAAAATACATGCCTTGACCATGCCAAACACTAAGCGTCGGTCGGAGTTAACCACCTAATCATAGTGGTTTAAACGTCCTTTTACAGGACGTTTGTCTTTGATCGTGCATAAATCTGGGCATTGATCGATGTAAGTTGGATCCCCCTATCTCCCGGCATAGATCTTTTGTCTTACCTGCTCCGGTATGGATGCTCCACCAGACTCTAAGCATGAGCAGTACAGGCTAACTGTCTCGTTCAGGAAATAATTTTCCGTGGATCGTCACAGACGTCTATGATTTTTCCTTTGACGTCTATGAATGTTAAATGCAGTTTTTCACTTTATGTTCGTGTATATGAAATCGTGTGTGCATATATACTCAAGGAGACCTTACAACATTTTATCTAAGACTCTTTTACAGTAGAATAACCTTACTAATTATAGTATGGTCGATAGGTCTTTATTTGTCCTCGAGTCCCAATACCTTCGATCATGATATCTTTTTGTAGTATATACATATTATCTTGATATGATGTATATAATATATATGATTGTATAGTTGTTGTCATTGAAACATTGAATGGAGGTTCTAACAGTATTGCCTTGTATCAGCATTTAGGAATCCCTATCGATCACGGTGGCTACACATATAGACCACAATTTTTAAAGCACTCTTCAGTCAAGCTAACATGATTTATCAACTAAAATCTTCTTAATCAATACACATGTATATATATGTAATTTTAAATTTTGATAAAACTCTTATTTAAGATATCTATACATTTCCTTAGGAAAATCTTTATCATTAATTCACAGGTATCACAAACTAATTCAAACACATATGAAAGCATCCATAAAATCAAATTTAAAATTTATTATATATTAATTATGCACAAATACATAATTACATACCAAATAGTACTGTTAATCCCCTCGTGGTTCCTTCACAACTGAAGAAAACCACTGGAAACTACTACTTGGGTGCATTTAGATTTAAGTGGGTTTTAAACTTCGAGTGATAACTCTTACTTAGACCCACATTAGAGTAAACCCAAAACAAATAATACAAACAAAAAACAACAATCAATCAAACACACTCAGTGGAAAAAACTTAACGGTTCTCGTTGTGTAACTTTGTTCACTGCGAGATCTTCTTCTTAAACTCGCTTTATCACAACTTTGTGTTGTGACCTATTCACTAGGGCGAGTGTCGGATTAGGGCCTTCTGAAGCTTCCCCAACTGAGCTACTTCACTCCTTTACTATCTTCAACATCCAAACTTCCACCTCGCTATTCTTCCATTCATTCAAACTTGCACACAGAAGGAAGTAGAGGGAGAGCTACTATATAGTAGGAAAATACAAATTCTTTCTTAGATTATTACCCCAGTAATCATCGTATACTCCTATCTTCCCTTATATAGGATAACCACCACACACCTATAAAGACAGGGACCCTAAGTCTTACTAGGCCAAGACTTGTGTCTTATATACTTTGTATTGTCCTGAACATGCTCTCATACCATGCTATAATGCCCCATCTCCATACTCATACTACCAAAGAGTATTTCTAAGAATCAATACATATTATTAATAAGATCAAAGTGTCACAAATCACGACGGAAAATATAATATCACGTAATATAAAAAATGAGTCTACATAAGAGTATATGACCGACAACCCAAAAGAATATACATACATAGGTACAAGGGAGACACAACCAAAAAGATACATCATCGGTATCACATCACAATATACACATGGGGACATGTCAAAATAATACATATACAATAAGTTTGGAAAAAGTAGAAACTAAGATACCTCCCAAAAACACCTATCATCCAAGAGTCTAGTGTCAAAATGAAAGTCTTAGACTGATCCGAGTATTATATCACATAATAAATGAGTTAGATATATCTAAATTCAAAGGCGAGTACATAATAGTAAGCATGGTAAATCTAGACAAAGCATGTATACAATATAACCAAATGTCCATAAAGGCATCAAAATAGCATACCATGCAATACATATAAGGAATATGAGTCGCAATATACACAAATTGGGAGATTATAATAATCAAACTCATCAACCATGAAACACTAAGGATAAGAACATCGCTTGTCCAATAAAGTCAAGGTGAAAGAATGCTTCTCAATTTAAATGAAATACAAAACTTATAATTATTCATCTTAACTTATAGTCCCTATAGAAGTGAAGACTTCCAACTCTTAAGTCTTATAAGAAAATCAAGGGATGCCAAATTACAAGTAAATCATTAAAGCACTAATGCAAGTCTCGATTTACATTCCTTATGGAAGTAGCAGCATCTGAATGTCAAGCCCTTAAACATATAAAGAGGTGCGAAACCAAAATAGAACAAAATCCATATCAAATGCATAATAAATATATCCAAAAAAATTCTATTTCGACTATGGCCCTAGTGAAAGTAATACTTTCGGCAATTAGTCCTTAGAGATAGCAAGAAATATAAACCTAATAAATCTTAGTTCAATCAAAACACTGATACAATATCTAATTATTTTCTTGACCTGTCATCCTAATGGAAGTATAAAATTTCAATAGTTAGGCCCTTGGTAATAACAAGAAAGCAAATCTCAATAAGAATTAAAGTCAATCATAATACTCAATGTTTGAAAACCACAAATATTAACCTACTGCCTCGAGAGGCAGAACTCTTGATAGGAAGGTCCTAAGAATCAGAAATAACAAATCATACCAAAAGATCTCTTAGCCATAAGCTCTTAGGAAAGTGTAAACATGTATATATAAAATGATGAATGAGCACAAAGCAAGTTGCTAACATCAAATAATAGACAAGCCTCTCGACTAGTCTTTGGGCTAGGCTAACTAATAATGACAGACAAGAACTTCGCCGGTCTCTATTATCATAAAACTTAATAATAATCAAAATGATAATAATCGCCTCTCTAGTGAGATTACAAATCAATACAGTAATCAAATGAACCCACCTTACGTACCAAAAGGGAGACTGAAAAACACAGAGTAATGCTCCAGTAAACGCTAACGGTCATGGACGGACCCGTTTCCGACAATCACTTAGTTGCTCCCAAAGTCATGCCCCCAATATCCATCTATATGTCATAAACATATCGCAAGCCAATGCTATGCAGTGGTCACTTCTCCTACTCGCCCTTGATAATGGACTGTTGGCCATATGTGACATCGGGTGATTGCCTTTATGAGAGTAGTAACTTTAGGCCAACAAAAACTCTAAAATGACACCACGGATCCAAGTAGAGACCTTACAATCAAGGCCATTAAGGTGGATACCAGTCAATCTGGTCGCCCCAAACATACTCTAAAATAATAATATAGACCCAATGACGTAGGTTATAAACTCAAATAACTCTCTCAACTCGATGCGTCCTAGGAGAGATCAAAATAACTACAAAATATATATAAATAGATATACTTGACTTCTAGTCTAAGGGAATGATAGCTCCTACTAGAAAGTCCTTGTGAAAAAACGCCATAAATCATAGAAATAGCTCAATATAAGTAGTCCTTGGATAGACGAAACTCTCGACTACAAATTCAAATCAAATAAACGCTAGATGATTTCCTCAAAAATGCCTAACCCGTCTCCAAAATGTGAGTGACATCTATTCACCAGTAATAATTGAATAAGTATTACTCGAGCATCCCATATCACTCAGAATTACTCGAATGTTTACTAGAAGTTTGTAAACTACACTCATCAAAACATCAAATATTCTATAATATGAGTCAATACGATAACCGAAAAAATATTACCGAGCGTCCCATACCACTCGGTACTACTAATCCATTTATTCAACATCCTTACTTTACCAAATTTAAAACTCAATATAAGTCAAATATTCCTCATGAGGAGTCAAGAGGGTAAACGGAAAAGTATTACCGAACATCCCATACTGCTAGATATTGCTAAATCGTTTACTTAAAATTCTCATCATATTGAATTTCACATAAATCTCCATAGAAATCAAATTCAGTTCAAACTGTACATATGTAAATGGGGAAATGAATTCCAAAGTTCTTAAATAAATCAAAATGATCAAAAATCCCCATTTCAAACACCATTGGATCCATTCCATCGAAATTCTCTTTTATAACAGAAAGAATCCTTCAAAACACTTTCATACACTTTCCTTTCTGTTTACTAAAAATTCCATACTTTTTAAAATACTTATGAACTTTCAATTTTCCTTTAAAGGAAGTTTATACTCAACACAGATTCTAATACTTATATTTTTTGTTTCCAAAATATTTTCATAAAATAATACTTTTCTTTTTGAACTATGTTTGGATAAAATCCTCCTTTTCAAATAATTCTTTTCCAAATATCTTTGTAAAATATAAACTTGTATACTATTATTAACAAACCAAATTTATGCTTTTAAAGGAAGTATTAATATCACATACAAGAATTTTGGTAAAATAAATTAGATTTTAAATGGTACTAAATAAATATGTAAACTCATTTATATATGAGGCGCGCTCAATGGCACCACTGTTTTACAACACCCCTATAGCCTCCTATTTTCCACCACATAATACAAATTAAATAATATGGCTAGTGGAAAGAGAGAGAAGGTCGTATTATCTAATACAAATTGTGTGGTGGAAATCATGGAGCTACAAGGGTGTTGCACTATTTGGGGTGCCGTTGAACGCTCCTTACTGTGTGTGTGTGAATAGGAATGGAATTCTACAAGAATGATCAATAAATAATTCAAAATACAATTCAATATAAATTTCCAAAAAGCACAAAGGCTCCAACAAAAAAATTTATAGTCACTTGGAAATAATTAAAGCCTCAACAAAAAGAAAGATTATATAAATCGAATTCCATACATACATTCCTGGAGATGAAATGGCTCCAGGATTTGACCACCGATAGACCGGTCTCCTAAACCGGTGGATCGACTATCGGTGGTCAAGAATTTTGAAGTTATTTCAGCTCTAGAAATAGACCTTCAAGCCAATTATGGCTATGTTTAGGCAACCCGAACCACTCTCAAGTGATCTCAGACCACACCAAACCCATGCATGCACCAATATATAAGCAAATATAATTCAACTATCAAATGGACAATGTTTCACTTGCTAATTCATTGTTCAGGACATAGAACATTCAATTCAATATAGAAACAACTAGTCATCACAATCAAAACACAAATAATCATAAATATAGTGCATGCAGCGAATTTAGCATAGTTGTGAGTAATTAAACTCACCTTATGTGACAACCCACACCTCCCGACATGTCGATCCAAAGCCTAATGTGACTTTCGAATTTGCGCCATGCCCAGACATGCAGATCGTCGAGCTTATAACATTTCACGTCAGAGAGACTAATATAAAAAGATATAATATAAGATATACTATACTTTCAGAACTCACAGCAGTAGCAACAAAATATATAACATAGAAAAATATCCATCTCAAAAAATATCCAAATCACAATCTTATAAAATCAGTACGTGGTCCAATACAGAGTACATAGAAAATATCACTCCAAGTCTGATAAAAGAGATAAACTATACTGATAAGATAGATAAATACATGGAGAGAAAATATGGTAAAAAGCAGTCTCTAAGGATAAGCTCGACTCTCTAAGTATCAAGAATGGGCCAATCACCTGCTGCCTTATCCACCTGTGGTAGGGAAAAAGAAGGAAAGAGAATGGATTAGACGAAAGTCTAGTGAATGAGCACAAGTTTAATATGTGATGATCATATGCAGTTACTTCAATACTACTCTAGATGATATAGGGTGTGATAAAGTGTCTGTGAATTCCTAAGGTTTATTACTTAAAGGTTCTTGTCTAATACACCTCCTACATTACAATTTGTGTAAACTAATTCAATGGATCGAACTAAGAATCGAATCACATATCTAACAATCGACCACCACTCCTAGATTTACTCAATACGTAAGACACTGCCCTATTGGCTACTAACTATGGAAAACACTGCCACTTAGCTACTGTGGAAATAAATTCCCACCACTATCACCGCCACTAGGCTATTAGGAATCAACTCCCCTTTATAATTCCCGGAGAGGAAGAACCCGAGATGTCGACTCATTGGAATGTCTCATCATCTACATTCGCTTCTACCTCTCGATCGTAGTGTTGGCCTCTTATTGCTTGCTATAGGTCCTCCTTTTTAACTGTATCACATGCATCGAAAATTGTGCTTACTAGGACCTCCCGTTGTGCCGAACCCACTCCATCAGGCATCCTCGTTAGTGCTGCAGGTTCCACCGTGGAATCTCTTATGAGTTCCATTTGTGAAAATACATCGCCTCCAGTCGATTACTCGATCTTAAATTAGGTAAACAATATTTAACCAACACCGCCACTACCTAGCATCTGCTCCTAGGGAACTAGCTTACCTACAAGTCCTAACCTGCATCCAATTGCCTTTAAATAGTCTCACAACTGTTAACGTTTTTTATATATTTTTATTAATAAACTTGGGCCTTAGGCCAATGTTTAACATCTGCGATTTTCGTTCTGAACGGTCGACCGCTAGACCTAACCGGTCGACCACTACCGATCGACCGTTGGGGGTCCATGGTTGACCGTTCGCGAACAAAATTTAGGGTTTCTACATATTTTTAATGTTGACCGTTATATAGTTTAATTCAACTTGTTAATGGTAATCAGTGAACTTTAATTACTAGATGACCAGCCTAAGTATCAATTTGTAATTCGATTTAGTATTTGTTGATTTAGGGTTTTCAAATCTAACTATAAAAGAGGTGTAGATATTAGTTTCAAGTTAACAGTTTACTGTGGTTCAATTCTAGCCTAGTTTGCATATTCCAATATAGGGTTTTTATAATTCAAATTAGATTTCTAGCACCCTAAACCAATTAAAATTGATTAAACTAACTATAACAAGTACGAAAATTATTCCTGTACCTCAACCCTAAGCTCTTCCTATTGTTCTTGCCTTAGAATTGCCCCTCAATCCACTAGCTCTGCTTGCTCCACCTTGATTTAAATGCTTATGTTCTTCTAGGTTGATTTAATTTGATTTTTTTGAGAATTTTTAGAGTGGGGGAAGAGAGAAAATTTTGGCAGAGTTTTCTTACTGAATTCTATTAAGTCAATTTTAGGGTTAGATTAGGCTAGTATTTATAAGGTTTTCAAACTGATTTGGACTGTTAGATTTAGGTTGGAGAATCTTTTCTAAAATCAGTCCTCTCATCAACAACGTTCGTGCAAAGCAATTCATCCAAGCTGTTTGAACACGTCATATGCGATCGAGAACGCTTGAATTTTCAAGGCTCATGGTTGACTACTTATTAGCCTAGGTCGACCGCTATTGGTCGACCTTCGACCTCTCTGGGTCGACTGTTTTCCATGCAAATTTGTGAAATTTTTATTTTTAATTTCTTATTCCATTTAGAATTCTCTTAAACCCAAAACCACTCCGTATTAACTCTGATTTTGAAGTGTTATATGTGAAAGTGTCCAGAAAATCGCTACAAACACAATGGTGCAAGTTTCGTAGCCAAATTCGGAAGTTTGTGAAAATTTTATTTTAAGTCCTTATTTTATTTAATTTAATTTCCTTATTAAATTTCTCGTTAAATTTTCGGGGTATTACATTTTTCCCATTAAAAGGATTCCATTCTCGAAATTGCTAAGGATGGAAAAACATAACTCATATACATAGCAACCAATAGCTACAACCATCTACTCAACCATCATACACGAGCAATCATTGTCCTTAGAAATTTTCTAATGCAATATGTACATATATACATATATATATATATATATATGTATGTATGTATGCAACGTGAAATGCATGTGAATCTATTATAATGAAAAGAGTAGGCGGTCTACTGATTCAGTCGACCTCTTGTCATGCAAATGCTCATGTCATGCATCCAAATGTATACAACATCCTATGTAAATATACGTACAGTTCTATATGTATGTGCAACTATACGATTCATATGCAACATCCATATGCATAACAACCATTAGCATAATAAAAATCAAGAGATAACATGCTATCAAGTGTGAGTGTGTGTGTGTATACCTAGAGGGTATACGTACATCCAAATATATCCATTAGCATCCATCATCCATATCATGTCCTATCGACATGTTTACAGCCATTCCTACCATCTAATGGTCTCTACCTAAAGGGTATACCACCTAAGTCCCATACATAAGTAACCTATACTTATAAGAATTAAATTGGAAACATACCAGAAATGAGTTGTGAGTGGGTAGTAGAGATCTTCTCCTCAGGCTCACATGTATTCTCTACTGGGTCGTCTCCCCATTGGACTTTAATAAGTCTGGTCTCTTTGTTTTGGAGTCTCTTTGTACTATACTCTAATATACGAGTTGGAGCATGATGAATAATTGACTCTCGCTCTATCTCAACCTCCTCCAACTAACTTGGCTCGACCATGGTTGTTGTATCGTGAAGCACTTCCACAAGTGTGGCACATGGAAAACATCATGTACCCCTACTAACTTCTCTAAAAACTCTCCTTTATATGCCAACTTCCCTACTCTAGTCACTATAGGGAAAGGCCCTACAAAGCTCGGTGCTAACTTCCCCGATCTACCAAATCTCATCACATGTCTAAGGAAGAAACCTTCATAAACACCATGTCGCTCACTGTGAACTCTAACTTCGTACTTCTCTTGTCAGCATAAGATTTCTGCCTATCCTGAGCGTTTTCATTCTCCTATGGATCAAGTCCACCTTCCATCTTCTCTGATGTGTCCCTTACCATATTCGACCGAAGAATAACCTTATCTATCGTATCCCACCAACATGACGGTAATCTACAAGGTATACCATACATTGCCGAAAATGGTGCCATCCCAATGCTCGCCTGATACTTATTGTAAAAAATGTTACTTTTGGAATTTAATATTTAAAAGGGGAATTTTTAAATGTGATAATGGGTTTAATTGGCTAATGAGACAATTATATGGTTTTGATTAAAACTAGGTTGCTACTTAGGATTTTTGTTCACATGATAATAACATCAAACATAGTTGGACTTAGAAATTTTTTAAATTTACATATGCACTTAAGTAATTGAACTAAGCCTTATTGGGTTGTAAAACCCTCTTAACAAACCCATTAGCCTACCCACTTCTATATAATATCTTAAACCATTCCCTAAACCCTAACCCTCCTCTTCATAAATTTTGTTATTCCAAATTCTTTTATGCTACATTAAAATAAATAGAAATCCTAACTTTTATTTATTAGTTGGTAATGCAAATCCCGGGTTGTTACACTTATTGTTATAGGTAAACTCCACCAATGACAAGTGATCCTTCCAAGAACCCCCAAAATCTAAAATGCAAATCCATAGCAAGTCCTCCAATACTTGATTCATTCTCTCCATTTGTCCATTCATCTACGGATGATATGCGGTGCTCATGCTCAACTCGGTCCCCAAAGCCTCCTATAGACTCCTCCAGAACTTACTGGTGAAAAGCGAATCTCGGTCGCTAACTATACTAATAAGAACTCCATGTAACCTAATGACCTCTCTCACGTATAGATCCGCCAACGATGCCACCATCCTCGTACTCCTTACTGGTATGAAATGAGTGCACTTGGTCATCCAATCGACTATGACCTAAATGCTCCCATTCCCTCTCTTACTCCTTGGTAAACCATCCACGAAATCCATAGAAATACTCTCTCACTTCCACTAAGGAATATCTAATGGCTGTAAAAATCCTCTCAGCTGCTTCTTCTCTGCCTTTACCCCTTGGAAAGTCATACATCTAGCTACATGCTCCACTACTTGCTTCTTCATACTAGCCAATAGAAGATTCTCTTCATGTCGCGGTACATCTTGTCACCACTGAGATGAATGGTCATTCTAGAAAGGTGAGACTCAATGAGTACCTCACCTACCAAGTCCATAATATGAGGAAAATAAAGACTACTATCCCTCGTAACCGTCCTCTCAAGTAAATGACATAACACTTTAAATGACTCGATGACTCTCCTTTACCAATCCTCACTATAATGTTTACTAGCTCCTTATCCTCTTTCTGCCTAGATTCAATATGATCCATCAATGTAGACTGCACATCTAAAGCTGCTAGTAATCCTGGGGTAATATCTGATGATGGTAGGAAATCAATGGTAGAAATACACTCCATATGCCTCCACTCCAAGAATAAAGGACTTGACACTGCACGGTGTCTACTCAAAGAAGCTACCACTACATTAACCCTGCCTAGGGTATAAGAGATATAGAAGTCATATTATGCCAAGAACTCCATCCAC
This sequence comes from Allium fistulosum, assembly GCA_030737815.1. NCBI lineage: Eukaryota > Viridiplantae > Streptophyta > Magnoliopsida > Asparagales > Amaryllidaceae > Allium > Allium fistulosum. Next base: position 985,400,745 of record CM060905.1, read on the forward strand.
CTTTGCTATCTCAGATTCAAGTCCTTTTAGGAGAACAAATACTTCAAGGACTTATGATCTGTATATAGCTCAAACCACTCTCCTAAAAGGTAATGCCTCCATGACTTGAGAGCAAAGAAAATGGCCGCCAACTCAAGATCATGGGTATGGTAGATTCTCTCATGGATCTTTAGCTACCTACTCGCATAACTCACCACCCTTCCTTCTTGCATCAAAACCGTGCCCAACCCCGTACCACAGGCATCAGTGTAAACTATAAATGGTTTCGTCCCATCTGGTAATACCAAAACTGGTGCACTAGTCAATCCCTCCTTCAACTTGATAAAAGCATCTTCACACTTAGCATTCTATGAGAAAACTAGGTTCTTCTTAGTAACATGGTTCAGTGGGGAAGAGATCTTCGCGAAGTCCTTAATGAAATTTCAATAGTCGCCCGCCAAATCAGGGAAACTTCTCACTTCCGTAGCATTCTTCGGAACATGCCAATCCCGAACTGTTTGTACGTTACTAGGATCAATTACTAAGCCACTTTCCAAGATGATGTGTCTAAAAAGCGTACCTCCTTTCTCCAAAAGTGGCACTTCGAATACTTCTCCTTAAGCTTATGTGCATGGAGTGTACCCAACACTTCTCATAAATGCAATGCATGCTCCTTCTTGCTCCTCTATTATACAAGAAGATCATCCTTAAATACCATGATGAACTTGTTAAGAAATCCTCTGAAAACTCGGCTCATCAAATCAACAAAATAGGCGGATGCATTGGTTAGTCTGAAGGGCATGACTAACCACTCATACAATCTATCGGGTGTATGGAATGTTGTCTTCTAGATATTGTCCTCAGCTACACGCAATTGATGGAATCCGGTAGCCAAGTCAAGATGTGAGAACACCTTAGCTCCAACTAACTGATCAAAGAGATCGTCTATACGGGCAAAGGATAATGAATCTTCTTTGTCAGTTTATTTAACTCCCTATAATCACTACAGAGTCTCAAATAACCATCTGCCTTGGTGGCAAAGATGACTGGTGCTCCCCACTCAGAAATGCTCCTCTTGATAAAACCCTTATTTAACAACTCATTATCCTTCTTGTTTAACTTGCGTCTTTCCTTTAGAGCTATATGCCTTAATGGTAAGGCGACAAGTCGGGCATTTTCAAAAAGATAGATTCTAAACTCAATCTCACTCTTGTGCGGGAAAGCAGTAAACTCAGCAAAAAGGTCTGGGAAATCTCTAGCTATGGGCACTGTGTTTAGCTCGTTATGCGATAGGTCCGAAGAGTATAAATAGCAAAACATAACAGATCCTCGGGGATCATAGTAAACCTCCAAGCTAAGTCCACTACACGTGCTCAATCTAACTGTGATGACTGTCCTACACCACCGGTACCATTGGTATATAAATAGTGCGCTGTGTCTGGTCAGCTGATATAGGATGATCATCAGGGTTGAAATAAACCAACATTGCATATAACCTATCATATCTCACAGTGCATGGATAAAACATAATATAACAAATATAAAAGAAGAGACAGTAATAATTATGTGAAAAAATCATCATTAGAGCAATAGATCCACAAAGTTATACATCAATTGCAGTAGAGTTTATACAATAGAAGTAAACTCAAATAAACCGTCTCAACAAATAGAAATAACAAAGCACTGCCATGGGCTCCACAGTGTTGCCTATCGAAAAAGTGTAGGAATCCATATATGTATATAATACAAGATAGCTCCATCCAGATCATCCTCCAAACAGCTACTACGTCACCTTGACCTGTTATCTATTCTACTCATTTAAGATTACCCAAGATAATAAGAAACAAAGCATAAAACCTTGGGTCAGACAACAGTCTGATGTGAGCGATGAATGAGACTCAAAATACTATACAGCCATACAAGAAAATATGGTAAGGAAAAAGAGTACACGAACCATAACTAACCAGTCCCTGCAACTAAAGAGTTAGCATATAACACTATAATATGCTACTCTACCATATCATAAAGATATATCACAAACCAAATAACAGATATCTGTCTAGGTATTCCTATCTCTAATACCCACTTCCCCTTATACCTATAAGTGATTACTTACTAAAGAAAACAACCAAAGCATCCATAGCATCCATCAACAATCGTAACTATCACTCCTTGTGCTCTAAATATAAGATAGCTCGTATGGCCTCCTTTATCCCAAGAACTAATGGAAATCCTGATTCTCCATTATACTCTCATATCTCATAGCCTAAAGCTCGATACGTGCTCACAGCCCAAAGCTGGACACTAGACCCAAAGCCACATGTCCAAGGTATACGAATCTTCACTACCAATCCATGGGCGTCCCTACTTATAATAGCCCTGCTTCGAGTACAATAGAAAACACTCCAAGAATCAACGATTCCTTAGCACATACACCGAAGCCCTCCTTTTCTCCATTTGGACACTGAGCCCTTCTTGCTCAATCCAATTTCCATTATTCACAAGGAACCATTCCACATTCCTTGATCCTATGGCTCACTCCTTTTATGAGCCACCATCTTCGGAACTTACTCCCAACACGAGCCAATATCCGAAAACCATAACTTTTCATCATGCTGTTATATTGCCATCCAAGCTGATATGAACGAGCTAACACCTCCAACACGATCTTTAGAACCTCTCTACATTAGTCCTCAGAAGTTCCACCCTTCATACCATTCACCATGATAACTTCGTGCCGAGTTATGTTAGAACCTCCATTCTAGGATTCCCATGACAACAACTATACAATCACATATACAAGATATATCTTATCATATTACAAGTATATACTAGAAGAAGATCACTATGCTCAACAAAATCATGGCTCAAAGACAATTGAAGAAAGATAGATCATACTATTTGAAAGTTAGGTCATATTTTTGTATTATAGTTATAGATAAATTTTGTGCAATCTCCTTGAGTAATCATAACCTGCACGATTTCATATCGACAAATTTCTATAACAAACTACCAAAGTTTACATATTCAACAGTGACGGACGTCTGTCAGTATGCCACAGACATCTATGATAAGTTTTGAGTTTCTGTTTTCTAAAATGCCACAGATGTCTAACATATAATGATAGCTGTCTGAGGGAAGTTTTGGCCTGCATATTTTAGACTGCAACTGTCAGTTTTTGAATGGACACATCCTCCTCCTTTAACAATTGCAACCATTAATCAAAGGGCAATCTTTCAAGAAGTCACAACTTTTAAAATGAAATTCTTTGATTCTATAAATATTTCAATCGATTGAGATTTAACTTAACTTGATTTACTACTCTCTAACTTCTGTATTCATATTCTCTTCTGCTATCATTGATTTCATATTCTCAATCACTTACAACCAAAATCTATATTTTGGTTAAATAATTTCCTACAAATCCAAGCACTCAAACTCACTATCACTCAAAGGAGATTTAGGAAGAATTGTACTAGCAGTTAATATCTGTGTTGTATAGAACACAAGATTGTCAAAGGAATACTTTTGTATTAGCCTGTTCCTCCAGGCGAAGCGAGGGTTATTGGTTAGTGAAATACCGAAGGGGAGCTTGGGGACTGGACGTAGGACAGGAGGTCCGAACCAGTATAAAAACTCTGGCGCGATCATTTTACTTTTAGTTTTATACCCTGAATTGCTATTTTGATTATCACATATATTAGCATATATTCACACAAGCTATATTATAAGATCTGCTGCACTTTTATTTGGTATCAAAGCACGGTCATTTCAATTTACGGTAACACGTGATTAATTTTTTTTAATATGGCAAGTACATTTCAAGAAGGTCAATCAACTGCTCATCCCCCACTATTTACCGGTTCTAATTATGCTTATTGGTCAACACATATGAGAATTTTTATAGAAGAAAATGGTTCAAAAATTTGGCTAGCTATACAAACTAAGCATGAAGCACCTACCACTGACATTAGCACTTAGACCGATGCACAAAAGGCCACGGCATCTAATAATGCCAAAGCTATGAATGTATTATTTTTCTCGCTTGATAAAAATGAATTTTCATTAGTTATGCTTTGCACCATTGCTTATGATATATGGAGCACTTTACAAATTACACATGCTAAAGTCAAGCAAACAAAAGTCTCTATTTTACAAAACTAATTTTCATCTTTTAAAATGAAAGCAAATGAATCAATTATTGATATGTATGCTAGATTCCAAATTATTCAACATGATCTCATAGCATATGGAATGAAATTCATTGATTTTGATTTAGTCACACAAATTTTAAACTCTTCGACTAATGAATGGGAAAGAAAAGTTTTAGCCATCGAAGAGGCTAACGATCTCTTTCAACTTAAAGTCGAGAAGTTAATAGGAAATTTGATGTCATAGGAAGCTAACTTGCAGGCAGGAAAGGAGCAAAACCAAGAAAAGAAGAATATTGCTTTTCAAGTTAATGACGACAATTCTGACTTAGAAGAAGATGAAATTATGTTTATCACCAAGAACTATGGCAAATTTAAAAAATTCAAGAAGATGACAAAATTTCAAAATGGTGGGAATCCTAACTCTTTAAATCAAACATCAATCAAATGCAATGGATGAGACAAATACGGCCATATGAAGAAAGAATGTCCACAGATGAATAATGACAAAAAGAAAAACAACTTCGAGAAGCTCAAGAAAAAGCGAAAAGCCTTTCAAGTAACTTGGAATGTTTCTGACTCGTCCTCCTCATCGGATAGCGAGAGTGATTCAGAACAAGAAAATATCTTCTTTATGGATAGCACAAATGAGGTACGCCCTGAATTAACATATGATGAAATTTTGGAAATTGGCATAGAACTAGACGATAAATGTAGAAAATCTACGAAACTAAACAAGTAATATGTAGGAAAGTTAAATAGAGTAGAGCTAGAAATTGGTTTATTAAAAGATGAGAAAACAATCTTAGAAGAAAAAATTGAAATAGCTAAAAAAGAATATAAAAAATTATCTTCTCAAAATATTACTCTAATACATGATTTAGAAAATAATATATTAGAAAATGCCAAACTTGAAAAAGAAAAACTAGAACTAAATACAAGTTTAGATTCTAGCAATATTGAAATTTTTAATCTTAAGAACAAATTAGATAAAATAACCAATAATGTGTCAAAATTCAATAAGAGAAAACAAAATTCAAAATATTTGATTAAAATATCAAAACCATCTGGAAATCGAAATGGATTAGGTTTTAATAGTAAGCAAAAACCTAAGAACTGTAGTACACTATATACTAAGATCAAAAAGCCAAAATCTAAGACTAAGATTAAGGCTTCAAACTCAAAAACGTTCAAGATATGGATTCTTAAAACAAATAAAAAGTTAATTAGACAGAAACACATAGATGCATATTTAAATGTTATCAACAATGATAATTATATTTCTGAAGGTCCTAAATCCTCTTGGATATAGATACCTTCTCCCACTAACACATAGGACCAAACGAAGGAAATGGGTACCAATTAAATCTTTATTATTTTGTAGGTACCCAAAATCAAAATTAAAAGCAAGGAGAAATGGATACTCGATAGTAGATGCTTCAAGCACATGATAGAAAATGCACACATGCTATTTGTTTGCAACCAAATTGGTCACAAACACCCGATAATAGGTTTAGGTACTGAAATAAATGAAGAGATTAAATGAAAACATAGGAATAACACTGAATATCAAGAAAAATGCAGCAAAAACAAAAACAATAAGATTTATAGTGGTTCGGCGCTGATTGACTACGAATGTCAAGACCCAAAAGTCGACCTTCGAAAATCGGCACCCGTACTTCACTTGTACTCAAAATGCCGTAGATTCAAATGCCGAATCTGGTTCTCGGGAGCTTATAACACAGTTAAGTAAATAACACAGCGGAATAATTGAATAATACATTGATATACAATATCTGATACAACAGAGTGATACAATGAATATCAATATACATCAGAGATATGATACAACAAATAGCAGCGGAAAAGAAAACGATAAAACCAGCAGCGGATAATCTTCATCTTCAAAGCACTAAGCCAGATATAGCTCGAACTCCCAATAACGAGGCACAAAGATAAGCAAGTGCAGTCTGATCCAAAGACTGAACTAGCTCCAGTAAATCTACAAATCTGACTATCTGAAAAACCAAACTCTAGACTGCTCGTGTAGAAAAATTTTGAGCATCCAGAGTTTAGAAAAAGAAACAATAAACTCCGGATCAGTCATGGGACTGGTGTGAGCAACAAAAACAGTTTATCTTTAAATAACACAAAAGAATTTAAACATTGAAAACCGCAATGCTTTTGGAAAATGAAACTACCATAAGGCCTCCCGCCACACACACAATGCAAACGCAGACTTGGAGGAGATTTCTCCTTATGATAGTCAAAGATGCTTACTACGCAAAATCAAATCATTTTGATATTATTATTAGTGCATAGTGTAGAAAACATTTCGAAAGTACAATATAAATCTTAGCCAGCATACGTACCATTATAGTATGCTTGCTATAGCTGCCATATTAGATGGCAGGTTCTACAACTAAAACCGTACAAAGTTCGTATTGGAAGATGGATTTCCAACAAATGGTCAGGCTAAGGAACTTCCTTTTCCACGATGGGTACGTCCCTGGAATAGACGACCCGAGAACCTAACCGGATCTCTGCCAACACAAGGCCGGGTTACCTCTGCAAAAATAGGTAACTACTGACACGCGTATGTCATCCCCCGATCGTCACCGATCTTCCCGAGGATCCTCGATTTCCAACAACCACATCAGAATAATAATGCAGTAACCACAGAGGTTAAGTATCTGGGCTCCATACCATGATACCACCTTTATCCAGAAGGAATGACATACACTAAGGGGCGCTACTCCCTAGAACCTTGCTGCATCCTTCCTGTTTCGACCATTTCCGGGGTGTGAGGCTCGACGAAGTCTCGTCCACAAAGCTACGCTTTGTCACAAAGCCATGCTTCGGGTCAAACAAATGATCAACCTATGATCACAAAGATATAAGATTAAACAAATGATCATATCGCAAATGATCAAACACTGATCATCACACAGCAACACTCAGCATGCCACATTACCAAATTGGGATATATCGCTGATAAATTTCAACTACATAACCTCTGAGCTCGTACGTCTCAGAGAAGGGTGTTAAGCTAAGAGAATAAATTCTCCGCCACCAACAGAAATGTATTTGAAAAAAATCAGCTTTATATCTCAAAGTGTAATGTCAGACATGTAACCATACAAGTCTGTTCCGGGATCGAACAGAACCGAAGGCACTTCTTACGAAGCCCTTGCAATTCCGGGTAATTTCCAATCACGTCCGGACTTCCCGTCACAAAAGAGTGATATAAATCTCTATACCGGAGCAACTCAGTGCAGAGACATTCGACAGGTTGTCCTTTCATTTTCGAAAATATCCAGTCTTCATCACCGGTCTTCAAATGCCATCCATATACGACGTATCACTATTCGGAATGGGTTATACGACCCAAAGGTCCTTTCCCGGCTAACCCGAATAATGAGCGCAATATTCAAAACATATGGATATTGGGATTTCAATTAAGTCACAACTTATTACCCAAAATCTTTCTTCAAATGGTTTAACAAATTATCATTTTAATCTTTTTAAACAAAAAGATTAATTCACAAAGTTCACTTAATTTCACAAAGATTCATTCACAGATTTTCCAAATCGATTTCCATTTCAGTGTGATTAATTCGTTAAATCTTTAAATCAAAGATTTAACTAATAGCTTTCAAAGCAATTCCGTTTCGAATGGGTTAAATAAATCATCATTTTAAATATGTTAAGATAGACAGATTCAATTCATAGTTTTCAAGAAAGAATTCATTTATAACTTGGAAAAACCATTTTTCAATTCGATCTTGAAATTCCTTATATATATGAAAGCTTTTATCATTTGAAAACAAACAGTTTTCATTTCGGAAAATCTGATTTATTCATACGAGTTAAAGTTCTTGGGTTAATTCAAATTCTCAAGATTATACTTTTAAAATGGTTCAAATTCATATAAACACATTTATATCATCTTTAATCCCTAGTTTCAAATCATAGGATTCAATTTCAAACTTGAATTCAAATTTAAATCAAATTATTTAAATTTTCAACACTCGATTAAGTTATTCAAAATAACTTTTATCTTTGAAATTCTATTTCAAAGCTTTTCAATTTAAACCTGAATTTCTAATTTCAAAATCAATTGAAATTAAAATTTCAATTTTAAAAACATCAAATTTAAATTATCTGTGACTTAACCGATTTCCACGTGAAATCCATATCTGTGTGTGTAAAAGTGTAGTCCAGGGGTTATACACAATAGTGCAACGTTAATCAATCATCACAGATCAAAATACATGATATAGTTGATAGGCGATATAAACTATAACGCTTATCGTTTATGCACAGACCACAGATATATAAATATCACAGATAATAAATTACATCACAGATAATTAATCACCGATCATAACATAAATCAAGGTGTATCACAAAGCATCATATATCAGGGATATCAAACAGTTCAGCATCCAATAAAATCTAAACATCCATAAGTAAGGTCAGTTAATTATCTAATCAATTCAAATCAGATTAATTTCTTACGAATTTCTAATCCTGGTTAATTAACATCAATAATTTACAAATCATTTTGATTAATTATTCTTTAATCATTTATTAATTAACCATTTATAATAAATTAATTAACATTTAATTATTAAATAATTAACTTTTAATTATTTAATTCTCCATTTAATTAATTATCATTCCTTAATCACCTTCAATGATTTATTAATCTTTAAATTAATTATTCTCAGATTTATTACCTTAATAAATAAATCATATTAATTTATTCAATCACATAAATTAAAGCTTTAATAAATAAATCCTTTTTTAATTACTTCCATTAAGTAATTATTCTTTTTAGTCATTTTCATTTAGTGATTAATTAATTCACAATTTAACCTTAAATTAATCACCGTAATTAATCATTCTTTAATTTATCAAAAAAAAAATTTATTTAACGAAACAGTTTAAACTGGATTCATTTAGATATTTAAAACTTGATTCATTTTAAAATTTAAAACTGTTTTTGTATCAATTCTTTCCAGACCCGAGACAACCCCGGGTGAAACCCGATAATACACTCGAGCTTGCCCCCTGTTTCGTTGCTTTGAGTCACACACGAAACGTCCCCGAGAACTTCTTCGAGTTACCTCATCTTCCCCAAATTTCACAGTCACCCAGTTATACACGAGTGCACGCAAAACGTGCACATCCACGTACACACCACCGCCGATCACCGATGATCTCCACCCTGACCTCAGACGAGTCGACAGCACCCATAGCACTCCACGAGATCGATCAAACATCTCGATTCACTGTTGAGTCAAATTTGACCCCTAAACCCATTCGCCTGGACACGAACACCACCAGTAAAACCCACGTCTCCGATGATCCCAAGCTCCAGTCGTATCGCCGTCCTTGCCGTAGCTCCGCCCCGATCCCCTGCATCCCCCAAACCACTCGCGATCGATTCCGATCGCCTCATGCCACCGCGAAACCCATTTGAAGACTCGGTGATAAAACAGGCTGTTAAACCCTATTTTGATTCAAATCTCAACCTATGATAAATTAAAAAATCTTCTAGTATTTTTCCAACAATCTATGAATACACTAGCATCTCCATGCCAAATTTCGATACTTATAAATGATTCGATTGTCAGGAATTGAGGAAAATGCAAATTTCATTCAATTTCGAACTACTCTTGAAATAATTAATTAAAAATCTTCGTTTTTGTTTTAAAAATCATAAATTGCAGGAATACTTCATGGTATAAAGTTGAATTAAAATTTTACAACAATCGAACTTTATCAGTTTAGCATTTGTTGCCTGTAACAAAAATTACAGTGCATATTTCCTAACAAATATGATTCGATCAGTCTTTAAAATCTTGATTTAGGTTTACCATCTTTTTTTTTAGTTGAAAAACTTAAGCTTTACAATAATCTGATGAGTATAAATTTGAGTTTGAAGAAAACTTCAACCCTGTAACAAATAACAGAGAAGACCAAAGCAACACAGAGTTGTATTCAAACTATCACATATGCAAACCATAATATCAATAAATCCTGAACTGTCTTTGATTAATCTTAAAGCTTTAGATTCTTGTTTACTCACAGTTGTTTAAGAAGTGAACAGAGAAGCTTTTATCTGGAAACAACTTTGAACATGCTTGCTGAAACTTCTTTCCTTGATTCTCTGGTTGATCTTGTTTATTGTTGTTTAATTGAATTTTGTTTTTGTTCAGTTTTGAAATAGATGAAATGATGAAGACGAGATATATGCAAATGAAGTGTACGTGTTAATAAATATAAACAAGTTGCAGGTGAAAGTATAGGCAAGTATAATACTTCTTTTTATATTGTTTAACCCATGCTTGAATTGGCTGATGTGATTCTTATCTATGGGCTAAGGTATGGCATTAATTGCTAAAGATGGAAGCATGCTATGTGTATGTACTTTTGTTTATTTTCAGCCATACTTGCTTCGGCTGGTAAGTTGTATTGGTTTTTTTTTTTTTTTGTTTAATTATTTTGTTTATACTTGTTTGTATTCTTTTTATTAGTTGAATAACTTCCTATTCTTACTTTATGTTTATTTGTACAAAGATATTCTATTATCTTTGCTTTCGGCTGGGAAGGCATTTTTGAGTGCTAACATTTATTTATTTTGACTTGTTCACATGGGAATGTATTTTTATTTGCTTGAATACTTGTCTTTTATTTGTTTGTTTTTAACTTTATATTGTAAATAAATTCCTATTTTTATTATGTTGTTTGAATTTCACTATATGTACTTTATATTTTATAATTTATCTTATTATATACATCTATTTGTATATTTATCTTGCTATAATTTATTTTACTTTACATTGTTAAATTTTTTCCAAATTTATTTACTTTATGGTTATCTTAAATACATATATACTTTTATTTCTGATTTTTAAAAATATTTATATTATCTAACTCTAATAAATATTATCTTATTTCCATTAATATTATTTAAATTCAAATTATCTTCATTTCTAATCTTTATTATTACTTATTATTAAACCATTATTTACAATTTAAATTCAAGTAAAATATATATCTATATTTTTATTATTTTCAAATTCACTCGTATATGCCCAAATACATATACACACATATATATACAATATTTACAATATCTTTAAATTTAAATGATTTATACAAAATATATTTGGATATCGAGGAAACTCGCAATCAATTAATCCATTAAAAATAAATTTTACAAATTTTTATTCAAAAATTCATTTAGTTACTCAATTTAATTCAAAAATTCAATAAATTATTAATTTAAATTAAATTAAATTTCGGGGTCGTTACAAACTTCCCTCCTTAAAAGAATTTCGTCCTCGAAATTCGCAGGCACGAAAACAACACAGAGATAGACAGATTCGATCTCCTATAATTCCTCAAACACAAGATACGGATTCCGAATTCAAGTCGGAATATCTCAGAATACATACTAATTTGTCCTTCTTCGGACTTCGATATACCAAGAAATTATAATAGAATTTCAAAATTTGGTTTCAAACGACATCGTTTTATTGATCTAATTCAATTTAGCCTTCATATTCTATTAATCGATTTAACTCAATTTAAAATTTCCAATTTCAAGTTCATTAAGGTTTAAAAACGAAAAGCTGATAAGAAACCGATGAAGATACGAAATAAGAATTTCTACAACGATTCATAGAGCCATCATCACACCGAAACTTTTTCTTGCAGCTGATACGAAGAAATCAAAAGAATTTGGAAACGAATCAAAAGATATTGATGGAGAAAGATTGTTTCCACTGTTGTAGGGTATTGGCCATTTATAGTCGTATTTCCCTGTCCCCTATCTCGTCCTCTTCTTGTACTCATACTCACTATCAGTGGATAGCAAGAGAATTTACTGAGACGTTTAGACGGATATCTGAGAATTACTCATTCTAGAGTTTACTTCACTCTATCTCTAATGAGCTACTTAACGTGTTATACTCCTGAGCTAAAGTTCAACCTTAGCTCTGATACCAAATGTCAAGACCCAAAAGTCGACCTTCGAAAATCGGCACCCGTACTTCACTTGTACTCAAAATGCCGTAGATTCAAATGCCGAATCTGGTTCTCGGGAGCTTATAACACAGTTAAGTAAATAACACAGCGGAATAATTGAATAATACATTGATATACAATATCTGATACAACAGAGTGATACAATGAATATCAATATACATCAGAGATATGATACAACAAATAGCAGCGGAAAAGAAAACGATAAAACCAGCAGCGGATAATCTTCATCTTCAAAGCACTAAGCCAGATATAGCTCGAACTCCCAATAACGAGGCACAAAGATAAGCAAGTGCAGTCTGATCCAAAGACTGAACTAGCTCCAGTAAATCTACAAATCTGACTATCTGAAAAACCAAACTCTAGACTGCTCGTGTAGAAAAATTTTGAGCATCCAGAGTTTAGAAAAGAAACAATAAACTCCGGATCAGTCATGGGACTGGTGTGAGCAACAAAAACAGTTTATCTTTAAATAACACAAAAGAATTTAAACATTGAAAACCGCAATGCTTTTGGAAAATGAAACTACCATAAGACCTCCCGCCACACACACAATGCAAACGCAGACTTGGAGGAGATTTCTCCTTATGATAGTCAAAGATGCTTACTACGCAAAATCAAATCATTTTGATATTATTATTAGTGCATAGTGTAGAAAACATTTCGAAAGTACAATATAAATCTTAGCCAGCATACGTACCATTATAGTATGCTTGCTATAGCTGCCATATTAGATGGCAGGTTCTACAACTAAAACCGTACAAAGTTCGTATTGGAAGATGGATTTCCAACAAATGGTCAGGCTAAGGAACTTCCTTTTCCACGATGGGTACGTCCCTGGAATAGACGACCCGAGAACCTAACCGGATCTCTACCAACACAAGGCCGGGTTACCTCTGCAAAAATAGGTAACTACTGACACGCGTATGTCATCCCCCGATCGTCACCGATCTTCCCGAGGATCCTCGATTTCCAACAACCACATCAGAATAATAATGCAGTAACCACAGAGGTTAAGTATCTGGGCTCCATACCATGATACCACCTTTATCCAGAAGGAATGACATACACTAAGGGGCGCTACTCCCTAGAACCTTGCTGCATCCTTCCTGTTTCGACCATTTCCGGGGTGTGAGGCTCGACGAAGTCTCGTCCACAAAGCTACGCTTTGTCACAAAGCCATGCTTCGGGTCAAACAAATGATCAACCTATGATCACAAAGATATAAGATCAAACAAATGATCATATCGCAAATGATCAAACACTGATCATCACACAGCAACACTCAGCATGCCACATTACCAAATTGGGATATATCGCTGATAAATTTCAACTACATAACCTCTGAGCTCGTACGTCTCAGAGAAGGGTGTTAAGCTAAGAGAATAAATTCTCCGCCACCAACAGAAATGTATTTGAAAAAAATCGGCTTTATATCTCAAAGTGTAATGTCAGACATGTAACCATACAAGTCTGTTCCGGGATCGAACAGAACCGAAGGCACTTCTTACGAAGCCCTTGCAATTCCGGGTAATTTCCAATCACGTCCGGACTTCCCGTCACAAAAGAGTGATATAAATCTCTATACCGGAGCAACTCAGTGCAGAGACATTCGACAGGTTGTCCTTTCATTTTCGAAAATATCCGGTCTTCATCACCGGTCTTCAAATGCCATCCATATACGACGTATCACTATTCGGAATGGGTTATACGACCCAAAGGTCCTTTCCCGGCTAACCCGAATAATGAGCGCAATATTCAAAACATATGGATATTGGGATTTCAATTAAGTCACAACTTATTACCCAAAATCTTTCTTCAAATGGTTTAACAAATTATCATTTTAATCTTTTTAAACAAAAAGATTAATTCACAAAGTTCACTTAATTTCACAAAGATTCATTCACAGATTTTCCAAATCGATTTCCATTTCAGTGTGATTAATTCGTTAAATCTTTAAATCAAAGATTTAACTAATAGCTTTCAAAGCAATTCCGTTTCGAATGGGTTAAATAAATCATCATTTTAAATATGTTAAGATAGACAGATTCAATTCATAGTTTTCAAGAAAGAATTCATTTATAACTTGGAAAAACCATTTTTCAATTCGATCTTGAAATTCCTTATATATATGAAAGCTTTTATCATTTGAAAACAAACAGTTTTCATTTCGGAAAATCTGATTTATTCATACGAGTTAAAGTTCTTGGGTTAATTCAAATTCTCAAGATTATACTTTTAAAATGGTTCAAATTCATATAAACACATTTATATCATCTTTAATCCCTAGTTTCAAATCATAGGATTCAATTTCAAACTTGAATTCAAATTTAAATCAAATTATTTAAATTTTCAACACTCGATTAAGTTATTCAAAATAACTTTTATCTTTGAAATTCTATTTCAAAGCTTTTCAATTTAAACCTGAATTTCTAATTTCAAAATCAATTGAAATTAAAATTTCAATTTTAAAAACATCAAATTTAAATTATCTGTGACTTAACCGATTTCCACGTGAAATCCATATCTGTGTGTGTAAAAGTGTAGTCCAGGGGTTATATACAATAGTGCAACGTCAATCAATCATCACAGATCAAAATACATGATATAGTTGATAGGCGATATAAACTATAACGCTTATCGTTTATGCACAGACCACAGATATATAAATATCACAGATAATAAATTACATCATAGATAATTAATCACCGATCATAACATAAATCAAGGTGTATCACAAAGCATCATATATCAGGGATATCAAACAGTTCAGCATCCAATAAAATCTAAACATCCATAAGTAAGGTCAGTTAATTATCTAATCAATTCAAATCAGATTAATTTCTTACGAATTTCTAATCCTGGTTAATTAACATCAATAATTTACAAATCATTTTGATTAATTATTCTTTAATCATTTATTAATTAACCATTTATAATAAATTAATTAACATTTAATTATTAAATAATTAACTTTTAATTATTTAATTCTCCATTTAATTAATTATCATTCCTTAATCACCTTCAATGATTTATTAATCTTTAAATTAATTATTCTCAGATTTATTACCTTAATAAATAAATCATATTAATTTATTCAATCACATAAATTAAAGCTTTAATAAATAAATCCTTTTTTAATTACTTCCATTAAGTAATTATTCTTTTTAGTTATTTTCATTTAGTGATTAATTAATTCACAATTTAACCTTAAATTAATCACCGTAATTAATCATTCTTTAATTTATCAAAAAAAAAATTTATTTAACGAAACAGTTTAAACTGGATTCATTTAGATATTTAAAACTTGATTCATTTTAAAATTTAAAACTGTTTTTGTATCAATTCTTTCCAGACCCGAGACAACCCCGGGTGAAACCCGATAATACACTCGAGCTTGCCCCCTGTTTCGTTGCTTTGAGTCACACACGAAACGTCCCCGAGAACTTCTTCGAGTTACCTCATCTTCCCCAAATTTCACAGTCACCCAGTTATACACGAGTGCACGCAAAACGTGCACATCCACGTACACACCACCGCCGATCACCGATGATCTCCACCCTGACCTCAGACGAGTCGACAGCACCCATAGCACTCCACGAGATCGATCAAACATCTCGATTCACTGTTGAGTCAAATTTGACCCCTAAACCCATTCGCCTGGACACGAACACCACCAGTAAAACCCACGTCTCCGATGATCTCAAGCTCCAGTCGTATCGCCGTCCTTGCCGTAGCTCCGCCCCGATCCCCTGCATCCCCCAAACCACTCGCGATCGATTCCGATCGCCTCATGCCACCGCGAAACCCATTTGAAGACTCGGTGATAAAACAGGCTATTAAACCCTATTTTGATTCAAATCTCAACCTATGATAAATTAAAAAATCTTCTAGTATTTTTCCAACAATCTATGAATACACTAGCATCTCCATGCCAAATTTCGATACTTATAAATGATTCGATTGTCAGGAATTGAGGAAAATGCAAATTTCATTCAATTTCGAACTACTCTTGAAATAATTAATTAAAAATCTTCGTTTTTGTTTTAAAAATCATAAATTGCAGGAATACTTCATGGTATAAAGTTGAATTAAAATTTTACAACAATCGAACTTTATCAGTTTAGCATTTGTTGCCTGTAACAAAAATTACAGTGCATATTTCCTAACAAATATGATTCGATCAGTCTTAAAAATCTTGATTTAGGTTTACCATCTTTTTTTTTTAGTTGAAAAACTTAAGCTTTACAATAATCTGATGAGTATAAATTTGAGTTTGAAGAAAACTTCAACCCTGTAACAAATAACAGAGAAGACCAAAGCAACACAGAGTTGTATTCAAACTATCACATATGCAAACCATAATATCAATAAATCCTGAACTGTCTTTGATTAATCTTAAAGCTTTAGATTCTTGTTTACTCACAGTTGTTTAAGAAGTGAACAGAGAAGCTTTTATCTGGAAACAACTTTGAACATGCTTGCTGAAACTTCTTTCCTTGATTCTCTGGTTGATCTTGTTTATTGTTGTTTAATTGAATTTTGTTTTTGTTCAGTTTTGAAATAGATGAAATGATGAAGACGAGATATATGCAAATGAAGTGTACGTGTTAATAAATATAAACAAGTTGCAGGTGAAAGTATAGGCAAGTATAATACTTCTTTTTATATTGTTTAACCCATGCTTGAATTGGCTGATGTGATTCTTATCTATGGGCTAAGGTATGGCATTAATTGCTAAAGATGGAAGCATGCTATGTGTATGTACTTTTGTTTATTTTCAGCCATACTTGCTTCGGCTGGTAAGTTGTATTGGTTTTGTTTTTTTTTTGTTTAATTATTTTGTTTATACTTGTTTGTATTCTTTTTATTATTTGAATAACTTCCTATTCTTACTTTATGTTTATTTGTACAAAGATATTCTATTATCTTTGCTTTCGGCTGGGAAGGCATTTTTGAGTGCTAACATTTATTTATTTTGACTTGTTCACATGGGAATGTATTTTTATTTGCTTGAATACTTGTCTTTTATTTGTTTGTTTTTAACTTTATATTGTAAATAAATTCCTATTTTTATTATGTTGTTTGAATTTCACTATATGTACTTTATATTTTATAATTTATCTTATTATATACATATATTTGTATATTTATCTTGCTATAATTTATTTTACTTTACATTGTTAAATTTTTTCCAAATTTATTTACTTTATGGTTATCTTAAATACATATATACTTTTATTTCTGATTTTTAAAAATATTTATATTATCTAACTCTAATAAATATTATCTTATTTCCATTAATATTATTTAAATTCAAATTATCTTCATTTCTAATCTTTATTATTACTTATTATTAAACCATTATTTACAATTTAAATTCAAGTAAAATATATATCTATATTTTTATTATTTTCAAATTCACTCGTATATGCCCAAATACATATACACACATATATATACAATATTTACAATATCTTTAAATTTAAATGATTTATACAAAATATATTTGGATATCGAGGAAACTCGCAATCAATTAATCCATTAAAAATAAATTTTACAAATTTTTATTCAAAAATTCATTTAGTTACTCAATTTAATTCAAAAATTCAATAAATTATTAATTTAAATTAAATTAAATTTCGGGGTCGTTACAACGTCCACTCTGAAGACTTTCTTTATTGTTTTATCACTCAATTGATTATAGTTACAATCAACAAGAAATGACTTGAGAACAAGTTAGAACTAAAGGAAACTTATTACAAAAATGGCAGAGTTTCACTTGTTAGCCAAAAAGAGAGTCCCCAAAAGTGGCCCCTTGCCCCTGTATTTATAGATGAAGGCAACCTTCAGCCTGACTGACATCTCAAAGCCTGGACCCCCCTGACCACTTGGGCCCATCATAAAGAAGGCTTAGCCTAACATACTGTGCCAATCATACCGACCCAAGCCATATCACCATGCCATGCCGACCCCATTATAGTATGTCGACCGCTTTCGATGTGCCGATCCACCTCATCACACACTTTGTCGATCCATTCAGGTACGTCGACCCGATCCCCTCTATGTACTATGCTGACCTAGTCCATTCTATTTACTATGCCGACCCGACCAATGCCATTTACTATGCTAACCTGATCATCCCATATACTATGCCGGCCTGATCATCCCATATACTATTCCGGCCTGATCACCCCATTTACTATGCCGACCCAATATCGTGCCGACCTCTATTCATAACCATTGCCATGCCGATCCCTCCAATATGCCGACCCATTCATACACTCTTCAATTTGTCAAACATCTATGCCAACCCCTATTCCACCAAGCTAACCTTCATAATTTTGATGTCCTGTATCATCTATTCGTTGACCTTGTTTACCCTGGGATGGATATGACTGTCCAAACACTATATTTTGGTCATGCGGATGTTGCCTCGTGATCATCATTTCCATTAACAGCGGAATTTGGACTTCATGATTAACCTTACGTAGCCGGGCCATGGTACCGGGTAATACTTGTCCCCCAAAGTACGTCTTGTGAATAACATGACGTGCTTTGAATTGGAGAAAACCAGGTTCCTGGAAACAAGTTTATCCAAGCCACTGGTTGGTTATCGTTCTTTCATTAACTTTCGATGAAGCAGGTCTGATGTCTCGTTCCATCAAATTCATAGATTTGGTCATATGGAGTTTATGGGCTTCCCTCTGATTTAACCTTTCAAAAGGTCAAATTGATTAACTGTTCCCATGCATTCTCATACATATATTCCTGTTGTATCTTAACCTCCATGGTATCGGCTGTCATTTGGATTTTCCAAACATTTGTCGTCGCCTTCTATTCTTTTTCTTATCTCATGCATATATGCCCTCTTATTTCATTACTCACCATATATCATCATCACTTTATTTTTTCTATTATTATTTTATATATACTTTTTTTTACGAGGGGTCGGCAATTGGCAGGCCGACCCTTTCGATGGATCTTCATGGACAGGGGTCGGCATATCCTAAGGCCGACCCCTTCTAACATTGTGACCGGGTCTCTTGGATAAGACTAGTTCATCTCCCTATCATCCCTCTCATATAAAACCCATACCTTCTTCTCCTCCTCTTTCATTTTATATTCTCAACACTTAAGCCCCTACTCATTCTCTCGCTCATAATTTAGCCGATCGATCTGAAAAAGGACAAGCCTCCCCTTAAAAACTTAAACCCGAGTGCGAAACACATCTTCAACATCCATTATCACCAATTCGTTCCCAACCCAAGATTCGGTCTTGCAATCCAAGTCGAACAGGTAAATTTCTTCCTTGCTTGTGTGGTTGGGTCGCGAACCTTCGAGTTTGGGTAAGTTCGAGTGTCGTTCAGGCGCGTAGGTAGATGGGTTTCATTAAGACATGTAAGAGAGGAGGAGAAAATGAAGGAATAGGAGAAAGAGAAGGAAGAAGAAGGAGAAAAAGGAGTTCAGATGAGGTACCGTTGGTTGGAGAGGGCTCTGCATGGGTTTGAGTGAAGTGTCGAAAGCTTAGTGTGGAATGGCTGAAGGATGGTTCAGTGAAGAAGACGTAAAAGAAGGGATTAGTATAGCAATGGGTCGGTGTACGTTAGGATATAAGGAGGGTTTGACATAGGGGTTAGAAAGAAAGGGATCGACATTTTGGCTTAGGTATAGGGTTCGGTACATGTTGTTTAGACACGAGGTCGGTGTGTATAGATCAAGCAAGGGATCGATATCTTGCATTAGGTGTAGGGATCGGTATATGCTAGGAAAGGAGGGATCGGTATAGAGGTTGGAGAGGAAGGGATCGACTACGGGTTTAAGACATGGGGTCGGCATAAATTGTTGGGGTTGGTGTTGACTAATTAAAACCATCTTAACTCGTGTTATTCGAACATATGACTACATACTGCCTCGCACAAGAATAAAGTGACTGATAACAATTCGACTAGCATATATGGACCAATGGACTTAAACTTGAACGAACAAATTTCCAATCTACTCAATGCAAGTTAAATATAAAAGTGGCTTAACATATTCGAACAACGGACTTCATAATTCAGAATGTCAACATTCGATCCTATAGCTTTTGTCGCCGATCACCTTTTACGTCGCTTGAGATGGTCGGGGATGACGGTCTCTCCGGACGAAACCTCTAAGCTTCGATGCTTTACTTTCGCTTTTCTAATTTTAGACTATTCATATTCATTTCACATTGCATTGCACTAGTTCACACACGACACGAGGGGACATGTATTATTTCTAACATTTATTGTCTACTGAGTATAGCTGACACAGATCCTGAATTATACAAAGCATTCAACCACAATGTCTTCTAGATCGGATATGAAATCAAGCTCCGCTACCTTATCCGACAAGCCTATACCAAGCCAGCAAGGAGAAGAAGTAGAGACATCTGATCCACAGGCAAATCTTTTTTTCGATAACTCGACTCTTTCTGAAGAAGTTATAGGCCTAGCTCCCGATGCTGTGGAGGATGCCATCGTCATAAATAATCCGACTGACTCACAGGCTTCGAAAATCGACGAAACTGCTCTCCATCGATTGTGTTCTATCCACGGGATTCCTTTTGAAGACATTTTGGTTCCGTCAAGGCAAGAGAAGCCTCACTTGCCCCCAGTTGGATATACCACATGCAATAAGTTTATGTGCTGGGTCGGATGTGTGCCACCGTTCAATTCTTTTGTCATTGAAATGCTAAGGTACATGGGAATCGCTCCCACCCAGCTGCACCCCAACAGCTACGCTTTTATCCATGGTACTTTCCTTCTCTTTATGAATGTCCTATTTCGTCCGCCAACTCTCGAAGACATCCGGTACATTTACAACTTCAAAAGACGAGCCGATAGTCCTTCGTACGTCTTCCTCGAGCCTAGGCCCAAATGTCAAGTCTTAATGGGCACATGGAATAAACTCTCCTTGTTCAAACAAGAATGGTTCTACGTACGTTGTCCTTCCAGCTTCACAAGAAGGTGGCTGGAATGACATAGTACTGCTTTGGCTTTTGCCTTTAACACAAAGATTCACATTATGGTTTCTTTCTTAGCCGTACTAATTCCTTCAATCTTTTCAGGGGTTTGCCCTCGTCCTGAAGGCGTTAGATATTCCAGGGCCGTCGCAGCCATCTGTGCTACTCTGGTGGAGGACCGGGACATCAAACTCCTTGTCACCAATGAGTTGCTTTCTTTATTCGGACTGTTAGAGGATGGCCGCAGGATTAGCCACCCATGAAGCAGAGTGATTTTGAAGGTTGTCGCTGGGAGAGGGGAAGAAACAAACGATCCTATAGTGCCCTCTATTGAGGAAATCCAATAAGGCACTGAAGAGGGAGAAATAAAGGAAACAGAGGACGTAGGGCCAAGAAATGAAGATGCAGGCCTCGGAAAAACATTGGCAGTTGATGCGCCACATCATAGTCAATCGCAACCTCCTCCGAGAAGGGGAAAAAGTTTGGCGTACAAGATTCGAAAGAAGAAGACCGGAGCAACCCCTAAATTTGTCTTAACTCTAGTCGAAAAAGGATCGTCTTCTCAACATATGGAGAGCGAGTTGAAGGGACTTTTCGACATTTCGATCCCAGATGATCTATTAAACTACAACTTCACCAACGTCGACATCGAAGGGTTTAATTCACCTACGAGAAGCGACGAAGGCGTGTAACCCTCCAACAAAGGGGAAAGAACTCCGATGAGTAAAGCAAACATTACTAGTCCATCAGGGGGAATCACTAGGACACACATAAGCACTTGCACTTCACCATCCACTTGTGATTAACGCTTGATATAACAACTCCTAATATGCTCCCATTTGGTTCTTTTTAGATGCAATGTCTTATTCACATGCTTTCGATCATCTCCGTGGCTCTCCACCTTCCGCCGTTCAAGTCGGGATTCTGAATATGGAAGACAACGAGACAGAGATAAAGGACGGGAAAGAGACTATCATTCTCGAGAATCTTCTTCATCATCCGAAAGGAAGTCTCAAGCATATGCTTCGCATCAAAACGACCCATCTAACCTTCCTACTCATAGCAGAGACAAGTTAGTGCATCGGGGTTCTCAATCTGCCGCTCCCCGTGACCAACACTCTAGATCATCAAGTACTAGGCAATCTCGTGAGCACCGTAAACAACTTCCGGTTATGTCTAAACAGATTCCTCCAATTCCTGCCCATTATCCGACCATGGTGGAGAAACTAGCTGAACTGAAGGCTACCTTTCCGAAAATTTTCTTTAACGGGTTCAAATTCCTCCCGTCTATACACATCATCCCTGGAACTGCCAAAGAGAGTTCATTAGCATGTATGAATGATGTGTACGTTCAGCATGAAGCATTCATCCACTTAGCCAAATAAGTCTCAGAAGTTTCTATAGAGCGCCCGCACGAGATTGATCACCTTAAGCTAGAGGCCATTCAGGACAAGGATATTATCAAATATCAAGATGTTGAATTGCTCGATGTTAAGGTTCAACTTACCGAAGCGAAGAAAAATGCGGAGGAAACAGCTGAGGCAGTGAGTTGATTAGAGACTTCACATAAGATGGAACTGGACACTGCACTCTAAGGCAGTGGTACCTTAGCTATAGAGAAAGACTCCTTATAGAAGGAGAAAGATGTGCTAGCCCGCCGTGTAGAGGAGTTAGAAAAATTACTATTCAAGGAGAAGGAGGAGAAAGTCCAGGTACAAAAAGAGTCGCAAAAATATTGCGAGGAGATTGTTGAAACCATAAATTTAAAAACAAAACTTGATGAGCAAATCTCCCAAATCAAAGCCTTGAAAGTAGTCGCTCGGGAAGAGGGCAAGAGAGAGGTGCTTGCGGAAGCCAACTTCCGAGTTGAGGCAGCGACTAAGTCCGGTAGGGAGGAAATCAAGACCTTATTCGATCCACTCATCGTCGAGTATAAAGCAAAGGTTCTCCTTCACCGCGACTTAACTTTCTTGGGCAAAGGCTATCTTCGATCGCTTGCCTAGGCTTGGGATATCATCACCAAGATCAAGAAAGAGGAGTTGGGGGTGGCACAGCTTGACGAAGGGGCACTTGTGAAAAAATTGCTCCGAGGAAACGAGCCATCTGACTTGGCTGCCGCAAAAATCCAATTCTAAAGAGCCCCTATGCTGCTTAAGGAAAAAGAAGGTATCGTTGGGTCTTCTGACACTAAGCCCCAGGGTCCTCGTCCTGTTCATCCGGTTGGGACTTTATCTTCTCAACCCGTCGAGCAACACGTTGGTTATGACCCGGACATGCCCGGACTTGGCATACATAA
Organism: Allium fistulosum; assembly: GCA_030737815.1. Classification (NCBI taxonomy): domain Eukaryota; kingdom Viridiplantae; phylum Streptophyta; class Magnoliopsida; order Asparagales; family Amaryllidaceae; genus Allium; species Allium fistulosum. Next base: position 985,424,218 of record CM060905.1, read on the forward strand.
GTTATCTCCTATCATCGAAGGGAGTACCCCCAATGACTACCGAGAGCCAACCGGATGCTGGTACCACATTGAGCCCTTTTTAATCTAAAAAGTTGTTGTTATCGATAAATAATGGCCATAGTCTAACACTTCCTTTTTTACGAAACTTTGTAAGTTATACCGGTCCTGAGTCAACTCCTAGGAGCGATGTCGCCACGGAGTAGGAGGGAAAAGTAGTCGAGGCTCCTGCTGCCACAGATATTCCAGGGCTTGATGCCCAAGTGCTTGCGGCGCTTGATAAGGACAAGCCTGAAGACCCATCACTTACTGAGGAACATGATGACGTTGTAGTTACGGGTGCTTTTGAGCACACTGCTAAGTTAAGCTTGAAGGAACAGGATGAAGAGGACGAGAAATCAAAGATCAAAGTCAAGGGTGAACCCGATGTGGTGGTGGTTGAAGATCCTCTCCATAGGCCTTTACAATTCATCCCTCCCGGCGGGTCAATCCCTATTGCGGTTCCTCCTCCTTCTTCAAGTACTTCCACTCAAGGCAGTAATGGGTCTCGAAAAAGACTCTCGACCTTTTGACCCCCGAAAAGCTTAAGAAGGAGAGGAAGTCAAAGAAATAGTCAGAGTCTTGTGTTATTGTACTTAGTCCAAATAAATTAGACATGCGTTGTTTTCCCTTTTTTCCTTTTAGCAGCACATGTACGGGCGTGGATCTCGAATTCTCGAATGGTTTGTAAGGAAATTTTGAGATTGTAAATAAAAGTTTTTGTTCTTCGGTTAATCACTGAGTGAATTATTACTTCAATAGTAGACTAATTTCTTCTCATTTCAAGTACTTATTATAATTTTCATAAGTTTCGATGATAATTCATTATCTTGGTCCTGGAGCTTCTCTATAGGCTCCATCTTAAATCACAAGCAATGCTAAGCCGGAACCGCAACCAATAGTTGTATTTCGTCGCTACCAGCTCAAGCATCTTTCGTCGATCTTAGACCAGAATTCATGGGATAGCGAACGATTGAAAGCTCACCTGCCTATCCATTGGCTCTTTGAAGTAGCCTGTGGTTTGGGGGCTTGGAATTTTTTAGTCCATAGCCATTAATCTGAGACTTTCCATCAAATTGTTTACATTTTAATCGGCTTTAGGGACTTAGAGATTGTCGTGAAGTCGGTTTATACTCTAGTCCTCTTCAGGAACCTGGAGTACTCTAGTCCGTACTTTGGGGACTAAGAGATTTTTCTCAAGTTGTTTATACTCTAGTCCACGCTCTGGGGACTCAAAGTACTCTAATCCGCACTCTGGGGACTTAAAGATTTTTCTCATGTCGTTTATACTCTAGTCCGCGCTCTAGGGACTTAGAGTACTCTAATCTGCACTCCGGGGACTTAGAGATTTTTCTCAAGTCGTTTATACTCTAGTCCGCGCTCCGGAGACTTAGAGTACTCTAGTCTGCACTCCGGGGACTTAGAGATTTTCCTCAAGTCGTTTATACTCTAGTCCGCGCTCCGGGGACTTAGAGTACTCTAGTCCGCACTCCGGGGACTTAGAGATTTTCCTTAAGTCATTTATACTCTAGTCCACGCTCCGGGGACTTAGAGTACTTTAGTCCGCACTCCGGGGACTTAAAGATTTTTCTCGTTACACATTTGTTCACACATTGCATATGTCGATATCAATCAGTTTCAACACACATTTAACATAACCTGCAATAACAGTAATTTACGCAAAGGGAGCTTCAAGCTTTTATTCATCGCAAAAATAAGGACAGACTAACTTGCCTTAATACATATCAAAAAATAAAATACCAAAGCAAATATTGAAAAAAAATTCCACTGAAATATGAAAGAAATAGTCTAGGTGAAATAGCATCGTAGATGCTCGCTATTCCACACTCTTGGAAGCGTTACGCCATCCACAGTCGCTAGCTTTAAAGTTCTTTCTCCAAGCCTCTGTACAATGACATATGTCCCTTCCCATGTTGGGTTCATGTGCAATGGGACTGGAAAGATTCGTTTTAGGACAAGGTCGCCCACTTCGAAAGTTCTCGGTCGGACTTTAGTATTATAATACCGGGCGACTCGATGTCGATGTGCAACCGCTCTTAAATCGGCCTCCTCATGCTTCTCATCAATAAAGTTCAATGACTCCAATAAGAGATTTTGGTTTGTTCTGGGATTGTAGTACGTTACTCGATGAGAAGGGACTTCGAGTTCTAAAGGAATGACTGCTTCAGCTCCATAAGCAAGAGCGAATGGGGTATGGTCAGTCGCAGACTTATGAGTGGTCCTGTAGGCCCAGAGTGCCATAGGAAGTTCATCCACCCATTTTCCTCTAGCCTTTTCCAAATGCGTTTTCAAGATGGACTTTATAATCTTGTTTACATCTTCAACTTGTCCATTCGCTTGAGGATGAGCACTGTCGCAAACCTTTTCTCAATACGATATCTCCGACAAAACTCTTTAAACTCAGTACTATCAAATTGAGTTCCGTTATCAGTTACGATAGTTCGTGGAAGACCGAAATGACACACAATGTTTTGAACAACAAAGTTAATGACCTTCTTGGTTGTGATCATATCCAACGGCTCCGCTTCGGCCCATTTGGTGAAATAGTCAACTGCGACAATCGCATATCTCGCACCACCTTTGGAAATCAGCAAAGAGCCGATAATATCAATTCCACATACATCAAATGGCCATGGACTAACCATTTGTGTGATCTCTGTCGGCGGTGCTCTTAGGACTTTTGCATATATCTGGCATTTGTTACACCGCCTCACATGGTCCGCGGCGTCCCGATTCATGGTCGGCTAGTAGTACCCATAACGGAGTATCTTTTTAGCTAACATTTGCCCCCCAGTGTGATCGCCACACTCTCCCTCATGGACTTCTTTCAAGACACGCTTTATCTCGTCACAGGCGATACACCTGAGTAAGGGAACAGAAAATCCTTATCGGTACATAGTTCCTTCCTGCATAATATACCGTGAGGCTTTACGAAGGAATTGCCGCTTTTCGTTCCTTTTCTCAAGCAAGATTCCATGCAACAGGTACTCTTTAAACGGAGTCATCCATGACTCCCTTTCGGATTCTGTTTCCGGTACTTGATCAACTTCCATCAAATTTATACTTGGGGAATGTAGTATCTCGACTGGAACCAAGCCCATTTGTTGTGCATCACCAGTGCTTGCGAACTTTGCCAGTGAGTCGGCTTCTTCGTTTTGCTCACGCGGGATATGCGAAATGTCATAGTATTCCATATTTTCCAACAACTCCTGAACTCAAGTAAGATATGGGGAAAGCTGTTGTCCCTTTGCCTGGTTGTCCCCTCTAACTTGGTACACCACCAGCTGCGAGTCGCAAAAGATTTTGATTAATTTCACCCCGAGCTCTCTAGCAAGCTTAAGTCCAGCAATTAATGCCTCATACTCGGCTTCGTTGTTCGTAGCAGGGAAATCGAGCTTCAGAGCATAGCAAATTGACCGGTTCTCAGGGGTTACAAGAACAACGCCTGTGCCGAAACAATGATCATTGGATGCTCCATCGGTATATAGCTTCCATCATATAGTAGGGATTATACTGCTCTCCAGGGGTTCTTCCTGTACGATATACTCCACTATGAATTCGGCCAGTGCTTGTCCCTAGATAGCCCTTCGAGGCAGATATGTGATGTCGAACTGATTGAGCTCGATGTCCTACTTAAGCAGCCTCCCGGACGTCTTGGGTTGTTGTAAGACCTGTCGTAAAGGTTGATAGGTGTAGACGTTGATTGGATGTGCTTGGAAATACGGACGAAGTTTGCACGATGCGATAACCAAGCAGTACACCAATTTCTCCGTCTTCGAGTAGTTCCTCTCTGCCCCCGTCAACCATTTTCTGACATAGTACACCGGTCTTTGGATCCGGTTATCCTCACGAATCAATACGGCACTTATGGCATATGGCGATACTGATAAGTAAATGTACAACTCCTCATGATCTACCGGCTTTGACAAAACAGGAGGTATCTTCAAATGACTCAAAAAAGCTTGGAATACGCCCTCACAGTCTTGCGTCCATTCAAAATTCCTCCTCCCCTTCCATATCAAATCAAAGAAAGGAATGCATTTATCGGTCGCCTGGAGATGAAACGACTCAGGGTAGCGACTTTCCTTTTTAGGCTCTGTACTTGCCTAATAGTTCTAGGTGCTTGTATATCCCGAATGGCTTGAATCTTCTCCAGATTCACTTCGATTCCTCAAGCATTGACAATAAAGCCCAGAAACTTCCCTGAGGCAACCCGAATAAGCACTTCAAAGGGTTGATTTTCATGTTATAAAATCAGAGGATATTGAACATCTCTGATAAGTCTCGAATGTGATCATTTGATTGTTGTGACTTCACGAGCATATCATCCACATAGACTTCCATTGTCCTCCCAATCTGATCTTTGAACATGCGGTTAACCAAACGCTGATAAGTAGCCCCTATGTTCTTTAATCCGAACGACATTACTACATAACAGTATAATCCAACATCCGTGACAAAACTGGTATGCTCCTGATCTGGGACGTGCATCGGGATTTGGTTGTACCCCGAGTATGCATCCATAAACGACAATAATTCATGCCCTGTAGTTGAATCAACTAGCTGGTCAATTCTAGGCAAGGGAAAACTATCCTTTGGGCATGCCTTGTTCAGGTCCGAATAGTCAATACATGTTCTCCACTTCCCATTCGCCTTCTTCACCAGTATGGGGTTAGATATCCATTCATGATAGAGAGTGTCGTGAATAAACCCGTTGGCTTTAAGCTTACCCACCTCCTCTTTAAGAGCCATGGATCTCTCAGGATCCATACCTCGTCTCCTTTACTTCACAGGGACATACTTCGGATCAATATTCAATGCATGGCTTGCAATGGCAGGCGAGATCCCACACATGTCAGAATGAGTCCAAGCGAATACATCCAGATTCGCTCGAAGGAAATCGGTAAGTTCTCCCATCATCGAAGGGCTAAGTTGTGATCCAATCTTCAATACCTGCGATGGGTCGCCGTGGCTGACTGAGATATCAATTGTCAGTTCAGTCGGTGCTGCCTTGGCCTCTTTGGGTTCCTTCTTATCGTCCCCAGATCTATGTCTCTATAGAACCGACTGTGGTGCCCAAGCCAAGGCTTAGGCGCTATTTGTCAATCTTCAGTAACCTGGATGCGGACAGACTTGTCCACACCCTTTCCCTTCTCTTTTCGCTGAGCCTCTCTTAACTCAGCCACATAACAGGCACGGCCAGTTTCCTGATCACCTTGCACAACACCCACTCCATTATCTATCGAAAATTTCAACGTCAAACACCATAGGGCAAGGGCTGTCCGAAATTCAGCCAGGGCCGGACGACCCAGAAAGACATTGTACGGTGAATTAACATCCAAGACAATGAACGGTAGGATCCACACCCTCCTATGTTCATTTCTCCCAACTCAATCGGTAACTCGACATAACCTACCGCCTCAGTGGCCACACTGTGGAAACCATGTATATAAGCTTTAGATGGTTTCAAATCCTTAGCCTCCATCCTCATTTGATCATAAGCTTTCTTAAAGATGATGTTTACAGAGCTGCCACAATCAATCAAAATTATTCTCACCAGAGCGGGGCCAATCATGGCAGAGATAACCATTGGATCAATAGTAGGGCCTTCACTCTATTAGCATCTCTACTTCTGAACACTATATCATTCGTCATTGTACGCTATTGCTTAGCCGGAGTTCCATCCTCCGTATTCGAACAACATTCAAAGTCCACATGTTTCATTGAACTAGCATAATGCTCCATTTTCTGCCAACTCCTGTCCCCAGGATGTGGTCCACCAACTATCGTGTTTATTACCAACCTACCACCGGTCTGAATGGGTTCTTTAGGCCGGCGCGGGGCTTATCCTCGATTGGGATCGGATGTTCCCTGGCCACCATCCTGCGGATTCTTGACGAACTGCTGCAACCTTTTCTGGCGGATTAATTTCTCACTGGCATCATGAAGATGCCTACATTCGTCGGTATTGTGCTCGTAGCATTCATGAAACTGACAGTACTTCCCGGTTTGCTTTTGTTCCTCAGTTGATTCTTTCGAACGCGGCTTCCTATACTAGAAAGTGTTATAGGTCTACAGATATATATTCTCTAGAGATGCATTTAGAGGTGTATAGTCGTTATAAGTAGGAATTTGTGGCTTTCACTTTCCGGGCTCCCTCTTCCGATCAAATTTCCTTCTCCGCCCCTTTTTTGTTGACCCGGCTTGTTTTAAACATTGACTTGAACCTTTCTAGAGCTTTCGCCAGATTGCTTTACTACGATGTTTCTTTGTATCGCTTTTCTACTTGGTCTTGTAGCATTGCTCCTTCTAGACAATCTGGCCTCCTCCTTTCTCATGAACTGGTTTGCCTGCGTATAGAAACGCTCTAGCATGGCCGGCGGTTTTCCAGCTAGCCAATCACCGAACTCGGATTCTGGGTCAACCCTCCTTGTCACAGCCATAAGTATGGCGTGGTAATTTGGATTACTAACCTCAGTAGCAGCAATATGAAATCTCTACAAGTAATCCTTCAATGATTCTCCTGGAGCCTGGATTATACTGGATAGCGACATCACGTCTTTGGGGCGAGTAGCGTGAATCCGGAACTGCTCAACGAATCTTGTAGCCAGCTCGTCAAATCTCGAGATTGATCATGGGGGTAATCTTGTGAACCACATTGTAGCAATCCCAGATAGAGTTATAGGGAAGCATCTGCATTTGGTTGCGTCATTCGCCCTGGCCGAATACATCAACCATTCGTACCTCATGACGTGTTACCGGGGGTCAGTCTTCCCTTCATAAGTGGGCATTGTAGGCATGTTAAACCTCCTGAGATATTCAGCCTGTAAAATATTATCGGTAAATGGAGTATGACTCCTAGAGACTCCCCAATCATCGTTAGTCAAGCCCTGGTTCTCCCTCATCAACTGTCTGACCATTGCGAACAAGTCCGGAGTCTGGATAGGAGGTGCCAGGTCAGGCTCCATCCTGTGTAAATGTTCCGGCCGGTGTCTATGGGGCATCTCACGACTTCTTGGCCTATTGTCCTCCCGATGCGTATCCTGAGGATTCACTTCATTATCATTCTGGGGAGGTAATTGACCGGCATTCAAGTGTGCTCCAGCGCCTAAGTTTTCGGTTCCAGGATGAGCATGACCCCCCAGGTGCAGTTGAGGAGCCATTCTCATGGTTGAGGGATCGGTACCGACCCCTTGGAAGGGATCGACACCGACCCGATTTTGCTGCCCATGGTGGTCTGCTCCATGTTGCTCCATCGCTCCAGCCCGTGTCATTTCAATTATGCGATGCCTTCGCCTGTGGTGCTTGTCCGATGAGGTTGAACTATCTGACGCCAAGTACAAAGCGAGACCTCCTCTGGTGCTTTAGTGTTGCTGTTGAGCAATCTGGTTCATCAGGTTGGCATTAGCCTAGATTTTCTCATTTAGCGGCCTATAGCTCTCCATCAGCTTTCTCATCAAATCATTAAATTCAGCTCTAGTAATGGAATCGACAGGGTTCTGGGCTGCAGCAGGCTCCACATTCGCATTAGCAGGTTGATTGCTTAGGGCCCCTTGTTGGACACTAGCTGTTTTGTTGGTATCAACATTATGAGAGGTAGATATGGTGCGCCTTACCATCTTGAATTCCTTTGCTTAGATCTTGAACAATCCGAATAGTATATGCAAGCTTCTGAAAGTTAACCTGGATCTCCTTTGGGGGATTTTTGCAATCTAGTAGCAACAAAGGTGATCCTATAGCCTAAGAATCGAGCCTTCTCAGCGAAAGCACCAAAATGTTTGCAACCAAATTGGTCACAAACACTCGAGAATAAGTTTAGGTAGTGAAATAAATGAAGAGATTAAATGAAAACAGAGGAACAACACTGAATATCAAGAAAAACGCAGCAAAAAACAAAAACAACAAGATTTATAGTGGTTCGACGCTGATTGCCTACGTCCACTCTGAAGACTTTCTTTATTGCTTTATCACTCAATTGATTACAGTTACAATCAACCAGAAATGACTTGAGAATAAGTTAGAACTAAAGGAAACTGATTACAAAAATGGCAAAGTTTCATTTATTAGCCAAAAAGAGAGTCCCCAAAAGTGGCTCCCTACCCCTGTATTTATAAATGAAGGCAGCCTTCAGCCCGACTGACATCTAAAAGCCTGGACCCCCTGACCACTTGGGCCTATCATAAGGAAGGCTTAGCCCAACATACTGTGCCACCATACCGACCCGAGCCATATCACCATGCCATGCCGACACCATTATAGTATGCCGAACGCTTTCGATGTGCCGATCCACCTCATCACACACTTTGCCGATCCATTCAGGTATGCCGACCCGATCCACTCTATGTACTATGCCAACCTGGTCCATTCTATTTACTATGCCGACCCGACCAATGCCATTTACTATGCCGACCTGATCATCCCATATACTACGCCGGCTTGATCATCCCATATACTATGCCGACATCACCCCATTTACTAGCCGACCCAATATCGTGCCGACCCCTATTCATAACCATTGCCATGCCGATCCCTCCAATATGCCGACCCATTCATACACTCTTCAATTTGTCAGACATCTATGCCAACCTTTATTCCACCAAGCTAACCTTTATAATTCTGACGTCCTGTATCATCTATTCGTTGACCTTGTTTACCCTGGGCTGGATATGACTGTCTAAACACTATATTCTGGTCATACGGATATTGCCTCATGATCATCCTTTCCATTAACAGTCGAATTTTGACTTCATGATTAACCTTACGTAGCCGGGCCGTGGTACCGTGTAACGAACCACCCTTTTGGATGGTTTAAATCGACAATAAACCACACATGTCAACTCAAACCATTCAAAACTGAAGATTGTTAATGGGGTAAATACGAAAATAAGAGAAAAAAAGAAAAAAAACAAAACACTTAAACTCACAACGGAATGACAAAATATAATAATTAAATAAACAGTTCATGAAGCTATTTTACAAATACATTTGATTACACTTTTACCATACAATCAGAGTTATACATATAGCATGTATAATAAGATAATGCAGCGGAACAACATGATGGGTGAAATAAATATAATATATAGTAGACTAATCTCCATCTTAATTCTCCAAATAAAATGGTCTTCAATACACTGAAAAGCTCAGACTGACCCTAGCATAATGAAAAAACAAAACACTCGAGTCAGAACTAAAAGATCTTATGTAAGTTAAATCACAGCAAATAAATATGAGTGTAACGGCTTCAGAGATGTTTACGGGATTTTACATCTCCTATCCAGTGTATAACATGTGTGCAATAACTTAAGAGATGTTGTTCAGGATTTCCATCTCCTAAGAATCCATTAAACTATTTATATGTAGTAAAATACGCTATATATATAGTGTCTATCAGTAAAGCAAAGTATTAAAATAGCGTTAAGGCGTTACCCATATCCCCCTTAACACATTTTATAAATGTCATAGTCTATACAGTACTGTAAACTCCACCAAACCGGTGGGCTATTGGAGAGCACTCCATAAGTACGACTCAAACAAAAATCGTAGTGGGCTCGATAAGGCATATGACAAGGCACGCGAGGCAATGCCCAGGGTAGGATTCTTAGGATTCTACCGTTTTGCATGCCCGGACTGGTGGTAACGCATAGCAGCTACTACCACCCACCTTGAAACACACTCCCATAATCAATCGAAGGTGGCCACCAAATCAATCACAAAGTAACAGATATGGCATCGAAGAAGCATGTCAGATAGGAGGAGCGACCTCACTTGGCCCGGGATAGCTCATGTTTTAGTCATATCAAGCTGACCCACGGGGGTCAGGACTGTGTTCATACTTACAGTAGTGTTCGCGAAACCATCCTACTTCATTCTGTATTCTCCACCACGTGCACAATTGTTAAAGTGGTTTCAGAATTAGCAGAGAATATGACAATATCCGACCCTAGTCTCTTTAACAACCAAATGCTTACATCTTTCACACCGTGGTCATTTTTATAAAACACATTTAATAATAAATCCAAAAAATAGTTTATACCTTCGTATCAAAATATCCATATACTTATTCCAAAAGTATAAATATATTCATAAATACCGAGGAAGATTTCTTTCAATCAATTTTGAAAATAATTTATAAATCTCTCTTAAACCATTTATAAACTATTTATATGCTCTAAAGCCATTTATAAAGCTATTTATAATTCCCAAAACAATTTACAATTCTTCCCTTTATCATAAACCTTTACACAAATCCCTTTATACGCTTCCAAATACCTTTATACGCTTCCAAATCCCTTTATACAAGTTCTTTTATAAAAACCCTTTATAAAATCCTTTAAAACCTTTATAAAACCATTGTAAAATCCTTTATAAAAATCCTTTTTAAGAATCCTTTTATAAAATCCATTATAAAATCCCATATAAAACTTTTATAAATTCCTTACAAACCTCTTACATTTTTATTTATTAAAACTATTATAAAATCTATATTTATTATATTAAATAAAAACTATATTTATTATATTAAATAAATTTAAATTATATTAAATTAAAATTTAAACTATTAAAAAATATATTTTTAAAACTAAATAAAATCATAAGTTAAAATTTAAAATTTACATTTAAAACCATATATTAACTTATAATTTGAAACTTTAAAACATATAAAATAAATTATTTTCCAAATATAAATTTTAAATAAAATCATTAAATAAAATTTTAAAAATAAAATTTATAAATCAAACATACTTTACTATTTAGAAAATAATTTAAAACCGACCAACGGTGTCCATGTATAATTTTCTACCCTATGGCCAAGTGATAGGGTATGTATCATTTCAACCCCAAAATTGTTAAATTTTTCGGGGATATATCATTTCAAATCTTATCCTGAATCAATAATTTCCAAATCAATAAAATCGCTCGGGTTTATCATTTCAACCCATAATGATTTTCCCTAATCTATAAGATCATTCGGGTATGTATCATTTCAACCCATAGTGATAACAGGGATATAAACATCCAATCATCCAAAATGTCAACAAATAAACATCCATCACAATCAACATCCAAATCAGCTAATAAATCACAACAATTAACTGGTTATCATTATCAGGTATTTAACTAACAGTTAAATTCGATATTAATTTAAATGACAATTTAATTCAATATAAATTAAAATTAAATCTAAATGACAATTTAAATTACTAAACAGCAATTAATAAATTTCTTATCACATCATAAACTTAATTCAACTAACATAAGAAGGTTTAATACTTGTGAGTGGGTTAAATCACCCACCTTTGATTTATCGTCGATTTAAAATCCAAATAAAGCCCAAAATCCAACAGTCTCCAAATCTAACCAAACTAGTTCCATGCTGTCTGAAATTTCGATACAAACGCAATGGAAGAAACCGCATCCAAATCTGAGTTCGTATGCAAAAGTTATTAAGGATAGAAGTTTCAAGTCCAAATTTGCAAATATAAAAAATTACAGGGACTTTTTTGCAAAATTACACTCTGGCTAGGTCTGGTCAACGCCGGGACCACCTCCGCCCAATCAATTTTGACCGTGATTTCCCGTCACCTTCCGTTTGCCAGGAGACCACTTGCATATGAAAGCTATCGACCTCCTCTACGCGACTGAAGTACCGACATCTCATATAAACGCTCCAATCGCCGCCAATCGACGGTCAAAGTTGCAGCGATGATCAACTTCCAAGTTAGATCCTAGCCACACAGTTGCTCCATTCTAAAAATCAAAATTAGATATGGAATCCACTCATCGAGCTCTACAATACCTAGAAGTCGATTTCGCCAATTGATGCTCCGATCAAAAACCCCAAAATTGCCCCCCTTTGACTTCACCGCCAGCACCTTTGACTGCGATTTTCGGTTGGTACTGGCGCTGTTTTCAAAAACGAACACCACACGCTGACTCCATTCGTCGAGAGCTTCGAAACGGTATACAATTTGATAGGGTTTGATGAATTTGAATTTTCGATTTGATTTTTGAATTGGGGATTAGGGTTTTTGGATGACAGTCATTGGAAGGAGAAAGGAGCAGATGAGAAGTACGTACAGAAACGAAATCAGAAAGCTGCTAGGGTTTCAGGAAGTATCTATTTATATAGACAGATGGATAAGAATGAATGGACAGATTGAATTGGATCGAAATGATAACAACGACTTGAAAATCCCGTTTCATTTCCGAAACGAAAGCAGGTCATCCTATATATCAAAATATAGGTTTTTGATATTTTTGAACTCAATGGAACTAGTTTCAAACCCTAATTCCATTGTATATAGAAGTTAGCTTTTAAAATCAGATTATATTCATCTAAATTCTTTTAATTGATTTCTACGCGTTTCAAGCTCGCACGGCCAAACGACAAGTCCGATCGCGACGAAACTTGAAATTCTATAATAATTCACTGTTACGGATCTGATGAAACTGGTTTTGTCGAAATCCGAGACAGTGGCCAAAATGGCTATTTTACACGTTAATTAAATAAATTATTATTAAATTGATTTAATCACCTTTAAATTCAAATTTAAAAGTTAAAAAATTTCATCATTCTTGATTACATAGAAATTAAAATCTATTAAAATAATTTGGGGGCTTTGCACGAAAGGTCCCTATTTCTGTTGTTGTTATAAGAAAAGTCCCTATAGAAATAAGTATGTAAATTAAGTCTCTGTTTTTAAAAACGCAAGTCAGCTTGCGCTTTTTAAACACTAATTTATTTTTTAAAATTTTAAAATTTTCAAAAATTTCAAAATCCAAAAGCGCAAACTAGCTTGCGCTTTCTAGATAGAAAGCGCAAGTTACCTTGATAGAAAGTGCAAGTTAACTTGTGCTTTTCAAAATTTTAAAAAATTTTCAAAATTTCAAAAAAAATTCCAAAATCAGAAAAGTGCAAGTTATCTTGCATTTTCTGTCAGGTGCAAGGCACTTTGCGTTTTTTATTTTTTAAAAATAGGGACCAAATTTACATATTCATTTCTATAGGGACTTTTCCTATAACAACATCCAAAACAGGGACTTGTGACTCTTATCTTGAATAATTTTTCCATGTTAAATCCACTATTTAAATATTGCACTAATTATCAGCGTTCAACTTCAACTGTAATAAAATCCCAGTTAATTATATTTTAAATTCCAACAATTTCTTTTATTTCAATTTACACTCTTATCATTGAATCAACTATTACCTTATGAATATAATTAACATTAGTTTATATTTTATTACATTCATATTCTACAGTTATCATCTTTGACCATATCAATTGCAATATTTAATTACATTTATTCCACCAATTATTTTATTCCTTATTTACAATTATAACCAAATTAACTTTACAATTATTTCAATTGATTGAAGTTACATTAAAATAGTTGTCAATTACATTAAATCAACATTATTAAATTACATTCTAATAATCCTTTCCACTATAAATCATAAATTTTGATTTCTCCCAATATTAAATTCTAAAATCATATTAAATTTAATAGTTTTAATTATCAAAAATACAGGTCGTTACATACCGGGTGACACTATCCAACATAACATATATCAAAGGCGGCGCCGCACATTCAGAGATAATTCAAAAAGTTTCGTTATTGACATTGGTGAAGTCATCAACGTCGGTATATCTACTTCTCCCATAATTACTAATGTTTTACTTATAGAAAATTTAAAACACGGTTTATTATATAAGTCAACTATGTGATAAAAGATTTAAAATTGATTTCGAAAAAGATAAGTGTAATATTTTCGATAAAAATAAAAATCTAATATTTGAAGGATTAATAAATCGAAATATATATGTTTTGAACATGGATATCGAACATAATAATGATTTATGCTTAATTGCAAATCATAATAATCAATGGCTATGGAACAAACATGCCACATAAAATTTAAATATATTAACAAGCTAGCGAAAAATGAATGAATTAGAGGATTACCCAAAATCAACTACAAAGTCAAGAATTTGTGTGATGCATTTCAACTCGGAAAATTAAAGAAAAGTTTTTCTAAATCTAAAAAGGAAATTTCTACAAAACAACCACTTGAACTACTTCATTTAGATTTATCCGGACCAACTCAAGTACGTTCAATAAATCATAAAAACATGTTTTTATAATTGTTAATGATTTTCAAGAAACATTTGGAAATTATTTTTGAAACATAAAAGTGACACATTTAAAATGTTTAAAGTTTTTTCTAAAAGAATTAAAAGTTTAATAAATTTAAAATTTAAAAGCAAACAAAGTGGTCATGAAGGAGAATTTGAAAATGAACTTTTTACAAATTATTGCAATAAAATGGGAATTAGTCATAATTTTTCATTTCCACGAACATCACAGCTAAATGGTGTAATAGAAAGGAAAAATAGCACACTGCAAGAATGTGTAGAACACTGTTTAACAACAGTAACTTACCAAAGAATTTTTGGACCGAAGTCGTTTCTACTGCATGTTATGTATTAAATCATGTAACACTTAGACCAATGACTAAGAACACATGCTATGAAATATTTTTCAAAAGGAAACCAAAAGTATCATATTTTTGTGTATTTGGTTCTAATTTTTTTTTTTTTAGATACTAAAGATAATCTTAGAAAATTAGATTCAAAAGCCGACGGAGGAATTTTTGTTGGTTATTCAGATCGAAGTAAAGAATATAGAATTTTTAATAAAAGAACTAACACTATCGAAGAAAGTCTTCATTTTCCTTTGATGAAGTTTTTAAAAATGATAAAAATAATGATGATGCAGGAGTTTTAGATAATAATACTACTAATAATGTTACTGAAAACAATAATGATATCAATAACAATAATGATAATATTTTAATATTACCATCTCGAATTCTAAAAGACCATCCAATTAATAATGTAATTGGTGACTTAAACACTACAGTTTCAACTATAAATCAACTAAATCAAATAAGTCATGTAGAATTCATATCCAACTTCGAATCCAAAATTATAAAGAAGTATCAAAAGATGATTTTTGGATTTTAGCAATGTAATAGGAACTTAACCAATTTGAACGAAATGATGTTTGGAAACTCGTACCAAGACCAGATGATCAATCTGTAATAGGAACAAAATGAGTTTTCAAAAAATAAAGCAGATGAAAATGGAAACATTGTTCGTTATAAAGAAAGCTTAGTTGCTCAGGGATACAATTAAGAATAATGAATTGATTATGAAGAAACGTTTGCCCCGGTAGCTCATCTTGAAGCTATAAGAATATTACTAGCGTTTCCATGTTTTTATAATTTTAAATTATTTCAAATGGATGTTAAAAGATTTTTTTAAAAGTTTTATAAATGAAAAAGTTTATGTTGAACAACTACCTCTATTTTCTCATAAAAATACCCGGATCATGTTTTCAAACTTAAAAAAGCATTATACGGATTAAAATAAGCATCCCGTGCATGGTATGAGCGACTAAAAACACATTTACTTAATTTTAACTTTCAAATTGGAAAAATTGACACAACACTTTTTATAAAAAGATAAAATAAAGATATATTAATAGTATAAATCTAGGTTGATGATATCATATTTGATTCCACTAATGAGAAGGTACGTAATGAGTTTTCGAATATAATGAAAAATGAGTTTGAAATGTCGCATATGGGAGAACTAAACTTTTTCTTAGGTCTACAAATAAAACAATTAAACAATGAGATATTTATAAATCAAGAAAAATATTGTCGAGATTTATTAAAATGTTTTGAAATGGATAGTACTTCAAGTAAACCGACTCCTATGAGCACGAGTTTACATTTTGACAAAGATGAAAATGGAAAGGATTTCAATCAAAAATTACACCAGAGTATGATAGGATCTCTATTACACTTAACGGCTATAATGACGAGTGTTTGTTTATGTGCAAGATTTCAAGCATAACCTAAAGAGTCACGTCATCGAGTAGTTAAAAGAATTTTGCGACACTTAACCAATACCAAATATTACGATCTTTTTAACCTGAAAGGTATCTCTTTCGAACTCATATCATATAGCGATGCAGATTTTGGTGGATGCAAAATGGATAGAAATAGTACAAGTGGCACATGTCGCTTTATTGGTCAATCTTGGGTTTCGTGATTCGGTAAAAAGAAAAATAGTGTTTCTCTCTCGACATGTTAAACCGAGTATATCTCTGCGGCCTTAGCCTGTGCACAAGTAATTCATATGCAACAAACACTTCAGGATTTTGAAAAAATTATCACTAAATCTTCTATATATTGTGATAATACTAGTGCGATAAATTTGTCAAAAAATTCAATTAATCATTCTAGAACAAAACATAATGATATTCATCACCATTTTTTTTAGAGATAACGTAGAAAAAAGGATCATTTCTCTTGAATTTGTTAACACTGAAAATCAAATTGCCGATATTTTCACTAAACCGTTATGTGTATCAACTTTTATAAAGCTAAGACGAGATCTTAGTATATGTTCATTTAATGAATTGGTTAATTAATATGTCACAAATATTTTTCGTTAAGATTAAACTATATTCTTTTACATGATTTTAAATTTAGCTATTTTTAGGAAATCATAACACAACCTTAACTAAAACTATTAGTAAATCTATGGTTAAATAAATTCTGACCTTATAAAGTTTCTTACTAAAAATAGATTATATTGTTCTATTTATACATTAAAAATTGGTTAATGAAAAATAAAAATAGAAATATTATTCGCTAACCTAGAAATTTTAAACATGTTTACTGATCATGATTCCACTTACTCAACTATCAACTTTAGCTCACCTTCATCCAGTAGCACCTACGTTTCACCAACAAAAACCACACCTCCTTCGAATCGATCGACCTCACTAAATACTATGGTGATTTCTCCACTTACAACTATCATGACTATCAGTAATCCTTCTTTGCATTTTTTTTACTTTTGCTTTAGGTGTTTGTTTATGTTTCTAAGACTCATGTTTGCTTTTGTTGTTTGTTTTCATCATATTCGTACAAGTACTGTCATGATTGTTTAAATGTGACTTTCTATGCTAATTAATGTTTACTATTTCCGTACCTAATTGTGATGTCTATTGTTAAGTATCTCAGTAACTATTAGTGATGTTTCTTATCTTAAATATCTCAGTGACTATAAATTATTGTTAAATTACTCATGATATTTCTTGTTTTCATATCTCAACAACTATTCTATCATGTTTCTTATGGCTATGTTTTACTTATGTTATCTCAAACCATTCTGCAATTACATTAATATTTTCTGATAATGAAGAAGGGGAAAATAAATGTTTATATACATAAGGAAGTTATTTTTATAATATATCAGCACTAACGATTGTATAATTATCATCATCAAAAAGGGGGAGAACGTTAGAACCTCCATTCTAGGATTTCAATGACAACAGCTATACAATCACATATACAAGATATATCTTATCATATTACAGGTATATATACTAGAAGAAGATCACTATGCTTAACAAAATCATGGATCAAAGACAACTGAAGAAAGATGGATCATACTATTTAAAAGTAAGGTCATATTATTGCATTATAGTCATAGATAAATGCTGTACAATCTCCTTGAGTGATCATAACACACACGATTTCATATTGACACATTTCTATAACAAACTGCCCAAAGTTTACAAATTCAACAGCGATTGACATCTGTTAGTATGCACAGATGTCTATGATATGTTTCGGGTTTCTGTTTTCTGAAATGCCACAAACGTTTGACATATAATGACAAACGTCTGAGGGAAGGTTCGACCTGATATTTTAAACCACAACTCTTAGTTTTTGAACGTACACATCCTCCTCCTTTAACAGTTGCAACCATTAATCAAAGAGCAATCTTTCAAGAAGTCATAATTTTTCAAATACAACTCCTTGATTCTATAAATACTGCAATCAATTGAGATTTAACTTAACTTGATTTACTACTCTCTAACTTCTATATTAATATTCTCTTGTGCTAGCATTTATTTCATATTCTCAATCACTTACAACCAAAATATATATTTTGGTTAAATTATTTCCTACAAATCCAAGCATTGAAACTCATTAACACTCAAAGGAGATTATAGGAAGAATTATACTAGCAGTCAATATCCGTGTTGTATAGAACACAAGATTGTCAAAGGAATACTTTTGTATTAGCCTGTTCCTCTGGACGAAGCGAGGGTTATTGTTAAATGAAATACCGAAGGGGAGCTTCGGGACTGGACGTAGGATGGGTGGTCCGAACCAGTATAAAAACTCTGGCGTGAGCATTTTACTTTTAGTTTTTATACTCTGAATTGCTGTTTTAATTACCACATATATTAGCATATATCACACAAGCTATATTATACGATCTATTGCACTTTCAAGTTATACACTTAGCCAACAAATGGCCAATCTCTCTTCCATGTCTCTAGTACTCCCCTTCCTATGCCTTAGACCCCGACTCATCTACCTTTGATAACTCGGCCCCCAATCCAAAGCCCTGTCTTCTACTTCTAGAGATAACGCAGTACCAATTCAACACTTAGCCAAATTTTCCAACATCTTCCTATATAACATATCATCCAGCCATGCTCTACCCAACCATGCAAACCACCATGTCATAGCCCCTTTTACCATAACTAGGTACAGAGTCATAGGCATAACTCGGTGCTAAGTTATGACTTTAACTCCAATCCACTTTCGAGTTATCATGTGGCCTCTTGCCATTGTCTTGAGCTTATCTGCCAAGTTTCATCCACTTCCGACAAACTTTACCTCTGATTTGCCCAATTCTCCAACCTAACTTCCTATGCAATCACAACACTAGCAAACAACATCAAATCATATCATCCAAACATTGAATAACAAGAAATTTCATCCAATCAAACTTGCAATCCATCAAAATAAGCTAAACAAGGCAATTTCTAACATAGATCTACATATAGTATGAATATATGAACGTAAATCAAGGTTATTTCTAACCAATCTATATCATATGCATGGATTAACATGTCACTATGGTTAGAAAAGGTTTTTATAGCTAAAATCAATTTAAAACATGTTAAATCCTATAGTTCTACCATATAAACATGTGTAGTACAATGAGAAGGAATAAATCACTCACAATTACCAAATTTAACTAATTTGCATGTAGATCTAATCCGAACTGTGAAAGAATGCATTTCAATTCAAGCAAATCGATGATCTCCATTTTCTAGTTAATAATCTAATCACCAATCAATAATCTTATTGGATTTTGAGAGAAATTTGGATGAATTAGGATGGATTTAGGGCTAATTAGGCTTTAGAACTGACTTAGAATGAGAGGGAAAGTTTTCATTTTACTTCTACAGTCCCTATTTATAGTGATTCTCTAATTAGACTAATGGGCTCACTAATGAGCTTAATTAATTACACACTAATCCTAGCTAGTAGCTTTGAAAACTTAATACATGCATAACTTTCTAACCGTAAGTCTGTTTTTCTATTATGACCACTTTACGAAATAGGAAACCATCATCCTAAAGCAATGGAACTGATTCGAGACCCAAATTCGACTATTATAAAAAGTTATAGCCTAAAAAAAGTTTCAGGGTCAAAATGGTCACAAAGAAATTCAGGAAAAATCATAGGTATGTAGAACTTCCCTAAGAGTCATATCCCAAAATGATAGAATTATACGACCTAATACGAATAAAATAAAAATATTCTACGATCGTCTAATATGTAAAATATGGGTCGTTACATTCTCTCCCCCTTTAGGAATTTCGCCCTCGAAATCCCTGAACAAGCCAAAGTATAAGCAACCACGATCATCCCGCATGCCTACCAAACATAAGCCACCATCACACATATCAAACAAGCAGCCATGTAGTCAATAATAAAATGACTTATCCTAGCATGCGAATACTAACCTATCAAATATAGTATACAATGGTGAAAGTAAACACGCTAAACGATGGGTCTTACCAGTCAAAGAGCTTCAGATAAGAAGCCCCATGCTCTCTTCCATTTCCCACATACAATCGTCCTCACTTCCACTCCATTATACCTTAACTAACTTCACCGTTTTCCTGCTAGGTTGTTTCGTATCGCACCAAACAATATGAAGCGGCCTACAAGATATAGAACTTCTACTTCAACATCTTCTAGCCGATCCGGGGTAATTTTCGTGTCTAAGTCATGCACAAACTTCCGTAGATAAGAGGAATGAAAAACGTTGTGCACGCCCACCATCTTCTGAGGTAAGTAGACCCTATATGTTAGCTTCCCGGTTCTCTCAACTATCAAAAAAAGTCCAATGAATCTAACTTCCCCTTTCTACCGAATCGAACTTCATTCTTTAGAGGAGAAACCTTTATAAACACCATATCTTTGATAGAAAATTCTAAATCTCTTCGTCACTTATCCGCGTAGCATTTCTATCGATCCTGAGCAGCTTTCATTCATTGTCGAATGACCTCAATTTTCCTCGAACTCTCTCTAATCATATCTGGCCCAAGTATCAGCTTCTCGCCCGCTTTCCACCAACATAAAGGAGTATTACATGGTCGGCCACTGTAACACCCCATATTTTTAGTAACATTATTTAAGATATTTAATTAGTTATAAAATAAAATAATGTAAGTTGATTAGTGGATTGAGATTTGTGATTAAATAAGAGGTAGCTGTGCCATATTAAATAAGTGAACTAAAGAATAAAAAGAGAATAAAAAGGGTTAGGAAATATGCAAGGGCAAAATAGGAACACGGCATATCCTTATACCCTAAACTCCCTTAGGAATTCATTCTACACATTCATTTTATTTTCACAAACAAAAATAGAGCTAAGGCCGGCCACCATTAGGAAAAGCAAAGAAGAAGAATTCAAGAGGAAGAATCAAATCACTTAATCAAGAACAAATCTCACATCCTTGATCAAAAAGCTAAGGTGAATAACGACTACATCTCAATTTTTAATGGTTTTCGGTTTTAGTATGAAATCCGAATTATTTGCAAATGTTTTTGTCATGTTTTGGATCATAAATTGTATATCTATATGTTGTTGGTGATTTATGCTAATTCACATTGATATTGTGATATGTTCTGATATGAAAACCATATTATATGACATCCAATTGCCTTGTGAATTTAGATTTAGATCGAGATGATATTTTAGAAAGGGTTTCAATATTCATAATTTTCTGAATTTATGTGGATTTTATATGAATTTTCTAGTGAAGAAAACGATAATTTGTGTTTAAAATTAATTACAGCCAAATTATATTGGCTTAGGGTCTGAAATTTATATATGTTAGAAAACATATTGGAAATGATTTTTTGGAATTTTTGTAGAATTTTCCTAAGTGTTTTAATGGGTATACAAAATTATTTAAGGTATGAGACTTAAATGTTTTGTAAAGACCCGTATTTTTGATAATTTACAAATATTAAATTAAATAAGATATTTGGAATTTAACATTGTGGGAAATTAAAATTTATGATTATAAATGAAAAAAAGTTATTAAAATATAATTTCATAATGTTGATTGAATGAAATTGACAATTATTTGATGTAATTCCAATTATTGGTAATAATAAAAGTTAATAAGGAATAAATTAAATGTTGTATTAATGGTGAAATTATATGTTATTTAATTGGAATTAGTTTTAATATAGAGTTTGAAATCAGCTATTTGGTAAGTAGATTTATACTTCTTGTGGTGAACAATGAATTAATAGATATGAATTACTAAGTTGTAACAATTGGTTTATTCTTCATCTCATTAATTAATCCGTTTTTGAATATTAAATTGGTAACTAATGGAATTTAATGTAATTCAAATATTGCAATTAATATGGTAAAAGATGTTAACTTTAGAGTTGGGTGAAATAAAATGAAAACTTATGTTAATAAATAGATTACACATAAGAGAACTGTTGATTTAATATAAAGAACTTCTAAATCAAAATTAAAGAATTTGATTGAAATTAAAATATAAGGAACCAGGGTTTTATTACTGTTGTAATTTAACATTGAAATTAATGTAATATTTAAATCTTGAAATTAACATGAAAAATTGAATGTCAAAAGATCATTAAATTTCTGTGTAATCAAGAATGATGAAAATGGTTAACTTTTAAATTTGAATTTAAAAGTGATTAAATTGATTTTTGGGCACTGTCTTGGATTTCGAAGAAACCAGTTTCATCGGATCCATAATAGTGAATTATTATAGGATCTCAAGTTTCGTAGCGATTAGACTTATCGTTTGATCGTGCGAGTTCAAAACGCGTAGAAATCAATTAAAGAATTTAAATGGATATAATTTGATTTTAAAAGCTAACTTCTATATACAATGGTATTAGGGTTTGAAATTGGTTTCATTAAGTTTAAAAGTATTGAAAACCTATATTTTGTTATATTGGATGACCTATTTTTGTTTCTTTGTTATCGCTTCGACCCATTCGATCTGTTCCATCCATTCTTATCCATCTCTGCCTATATATATGTTGTTATAAACCCTAGCAGCTTCTATCTAATTTCTGTATGCACTTGTCATTCTCATTTGCTCCTTCCCAATGGCAGACATCTCAAAACCCTAAATTAAAATTCCAAACCAAATCGAAAAAAATCCAAACTGCTCAAATCCTATCATATAACAATCATCGCAAAGCTCTCAATAAACGTAATCTGCGTCTGCAATTCGTTTTTCGATTGGAGGCTCCGTTTGTCCACAGTTGGGCGAAACATTCTCAACCATCCGTTGTACGGTTTGCAAATCAACAGTGGATCGTCGACCAATTGACGATTAGGAAGTTGCAGCTTGTAGAGGTCGCAAAGCAGGTCTCAGTGGTGGGGTGCGATCATTGCATCGTCACCGAAGTTTGCCAGAATTGACAAATTATGGCATGGCGGCACGAAGCGCCAAGAGGTGGCGGAGGAGGCCGTGTGAGGCCTGGAGGCGCGGTGTGGCTTGGCGAGCAGGGTGGTGGCCTCCGATCTAGGTGTAGTAGCATAGGGTAGCAACGATTGGTGGTCAAAGGGAGGCGGCGGCTGTAGCATGGAGTTGAGTACGTGATTGCTAGGGTTAAGAGATGATGGGTATTTACATTTATACCCTTATATTATTTTAATCTAATTTTAAAATTTAAATGTTCTAACGTGCATAACTTTTGCATACGAACTCGGATTCACACGTTGTTTCTTCCGTTGGATTCGTATCGAAATTCCAGACAACATGGAACTAGTTTGGTTGAATTTGGAGATAGTTGGAATTTCGGGCTTTCATTGAATTTTTAATGGGCCGTAAATCAAAGGTGAGTGATTTAACCCACTCATGCAAATACTAAATTTTCTTATGTTAGTCGAATTATATATATGAAGTGATAAGAATGTCCCTAGCTACTGACGTTACTGGTGATGCTACTAAGGCAAAGTGTAGGACAATGCTTAAAAATGTGTTAAGGGGGATCAATGTAAAACCTTAACGCTATTTTAATACTTTACTTTACTGATAAACACTACATATGTAGCGTATCTTACTATATATAGATATTTTAACAGATGCTTTGGAGATGGAAAATCCCGTAACATCTCTTAAGTTATTGGACTCACATTGTACACTTGATAGGAGAAGGAAAATCCCGTAAACATCTCTGAAGCTATTACACTCATATTTACTTGTCATTGATTTAACTTACATAAGAACTTTTAGTTCTGACTCGAGTGTTTTGTCTTTTCATTACGCTCAGGTCAGCTTGAGTACTTCAGTGTTGAAGACATTATTCCTTGAAGATGAAGATGGAGTTTGCTAGACCGTATTTACTATTATCATTCCGTTGCATTATTTTGGTATGTTGTTTATTGTACTCTGATTATGTTGTAAAAATTGTGTAATCAATGTATATTGTAAAACAGCTTCATGAACTGTTTATTTGCTTATTATATTTTAGTCATTCCGCTGCGAGATTCTGTGTTTTGTTTTCCATCTTTTCTCTTATTTTGTTAGTAAATCCCATTGTCAATCCTCCCTTTTGAATGGTTTGAGTTAGACATGTGTGGTTTATTGTCGATTTAAACCATTCAAAAAGGTGGGTCATCGCATGTTTTATACATTTATAAAAAGAGATGGGGTATTTTGTAAATAATTCAAATCTTTATTTCAGAAAATCGGCAGTACTTTTAGAATTTTTTTTTTGCATTCAATCATAATTTGACAAACAAGGCAGGTTTGGTACAAAGAAATAGTTTAAAAAGTCAAATCTACATGCTTTTTCCTGTTTCAATGCTTTCGACACCAAGCTTTCGACCCCTTACCTCTGCCTCTGACTTCATCGAAACCAATGCACATGGTATCGGATACATGGTATGTGGTGAATTGGATATAGGCGGAAGGTATTGGGTCGAAACCAAGGGTTCCGAAGGGGTCGAAGCATTGCTTTTAAATGGAAATGCGTCTGCTTTGCTTTCGACTGAATAGCTTTCGACTTGGTCTGCTTTCGACTGGGTTAATGACTTTAAAAGAATGGTTTTAAGAGGTTGTGCCTTTGTTTTTAAGTAACTACTTTCGACTAGGTCAAAACCCCTGACTGCCGCTTTTTACCTTTCGACCTAGATTGGTTTCGAAAGGGTTACCTTGTTTAAAAAAATCAAGCCGCTTCTCCAATGTTTTCGAAGGGATGGTTTCGACACCACCACTTCTTTATTTAGGAAATGCTTTCGAAAGAGATGCTTTCGACTTAAATGTTTTAATGACCCTTTTTGCTCTATAAAAGGTAGAACCCAAATGGTTTCAAAAGAGATGGTTTTAATGGTTTCGAAAGGTGTTTCCACATGTTATAAATTAAAACCAAATGCTTTCGAAAGGCTTGATGTTTTGATACTTTTGATAGGTTTAAAGAAAGGTTTCTAAGAGGTGGTTCCCTAATGGTTTCGAAAGGTCTAAAAGGAAAGGTTTTCCAATGCTTTTGAAAGGTCTAAAAGGAAAGGTTTTCCAATGGTTTTGAAGGGCATTGTTTAAGTGTTTTTAAGAGGATGTCTAAGGTTTTAAAGCTTTCGAAGGAGACGTTTTTAATGATTTTGAAAGGATAAATATGAATGGTTTCGAAAGGTATGATTTCGGAAGGTATGATTTGGCTTCGGCCTAATGTTTTACTCGTATTGAAAGAGGTACTTTCAATGGTTTTGAAAGAGCCGTTTAAAGGTTTTAAACAAAAATTTCGAATGAGTTGTTTTTGGCAATACAGCCTAAGTGTTTTTAAGTTAAAAGGGTTTTAACTTATTTTGGAAGGATGGGAAATCCTTAACAATTTCATCAACATTATTTTAGGTAAAGTATATATAACATGGCAAATAACTTAGAGTAAAGAAAAGAGTATATTTTCCTTGTATATGTATGATTTGAAGGTTTAAATCATTTTTAAAAGGTTTTCAAGGAAAATTTTTAAAAGGGTAGTTAACCCTAAGAAAATGACTCAGATTAGAAGACGAGATGGGACTGGTGTAGGGTCGCGCCCTATACTCATTAGCTATTAGCCCCTAGCTAATTTAGTCCAAAATTCAAGTGTGTAGGGCTTTGTTAGAAGTAAGGCTAAAATTATGTTACACATAGAATGGAATCTAAAAAGGAAAGACAGGTTATTGATAAGCCCGCAAAACCATTAGGATCAATTAGACCTGGAGAAGTAAGTAAGGACAGACCGTCCAGAAGGGGAGTATCTAACATATGTTAGATTTTTATGTTTTCTGGTAGGCCCAAGTCAACCAAGGGTTAGTAGTTAGCCAAAAAGAAACTACAATGTATAGACAAATATAGTCTATATGATAACTGATTTGTACATATACATGATATTGCTTTACAAATTTAACTAGTTTTGGTTGCAGGATTATAATCTGCAAAAGATATGTTTTAAAAAAGAAATTAGCGAGGGGAAACCCGTTCTGCTAAGCGGCATGGTCTCACTTAATATCAGATAACCGAGATGTATAGTATTATTCACACCAGACTTTATGTCTGACTCGAAGTTTATTTTTCCTTAAACTCTCGGGTGCTCATAATTGATTTGAGTAGGCTGAGGGTTGGGGTTTACAGGTTTTAGTAGGTTGACGAATAAAGCTTCTGGTGACGAGCAGGTGGCTGACGGATAGCTAATTAGGAGTTGCTGTTATATTTTGGATTGATTCCACTGTATTGTATATATAGTACTCTGGTCAATCAAGGGGGTATCGTCATATGTCACTATTGGTGTATTTATGTATTAACTATATTTTATCTGAACCTGGGAAAGCGATGGGATTATGTAATTTGAATGTGAAACATGTGTCTTGAAATGTAATCAGTAAAATGATTTTTTTTGAAATCTTTGATTTTGTTTCATATTCAAGTGCTTCCGATATTATGAATACCATTAACATAGCCGTATTTAGTCGCCGAAAGTTAATACTATAGATAACTGCAGCATCTGTAGCGCTTATCTTTAGGCCTCTAGAAAGGGGATGTCACAATTTGGTATCAGAGCATAGGTTTATGAAAAACTTTAACTAAAAATAATTTTGAAAGACATAATCCTAAGGAACTGGCGATAAGATTGGGGGTAAGGGATAACGCTATAGTAACGTACTTGTCTTTACCATATATAAGTATGCACTTTATCTCTAGTTTCCTATCTCTATTAGGTTATTTTTATGTATCTCACGAAGGTTCGAATGTAGATATGGATTCTCAAAGAGATAATGTTGGAGGAGGAAGCACCGCTGCAGATGGAAATGCCAGACCTAATACTAGAAGTAACCCAGGTCAGGCACGAGCTGGAAATACTGATGCTGAAGTCCCGCAAGTAGATATAGGAGCCACGTATCAGTTCTTTGTGAATATGATGCAAGCAGGGGTTGTTGTTGGAGTAGTTGGGGGAGGATCCCAGGATGCTCCAGTAGTCAACAATTATGCTACTTTGAGTAGGGACTACGCTAGGTTGGGAGGAAAACCATTCGTTGGGACTAAAGATGGCATAGAAGTGGGGAACTGGTTGCTGCACTGTGAGAGGATTTTCACAGATTTAGGGCTCAGTGATGAGCAGAAAAAGAAGGCTCGCTTTGAGGCAGCTTAAGGAGCAGCTTTATACCAGTGGAATAGTGTGATGGCTGGAGTGAATGAAGGAACGATGACATGGGCTGAGTTTAAGAGGAGGTTCAAGGAGAGATTCATGTTTGTGATGGAAAAGTCTACCTTGCTCAGGAAGTTTTTCGAGTAAGAACAGGGAGAGATGACTGTGTTAAAGTATGCTACAAGGTTTGAGGAGTTGGCAAGATATGGTCATGCCATTGTGGATACCGTGATTAAGAGAAACAAGAAGTTCATTATAGGGTTGAAACCTGAATTTGCCAGGGCTACATTACCTCATATCAGGAATCCTTGTGATGTCGTAGTAGAGATGGCTCTAAGAGATGAGGAAACTATTGCTTATGTGGAGAAGAATAAGGCGAAGGAGGTCCAGGTAGGGCAGAGCCAAAAAGGAAGTTCTTTCCTAAGAAGGGAGTCCAGAATGGTGGAGCCGCGAAGAAGGGAAAGTCAAAAGTTGTCTGTTTCAAGTGCGACAAGAAAGGGCACTTTGCGAATGGATGTCGTTCTGGAGAGGTGAAGAAGGTGACCGGGAAGAAGAATATTAAGTGCTTCAACTGCGATCAGATGGGTCATTACAAGAGCCAATGCAAGGAGCCTACTAAGGACGGGAAGGGCAAAGTATATGCATTGGAGCCAGCTACCTCTAGACCCACGGTAGGGAAAAAAGGAAAAGCAGTGTTGGGAGGTACGCTTATGATTCTTGTTATGGCAGTTAGTGTTCTGTTTGATACTGGTGCATCACAATCTTTTATATCTCGTTGTTTGGTAGATAAGCTTAACCTAGAACCCTCATACCTAGTTACTTCCTTAAGGGTTGCAAATCAGATAGGAGGGTATGCAACACTTGGGATGAGATGTGAGCACCTAAAGTTTGACTTGTTAGGTCATACTTTTGTTTCCAGTTTGCATGTGCTTGATTTCATAGGATTCGAAATTATTTTGGGTATGGATTGGTTAAGTAAGTACGATGCTAGGATATTTTGCCATGATGGGAAAAATCGCTTAGACACCTAAACCGTAGGGAGCAAATTGTATATACTGTAGCAAACCCTAGCTATGAGGTGATTACTTTGTTGGGAGTTGTGGAGATAGAAGACGAAATAAATCGAGTTTTTGTGGTTAGAGAATTCACGGATATTTTTAAACCCGTGGTAGGATTTCCACTGAAAGGGGCCATTGAGTTTCGAATAGATTGGGTGCCTAGAGCAGAAGCAGTTAGTAGACCGCCAAGAAGGATGACACCTACCGAAATGAGGGAGCTTAAGGTGCAGTTGGTGGATTTGGAATGCAAGAATTTTATCAGACCTAGTCGTTCACCTTGGCGAGCAACCGCAATATTTGCTAAGAAGCAAGACGGATCATTAAGGTTATGTATCGATTATCGTAAGTTGAATGAGAAAACGATAAAGAATCGATATCCATTGCCTAGGATTGACAATTTGTTCGATTAGTTGAGTGGAGCCAAGATATTTTTGAAGTTGGATTTAGCGACAGGTTTCCATTAGCTTAGAGTGGCAGAGGATAGTATTCCTTTGACGGCGTTTAGAACCAGATATGGATCGTACGAATGGTTAGTGATGTCGTTCGGACTGACTAATGCGCCAGCTTTCTTTTTAGATTTGATGAACCGGATTTTCCGAGAGCACCTGGATAGATTAGTATTGGTTTTCATAGATGATATTTTGGTGTACTCCAAGGATGAAAGAGAGCATGAAGTTCATCTTATAGTAGTGCTTGAAATGCTGAGGCAGCATCAGCTAAAGGCGAAGTTCTTAAAATGTCATTTCTAGAAGAAGGAAGTGAAGTTTCTTGGCCATGTAGTTTCAGAGAATGGGTTATCAGTGGACACAGCTAAGATCGAGGCCGTGAATAGTTAGAAGAAACCAGAAACGATGACTGAGATAAGAAGTTTTTTGGGATTAGCTGGTTACTATCTGAGGTTTATTCAGGATTTTTCATGGATAGAGGCACCAATGACCAAGCTAAGTCGAAAGGATGTGAAGTTCGTTTGGACCGATAAGTGTGAGGAGGTATTTCAGAAGCTGAAACACTTATTGACTAATGCACCTATGTTGGTTGTTCTAGAGGGGAATCAAGATTTGGTGGTGTACACGGATGCATGTGGGACTGGGTTAGGAGCTATGTTAATGCAGAGGGGTAGTAATTGCCTATGCTTCTCGACAGCTTAGACCGCATAAAGTTAGATACGTAACCCATGATTTGGAGTTAGCTGCAGTGATTTTTGTGCTGAAGGTGTGGAGACATTATCTTTTGGGAGAAAGATTTGAGTTGTATATGGATCATAAGTTGTTGAAGTATTTGTTCTCTCAGAAGGAGCTGAACATGAGATAACAGAGGTAGTTAGAGTTCCTAGCTGCTTAAGATTTCAGTATTGAGTATACACCGGGGAAAGGCAACAAGGTTGCAGATGCGCTTAAAAGAAAACATCATAATGTGGTGTTAGTTATGATAGTTGAGTGGAAAGATTTGGAAGTGTTAGCGACTTGTAGAGTATAGTGGAGAACTAAGAGTAGTTCAAGTACAGAAACTGTTTAGTTATCATGTTCGGAAGTTTGACCAGTTATGGTCAAAAAGGTTGCTTCTAAACAGCTAGAGGATCCAGTGTTGGCTGAATGGATCAAAAAGCTGAAAGATGGAATGGAGAGTGATGACTTGAAGGGTTTTAGTCTTAACCAGAATGGGTGGTTGAGAAAGAAAGGAAGATTGTGTGTTCCGAATGTGGGAGACACTAGGAAGGAAGTTTTGGAGGAATGCCATCGTTCGAAGTTCACTATTAATACGGGAGGAACTAAGATGTATCAGGACATGAAGAGAAGTTTCTTCTAGGAAGGTATAAAGAGGGATGTAGGCTTATGGGTGAAGCAATGTCTGAAATGCCAACGGGTAAAAGCCGAACATCAGAAGCTAAGTGGGTTGCTTAAGCCTTTGGACGTTCCAGTATGGAAGTGGGATTCTATTTCTATGGATTTCATTAACGGGTTGCCAAGATATAATAAAGGAAAGGAAAGCATATGGGTCACTGTGGACAGGTTGACCAAGAGTGCCCATTGATAGAGTTAGGGGTATGCCCTAGGGGCAATTATGTAATTTGTTACATATATCTAACTCGTTGACCAATCTTGTTCGAAATAAAAGGTATTTTCTTCCTATTATATACTTGATATAATGTGATTATATTAATTAATTAACTTAATTAAAAGTATATTTAATAGAAAAATCTATAAATGGTATATTTTGCGATAGTAGTTACAAAGTGTTGTAACGGTGAGTAATTTATCACAACGAAACAAATATACCATTTTAAATGTTCCTAGTCAAGATGCATCGAGACTGAATATCGATGTATCCATTGAGATTGAAGTATGTAACGCTCTCTAAATGTTGGGCAATGCATTACTCATGACTGCTGGGGGCACCTAGGGGTTACGTACTAATAGTTATTGGATAACTATGGAACGACTCACTCGATAGTTTTCTGTTGGTTAATATAACTAAGGTCAAACAGAAAATATCGATGTGACTGATTTACACAGTTCTCTCAACTTGAGAATATAGTGGATCTTCAATATGAAAGCTCCGCTTTGATTATAGCCAAATCATGGCATGTCGTCTATCAAGTGACTATAGTTGGGTCCAGTGGAAGTATTAGAAGTGAAGCACTATCCAAGAGAGGATTCATCTCCTCAGTTATATGCGGTTAGTATCACATTCAACTCAAGTCAACTCAAAGTCAAAGTCTCTAGCTAGAGCATTTCGGTTAATAATAATTGTTATTATTGAACCAAGGACTTTGTATTTGGACTATAAAGTTGAATGTGGATGAGGTTGGAATTTTGACCATTACCAAATTCCATAAGTCCAAAGTGATATAGTTTTGATGAAGAGAATTGGTGTAAACAAATGTCACAACCGGGTAACGCTTATTAAACTAAAATTGGAATTTACCGAAATTGAGTAACTGATAAATTTGGCCAAAATGTCACACAACCTGCTACATGATGTGTGAACGTTAAAATTAGAATAGTTCGATGTTAATCGCTGACCAAATTTACACCCAAGAGTTACACAGCCGAAATAATGAATTCCCTTAAGACCGAACGATTTAATTAGTTTATGATTGTTATAAATTAATTAAATTAATTAATATTTATGGAATATTAATTATAAAATTTGAATATGATTTGAGAAATAAATAATGTTATATATATTTATAACAGTTATAAATATATTGATCGATATACAATATCGACAAGCGATTAAATTAGATTTAATTGCATAGTATTTTGGCTTGGACTTAGATGGGTTGAAGGCCCACCATGAGGGCTGCAAAATTTCGGTTTTGGGAAGGCCTAGTGGTGGCTAAAACATAGGGTATTGGCTCGGAGATAATGGGTTGAGATCAAGTGAGAATGGGTAAAAAGGTTTTCCTCGTTTCTCTCTAATACAACCCTATATATATATATATATGTATCTCTAAAATAATGACTAACCTTTTTTGGCCGCCATTACCTTCTACATTGCTGGTTAAAACATAGCTCTCAATCCACTCCAAAATTCTCAAATATATTTCAAGTTAAAATAATACTATTCGATAGTAGAGGTCGATGATTCCGGACTTGCAATCTGACGAATCATGAACAGTAAAAGGAAGGGAAGTCATTGCTTCAACGTGGATTCAAAGGCATCATTAAATTGGAAATTTTAATTCATATTACAGTAACTAAATTATATTCTATGATCTTATAATGAGCAATTTCATATCTTGTATACATTAATAGATTATTTTATGTTAATTATTTATGGATGAAAACATTATTTCATTCATAATATATACAAATTAAAATACTAAAATTATTATGTTCGTAAAACTAAGTTAATTTTGAATTATAAATAATTTTTAATAATTGTTCTCTCTCTTTCTATATATATATTTATCTATATATAAATGTTTTATGTTCATATATTATATATAATATATTTATACATACATGTGTGTGTGTGTGTATTAACACATATACATGCACGTATTTCGACAACATATATGACATACAAAATAAGCTAATATGTCTGTTGCGATGTAATCCCAACATCTACATATAAACATATTATACCTTTCATGGATTATTATGTTGCACATGCACTCACACATATATGTATATGATATATTTATGTATAAACTAAATCAAATAAAATTAATTTCATATCTTAATATATTTAAATTTAAATAAAATAAATGATTTTATTTAAATGAAATTAAGAAA
Source organism: Allium fistulosum (assembly GCA_030737815.1). NCBI lineage: Eukaryota > Viridiplantae > Streptophyta > Magnoliopsida > Asparagales > Amaryllidaceae > Allium > Allium fistulosum. Next base: position 985,456,665 of record CM060905.1, read on the forward strand.
TGTTCTAATTCAGTTAGACTTCATAGGCCCAATAAATATCCAATCGGGTAAATTTTTTGAAATTCACCTATAACTTCTACTGTAGGCTGGTCTAGTTCCAACAATAGTATCGGAGCCCAATAGCATATGCGGTCTAAATTAGTCATATTAGGGCTAACTAATTAAGCTTGCCTACTTAGTACGATGTCTAGAAAGGTAATGTCTAGGATTTGAATTGGGTAATCAAATACCCTGTCCTAGTTGGTTACCGGCCTGGCCCGAAAGATGAATTAAGCCCAAAGGTTGCCCCTAATAGAAAAGGCCCAACTTAATTTGGGCCTTGGGCTAATTTTCAAAATCGTTTTTAAAACTAATGTTAAAGATTTTAGATTTAATAGTTAAATTTAAAATAAAACATGTTTATTATAAAAATTATAATACTACATAAGTTTTCAAAATGTTTGATAGGATAATGATATTTTCAAAATGTTTGAAAATATTTATATAATAATTTCAAATTTAAAATTTATTATTCAGATTAATAAAATAAATTAGTTAATATGTTAGTTAATAAATGCATATATGCATGTATTATATATGTTGATATATGTTATGTTATTTTAAAAAGTTTAAGATAACATAAGTATACATGTATGTATATAAGTTAAAATTTGAAATTAATAAATTTTAATAAAAATTGTTTAATTGAATAAATTAATTAAAGGTTATTAATTAAATAAAATACACATATATATGATATATGTGTGTTACACTATAAAGGTTATAGTATACACTATAAATGTTATAATAGATATGTCCAATATAAAAATTATATTGGAATACTAATTTAACATTAATTCAAGGGTTAATTGATTAGATAAGATTTAATTAATGATATATTATACGTAAGACTATCATATAAGTAATATGAAATATAAAAGTTATATAACAATAAAACTCATATGATATGTGTATAAACTAAATGTGGAACATTAAAGAAACCCAAATAGACTTGAGAAATAAATACATATGTAAATGTACATATAATGTGATTTCTGATGTGTTTGACACTTGAATCGCTGAGGTATTTCATAAGAAATATATTATTCTATAAGTCGATATCACTCAATATATATATTGAAGATTATGAATTTTCAATATAATGTTGTCCTCTACCATATATATATATATATTAATAAATTACTTACATACTCCTTAGTTATTGAGCAAACTCAAGCTAGGGATGTTATGTGTAGCATTATTAATATATTGAACAGATGAGGTAAGATAACTATATGTATTTGTTGAGCAAACTCAAGGTATATATACTATACTTAGGCCATCACGATATGGTAGGTATGAGTGAATAATCTCTTTCGATTTGTTGAGCAAACTCAAGGTCGAAATGAGATTAGAACAAGGAAAAATGGGTTAGGAGTTGTATGTGATACAACCGATAAGGAGTTATCTATCGTTTGTGGGGCTATGATTTGTTGAGAAAACTCAAGGTCAGAATACCAAAACAAACGAGTCCTAACACCCAATAGTGAAGTTGTAAGACTTCTATGTTTCATCTTAGGTTTTGGAGAAACATAAAAGACTAGTGGGAGCCTTATTAAAAAAATGAAATGGTAACATTTAACCTTTCTAATATTGCAAGAACATATGCTATATAATATTATAATTATCTATAATGATAAATCTAATATGATTGATAAAACGTTTGTCAATTAACATATATATACAAACTGAATTGAAAGTTGACAAATAGAAATATAATATATACTTACTAATAATTCTAATTGCATGTTATATAATGTTTCTATACCCATGCAAGTGACTAATTTCAACTACTTAATACATTCGTAAGTTGGTCACTTATATGTTTATTTGGTTTAGACCGTGTATTGCATTTCATGAGTTTTTAAACTCTAAATTCAATTCAAGACTATGGATATTTGATCCATGTACTTTCACATATAAATGTTATATGGTGAACAGTCATAATTTGTGGGGTACAATATTTTGATGAAGTTAGTTCATTCGAAGTAAGCCAATAAATAGTATTTTAAGATCATGTATTCAACTTGAATGATTTCAAAAGGATCATATTGTGTTAATGTAACACAAGGCCATAAACTACGAGATACATCTAAGAACTCGATCGTTGAAATGTCATCTTGATCAGTTTACATAAAGTGCAAGATATTTGATGTCTTAAATGTTAAGAATAATCGAATGTGCTTTTGTAAAAGGTTTGTTATGATATTGTAGTAAGGTTTTCTTTTGAATAGTTTGACCATTTGAAAGAAAAATGAATGTACAAGAATAGATGTAATTTAAGACAAAGTTGGAATGAAAAGAATGAATAGTCACTTTTGCTTCATAGAGAAACATTGGAAACAAGAATTGTAATACTAATTGATACTTAATATTGGAATATGAAATATGATTTTTATTCCGAAATGTATTTTCATATAGAAAATTGTTATCTATAACATTTATTTATTTGAGTTTAAGATATTTGATCAAAGAACTCTCCACTATAAACTAGTTGCACCATATGAAATAAGTAAACAATATTAACAATATTAAGTGAATGGTGGACCTCTAAATTTAGTACGCTATTATAGTAATGGTGGAAATAGTGGAAGCATGCCATATAGCACCTAATGATTGCATCAAATTACGAAAATTGTTTTCGTAAAATGTACCGAACACTATTTGTGAAATAATGTTTATTTTTGGTATTGACTGAAAAATAGATATAACTATATTTCAATACGAGTATTATGAATATTCATTATGAAATAGAACTATATTATGGAATTTTTTTTCATAGTAAAAGTGATGCAACAAAAAATACATATGTGTCTAATATTATTACAGTTTTTTGGAAATATAGACTAAGCCGTTGTTTTGAGAAATAATTTTACTATATGATTATGAATCATATGATACATGTTAATTATATCTCAAACAATTAATGGCTATGCACCCATTAAGTGCGAGCATCATAAGAGTTGACGAACTCTTTGAATTAATACATATTGATGTATGCAATCACAAGTCTATTAATACCAAAAGTACTCCACATACTTTGTTATATTCATCGATGATTTATTACCAACATGTACATATGTATTGGATACACATGTAGTAAGTTTATGATAAAATCATAGAATATAAAAGAAAACTAAATAAAATAACATGTGATGGAATAAAATGATTCGATTTGGTCGAATAAGTGAGTATATTGGAAAGAGTTCCAAATGTACCTAAAAATGAATATAGATTCAACCTCAAAAGTCACTCCTCTATGTGATACATAATGATGCATCGATAAGGAGTAATCAGACATTATTGGACAATTTACGATTAATTGTGAGTGAAGATGAGTTAGTTTCTTTCTATAAGGTCATGTACTTAAGAGTAGTACACAAGGTGGATATTATTTCATCTAAACAACAGTTTACAAAATCATACAAGATAAGGGTTTGTAATAAATCCCAACATATCCTAGGCCAAGGAGTTGGCAGGTTGTGCGTGTCGAAAGATTGCACGTAATAATTGTTCATGAGGGATCCTGTATGAATCTACAAAAGTTTTTTTGGAAAGGTCTGTCATCAAATGACATTTTTATGTTTTAAACATAATTTTTGTAAACTAAAATTAATTTTATAAATAAAAAGGTTCATAAAGCATTTTTGAATCCCTATTCTATTTTCACTAAGAAACAATTGTTGTTTCAATATATCAACTTCATTGTGAAGGAATTTCTTTGAGAAATTTTTGGTAGTTAAATGGAATTTGATCTGATCCATAAATAGAACTGGTTATATGAGATGAAGTGAAATTAACTAACCTAAATGAACACATAGCATTAGAATGTCTAATAAGTATTCTCGTACATCGAAGAGAAACTATGAGTTTCTTATTAATGTCGAAAATATACATTACCCTCGGTTGTTCAAATAAACCATTAAGATTGTTGACTCTATATGCTATGATGATCAAATCTGAAAAAATTCCAAGCACGCTATTAAAATATGATTTTGGTGGTCGTAACCAAAGAGATGTGATCCATCGACCGAGATTGTGTCTTTATTGGAAAGACTAATGTGGTTGGAATTAAATGAGCAATGTTGATAAGAATAATATCGCAAATTTCAATTATTGAAATTAGCATAACAGATTCGGTATTCAACATGCTCAAGCTAATTTAGATTTACTCACAAAATTATCGCTCGATAAGACTTAGTGTTTGGTACCTATGTATTGAAATAGAAAATTCTAAATAATGATTTAGAGTAAGCTGTTTACACATATTAACCAAAAATGCCTCAAAGTCAGTAGGAGCGATATTTGGTTTGTGAGTCTTTGGATATAATCCAAGAAATGATACGAATGTATCATTTTATAAGCATCGAGATTGAATAAGTATTTTGATAGAAATATCAAATAGTTTGATTTTTAATCAAAGTGAAGAGGAAGCGTGTGCTCATAAGAAAGAACGTTAAAAGGTACATTGATATTTCTAAACTATAAGTAAACAACATGTTGTTGATTTTAACAATATGCTTGTATTAATATCAACTTTAGTTGTTTTAATACTCAATTTTGGATTGTAAATGATCTCTTTTGTGGTGAGTATAAAAGATATAGGGATTGTCCCAAAACGATATACAAGAGCACCCTACTAAAAAGAGAATATGTAAGTTGGATTCCTTATGCATTAGCAATAGGAATTATCATACAGGTTATGTTATGTATGATATTGTGTTTTGTTTATGTATTGATACATGGAGTAAATATAAAATCCAAATTGATATCACTAAATGGTTGTTTGAGGTGTTCTCACGTATTTATGAAATACTAGAGAATTGTTTATAGAAACAACGAACTCGTTATGATGGAACGTTTGGACACAAACTTTTATAATTGGCATTGAGTATAACATGTCAATGATAAAATTCAAGTTAAAATCTTTAATTTGAAAATGTTTCAAAATAAAGGTGATTGTGGTCTATTCAACGAAATGTTAGGAACATTAACTTGAATAGCGCTACAATAAACCAATGTATATAGATATAAATGCACAAATTTATAATTGAGCCAAAGGTGATTCCAAATGTTGAGAATCCCATAATATTTTTATAAGATAACAATGTCATGAAATTAGTCATGATAGAACTTGAAGCTCACTAGAAGTCGAAAGACATACTTTGAATTGTTCCAGATGATAAAGGCAGTTTATCAGTGTCAAAGAGAGATAATCGACAAAGTAGATAATTAAAACATAATAGCATACCCATTCACTAAGGGACTGACCTAATTGGTTTTGAGAAAATTGATAGGAGAAGTTGGAATTAGATTCCATATTTGACCCCAAGTGCAAGTTGGAGATTGATAGAGTTAGGGGTATGCCCTAGGGGCGATTATGTAATTTGTTACATATATCTAACTCGTTGACCAATCTTGTTCGAAAAAAGGTATTTTCTTCCTATTATATACTTGATATAATGTGATTATATTAATTAATTAACTTAATTAAAAGTATATTTAATAGAAAAATCTATAAATGGTATATTTTGCGATAGTAGTTACAAAGTGTTGTAACGGTGAGTAATTTATCACAACGAAACAAATATACCATATTAAATATTCCTAGTCAAGATGCATCGAGACTGAATATCGATGTATCCATTGAGACTGAAGTATGTAACGCTCTCTAAATGTTGGGCAATGCATTACTCATGACTGCTGGGGGCACCTAGGTGTTACGTACTAATAGTTATTGGATAACTATGGAACGACTCACTCGATAGCTTTCTGTTGGTTAATATAACTAAGGTCAAACAGAAAATATCGATGTGACTGATTTACACAGTTCTCTCGACTTGAGAATAAAGTGGATCTTCAATATGAAAGCTCCGCTTTGATTATAGCCAAATCATGGCATGTCGTCCATCGAGTGACTATAGTTGGGTCGAGTGGAAGTATTGGAAGTGAAGCACTATCCAAGAGAGGATTCGTCTCCTCAGTTATATGCGGTTAGTATCACATTCAACTCAAGTCAACTCAAAGTCAAAGTCTCTGGCTAAAGCATTTCGGTTAATAATAATTGTTATTATTGAACCAAGGACTTTGTATTTGGACTATAAAGTTGAATGTGGATGAGATTGGAATTTTGACCATTACCAAATTCCATAAGTCCAAAGTGATATAGTTTTGATGAAGAGAATTGGTGTAAACAAATGTCACAACCGGGTAACGCTTATTAAACTAAAATTGGAATTTACCGAAATTGAGTAACTGATAAATTTGGCCAAAATGTCACACAACCTGCTACATGATGTGTGAACGTTAAAATTAGAATAGTTCGATGTTAATCGTTGACCAAATTTACACCCAAGAGTTACACAGCCGAAATAATGAATTCCCTTAAGACCGAACGATTTAATTAGTTTATAATTGTTATAAATTAATTAAATTAATTAATATTTATGGAATATTAATTATAAAATTTGAATATGATTTGAGAAATAAATAATGTTATATATATTTATAACAGTTATAAATATTTTGATCGATATACAATATCGACAAGCGATTAAATTAGATTTAATTGCATAGTATTTTGGCTTGGACTTAGATGGGTTTAAGGCCCATCATTAGGGCTGCAAAATTTCGGTTTTGGGAAGGCCTAGTGGTGGCTAAAACATAGGGAATTGGCTCAGAGATAATGGGTTGAGATCAAGTGAGAATGAGTAAAAAGGTTTTCCTCGTTTCTCTCTAATACAACCCTATATATATATATATATATATGTATCTCTAAAATAATGACTAACCTTTTTTGGCCGCCATTACCTTCTACATTGCTGGTTAAAACATAGCTCTCAATCCACTCCAAAATTCTCAAATATATTTCAAGTTAAAATAATACCGTTCGATAGTAGAGGTCGGTGATTCCGGACTTGCAATTTGACGAATCAGGAACAGTAAAAGGAAGGGAAGTCATTGCTTCAACGTGGATTCAAAGGCATCATTAAATTGGTAATTTTAATTCATATTACAGTAATTAAATTATATTCTATGATCTTATAATGAGCAATTTCATATCTTGTATACACCAATAGATTATTTTATGTTAATTATTTATAGATGAAAACATTATTTCATTCATAATATATACAAATTAAAATACTAAAATTATTATGTTCGTAAAACTAAGTTAATTTTGAATTATAAATAATTTTTAATAATTGTTCTCTCTCTTTCTATATATATATTTATCTATATATAAATGTTTTATGTTCATATATTATATATAATATATTTATACATACATGTGTGTGTGTGTGTGTATTAACACATATACATGCACATATTTCGAAAACATACATGACATACAAAATAAGCTAATATGTCTGTTGCGATGTAATCCCAACATCTACATATGAACATATTATACCTTTCATGAATTATTATGTTGCACATGCACTCACACATATATGTATATGATATATTTATGTATAAACTAAATCAAATAAATTAATTTCATATCTTAATATATTTGAATTTAAATAAAATAAATGATTTTATTTAAATGAAATTAAGAAATGTTCTAATTCAGTTAGACTTCATATGCCCAATAAAGATCCAATTGGGTAAAATTTTTGAAATTCACCCATAACTTCTACTGCAGGCTGGTCTAGTTCCAACAATAGTATCGGAGCCCAATAGCATATGCAGACTAAATTAGTCATATTAGGGCTAACTAATTAAGCTTGCCTACTTAGTACGATGCCTAGAAAGGTAATGTCTAGGATTTGAATTGGGTAATCAAATACCATGTCCTACTTGGTTACCAGCCTGGCCCGAAAGATGAATTGAGCCCAAAGGTTGCCCCTAATAGAAAAGGCCCAACTTAATTTGGGTCTTGGGCTAATTTTCAAAATCGTTTTTAAAACTAATGTTAAAGATTTTAAATTTAATAGTTAAATTTAAAATAAAACATGTTTATTATAAAAATTATAATACTACATAAGTTTTCAAAATGTTTGATAGGATAATGATATTTTCAAAATGTTTGAAAATATTTATATAATAATTTCAAATTTTAAATTTATTAATAAGATTAATAAATTAAATTAGTTAAATATGTTAGTTAATAAATGCATATATGCATGTATTATATATGTTGATATATGTTATGTTATTTTAAAAAGTTTAAGATAACATAAGTATACATGTATGTATACAAGTTAAATCTTGAAATTAATAAATTTTAATAAAAATTGTTTAATTGACTAAATTAATTAAAGGTTAATTAATTAAATAAAATACACATATATATGATATATGTGTGTTACACTATAAAGGTTATAGTATACACTATAAATGTTATAATAGATATGTCCAATATAAAAGTTATATTGGAATACTAATTTAAAATTAATTAAAGAGTTAATTGATTAAAATTAATTAGATAAGATTTAATTAATGATATATTATACGTAAGACTATCATATAAGTAATATGAAATATAAAAGTTATATAACAATAAAACTCATATGATATGTGTATAAACTAAATGTGGAACATTAAAGAAACCCAAATAGACTTGAGAAATAAATACATATGTAAATGTACATATAATGTGATTTCTGATGTGTTTGACACTTGAATCGCTGAGGTATTTCATAAGAAATATATTATTCTATAAGTCGATATCACTCAATATATATATTGAAGATTATGAATTTTCAATATAATGTTGTCCTCTACCATATATATATATATATTAATAAATTACTTACATACTCCTTAGTTATTGAGCAAACTCAAGCTAGGGATGTTATGTGTAGCATTATTAATATATTGAACAGATGAGGTAAGATAACTATATGTATTTGTTGAGCAAACTCAAGGTATATATACTATACTTAGGCCATCACGATATGGTAGGTATGAGTGAATAATCTCTTTCGATTTGTTGAGCAAACTCAAGGTCGAAATGAGATTAGAACAAGGAAAAATGGGTTAGGAGTTGTATGTGATACAACCGATAAGGAGTTATCTATCGTTTGTGGGGCTATGATTTGTTGAGAAAACTCAAGGTCAGAATACCAAAACAAACGAGTCCTAACACCCAATAGTGAAGTTGTAAGACTTCTATGTTTCATCTTAGGTTTTGGAGAAACATAAAAGACTAGTGGGAGCCTTATTAAAAAAATGAAATGGTAACATTTAACCTTTCTAATATTGCAAGAACATATGCTATATAATATTATAATTATCTATAATGATAAATCTAATATGATTGATAAAACGTTTGTCAATTAACATATATATACAAACTGAATTGAAAGTTGACAAATAGAAATATAATATATACTTACTAATAATTCTAATTGCATGTTATATAATGTTTCTATACCCATGCAAGTGACTAATTTCAACTACTTAATACATTCGTAAGTTGGTCACTTATATGTTTATTTGGTTTAGACCGTGTATTGCATTTCATGAGTTTTTAAACTCTAAATTCAATTCAAGACTATGGATATTTGATCCATGTACTTTCACATATAAATGTTATATGGTGAACAGTCATAGTTTGTGGGGTACAATATTTTGATGAAGTTAGTTCATTCGAAGTAAGCCAATAAATAGTATTTTAAGATCATGTATTCGACTTGAATGATTTCAAAAGGATCATATTGTGTTAATGTAACACAAGGCCATAAACTACGAGATACATCTAAGAACTCGATCGTTGAAATGTCATCTTGATCAGTTTACATAAAGTGCAACATATTTGATGTCTTAAATGTTAAGAATAATGGAATGCGCTTTTGTAAAAGGTTTGTTATGATATTGTAGTAAGGTTTTCTTTTGAATAGTTTGGCCATTTGAAAGAAAAACGAATGTACAAGAATAGATGTAATTTAAGATAAAGTTGGAATGAAAAGAATGAATAGTCACTTCTGCTTCATAAAGAAACATTGGAAACAAGAATTGTAATACTAATTGATACTTAATATTGGAATATGAAATATGATTTTTATTCCGAAATGTATTTTCATATAGAAAATTGTTATCTATAACATTTATTTATTTGAGTTCAAGATATTTGATCAAAGAACTCTCCACTATAAACTAGTTGCACCATATGAAATAAGTAAACAATATTAACAATATTAAGTGAATGGTGGACCTCTAAATTTAGTACGCTATTATAGTAATGGTGGAAATAGTGGAAGCATGCCATATAGCACCTAATGATTGCATCAAATTACGAAAATTGTTTTCGTAAAATGTACCGAACATTATTTGTGAAATAATGTTTATTTTTGGTATTGACTGAAAAATAGATATAACTATATTTCAATACGAGTATTATGAATATTCATTATGAAATAGAACTATATTATGGAATTTTTTTTCATAGTAAAAGTGATGCAACAAAAAATACATATGTGTCTAATATTATTACAGTTTTTTGGAATTATAGACTAAGCCGTTGTTTTGAGAAATAATTTTACTATATGATTATGAATCATATGATACATGTTAATTATATCTCAAACAATTAATGGCTATGCACCCATTAAGTGCGAGCATCATAAGAGTTGACGAACTCTTTGAATTAATACATATTGATGTATGCAATCACAAGTCTATTAATACCAAAAGTACTCCACATACTTTGTTATATTCATCGATGCTTTATTACCAACATGTACATATGTATTGGATACACATGTAGTAAGTTTATGATAAAATCATAGAATATAAAAGAAAAGTAAATAAAATAACATGCGATGGAATAAAATGATTCGATTTGGTCGAATAAGTGAGTATATTGGAAAGAGTTCCAAATGTACCTAAAAATGAATATAGATTCAATCTCAAAAGTCACTCCTCTATGTGATACATAATGATGCATCGATAAGGAGTAATCAGACATTGTTGGAGAATTTACGATTAATTGTGAGTGAAGTTGAGTTAGTTTCTTTCTATAAGGTCATGTACTTAAGAGTAGTACACAAGGTTGATATTATTTCATCTAAATAACAGTTTACAAAATCATACAAGATAAGGGTTTGTAATAAATCCCAACATATCCTAGGCCAAGGAGTTAGCAGGTTGTGCGTGTCGAAAGATTGCACGTAATAATTGTTCATGAGGGATCCTGTATGAATCTACAAAAGTTTTTTTGGAAAGGTCTGTCATCAAATGACATTTTTATGTTTTGAACATAATTTTTGTAAACTAAAATCAGTTTTATAAATAAAAAGGTTCATAAAGCATTTATGAATCCCTATTCTATTTTCACTAAGAAACAATTGTTGTTTCAATATATCAACTTCATTGTGAAGGAATTTCTTTGAGAAATTTTTGGTAGTTAAATGGAATTTGATCCGATCCATAAATAGAACTGGTTATATGAGATGAAGTGAAATTAATTAACCTAAATGAACACATAGCATTAGAATGTCTAATAAGTATTCTCGTACATCGAAGAGAAACTATGAGTTTCTTATTAATGTCGAAAATATACATTACCCTCGGTTGTTCAAATAAACCATTAAGATTTTTGACTCTATATGCTATGATGATCAAATCTGAAAAAATTCCAAGCACGCTATTAAAATATGATTTTGGTGGTCGTAACCAAAGAGATGTGATCCATCGACCGAGATTGTGTCTTTATTGGAAAGACTAATGTGGTTGGAATTAAATGAGCAATGTTGATAAGAATAATATCGCAAATTTCAATTATTGAAATTAGCATAACAGATTCTGTATTCAACATGCTCAAGCTAATTTAGATTTACTCACAAAATTATCGCTCGATAAGACTTAGTGTTTGGTACCTATGTATTGAAATAGAAAATTCTAAATAATGATTTAGAGTAAGCTGTTTACACATATTAACCAAAAATGCCTCAAAGTCAGTAGGAGCGATATTTGGTTTGTGAGTCTTTGGATATGATCCAAGAAATGATACGAATGTATCATTTTATAAGCATCGAGATTGAATAAGTATTTTGATAGAAATATCAAATAGTTTGATTTTTAATCAAAGTGAAGAGGAAGCGTGTGCTCATAAGAAAGAACGTTAAAAGGTACATTGATATTTCTAAACTATAAGTAAACAACATGTTGTTGATTTTAACAATATGCTTGTATTAATATCAACTTTAGTTGTTTTAATACTCAATTTTGGATTGTAAATGATCTCTTTTGTGGTGAGTATAAAAGATATAGGGATTGTCCCAAAACGATATACAAGAGCACCCTACTAAAATGAGAATATGTAAGTTGGATTCCTTATGCATTAGCAATAGGAATTATCATACAGGTTATGTTATGTATGATATTGTGTTTTGTTTATGTATTGATACATGGAGAAAATAAAAAATCCAAATTGATATCACTAAATGGTTGTTTGAGGTGTTCTCACGTATTTTTTTTTAAGATGGGTAAAAGTGCCTAACCCAAGTATAATTACAACATAAACGGGTAGGAAACAAACTAATACCCGAGAGCCTCCTACAACACATACCCTAATTAGGGTTGCCGACATTCACTCGAGAAACACAAACAAAATAAAAACAGCAAGTCTCAACATTGGCGGAAGGCGATTCAGGAAACCTAATCCATCGCATCGTCTTTCTTCTCTCCACTAGCTTCGCCGCCTCCCTTCATCACTCCACTAGTCTCGCCTCTTTCCTAGTACGAAAGACCCTTGTTAAGTATACCTCTCATGCCTTCCCTTTCTTCGTTTGTGAAGAAACTATTCTGATGTTGGAATTCCCGAGGTAAATTAACAGATCTATTGTCACTGCGACTCAGATCTGTTAGTTCCTCAATTTGAAGCACAACACGAACTTGGTTCGTAGCAGTTGGATCTCTGTTCGACGTTTTGTTGTTAAGATCACCAGATTTGTAGTCAACACGACTCTGATCTTCTGAATCAACTTTGAAGAAAGCAGCGCGATCTCTACTCGATGCTGATTGAACTCTGTTATAAGCCCTATTTGGAGTAAATTCATCAGATGGATGATTCCTTGCCCTAATACTCTCTGGATGAGCTAACAGATGTTCCAGATGCTTACTACCTGCTTCTATACTCCAGTATTCAGCTAAATTTGGAAACTTGGTTTGATCCTTCCTTTTTTTCTTTGATTTGTGAAGCAGGATCTTACTGTCAGTTTCAATAATTATCCATTTCTGCTCTTTACAGCTACTAACTTTATTATGAGTACGAGCATTTCTTTCTTTCCATATATGATAGACCGCAGTAGTTATATATATGTGGGCTAGGTCTCGATCCACTTATTTTCTTTTGAACTTGATATTTATTAACTGGATAATTTGCTCGAGAACCAATAGATCATTGTTGTGAATATCCAGTTTATCCTTAATATGCTTCCAGATAAACTGTGAATAGCTGCATTCAAAAAATAAATGATTAGAGCTCTCATTTTCTAGATTGCATAAGGAACAAAGTGAATTAGAGCTATTACTCCACTTATTAATTCTGTCCCAAGTTGGCAATTTATTATGAAATGCAAAAAAAGTACAGTATGCCATCTTAGGACTGTTCACCTTATTCCAAATGCAATCATACCAATCAACCTTGGTGACTTTATTTCTAATAGCATTCCAAGTATTTTTAAATGAAAACTTCCCTTTGTTATTTGCTTTCCATAACCAGTAGTCATTGTCAGCATTACAATCTAGATGAATTTTACAAATTTCATCTTTGTGTGGATTAGTTATAGGGTGTTTGAGGTTGCCATTGATTGTTAATAATAATAGATGACACTGTTGCATTAGCATCACCAAATATTACCAAATTACTCCAACCAATTTTATTAACAAATGAGGCATTATTAAACCACGGATCAAACCATAAGCTAGTTTCCTCACCTGTTTTAAAGTTTCTATCCAAAAGAAACTGACCAATATTTCTGCAATTTAATATTTGCTTCGACGTGTTAGACCGATTGCTGTTTGGAGTAATATTCCAAAAATTACCTCTCCTGAGATACTTAGCCTTCATCCACCTTGCCCAAAGCGAGTCTGCACTAAGAAATCTGACACTGTAGTACCCTTACTTCTCCTCTTATTTTCCACACTCTTAGCTTTTAACCTGGTTGACATTTCATCCCAATCTGGATTTATAGATATGTATTTTTGTTTAAAATCTTTCTTCTCTTTATTACCCTTGTTCTTACCAATAGCCTTTGTTTTTGGTATATGCAGTTCAGATATATCAAACTGATCAGCAGCATCCACTATTTCCATTTCATTACCAGAGTGATTAATACCTTCTGGGATTATAATAGATGAAATATCGAATGGGACAGCAGGGCGAGGCATGTCTGAGTCAGACTTCTCAATCACTGCAGCCTGCTCAGGTGGAGGGGCTGTTTCAAGAGGCTTGTCCAAATTTGAGATTGCAGATTGCTGACATTCTTCATTGTCATTTTTACTATTTGTATCCTGCTTGTCTGTAATACAAGGATCTGTAACTGGTGGGGTTACAGATTCTAAGACCTTTGTATCCTTTTCACCCACCATTTTGTTGCTCTGTAGATTTCCGTTTATGATTCCTGAATTAGTTTGATGGGCTTCCTCTGCTATGACTTGATCATCTTGATCAAAGAGCACAATATCATTCTTTCTGTGATCGGAGATGACATTTGTTTGATTGATCCGATCATTATCTTCAGATTCATAACTTGTTTTTGTGACACTGAATTATTTCTTGAACTTGGATATGAGTTTTCTTTTTCTTGCATTCTTGATTATGATTCTTGGGTACCCATGCCTGTTTTGGGTTACACTGATCTCTAGTGTGCCCAAAACATTTGCATACATTACATTTTGGCGGCACCCATTCATATTCAACTTTCTGAGTAATTTTTTCGCCATTATACAAAGAAAGATAAATTTCATTAGGAAGCTCATCCTTTGTAGACACTTCGACCAGAAGGCGAGCGTAATTCAATCTCGTCTTTAACGTTGTGGCTGCATCCATTTTTATGGGTTTACCTATGATACTTGCCATAACACTGAAAGCCTCTCTGTTCCATAGCTTCAGATTAACACAGGGTAACCTTACCCAGATCGGCATAGACGTTAATAAGTCTCCGTCCATCTTCAAAGAGTCAGACCACTTTCTCATTATGATGAGTTTGCCATTATAGAAATATGGTCCATTTTTTAATACTGAATTACAGTCTTGAGATTCCTTAAACTTTACTAGAAAGAACCCATTCTCTCTAGTAAAGATTTCAAATTCACCAATCGGTTTCCATACTTTTTGTATGTAAGATTTGAAAAACAAGTAGTAAGGTTTGGTGCCCACTACATAAACAAGAACAGAATTATTCCAAGATTCAGTGGCTCTTTTACATACCTCTTCCTTAACCAAACCATACTTCTTGTTATTTATTCTGATTGGTGCAAAATGCTCAAGACTGCTTTCTTCAACATTGGGTTCTTGAGGTTGATCGGCAACAATGTCTGCCCAAGACTTCCGGCCTTGATCTTTGTTCAGTGAGATGGCTATTGGTTTTCTCTGATTTGACAACATTACATTCCTCTTTTCACCCTGGTTGGTTGCAATCTGACCAACTCTGCCTTTTCGGTTGTCAAATTGAGGAACTGATGATGACTCCTGAGCTTTTTTGGCCTCCTTTCTTCTTTGTTGTTTCGATTAAACCAATTTGAACCCTTCATCATCTATGCTGATAACCCCTGATGGCTTTCTGATGTGAGAAACCTCAGGTGGTCTGATTAGAGAAGATTGGGAGAGATTTGAGAGGATTTGGTAAGGAAATTGATTTTCCCCCATAGCTGAGAGGAAACCCTAGATTTCAATTTTTTATTGATGTTTTTATTTAGTTGTATGAGAGAACGTTCTCACGTATTTATCAAATACTAGAGAATTGTTTATAGAAACAACGAACTCGTTATGATGGAACGTTTGGACACAAACTTTTATAATTGGCATTGAGTATAACATGTCAATGATAAAATTCAAGTTAAAATCTTTAATTTGAAAATGTTTCAAAATAAAGGTGATTGTGGTCGATTCAACGAAATGTTAGGAACGTTAACTTGAATAGCGCTACAATAAACCAATGTATATAGATATAAATGCACAAATTTATAATTGAGCCAAAGGTGATTCCAAATGTTGAGAATCCCATAATATTGTTATAAGATAACAATGTCATGAAATTAGTCATGATAGAACTTGAAGCTCACTAGAAGTCGAAAGACATACTTTGAATTGTTCTGGATGATAAAGGCAGTTTATCAGTGTCAGAGAGAGATAATCGACAAAGTAGATAATTAAAACATAATAGCATACCCATTCACTAAGGGACTGACCTAATTGGTTTTGAGAAAATTGATTGGAGAAGTTGGAATTAGATTCCATATTTGACCCCAAGTGCAAGTTGGAGATTGATAGAGTTAGGGGTATGCCCTAGGGGCGATTATGTAATTTGTTACATATATCTAACTCGTTGACCAATCTTGTTCGAAATAAAAGGTATTTTCTTCCTATTATATACTTGATATAATGTGATTATATTAATTAATTAACTTAATTAAAAGTATATTTAATAGAAAAATCCATAAATGGTATATTTTGCGATAGTAGTTACAAAGTGTTGTAACCGTAAGTAATTTATCACAACGAAACAAATATACCATTTTAAATGTTCCTAGTCAAGATGCATCGAGACTGGATATTGATGTATCCGTTGAGACTGGAGTATGTAACGCTCTCCAAATGTTGGGTAATGTATTACTCATGACTGATGGGAGCGCCTAGGGGTTACGTACTAATAGTTATTGGATAACTATGGAACGACTCACTCGATAGTTTTCTGTTGGTTAATATAACTAAGGTCAAACAGGAAATATCGATGTGACTGATTTACACAGTTCTCTCGACTTGAGAATAATGTGGATCTTCAATATGAAAGCTCCGCTTTGATTATAACCAAATCATGGCATGATGTCCATCGAGTGACTATAGTTGGGTCAAGTGGAAGTATTGGAAGTGAAGCACTATTCAAGAGAGGATTCGTCTCCTCAGTTATATGCGGTTAGCATCACAGTCAACTCAAGTCAACTCAAAGTCAAAGTCTCTGGCCAGAGCATTTTGGTTAATAATAATTGTTATTATTGAACCAAGGACTTTGTATTTGGACTATAAAGTTGAATGTGGATGAGGTTGGGATTTTGACCATTACCAAATTCCATAAGTCCAAAGTGATATAGTTTTGACGAAGAGAATTGGTATAAACAAATGTCACAACCGGGTAACGCTTATTAAACTAAAATTGGAATTTACCGAAAATGAGTAAGTGATAAATTTGGCCAAAATGTCACACAACCTGCTACATGATGTGTGAACGTTAAAATTAGAATAGTTCGATGTTAATCGCTGACCAAATTTACAACCAAGAGTTACACAGCTAAAATAATGAATTCCCTTAAGACCGAACGATTTAATTAGTTTATAATTGTTATAAATTAAATAAATTAATTAATATTTATGAAATATTAATTATAAAATTTCAATATGATTTGAGAAATAAATAATGTTATATATATTTATAACAGTTATAAATATATCGATCGATATACAATATCGACAAGTGATTAAATTAGATTTAATTGCATAGTATTTTGGCTTGGGCTTAGATGGGTTTAAGGCCCATCATTAGGGCTGCAAAATTTCGGTTTTGGGAAGGTCTAGGGATGGCTAAAACATAGGGAATTGGCTTGGAGATAATGGGTTGGGATCAAGTGAGAATGGGCAAAAAGGTTTTCCTTGTTTCTCTCTAATACAATCCTATATATATGTATCGCTAAAATAAGGACTAACCTTTTTTGGCTGCCGTTACCTTCTACATTACTGGGTAAAACATAGCTCTCAATCCACTCCAAAATTCTCAAATATATTTCAAATTAAAATAATACTATTCGATAGTTAGAGGTCGGTGATTCCGGACTTGCAATTTGACGAATCAAGAACAGTAAAAAGAAGAGAAGTCATTGCTTCAACGTGGATTCAAAGGCATCATTAAATTGGTAATTTTAATTCATATTACAGTAATTAAATTATATTTTATGATCCTATAATGAGCAATTTCATATCTATTTAAATATATTGCTACTATATGTTTATTTAGGTGAGATTTTGTAAGTAGATGTAGTTGTCACAAATCAGTTTGGTTATGTCCATAATTTGTTTATTATACTATTTGATTTATGTATAGACAAATGTTGTTTACTGTACAAAATCAATTATTTTCATTAATAATTTTTTTATATATATTTATTAATAAATTCATATATATATATATATATTAGTGTATATTTCTCTCTCATAATAGCATATATGCATATATAAGAAATATATATGATTCAAAAATTTTAGTACACTTATTTATATCTAATACGAATTTACAAATTCGAAAATTAATTATCATACATATATCCATATTTTTAAATTTACATTTTTTGAATTTTGAATTGTTTATTATATATAAAATAATTATTACATTAAAAATTCAATTTTATATTTTTAAAAATATTATGTCATTCCAGAAACGAATATAAAAAATTTAGGATCTTTTCAATAATATTTATTATTTTTAATAATTATTATTATTTTGGAAAAATTGTTTATGATTTATTAAAAATAATAATTTAATTGAAAAATCCTTCAAAATTTTCATAACCTTTCATTCATGTTCCTAGCATTTTTGAAAATTTAAAATTTGAATTTTTAATAATATATTATTTTATACTAAATAATTATTGTCGAAATCAATATATTTGTTTTTAAAATAATATTTCAACTTTGAAAATCTCCAGACTAAGCTCTATTTTATGATCCTAGATTTTTGAAAATTGTAAAATTTGAATTTTCATCAATAGATTATTTTATGTTAATTATTTATGGATGAGAACATTATTTTATTCATAATTTATACAAATTAAAATAATAAAATTATTATGTTTGCAAAACTAAGTTAATTTTGAATTATAAATAATTATTAATAATTGTTCTCCCTCTTTCAATATATATTTATCTATATATAAATGTTTTATGTTCATATATTATATATAATATATTTATACATACATATGTGTGTGTGTATATATATATTGTAACACATATACATGCACATATTTGGACAACATACATGACATACAAAATAAGCTAATATGTCTTTTGCGATGTAAATCCCAACATCTACATATGGGCATATTATACCTTTCACGGATTATTATGTTACACATACACTCACACATATATGTATATGATACATTTATGTATAAACTAAATCAAATAAAATTAATTTCATATCTTAATATATTTGAATTTAAATAAATAAATGATTTTATTTAAATGAAATTTAGAAATGTTCTAATTCAGTTAGACTTCATAGGCTCAATAAAGATCCAATATGGTAAATTTTTTGAAATTCACCCATAACTTCTACCGTGGGCTGGTCCAGTTCCAACGCCCATTTCATTCCAATTAAGTCAACCAGAATGGCACCTGTGTTAGCGAAGTTGTTTATGAAGAATGTAGTTAGACTGCATGGAATTCCTTTTAGTATAGTGAGTGATAGAGATTCTTTATTTACTAGCGAGTTCTGGAAGAGTCTATAGGATACCTTAGGTACCGAGCTCAAGATGAGTACCGCTCTCCATCCACAGTCTGATGGGAAAACAGAGAGAGTTAACAAAGTCTTGGAGGATTTGTTTCGAGCTTGTGTGCTAGATTTTGGGGGATCATGGGAAGACCATCTACATCTAGTCAAGTTTTCGTATAACAACAGTTATTAGGCTAGTATAGGGATGACCCCATTTGAAACTTTGTATGGAAGGCTATACAAATCTCCAGTTTGTTGGTCAACGAGGATAGGTTGTTTCTTGGTCTGGACTTGGTTAGAGAAGCTGCATAAAAGGTTAAGTTAATTTGAGCTCGAATGAAGGAAGCTCAATCTAGGCAGAAGAGTTATGCGGATAAAAGATGGAAAGACTTAGAGTTTTCTATTGGAGAGCATGTTTTCATAAAGGTGTCGCCGATGAAGGGTGTGATTCGATTTGAGAAATCAAGAAAGTTGGCACTGAGGTTCATTGGACCATTTCCTATTATTGAAAGGATCGGGAAACTCGCGTATAGAGTAGAGTTACCGAGCAGTTTGGCAGGAGTCCATGATGTTTTCCATGTTTCTCATCTAAGGAAGTATATTCGAGATCCGGATACTACTATATCACCGACTGTGTTAAATGACTTAGTCGTAGAGCCGAATTTGACTATAGTTAGAAAGCCAGTTCGCATAGTCGCAAGAGATGAGAAGAGGCTCAGGAACAATACAGTCAGATTAGTTAAAGTCCAATGGAGTGAGGACGAGAAAGACTGTACTTGGGAGACTGAGAATAGGATGAGAGATGCTTATCCTGATTTGTTTGATGGTATGTTTTACCTTTGATTGTTTTGATGTGTACCTTATCGTAATTTCATGGATGAAATTCTTTAAGGAGGGGAGTCTGTAACACCTCATATTTTTAGTAACATTATTTAGGATATTTAGTTAGTTTAATATAATAATATAATGTAAGCTGATTAGTGGATTGAGATTTGTAATTAAATAAGAGGTAGCCGTGCCATCTTAAAAAAGTGAACTAAAGAATAAAAAGAGAATAAAAAGGGTTAGGAAATATGCAAGGGCAAAATAGGAACATGGCATATCCTTATACCATAAACCCTCTTAGGAATTCATTCTACACGTTCATTTTATTTTCACAAAAAAATAGAGCTAAGGCCGGCCACCATTAGGAAGAGCAAAGAAGAAGAATTCAAGAGAAAGAATCAAATCACTTAATCAAGAACAAATCTCACATCCTTAATCAAAAAGCTAAGGTGAATAATGACTACATCTCAATTTTTAATGGTTTTCGGTTTTAGTATGAAATCCGAATTATTTGCAAATGTTTTTGCAATGTTTTGGATGATAAAATGTATATCTATATGCTGTTGATGATTTATGTTAATTCACATAGATTTTGTGATATGTTTTGATATGAAAACCCTATTATATGACATCCAATTGCCTTGCGAATTTAGATCAGAGATGATATTTTAGGAAAGAGTTTCAATTTTCATAATTTTATGAATTTATGTGGATTTTATATGAATTTTTTAGTGAAGAAAATGATAATTTGGGTTTAAAATTAATTATGGCCAAATTATATTAGCTTAGGGTCTAAAATTTATATATGTTAGAAAACATATTGAAAATGATTTTCTAGAATTTTTGTAGAATTTTCCTAAGTGTTTTAATGGATATATACAATTATTTAATGTATGAGACTTAAATATTTTATATATTTATAAAAAGGAAAAGGGGTATTTTGTAAATAATTAAAATCTTTATTTTTGAAAATCGGCAGTACTTTAGAAAAGAAAAATTTGCAAGCACTCATAATTTGACAAACAAGGCAGGTTGGGTACAAAGAAATAGTTTAAAAAGTCAAATCTACATGCTTTTTCCTGATTCAATGCTTTCGGCACCGGGCTTCCGACTCTTTACCTCCGCCTCCGACTCCATCGAAACCAATGCACATGGTATCAAATAACTGGTACGTAGTGAATTGGATATAGGCGGAAGGTATTGGGTCGAAACCAAGGGTTCCAAATGGGTCGAAGCACTACTTTACTTTTAAATGGAAATGCGGCTGCTTTGCTTTCGACTTGGTCTACTTTCGACTGGGTTAATGACTTTAAAATGAATGGTTTTAAGAGGTTGCGCCTTTGTTTTTAAGTAATTGCTTTCGATTAGGTCGAAACTCTTGATTGCTGATTTTTACCTTTCGACCCAGATTGGTTTCGAAAGGGTTACCTTGTTTTAAAAAAAATCAAGCCGCTTCTCTAATGCTTTCGAAGGGATGGTTTCGACACCACCAGTTCTTTACTTACACTACAAGAAAATCATTCTTTAATTGCAAGAATGAATAGCGTTGGGAAGCAATGCGCTGTCTCTCATTATTCAGATTTTAAATAGTCACCGTATTTACGCTATCAATTGGGCTCCAACGTTAATTGAATGAAAAAATAAGACACTTACGTGGCAAAATATTTTCATTCCCTCTCATTAATCAAATCCCGACTTTCATGTCAAAACCCCTTTCTTCCTCAACTTCGCTCTAAAGAACCCTAATTTCTTCCCTTCTTCATGAATCCAACATCGTCGGATTGATCTTCATGAATACAAAAATAAACCACGTATAATCAAACTGGTAAAGCAATCGCTTTGGGCCACCTAAATCTTAGGGCACCAAATTCAGCTTCCAGTATGTCAAACATGCAACCAAAAATGAAAAAAAAACTATCTTGATCCGTAGCCAAAAGGAAAAAGAAAAAAATCGCAATTGATTCTGTAACGACCCGTATTTTTACGGATCGAAAAGTTTGTCAAAATATGGAATTTTAACATTTTTGAGCCATTTCATATTTTAGGCAAAAATATGGCTAAGTCCTAAGTCGTGAACGACTTAGTATAAGTCGTAAGTCGTATACGACTTAGGAGATGGGAGTGACCCAGGGCTTGGAGATAGGTTGTTTGTACGACCTAAGGAGATAAGTCGTAGCTAGGCTAAGTTAGTAGGTCGAAGTTAACTCGGCAAGTGTTAAGTCGTAGGTTGTAAGTCGTTGCTGAGTTAAGGGATAAACAACCTAAGGAAGTGACCGACTTAAGGTATGGTGGACGACTTAAGGTTTTGACCGAGTTAAGTGTTTAAGTCGTAGCCAAGTTGAGTCGTGGCCGTGTTAAGAAGAATGCTAAGTCTTAAGTCGCGAGATCACTAAGTCGTAGCATGTTAAGTCGGAGGCCCTGTTTAGTTAGGTCGCGTGTTGGCATAAGTCGTTAGGTCGTATAGGCTGGTTAAGTCGAGCACTTGTTAAGTCATAAGTCGGCATAGCAGTAAGTCGTATGCTCTTATGTTAGGTCGCTGAGGAGTTAAGTTGTGGCATTGTTAGGTCGGAAACCACTCTTGTTGGTTAAGTCGTCCAGACAAGTGTTAGCTCGTTGCATGTGTTTCGATAAGTCGTAAGTCGTCTAACCAGTTAAGGCGTGTGCGCATTAAGTCGTAGACAGGGTTCGTATATGCGCATGTGTTGAGTCGGAGGTTGCTAGGTCGGCAGAGGCTTAGGTCGGAAGGTTATAAGTCGGAGACGACTTATGGAGATAGCCGAGTTACGACTTAAGGGATTTTCTGCTATAAATAGGATGGGTTTTTCTCACTTTTTGGGATCCGGATTTTGAAGCGACGAAGTGCTGCCATTTTGAGAGCTCGACTTCTACACTTCTTCACTTCTTTTCTCCACTCCAATCTAGTGATTCCATCCATCCAAATCGAAGATCAAGATTGAAGATCCAAGAGCTAAAGTTGAAGATCTTCATCCTTTGAAGTGAGATTTCTTCGTTTGAAACGGATTCGTGATAGGTCAAGCTTGATCCTTCACTGTCCAGATCTGAAGCGTGTTGATTTGAGGTTGTTTAGGTGATTTGGTGAGTGGTGGTTATCTCTCACACGGATCCAAAGGAGTAGATCGGATTGTTGGCTTGATTTGGTGTTAAAATAGTGATTCTATGCATTTTTGTAAACCTAAGTGTAGATCCATGTAGATCCATTGTTCATGATGATTTGACAACCATTTTTGTATATGATTAACCTATGCAAGTTCATTCATCAAGTTGTAGAGATAATTCTCATGTTTTCATGCTTGTTAGACTTTCAACTCCTTAATTACGAAATTGCCATTATTGTTATAATTGTCCATTTTGCTTATATTTGAATGCTTGGTTACTTGGATTGATGGTTGACATGATTGATTGCCATGAATTAGATGATTGTTGATTGGTTCTAGACAAGGTGGTCGAAGATGATTCAAAAGCTAAGGGAAAGGCTCTTGAATTGGGAAAGCTGCTCGTGGCATATGTAGCGGGATGATGAAGCTCTTATGCATAGATTTGATGATGTGATGTTGAGATGAGGCTTTGCGAGGATGTAATGAAGCGAGGCATCATGTGATGAAGACTTGGTCTAATCCAGACGGGATCATTCCAAGCACGTTGGTAACTCGGTGATATGATTCGAGTTAAGGATAATGGGTGCTTGAGAGGCGCTTGAGCTAGTATGGAAATAGTCATCGAGGAGGATGACTAGTAGGCTTGGATAGCATCGTTGTTGAAGGTTCTAGCAGACTCAAAGCAAGGGTACGTTTGGGCAGTTGCGAAAATCCCAACGACAACGAATTGATGGTCGAGTACCCTGGGTAGTTGCGAAAATCCTTGGCACGGGCTGCGACGACGTGCAGAGTTTTGTCTAGAACCGGGGTTTCCATTAGTCCTTGACGGACGGCTGAAAGAATGTGCCGGTCATTCAATTAACGGTGATATCGAAGCAATGATAACAGTGATAGCCAGAGTCATGGATGTTTGGTTGTATCGTCATTCAGACTCAAGAGCGGTATTTTCTGGGTGCTTATCTGATTTAGGCCTTGGTACTTGGAAAACATCGCCCTTGACTCGAATTATTATTACTTTACTTTAAATTGTATGCTCTGCTATGTTGCTTCTGCTTAGTGTGTGTCTGGGGGCTATCACTGTAGAAAGAGGTGGAGTGGGAGGGTTGTATTCCTATTCCTTTTCCTTTATGCTCTTTTGGTATGTTGTTAGTTAATTTACTGCTCACTAAGACTGTTGTCTGACTCAAGGCTTTATGTTTTTAATTCTTATTGCCTTGGGCTGTTCGTCCATTTTGGGACGGGCAGACTAGGTAGCAGGTGACAGGTGCTGTTCCCTTCTCACGATGCTGATATCGAAGACGAGCTAGAGGGTTGCATATTATCTTCTTATATGTACTGGATATTCCGCTGTTTTTTTTTGTATTCTCTAAGACATATGTAGTGAGGCTTGATGTATTGACTATTTGGATGTTTGTATTCAACTATTATGGAGTTTTATATGATGGCATTTTGTTCTGTAAAGCTTCACTATACATATGTTCTATTGTATTTTGTCCATGCGCTGTGAGTAATACGATAGATCCTGTTGTTTTTAATTTACCTTGACAATCATCCATGGTCGCCTGGCACACTTTACAGCGCACTTTCTCTAGATTCGGTGCAGGGGTCATGGGCGGTCGTCACATTTGGTATCAGAGCATTGGTTAATCGATTTTACCCAACGCTCACTGACGTAACTACGTATGAGAGACGTAATTGTATTTTGATGGATGAATACTATATATAATATAGTAGCTTAGTAGAGTTTGAGTCCTTTATGCAGTTGTTTCTCTAGATGTTCTAATCATTTCTTTTTATAGATATTGAGAATGAGTCGAAGAGGGAGACCAACTGCTAGGGAAGGCCGTGCTACTGAAAAGACTGCTGATTATGCAGCCATGTTCGAAGCTATGATGACTTCGATCATGAGAAGGATACCAATTCTGGGGGCAGCAGTTGATGTTGGAGTTCAGGTTCAGACTCCGAAACCAGTGGATTTTGCTAAGTTGTGTAAGGACTATACTGCTCTTGGAGGAAAGGTTTTCTTGGGAACAGAATCAACTATTGAGGTCCAGAGGTGGATGGATGCTTGTAGAAGGATCTTTGGTGATTTGGGAATTGAGGATGCAACTAAGAGGAAGTTGGCATCAAGGCAGCTTCAAGGAAGAGCCTCTGATTGGTGGAATTCTATTACCATCACTACTCCGGAGGAAGAGATTACTTGGGAGCAATTCCAAGTCAGATTTGAAGCTAAGTTCATTTCTACAGCTCAGAAGTCTGTTCTGTTCAAGAGGTTTGTGGAGCTCAAGCAAGGTGGAAGATCTGTTCTTGAGTATGTTTCTGAGTTTGAAGCTTTGTCCAAATATGCTCGGTCATATATTGAATCTGCTTATCAGAAGAATGAGAAGTTTGTGACCGGCTTGGATAGTTATCTTGGGAGACAGTTGGTGGATCATTTGGACGATTCATTTGAGAAGCTGGTGGAGAAAGCTCTTAGGCATGAGAGTCTGTTTCCTAAGGAAGGATCTGTTGTTGCTATGACCAGGGAAGAGTCTAAACCCCAGCAGGGTGGAAACAAGAAGAGGATGCAGCAGCAGCAGAAGGGTAAGGATGGCCAGAAGAAGCCGAAGGGCGAAGTGACTTGCTACAACTGTCAGCAGAAAGGCCATCTCTCCAGGGATTGCAAGAATCCGAAAGCGCCGGCGAAGTGTCACAACTGTGACAAGCCAGGGCATTTCAGGAAGGATTGTCCAGAACCGAGGAGGGACAAGCAGATTGTGCAAGCTTATGCTTTGGGAGCTGTTTCGTCGTCTTCGAAGGCTCCTACCGCTGAAGAGAAAGGAAAGAGTGTGGTTGTTCAAGGTACTCTTTTCCTATGTGGTGTTCCAGTTAGAGTTCTGTTTGATACTGGAGCGTCGCATTCGTTTGTTTGTAATGAACTCGTAGGCCGGTTAGGTTTGGAATCGGATATTGTTGATAGGCCATTGGTAGTGACTAATCCAGTCGGGGGTTCGTCTTGTTTGTGTATGTTATGCCGTGGTCTAGTTGTATCGAGTCATGGTTGCTCTTTTGTTTGTGATTTCTTTGTTCTGAACTTTGCGGGGTTCGGAATTATTTTGGGTATGGACTGGCTTAGGAAGTATGCGGCAAAGGTTGATTGCGAGAGGTTGGAAGTGACAGTCGAGAATGTGGAAGGGCGAAGGGTTGTAATACGATGTAAGCACGAAGAAGGCGTCTTCATGAGCTTCATGTATTCGCTGGTTGTTCCACGGGATGGACTGTCATCGGTGCCAATCGCTAATGGATTCGAGGATGTCTTTGACGAAGTCAAAGGGTTGCCGCCGCATAGAGAGATCGAGTTTCGTATAGATCTAGTCGAAGGAGCCAGACCTGTTGTGATGCCTCTTAGGCGGATGGCGCCTAGGGAACAGCAGGAGTTGAGGGTGCAAGTTGATGATCTTTTGCAGAAAGGATTCATTCGGCGTAGTGTGTCCGAGTGGGGTGCACCAGTTGTGTTTGCAACCAAGGCAGATGGGTCATTGAGATTGTGCGTCGATTATCGTGAGCTGAATAAGATGACTAAGAAGAACAAGTATCCATTGCCGAGAATAGATGACTTGTTTGATCAGCTTCACGAGGCTAAGGTGTTTTCTCAGATGGATTTGGCAACGGGATTTCACCAGTTGAGAGTAGCCACTACACCAGAAAAGGCTTTTGGTAGCGTTGAAAAAACGCTACCATAACCTATGGTAGCGTTTTAGAGAACGCTGTTATACGACATGCAAATAAAGTCCACAACTTTTTGTTGCGTTGTAATAAACGCTACCAAAAGTCACTTTTAAATGCAACTATAGGTGTTTTCTGTAGGATTTAAAAAACGCTACCAAAAGTCACTTTTAAATGCAACTATAGGTTTTTTCTGTAGGGTTAAAAAAACGCTACCATAAGTCTTTGTTTTTTGGTTGCATGCTTTTTTAAAAGTTTCAGTAGCGTTTTTAAAATGCAACTGTATGTTTTTTATATTAGTTTACATTTGCTTCTGTAGCATTTCTGAAACACTACTAAAAGTTATTATTTGTTTGGTAGCATATTTTAAATGCTACTATTTACAGTTGATGGTTTATACCATTCCCAGCAATCGCTTATATACTATTCATATTAAAACGAACAATCAATCGCATAATTTTCATATATTCAAACAAACAATTAAATCACATAATTAGCATATACAAACAATCAATCATATGATCATCATATTTAAATAATTGCAAAAACGTGATAATCTCACAATCAAATATAATATCCATAATCAATTTGATAGTAGTTTTTCAACAAAATAAGTCACATACTACAAACATTCACAGACAAGTTTCCACAAATGGTACTAACAAAATACGACAACATATATAACAATTAAATTCATGTTCGTTGCTTGATTACCAATAGTTCTTTGTTGTCGACAGTCTTCGCTTCGAAATAGCTAATTACCTGCAAACGAGTTTAACAATCAACAATAGACTGTCAGCAAATATGAACCATAGGTCAGCAAATATCAGCAAATATGAACCATAGACTGTCAGCAAATATGATACATGCAAGTGGAGGAAGTGGAGGAACTAGTGGAACTTCTCACCAGTCTGATTCTATTGATGGCTTTCCTTCTGCTGCTAATTATAAGTAGTCAATGACATTATTTGTATGTGAGGTAGTGAATGTCTGTGTGTGAACTTCAGTGGTTTCTGAGGATTGAGAAAACAAGTTTAAGTATTATATTATGAGGACTTCTCTGTTATGGAATAAAATTGGCTACTGACTGTTGCCTCTTTGTAGCATCAAAAGTTGGATTTGTCTACAGCAAACTTCCATATCATGCATAGATGCATAATTTTTTTTTGTAAGGGTTATGTTAACTAACCATATTACCCACTGATTACAGTATAAAATATATTAATGTCTGTTCGTTGGGTACACATAAAAAATGCCTGGGCACATGGGCAACGTGCAAAGAACTATGAAAAATGTCTGCGTCCACAAAATTGACCCTGTAAGAAATTTGATGTGGATGAAATGCCAGGTATCATTTTTATAAATACGGTACTCAAAATTTTCTCTATATGTATTTTTTATTCAAGACTGGTCGGCATTATATGGTTGTATGACTTTTATGATAGATGTATATTGAGATTTACCCAAACTGTAGCTAAATTTTTGTAACCAGGTTTCACCATCACATTGTTATAAATGCACTTGAAATTTGAGTCGCCATTCCAAATATTGCAACTCCAGTTATTGCTACCAAAAATTAGTTTGGGCTCTCAATATACTTCACTGATTTATACTTCTATGACAAAGAACATGATTTAGCAGTCTCTTAATTCTGGTAACTAGGTTTAGGCAAATCTCTCTGTTAAATTCATTCAATTAGTTTGGGCAAACCTCTTGGTTGTTCTGATTCACAAACATGTCAACATAACTGATGTGAAGGAGATTTTTCCAGTTATCTTTTACCGCATAAACCTCTTGATTTTTTTAATACCCGAATAAACAGAACTAAAACTTAATGTTGAGATATGATGTACTGAAAAATAATACTTACCGGAACTTGATTCTCCAATGACATATGCTGCTGGCCAAGCTATCGTAGTACCAAAGGCATCTTCCATGTACGTACACTCAGATGTAGGTCGCCATAGCAATGCGTCCTTAACTCTCACAAAGTTTACCCAAACTTTTACCGCACCTTTTCCCAGCGGAACACAATGAACCATCGTTGTTGGATCAGTTGAAGCGATAGTTCCTTCAGCCACTACTTGTCCTGTTTCACCCACATCAATCAGCTTACATCTACTATTTGGTACCAGATTTGCACCCTGTTGGATAAGCAAATAAATAAATAATCATCAAATATGTCGTAATCATCAAGTAAATAAGCAAAAGGATTAACCGTTTGAAAAAAAGGATTAACATGTTATCATTGCAATCACAGCTAACTAGTAATCAAATAATCATCAAATATTGTTTGATGATTCACTCATGTTTACTATTAGTGGACATATCTTAGTTAAAACCGTGTGTTGTCATATATTTATGTCTTAACGTTCGCATCATGAAATATTCATTTTGATATTATCCAAGAGTACAATCTGAATAAAAGAACCAGTTCATAATCAAATTGAACATTTCGGATATAATCAAAAAACCACTCCACTACTACCAAGTGTTGCTCTGTACCAGCTACTAGCCAGCAGCCTCACTTCAACTCCACCATCTTCTCTAACCACCAGCACTTCATCTCTGAGCTTCATTACCAACCAGTCAACCAGCACTTCATCTCTAACCACACAGTGCCAAAACACCAAGCTTCTGACCATCCCCATCTCCTGCATACCACATCATAACCAACCACGACATACATCTACTTACTGATCCAC